>CM016626.1:30769180-31969180 GCA_005393395.2 Gossypium australe
TTTCATCAAGAAATTAAAAGAATTTTCATAGCCACCAAGAGACAAAAATGATAGGAGATCAACTATTCCGATTTGGACACGAGCGAGATGTATGGCCTGGGTTCCTACACCATCCGCATAACTTCCATTGGTTGTTTCTCGGATATCCATATTGTTGAGTATTCTAGTCGAGCAAGGTCGACCCTTTGGTTTACGACGCAGTTCTTTATCCGATAACAGCTTAAACAGAGCAAGTGATACAGACGGCCACTTACGTTCCTCTAGGACTAATGGGAATACGTGTCTCCACACGTTGTACATGTATTTTATTTTATACACTTCGTCGACATAGCTCATAGATCCAGACGGAGATTCTGACAAGCCGTAATTACATGAGCGCATGGATAATGAAGTGCGTCAAATATCCCACAATCGCAGGTCATATTTCTCAAGTGTACATGATATGCCCGCCAACAGTACCTTGGTTCGGTTTGTCAAACTCGTCACACGAAACCATAGGTTGTCGCGATCGTGGCACACTGTGTGCATTGGTGTTGGCCCGTGCCTTCGCCTTGTTAATTTCTCGCAATACTTTCGTGCACCATACATAGCCTCCCTGCATTTGGCCTTTATAACTCGCTGCTCGCTTCGGAAATAGTGTCACTAAATGAAAACATGTCTCTCGCACAACCGATGTTATCGGCAAATGACGCGTTCCTTTTAGAACAGAATTTATGCATTCGGCCAAGTTTGAGGTCATATGACCATATCATAGGCCGCCGTCGTATGATTATGTCCACTGTTCGAAAGGTATGTTGCTTAGGTAGTTTGCGCCTTCTTCGTCAACTGAGCGCAAACTCGCCAACATCTCGTGAAAACGGTCCTTATTGATCTCGTACCCTGTTAATATAAGTTTATAGCGAATATTACATACCACTCTTCAATTAAGAATAAATTGAATATTACAAACGAATTATATTAATGGATATTACATACCCATGTTGGTCACTTGCCGTCGTTCACTTGTAGATCGATGTTGCCCGTGGTAGTTGGATGCAACATGCCTTAGGCAATATCGATGGTGTGTACAATGCCACAAGCTTCCCTGTCGCTCTATTGCGGCTAGTATTCCAGGGTCCGGATCCGATATAACGCATATATCAGGTTGGGGGCAACCATGCCTCCTTAACCTAGATAGAAAGAAATCCTAGTCATCAGCTGACTCCCCCGGTGTTATTGCAAACGCAATTGGAAGGATTCTCCCACTGCCATCCTGTGCCACAGCTAGCAATAGCCGATGCGTATATCTACTATACATAAAGGTACCGTCAATTTGTACCAATGGCTTGCAGTATAGAAATGCGTCTCGGCATTGCTTAAATGTCCAGAACAGACGCTTGAACACTTGGCATCCACGGAGCAATCGATCGTTGTAGTACGCCGATTCCGTTTGAAGGTCTGTTATGCTACCTGGGACATATCTCTCTAGCACCTGACACCACTGCCACACTTCATTATATGAAGCGTCCCACCGACCATGCAACTTTTCCAACACCTTTTGCTTAGCTATCCAAGTCTTCCGATAAGAGGGCGTGTACCTTAATTGGCTACGAATATTGGCAATTAAGGCCGGCACTGAAGTCTTGGGATCCACCTTCACCATCGGTATTATTAAGTTAGCCAACATATCTGAATCCATCTTGGGATGATCTTGTGAAACACCTATCAACAAAGTACGTTAAATAATGCAACATTACGTAATATCAATATTATTCAAAAACCTTAAACACCTAGTGATACTGTACCGGTAAGACATGTATGTGGACCTTTGTACTTTTTAATCTCCCACAAGCCTGTCCTTTTCCTCAACGAAGCCATGATTTTCCATGAACATGTACCGTCTTGCATTGCATACTTGGCCTCGTACTTATCGAGTTTGGATTTAACCATCTTGTAGTTAACCCCGTTCTTGATGCTATATTATTTCAATGCACCAAGAAAACTATCTTTGTTGAAAAACTCTTTACCAACTTCTAATTACCTGAATCCAACAACGAACTTGTACGGTCATGCCTTTTGTGTGGTAGTTCAGGAATTCATCGTCTTGAGATAGATTGGCATTATGCATGTGGGTTGGAGGTGAGTACGCCCTG
Organism: Gossypium australe; assembly: GCA_005393395.2. Lineage (NCBI taxonomy): Eukaryota > Viridiplantae > Streptophyta > Magnoliopsida > Malvales > Malvaceae > Gossypium > Gossypium australe. The sequence goes on from CM016626.1 coordinate 30,771,313, forward strand.
AATCGCAGATCTTCTTCTTCTCCATCTGAACCCCCTTCAACATCTTCAAGTACGGTTGGAACAGGCTCCGGTTCAGAAAATAATGCAATTTCTGCACCATCGGGCCAGGCTCTCGAGGTGGATCCACCTCGGACTCATCATTCGACCCACCATCATCTGCAACGAACGAGGTCCCCTCGCCGGTGGATGTCGTGAAGAATACATTATCCTTTCTTAAACAACTTTCGTAACGTCCTCAATCATATGTGGATTGCCAACCACTAGAAGTTGATACCGTTCCCCAATACGTATTTTTAGCATCAAACGTCGAAAGAATGATATGCATGTCCCATCCACCAACAGAGTGTCGTGTAGGGGTTGTGTTTTACATACTACCATCAAACACGGACGCTTCCGTATTCTGCCTCCCACTAACAGAGTGTCGGCTTGAGGTCGTGTATTCCCCTCGAACAGCAGTAGATGTTGAAGTCGAAGGAAGATCACTTGGCGATGAAAATTGTACATATACCTCAAGATAGGGTGATCCACTGGCAAGATGAGTCTCCACCATTGCCTCCAAGCTCCGAGGACATTTGATGTCGAATGAGTCATATCTCACGGGATCAACCGAAGCATAGGCATTGTTCCGAAGATTTTACGCCTAATTCTTTTACGAAGTTCTATCAAATTTATGTTCTGGTTAAAAACCAGTCGCGTTGTGTTTTTCGATAAAGAAACAACACCGTTTTCGGTGTCACAAACCTCACCATCATAGTAAATGACAGCACTAATATGTTCACTCATCTCCAGTTTCTATTTTTCTTTTGCCTCAATTTCTATTATGCAACTTGAGAATGAAATTTAGCTAATTTATAGTTTAAGGACAATTAGGAACTACTGTAGCAAAAGAACGTCCACGTGGGAGCTTCTTTCAGTACTCTTACTGACAGTGCATCCTGCTTGAAGCGTTTTGGTCACTATTTGTTCAGAAACGTCTTCTCAAAATTATTTTGCCAAAGACTACTGTAGCAAAAGAGCGTCCATGTGGGAGCTTCTTTCAGTACTCTTGCTGACAGTGCATCCTGCTTGAAGCGTTTTGGTCACTATTTGTTCAGAAACGTCTTCTCAAAATTATTTTGCCAGAGACTACTGTAGCAAAAAAGCGTTCACGTGGGAGCTTTTTTCAATACTCTTGCTGACAGTGCATCATGCTTGAAGCGTTTTGGTCACTATGTATTCAGAAACGTCTTCTCAAAATTATTTTACCAGATACTACAGTAAAATAAATAAATAATTTTTATCTTGTTGATATATTTTTTCCAAAACCCTAAACCTAAAATTATTTTAATTAATTAACCATAAAATCTAATTCATTAATTTTCCCATTAAAATATTAAACCTGAAACCATAGCCCTGAAACCCTAAAAACCCATACCATAACCCCTAAAAAAGGTGAAAACCCTATCGGGGGAAAGCAGACAAAACGCGTCCCCGAGAGCATTTTCCTGCTGCATCCCCTTAAAACGCGCTGACATGGACGCGTTTTCGGGGAAAATGACCCTTTTCGGTAAATAATTAAAAAACCAGTCCTGTTCCGTAAATTTTATAAAAAAAAGATATTTTCTGATAATTTGCCCATGATATTGCTTAGGTAGATGTAGATGGGCCTAATGCCGGTTTATGGGCTATGACAGGCTAGGAGACTGAGTTCCATTGTCTCATAAATTAAGGTGCCCACTCAGTTTTTCAAATCTTCGTTCTGGGTGGGAAGAGAAGCAAGCCAGCAAAAGCATGTGAAAATTGATTGCTGCAGTGTCCAAACTCCCCATCCAACAACAACTTAAAACATCCACGAAATTTTGTCAAATTCAATGGAAATAAGTCAATAACATCGTAAGGTGCAATGAAGCACCATTTCAGAAAATTAATAATTGGGTTTAGGTTCCACCGCCACTTTGTTTGCTGATTTCTATGAAGGGAACTTCCAACCACCAACTATTTTTATAGTGAGCTCCAGCAGTAGTTTTGAAGCACCTAGGCTTTACCCTCGTCAACTTCTAATATCTAAATTAGGCCTATCCACCTTGCTGACTTTGCATGTCTAATCATTTAATTTTATATGGGAATCGGGTCTGCCTTATGGCATGTTTTCTCTGTCTGCCTTCTGGCATGTCTCTTTTGTTCTTTTTCTCTTTTTATCCTTCGAACGGCTGTTAATCTTTTAGGATTCTAGAAGACGTATACTGTTTGACTTTTTATTTTGAGTGTTGAGCGTTACATCAATTATCTATGGAAGAGAATTTGGCGAATCTAAGTCTTTTAGATGATGAAGAGGAAGCTTTTCATGAAGAAGAAGCAGTTGTGGAACGATCTTATCAATTTTGTTTGGTGGGACGCTGTTTAACGGATAATGTTGTCTATTTTCCAGCACTTCGGAATACCATGGCAGATCTATGGCATCCTATAGGAGGTATCTGCATAACAGATCTTCGAGAGAAGCGGTATCTATTCCAATTTTTTCATGATATCGACCTGCAAAGAGTCCTTGCTGGTACCCCATGGTTTTTTAACAACCATTTGCTCATCATTCAACGAATCCCTAATGGCGAAAACCCGTTAACAATGCCATTACATTTTACTGAGTTTTGGATTCAAGTACATGATCTACCCCCTGGATTGATGTCAGAAACAATGGCCAAACAGTTTGGAAATTTCTGTGGTAGATTTATTGAATATGATACCTCATCTTTCTCTATGGGTATTAAGCAGTTTATGCGCATAAGAGTCAGTTTAGATACATCGGTCCCTTTGAAGCGAAAAAAGAAGATTCAAATTGGAACTTCGTCAACTGTCTATGCTCGCTTCAAGTACAAAAAATTGAGTTTATTTTGTTTCATCTGCGGAAGATTGGGCCATGGAGAAAGTTTCTGCCCTTACCGGTTACGAATTGATCCTGCAAACATTGTGTTCGGATGGGACCTAACTTTACGGGCTGAGCCTCGCCGGAGGCGTACGGGGGTTAACAGATGGTTACGGGAGGCCGATGGTTCACAGGTGGTGGCTGAAAAAAATGGAAAGTAGTAATTGTCGTGTTTCATCTAAGGAAGGAAAAGATTGTCTGCGTAATAAGGGAGAAAATTTTGGAAAACTGATTGAGAATCCTAATTACATATCATTAGGAATTAATGGGTAGTTTCCCCTAAATGGGCAAGTCAAGGATGGTAATTGGAGAAAAACTGGATTGACCAATGAGGAAATCAGGGATGAATTGATGGACTTGGTAGTGGATGAGGAACATGACCCACTTACTGTCTCGGAGGGGAAGAAAAGGCAGCGACGGTTGGAAGGCCAATCAGAAACAATGATGGCAAATGTTGGGGATGGATCGTTAATTTTATCGGCTAGCTCTGGTGTCCAGGGCAGCCGGAAACAATGAAAATTCTAAGCTGGAACGTTCATGGTTTGGGGAGGCTGCGGACGGTTAATAGGCTCAAAAACAAACTGCGGGCCATCAATCCCCGAATTTTGTTTCTCATCGAAACAAAATTGTGTGCTAAGAAAATGGAGAAGGTTAGACTGAAATGCGGGTTTGAAAATGGTATTGACATAGGTGCAACGGGTTCTCGAGGAAGATTGTCGTTGGGATGGAGAGGAAATTCTTTGATTAGCCTTAAAAGTTTCTCTTCCTATCATATTGACGTCGAAGTTCAAGATAATGAGTGTGGCACAAAATGGCGGTTAACGGGGTTTTATGGTAATCCGGAGGAACGGGGGAGGAGAGAATCTTGGAATCTGCTTAGACAGCTTAGTACAGATCAAAATGTCCCTTGGGTTGTCATAGGGGATTTTAACGAGATCACTAGTTCTTTTGAGAAGAATGAGGGTCGAAGGTGATCAAACAAACAGATGAAGGATTTTCGAATTGCCTTAGAAGATTGTAAGCTTGATGATCTCGGGTTTAGAGGCCGTTGGTTCACTTGGGAGCGAGGCAGACAAAGGTCCACTAATATAAGAGAACGCCTTGATCGAGGAGTTGCTACGCTAAATTGGGTTGAGCTATTCTCTTATTATCAGGTTGAGCATTTGAGCCACTCTTTTTCTGATCACTGTCCGGTTCTTTTGGATACTTTGGGAGGGGAAAGGAATGTTCACGGGAATAAGAAACATGAGTTTTGGTTTGAGGCCAAATGGTGCCTCGACAGTACTTTTGAGGATTTGGTTAAAAACTGGTGGGTTGAGTCTGATGATTTCTTACCGAAAAAGCTAGAGTGTATGGGGTTGAAAATGCAGAATTGGAGTACAGATAAAAGCAAAGAAGATAAGAAAAATCGGGTTGCATTAGAGGATAGATTGAACTGCCTCTATAATGAAGACGTCTCAGACGACAATCTAGCTGAAATTGCAGAAATTCAGTTGGGGCTCAATTTAGAGGCTGACAAAAAGGAAGTATTCTGGAAACAAAGGGCTCGTGTTAATTGGCTTCAACATGGAGACCGAAACACTAGTTTTTTTCATAAGATGGCAGGTCAGCAAAATTTACGAGGCAGGGTTTTAGAATTGGAGGATGAGTTTGCTAATCGGACTACGGAAAGGGAAGAGATGATTAAAATTGCCTCGAGTTATTTTGAAATGCTATTTTCAGGATCGGAAGAAGAGCCGGATGAGCATATTCTTGGTCTCGTGAAAAGAAGCGTTACTCCTAGTATGAATGAGGCATTGCTTAAGCAGTTCACAGAAGGAGAGATTTTTCAAGCGGTAAAAGAGATGCCACCTCTAAAAGCTCTAGGGGTTGACGGGTTTGTTGCTATTTTCTTCCAAAAATACTGGCACATCGTGGGAACTGATATTTCTAGATACTGTTTGGCGATTTTAAATAGACATTCAGATTTGGGAGACATTAATAGAACACGAATTGTGTTAATTCCAAAGGTGGATAAACCGAAAACTATGTCCCAGTTCAGACCCATAAGCCTTTGTAATGTTTTATACAAAATTATTGCAAAGGTTTTGGTTAATCGCATGAGTAACATACTAGGAGATTGTATTAATGAAGCCCAAGGGGCGTTTATACCTGGAAGATTCATTTCCGATAACGTCTTGATTGCTTATGAGATTCTTCACTCCCTTAAGATGAAAAAACGGGGTAAGAAAGGGAATTTTGCTCTGAAGCTTGATATGAGTAAAGCTTATGACCATGTAGAATGGGATTTTCTAACCGGAATGATGAATTCTATGGGGTTTCATAATGACTGGATTGTGCTTATTATAAGGTGTGTATGCTCAGTATCTTATTCCGTTAGTATTAATGGATTGAATAGTGACTGGTTTTCTCCTTCACGTGGGCTGAGGCAAGGAGACCCGCTGAGTCCCTATTTGTTCTTGATTTGTGCGGAGGGATTCTCTACTACTAGAAGACATCAAACAAAGAGGCTCCATGGAGGGTGCACCTATTGGTAAGGGTAGACTCTCTATTAACCATTTGTTTTTTGCAGACGATTGCATTCTTTTTGGCGATGCTTCTTTGGAGGGGGCGAGAGCGGTCTACGAAGTCATCAAGGAGTACGAACGAAATGCAGGACAACGGGTGAACTATGACAAATCCCTAATCTATTTTGGTGCTAATGTCAACGACAAGGATAAGGAGGAAATTACAGGGCTGTTGGGGATTCGAGTGGTGTCTAATCCAGAAAAGTACCTAGGTTTACCAATGATGGTGGGCAGACGTAAGACCTGGGCTTTTAATTCGTTCATCGACAGATTCAGGAAAAGAATTGAGGGCTGGAGTCTTCGCTATCTATCTATGGGTGGAAAGGAAGTGTTTATTAAATCGGTGTTACAAGCCACTCCTATCTATGCAATGCAGTGCTTCCTATTTCCGAAAAAACTATGTGAAAAGCTTGAAATCATTATGAATCGATTTTGGTGGGCTAGTAATAAAACGTTAAGAAGAATACGCTGGAGTTGCTGGGATATGCTCTGCTTACCGAAATGTGATGGTGGGATGGGTTTTAAAAATTTGTTTTTGTTCAACAAGGCGTTGCTTGCTAAACAGGTGTGGCGCATTATCACTCAACCTCATTGCTTATTAGCCAGAGTTTTAAAAGCCAGGTATTTTCCGTTTACTGATGTGTTAAATGCTAAAGTTGGTTCTTACCCATCTTTTACCTGGCGTAGCATCTGCAATGCTAGGGAGGTAATTGTGGAAGGAATGATATGGCGAGTGGGCTCGAGAGAACAGGTAAATATCTGGAACGACCCTTGGCTTCCTGGAATAGAGCATAACAAAATATCTGGTTATGACATTGATTCAAGGTGGACTACAGTTAATCAACTGTTGGAGGTCGATAATTATACCTGGAATAGGGAACTACTTGGTGAACTTTTTGATGAAGGTACGGCTTCCAGAATCCTTTCTATTCCGATTTCTGTTGGCAGCAAAGAAGATACTCTAGTGTGGAAATACGAGGGCTCCGGGGAGTATACTGTCAGAAGCGGGTACAGAGCTCTTACTACTGTCCTAGGGCATTTCAACAATTACAAAGTGGAGGTTGATTACAAAGCTTTTTACAAAGTTCTTTGGATGCTAAACATTCCTAGCAAAATAAAAATTCATAACTGGAGATTGGTAAACAATATGCTCCCCCATTACAGTAATCTGTTCAAAAGAAAGTTATCTGTGGAATTGGTTTGTCCTTTGTGCAAGAAAGCAATGGAGGACTCAAGCCATCTACTGTGGCATTGTAGTCTGCTGCGCTGTGTGTGGACGTATTTTCAGGTACCTTTTCTGGACCTTGATGACTCCTCTGGACCTCAGAAGAATTTCGCCCGGCTTTTTATTGCAGCTGAAGAACACCAAAGATAAGTTATTGCAATTTCAACATGGAGTCTTTGGTATTGCAGAAACAAGCTAATTCATGAGGGGGTTAAATTTCAGTTACAAGAAGTTCTGGGTTTCATTAGGGGCTATGTATCAGAAACAAAGCTAGTGCGCAAAAATCTACAACCACATGTCAAACCAATTTTGGAAGAATTATGGCGGCCTCCGGAGGATGGTTTCATTAAGATTAATTTCGATGCATCATACCAAAGCAAGGAGAAACTAGCTACAACTGCAGTTATTGCTAGAGATGAAATATGAGCTATTTTAGGAGCGGAGACTTATCTGTTCGAGGATACTGTGGACCCGTTTGTGGCAGAAGCTCGGGCATGCGAAAGGGCCGTTCTTTTTGCGAAAGCCAGGAGATACCGAAGATTGGTTGTGGAAGGCGATGCACTGTCTGTCATCAAATGTATCAAGAGAAGGAATCATGATAAATCGATGCTCAGATCGATAACCCAGAACATTAATCAATTAGGCCTAAACTTTCAAGAAATTTCTTACCGATATGTGCCACGTTCAGCCAATGGAGTGGCCCATGCTCTGGCAATCGAAGGGAGAAGAAGCAGGTTCTCTGGGTGTTGGGGCGACGATCTTCCAGAATCGGTGAAGGCGCTTGCGGTGAAGGAATCAAGGGTTCTGGGTAACGAAGGGGGTTTTTTGTGAAGCTTTGTTCTAGGAGAAGGTTCTCTGAATCTCCAGATGCTGCTTAGGCTTTGAGCAAAGTTGTTGAAGTTTTCTCATTTCTTTGGCAATATCCTCTGATGAGATGGCTCTTGGCTGATGTATCGCCTTGTTGAAGATGAAGGGTTTGGGCTCAACTTTTTTGGTTTCATTTATTATCTTTTATTCTTCCTAACGTTTTTTATTTGGTTGTTGTTGACAGCTTTCTTTTTCCCGTTTTGTCTTTTCGGCTACAGTAGTTTTGTTTTGTTTGGTTTTTTTCAGATACAGTTGTTTGTTTTGTGGGTTTTGTGAGCCTGAATCAATATAATATCAGCCTTCTATTAAAAAAAAAAATTTATATGGGAATCATGTATCCTATTTACGAAGGTTTTCGGTACGATTAATTTGGGTGAAATTAAGAATAATAATGGTGATAAAGATTAATTATTATAGTAGTGAGATTAAAATTAATGGTAAATTATATTTAAATTTAAATACAATATTAACAATGATATAAAGACTACATTTTATCGAATAAAAATAAAATAGAATATTAAAATATTATTATACTTAAATTAAATAATAAAATATAAATTAAATTGTATTTATGCTAAATTATAAATTACAAATGAACAATTATTTTTATTAAAAAGTAAATTATATTAAATAATGATATATTAATTAAAATTATATTACGTGTATTAAATAAAATAAATAATAAAGGAAGAACTGGAGTTTTTAACTCCAGCCAGTTATAATAAGGTGAGAAATGCTGACTGGAAACACTTCAAGTAGAGCTGCGTTTGAGTTCAAATTTTTTTTAACTCTCACCACACTGGAGATGGAAAGGAGGCAAAAGATGGTGTTGAGTATTGCGCATTCATCTCCCTTTATGACCAAAATTGGACGGTGACATTTGATGGATACAGTGCCATGAAATACTAATATAGGTTCTTCAATTGATATCGTAAACCTTTTTTCCTTTTGAATTTAATTGTTATTTTGAAGTTTAAATAATGAATTAACTTATGTTTAAGAATTCAGTTCAACTTGAATCTGTCTATAAAACGATGGGCATTAGGTTAGGCTAGCCTTTAATATAATTTTAAAACCAATGAGCATTGGAACAAATATGAAATGCGAACAGAATATACGGTTTGAAACGATAGTGATGTTGCGAAACAAGGGTTCCAGGACGCAGAAAAGGAAGAGTATAGTTTCCTTTTCTTTTCTTTTTCTTCTTTTGACTGAAATCTAATACCAGCAGCACGAATGTAATTAAGGTCCTGGGTTTTTTCATTTCTGCCATTCTGGATCCCACTTTACTTTACACACTGGATCCTTGGCAATATATACAAGTCTTCCACTCTCAAGCTCTCGTGGACTTTGTAAACGAAACCCAATCTTCTCTTTCTTTTTCTTCTGGGAGTGAAGCTGAAACTTCTTGTTGGTGCGGAGGAGGGGTGAGAGATCTGCGTGATGGGAGGAGGCAATGGCCAGAAATCAAGGATGGCTCGTGAGAAACACGTGGAGAAGAACAAGGCCGCTAAGGGTAAAGGTTTCTTGTGCTCGTTCTTATACTTTTTACGTTTTGAAATTTCAGCCATAAGATCTGACGTACAGAGTTTGCCGTTTGTGTATTCTAGGTAGTCAGCTGGAATCAAATAAGAAAGCCATGACGATCCAGGTAAACTATGTATAGCCTATGCTTCCTTTTCTTTTCTCTTCTGCTTCTGGATACTGATTGATGGAGAGTGGTGGTTGCAGTGCAAGGTTTGCATGCAGACATTCATATGCACCACATCAGAGGTGAAGTGCAGAGAACATGCTGAATCAAAGCACCCAAAATCTGACATCTATGCTTGTTTCCCTCACCTTAAGAAATGAATGAAAATGAAATTATCCATTAGGGAAAAAATAACAATAATAGAAGTAGCAGCTGGTTGGACTTGAGGTTCCATTTCTTGTATTTTATGTCATTAGTTCCCGCAATCGTATTGGATCATATCAATACAGTTTGAAACTTTCAAGCTATTATTCATGACTATGTACAAAATTGCATATTGCAACCAACCTATTAAATAAGACATATTTTGGGAATTAAGTTCGTCTACTCACTACTGTCAAGTTAGAACAACTAAAGACAGCTCGCAATCCATTAACGTAGCTCAAGATCACTTTCTCTATAAACAAGCAACAACCCCAATTGAGAGTATCAGACAAATCAACTGGGTCCCTGACACTAAATTTCATGTATATATATTATGCGCTCTTCATAACTAAAAGAAAGAATGCATGAATTTTCATGTTGAAGACTTTTAAAGCAAAGCAGTCTTTCAATTTGGCACCAGCAAGAGCATCCAGAATAAAGATATGACAATGTGAAGTCTTCACAAAGGTGAGTTACCTCAACATTAGAATCCATTTGTCTCCTGATGGAAGGAGAAAACCAAATTACGAGGTAGTAGTAGGTGTTGGGAAGCCAATTTTAGCAACACTGCTTCTCATAAAAACCTCGTCCGTAATTTACAATGTGGTTCCTAGCGTTGCAATTATTGACCCAGTTAGAAAGGGACCAAAGCCCATTAGAGATATGGGATTGATGGGCCCTTTATTGCTAGATCACAACATCGGACCAGGCTGTCCCGTCAGTTGTAGCGCGCGTTCCAGAAATGGGGAGCAGCAGCGGCAACACTCTCAAAAGCTTAAGCAACCGCTGCCTCCTTCGACTCTCTTCCGATACCCATTCGCTCTTCCATGGCAAAACCTTCAACGAAGCTTCTCTCACGACCCAAAGGCGAGGATTTTATTCTTTCTCCTCCCCTAATAAACTTGCAAGTTGCAAAGGGTCTCTTCCACTGCGTTCTTTTTCGACCTCCTCATCGTCGTCAAAGGTTGGGTTTTTGGGATGGTATTTAGCGAAGCTCGAATCCAATCCTATTATTACAAAATCTGTCACAACTTCCCTTATCTTTGCCGCTGCTGATTTTACTTCACAGGTAAGTCTATATATTTTCGTTTTCCCTCAATCCAATTCTCAATTATGCAAACAAGGGTCTGGGATTTTCGCAATTTGATCAGTTTTGGTAGAAATAGGAGCCTTTTGTTTTGAGAAAGTGATGTTAAATTACTCGAAAGTATGTCTCTTGGCCTAGTTCTATTGAATTCTAGGTGTTTCTTTGATGTTTGCATTTACAATCGTTATACATTAAGGGAAAGAATTGCTTTGCGACAACGCAAAATTCTTATCCTTTGTTGAGTTATCCTTTTAACTTTTCTTAAGTTTTGTTGAATTATCCTTTTAACTTTTCTTAAGTAAACTTCCAAATGGTTTTTACATCTTCATTTCTGTGATGCTATTGTTTGATCCGTTGATTTACCATAATAATGTTTCCTTCTCATATGTATAACATCTTTTGTTAGATGATCACATCAGCTTCTAGTTATGACTCGATTCGGACATTACGGATGGCTGGATATGGATTGCTTCTCTTGGGGCCATCACAGCATCTTTGGTTTAACTTATTGTCAAAAGCTTTGCCTAAACGAGATATGCTGACTACCTTCAAGAAAATGTTTCTGGGGCAGGCTGTCTTTGGACCTTTGGTCACTACCGTTTTCTTCTCCTACAATGCAGCTTTACAAGGTAAAAGATCCCCCCCTCCACCCCCACCCCCCACAAGTATTCTTTTTCTTCAAGGAAATAGACATATTATTGCAATGTTGGGACTTTCTATTATTCTGTATTTCAATATCTCTGCTTGGTCGGGACTTATTATGGTCCTTGTGGAGTTCAGAAGGTGACATTGCGAAGGTATCTAATCATCATTATTTCAGAAATTCCCTTTAGCTGAAAACTTGAGACCCCTTCTTGGATGAACTGTTGTCAGTTTGTCGCTTGTGCCTTGTAGGCTTTTCTATATCTCTAGTTTGGCATCATGTATCAAGCTTTGCTTTTTTGCCAACTGGCATGCTCTGTGAAGTTACCATTTTTGCTTGGCTTCCTAACCATTCATTTGATTACCTTTCTAATGGGCCCTTGTTCTTGTTTTGGTCTTTTATTGGCTAGCTTCAGAAGTTAAACCTATCCTCCGAAACTTATTGCTGTCACAAGGGATTCAAAGATGAAGCCCTGGTTCTTAAATTGTACTCATTGTGTTTAACCAAGTCTCTGGTTGTGCGGTGTTGGCGTTCTCATCGTGTTAGACTTACTCTCTGACTTCTTATTGTGGTTCTGAAATCAGGTGAAAATGCTGAAGAGATTGCAGCTAGACTGAAGCGTGACCTCCTCCCGACATTGATAAGCGGTGCTATGTTCTGGCCAACCTGTGATTTTGTTACGTACAAGTTTGTACCTGTTCATCTCCAGGTATATTTGTGTTACTTCCTGCTATACTTCTAGAGTTTTGTCATATCCAATTGCTGTGACCAATGCCTTTGCTAACATTTCGTGGCAGCCTCTAATGAACAGTTCTTGCTCCTACATATGGACAATCTATTTGACGTACATGGCAAGCTTAAACAAAGTGAGCATCGAGTAGTGGGGCTTTTGAATTGAGTGCTTGGTACTTAATTCTTTCAGTTTACTCAAATTAATTCTTAAGCTGGAATTCTTCCTGGAAGACATGAAACAATTGAAAAGCAACCTTTAGTATTGAATATTTCTTGTAACCATGCCTCTAGCTCTGCAGAGATAGAATGATATATCGGATCTCCATCTTTTAGTTTTATATTAAAGATCATATTTATTTAATTATTAATTGTATTCCATGTTTATCTATCTTACTGCTGGAATCGGTTGGATAAAAGAGATGAGACACGGGATTTGATTTTGGATGTTTGCGTCTTTAGTTGGTCCAGTTGTACGGATCCAATCAAACCTGTGCTATACACTATAACATATTTATGACAACAAAAATAGTAACTGGAGAGAGAAATAGACTGAATTGTCTTTTTCACTTGTTTCTTTCCTGAAATCTTTAATTAATATATTAGTATTAAGTTCTTGCTAGAAAACAATAGTTCATATCAGTTCAATATATTGCTGAAAAATTGATTCAATGATTACCGTATTTTTTATTTATAAAATATCAAACTGAGAGAAATGTGCCAAAAAAACTGGGTACGATTGATGAAAGATATTGATTTGTGTATATATTTCGTTCGTGTTTATGTGTAATTAATTTTTATTTTAGCAGCGCCACGTGTTTATCGTTCCCGACTAACCACTGTTGGAGCGACACGTAACTCAATCTTTGAACATATACAAGCGCAGACGTGTTCTGTTTTCCTTATTTGTCTCCCTCTTTGAACCCATGCGGTCAAAGCGACGAGAGTCGGGCCTACTGATTCGGCCCGAACTCCACTTAATTACAACCACGCGCCAAGGCCGAAGCGTTCGCCAAATACCCTCTCCCCGCTCAAACCTTGAAAGGTCCAAACGTCTCAACAACCGAAATGATATCCTCACGTGCCTGTGCAATCTTAAAGACGCACAACCAATTGTAAACCTCCACGTGGGAGACAGGAAGGCACCAGGGCGTCAAATAGGATACCAGAATAACCGTCTCGGTCGAACGCGCCAAAGGCATTGAATCCCAACACAGTTCTCAAACATCTAGGAAGTGCCACGTGGCAATCACGAAGACAATGATTGTGTCATCCGGTTTTTTTTTTTTTTTTTTTTTTAAGGGAAGTCATTAAAATACAGAGCACGATCTTAGGAGTTTTCCCAGAGGAGAGAATAAAATAAAAAAGAAAGACAGAGAACGAAAGCAAAAGAAGAATTAAAAAGAAAAGGAGAAAGTAGAGAACGAGAGAGGTTTTTCAAAAACATCTCTTTTTTTAAAAAAATTCTTACTTCAATCAGTAGTTTTCTGATTTAATTTTTTGGTGAATTTGGTTGCAGGATTATTTAGGTTCTCTCTTTTTTTTCTTTTTTTTCCCCTTCTTTTCGTTTCACCCTTTCTCTCATCCTCTCTCCTCTCAACGAGAAGAAGGAAAATTTCAGCAGGTAGAAGAATGAATTTTGTTGATAAAATGTCGAACGGAATGCGTAGAGTTTGGACCGGTCTCGCCACACGCCTCGGGGTTCGTAAAAGCGGTAAGTCTCAACTCTCAACCGTCTTAATTCTAACTCGTCGCCGATTTGATGATTTTAGCAAGGCTGAGATCAAGAAAGGTCTCCTTTTCTCTTTAGTTTTTCTGTTTTTTAAAGTTTTTTCCTATAACTGAAATGTTAATGACAATGCGCCGTACTTCCTTTAAAATGATTGAAGTGATTATACTTAATTAGCCATATTTGTTGGGGGAAGGAACAGGGCTGTTGAAGCTGCAAAAGGAAGTAAGCTCGTGTGAATACGGGGATGTGCATGTGATGTGGGAGTTGCTGAGGAGATCCGAAATAGAAATGACTGAATCCCCCAAAAGATGCAAAAAGCGACGATTGACAAAATGCTTTCAATGGAGAAGGAGGTCTCCTTTTCATCGTCGCTGCTTCTCATGAACATGTGCATTACTTTTCCTTTCAGGGTTTCAGTCAATTCTTTATTATTATTTCATCCCCTCTCTGTGTGTGTATATCCCTGGTTAGAAAGAGTTTTTTTTTTTTTTTTCCCATCGTATCGGTCCAAACCACGATTTAAAACAAGAGAGGAAATAAGGAGGGATTGGTTTTATAAGATTGCTCCTATTCCCTCTTTTTCTATATACCAACTATTTGTATATATCAGCCGCCTGCCAAGTGATTGCGTTCTCTATCTCGTACTTTGTCATAAACTATATATATACTTCGGTATATATGTTTTGTGTTGTCCTTTAAAATATGCTGCCAGTGCCATGTTTTACGTATTTGATGTTTTCACGAAAATTTGCTGAGGAAAAAAACATGGTTCATCTATGGTTTGGCAATTGGTTGATCGATGTTGACTTTCCTTGTGATTCTTCTTTTCTTTTTTTTACGTATATTTCGTTTTCCACATGTTGATTTTAAACTTCCAAATCAAATACTAAGCTCTGAATTCAAGCTCTATTGAACTCTTTCTTTTTATTAATATTTTATTATGAAATAAGCAGTAGAATGCTACAAAGTTAAAAGTTACATAAGTTCATGATTGACATCACTAAGAAAATAAAGAAGTAAGCTTCCAATCATCACAAAGTCCATACTTCAGTACATATCTGCTAAGATTATGAAGACACTGGGTCAGAATAGAACGAATTTGGATCAACCAAAGCATTACATCTTTAGCTCATTTTGATAGAAAATCTTGCTGTTTGTTGCTCTTCACGCCAAGTATATTGATGCATTCCAATTAGGGCTTAACAAAGAAACTATGAAAATCCAAAAATCGATTTAAATTGATGTATTCAATTTGATTTTAGGTTGGTATATTATTTAAATCACGCAATTTAGTTTGGATTGATTTTTTCACATGAAACTTGTTTTATCTATATTAAACTGAATGAAAAAATATATATGTTTAAAGTAGTTCTAACATAATAATAAATTGACCATTTCAATATTTATATAGACTAATTCATTTAACTCTATTATTATTATTATTATTATTATTATTATTATTATTATTAACTAGATATGATGATAATAAAAAAAGGTTATGAAAATATTTGATAAAGTGATTGTAATTATATTAGAGCAAGTGAATTTTTTTAATATAATAATTATAATTATAAGCATAATTTTAATTTTAGGAAAATAGTTTATTAAAATTTATAATATTTTATTTATAAAATAAAACAATTTTTACAATCATATATATTTTACAGTTACGAATTTAATCAATTATATGGCATAGTATAATCACTCAATTATAACTAATTAAACTAATTCAAAAAAATGACACAGAAAAATATCAGGTATACTAATGGTTTATGTATTAACTTTATTTTTAAGAACTTTGGAATGATTTATCGACTTTATAGTTTAATTTAAAATGATTTTTTAAATAGTTCTATTGATTGCTATAATATTAATTTAATTATTTAATTCACTTTATAAATGTATAAATAAATCTAGAACGTGAATTATGATTGTTATGAAAAAAATCAAGAATTGCACTATTAAAAATTTTTAGGACCAAATTAAGTAATTTGATTTTTATTGTATACGGTTTTGATTTTAAAAGTAAAAAACTGAATGAAACAAATCAATTCAATTTTTATCCAAAAGCCGAACCGAAGGAATACACCCTCTAAATTCCGATCAATCTTCCAAAATTTTATTATTAGATGGAATATATTGTTCGTCATTCGAACGCTAGCATCCGATCTCACTTGTCTTGTTATTCAACGTAGGCCCAGTACCTGCTGCCAGATGCCTCTTTAGAAATTGCAGGTGAAAAAAGAGATGGTCCAGTCCAGTGTCATTCAAAAAATGAAGATGGGCTTAAAACCATCTTTTTCCACCTATTGGATGGTAAAGCTCCTTTTCCTACTTTTGGGTCCTATATAGTCCAATAACTAAACAGGCCTAATCCCCCGGAACACAGACCCACTTTACTGGCTGCGGCTGGACCACAAAGCTTCTTTCAGATAGGAGAGTAAATTGCTGCTAGATATAACGAAGGCATTTCTATTTCTAATGCTTATGACCAAAACTTAGACTCTATGTTACTCCCAAGTGCTTCGCAGCTTATCAATAATGAAATATCGAATCCTATTTTAGTCCTAATTTCAGTACTGCTTTCTAGGGTGTTGGTGGCGTCCATTTTTAGAGTAAGCTTTTACTCCTTGGCTGCGTCTTGTAGCCCTTGCATGCGTACAACTAAAGTTAATTATTACCAAAAGCTGGCAGGCAGCCTGAACTTTGAACAGATTAGAAGCCTTAGTTATTAACTTACAGCAACACCCGTAGACAAAATCGTCACTTTTCAAGCTTATCACCTCCATTCTTCCACAATCCACCGATTGTAATAAAGGGTTGTTTCAAAACTGGCGGTCACTATTCTTCCCCCTGAACTTTAATGGTTGGTAAGTGTTTAATCAGTAGTATTGCAGTAGTAATATTTAATGGAGTGCGGGAAATCGAACGCCGTGCCTTTCGGCATACGCGAAGCCAACGCTACATCAATTGAGCTACAACTTCTCTGCAACTCTATTTGCTTCCCTAATTTTCATTAGGGCTATGGTGAATCCATCTATGTCTGAGAGAAAGCAAACAAACGATGAGGTGTGTAACAGAGAAACCAAAGTGCACGGTAATTGGCTCAAAACAAATGCTAAAAAGGGTTTCCGAGACACGACCGTACGTGGCGAACGGCTCGCGTTCCCAGCAAACATTTTTTTGTTTTTTGTTTTACCGCATTGATGTCTTCATTCATTTCTCACAATGACACTGTTCCCTCCCATGCATAAATCAATGGCATTTACTCCTTTCTCTGCATCCCTACAGCCATGAGAGATCAGACAATGAAACTCACATGCCTTCTTTTATTATTTCATTTACCCCACCATTAAAGTTCCAAACATTTTTACATTATATATTTTTTATATTATCAAGCACACTGCATGTTCAAAGCCTCAAAGGCATGGCATGGGCCGCCCTTAGGCACTAGAGACATAGTTACTAGCCACCTTACTTCATTGCCTTATCTCCACGGATTTTCCGGTCGACTTTGTTTGAAGTTGCTCAATTCTGGGGGTGACGAAAGCTGGATTCCAATTTTTTTTTTTTTTTTGTCTTTAAATATATTTTGGTAGCTGGGAAATAGTTTCATGCGCTGACTCAGTTGCTGCATAAAAGGCGTTTTTTCCAGGGTGTAATTGTAGTTGGGAAAAATCAACTCTTTGTTCGGAGGGGAACTCATCAATTCATCTGCCAATAACACTGGCATTATGAAGGTTGCTGGGATTTGGGTTTTCTTCTTTGTGATCGGGACAGCTTTGTTCGTCTTTGCCTTCAGCAGCTCCTCCATTCCTGGTAATGTTTTACCTCGTACTAGTTCATTTCTCTTCTGTTAATTGGCCTACATAACCATCAAGACAAAATTCCTGTGTTTGTTTTCATTACTGGAATTCGGGTAATAGCTGCATTGGAAGATGGTTTAATTAGTGTTATAGTTAATGCATTGCATGGCTTCTTAACATTATTTATCTGTTAATGATCTGACTGATCTTATCAAAAATACTCTCTACCACTACCTACATTTGAAATTTATTAAACTTTTTGTTTTTAAGAAATTAGTTTTTTAAAAATATAAGTTAGATGGTTAAAATTTTTAAATTAAATTTAAATTCATTACAATATCAATTGCTTTTAGTATTTTTATTTAAAAGTATTATACTAATAAATTTAAATTAATTTTAATAACCTAAATAATTGGGTTTATGTTTTTGAAATCGGAAAAGAAAATAAAAATAAAATTCAAAATACAACAAAACAAAAACTTAGAGTATAACTTTTCTTTTGTGCAATTATATTTGAGATGTTGATTGTTTACTCCATAAACAATGAACCTTCAATCTACAACTCTGGTAAACTGCACATGGCTTGTTGCTATTTAAAGAATTAAATGACCTCACTGCATGCTATTTCTTGTTATATAAGTTTGTAGTGTCAATAATTTTGTTACCTTCAAAGAAAAAAAAGGTTAATAATTTCGGTCAACCGTCTCAATTCTCAAGCTGTCTTTTTAACTCCCACACTTAGTCTTTTACAGAGATTTGTTTTGGATCTTCATTCTTTGGGTTTAAATAAATAATTTTAGTGATCTATTTCAATCGTATTTATAACTAGTTGATCAAATTGCAGGCTTTGGTTGGCCCATATCTAAATCATGCCAATAAAATGATGTAGCTTAAAATTGCAGCTTTGCATGTTAAAAAGTAAATGCATGACGTTAGTAAGTCAAGTAAAATAGCAGCAACCAGATACATGTCACTGTTGGAATCAATAATTATTACATGTTTAATAGTGACCAGCTTCTTAAATGTCAGGTATGGAGTTTTTGCAGAATGTTGATGGTACGAGAATGAGTGAAACAAGTAGAAAGCTGAAGGTATACACATTCACTACATGCATGGCCACAATCTGCAAAGAGAACCCTTTTTCTTCGTTTCCGGATTTTGAGACATTTTCTCATCTGAAATTTGCAGGGGAGTGGATACAGTCCAAGCAATGAAAAGAAGAGCAATGTGGATGTGGATGATTACGATCCTATTGATCCAGTTCCAAGCTCCAAAGCATCCATAAAACCTGGTCCTATTGAGCATGGTAGTCCTCTTATTCCGTACATCCCAAAACCCTCACCTCCAGACCATCCCAAAGTTGGTGGTTCCACTTAGCCATCCAAAAAAAATCTTCTGAAGAACATGCCAATGTAATATCTATATCGTACCTCATGTTTTAACCAGCTTTGTTCTCTGAATCCTGTCTATTCAATAACTTCAAGTTGCCTATATGTATGCAGCTTATATTTGTGTATGAATCTGTTTGGCATTGGCCTTGTATCCTGAATATCACTTCTTTTAAGTTAATTTGATTGCCATTTGTATTCGTTTTCCTTCATATCATCAAACCCATCAATCATCATAAAGTTCATAGCTTTAGTGCCAATTTCTTTCATGACCCCAGCAGCTTAATGAAACACACAGAAGGGTCATGATAAAAAGAGTTTGTGAAAGCGACTGCTTTCATTTGGTCCCCTTTCCTTTGGTTAGCTATGCCTTATGGAAAGGATAGAGGAGATATCATAATCACCAAAGCAATGGGACCGAAGAAAGCTAGCTCATTTATCCTGCCCATTTTGCTTCAACTACCATGTGATTGAGCTTAAGAACGTTACTTGAAAATGGATTAGTTACTTTGACTACAATGACATGTTGATTGGCTTCCCCATCCAGCATGGTTTAATGCAAAACCATTTTGTTTTTGCTTGACTGTTTTTGTAGTAAATGGTGGTGTAGCAGGTGAGCAAAATTCGATTCCGCTCGTAAAAATAAAAAGAAATTCGAATTGGTTAAATTAAATTAATCGAGTTAATCGAATTAACTCAATATTTTTTTCGAATTTTGAGTTCGAATTAAATTGAAGTTTTGAATTCGGATAATTAAAATAAACCAAATGTCAAACTCTTTTACTTCCATTTCCCCAACCCCCTCAAACCCTTTTATTTTTCTCAAAAATATTATTTCCCCAAACCACCAAAAAACTTTTTTCCTTTTTTTTTCCCCAAAGCTTCTACTTCCCCTAAATCCCTTACCTTTTATTTTCTCCCCAAAACTTTTACTAATTCCTCCTAAATCTTTCAAAACTTTTTTCTTTTATTTTCATCTCAAAACTTTTACTTTCCCCAAACCCTCCACAATTTTTTCCTCCTACTTTCTCCCAAAACTTTTATTTCTCTCAAACCCCAAAAACTTTTTTTTTCAAATTTATATCTACTTTTTATATTATTGAATTAAATTTTACATTTTTACTATTTATATTATTGAATTGCTTAATTATGCTGAAATCTTTATCAATTTCTGTTAAAATTTAATTATTGATGATGTTATAAAATATTCATGTTAAAATTTTTTGTTGATACCAATTTCACATTTTATCTTTAAAATAAATTTTATTAAAAAAAATCACATTTTTACATTTAATATATATTTTTAATTTCAAAATAGAAGGTGACAAGAATCAATAGATAATTGAAACAACTAAGTAAAGAAAAAAGCTAACACGTGTATAAAAGATTAATAAATAAATTATGAAGGGATGAAAGCTAATAACAAATTTGATTACTGTGGGCAAATTTAATTACAGTAGGTGGTAGTGACTATAAAGATCCAAAATCATTTTTTATTTAATTCAAAAAATATATTCGATTCGATTCGAATTCCATATCACTCAACATGATTCGAGAAAATTTTAAATCGAGTTAGGATGATAAAATATTATTCGTCAACTCGATTAACTCGAAATTTTTTTATTCGATTCAATCAAACGCTCACCCTTAAATACAATTAAAGGAACTGTTAATCTCTCACTTGTTTACTATGGAGAGAAAACCAATGGGGGATAACTTTCTTTCTTTTTTTTTTTTTTTTTGGTAAAGAAAGAAAATACAACTCAAATATCAAACATTAACAAAAAGTCATCACATAATTCTCATCAACCAACCGTAACCCCGGTTCTTTGACTCGCACAAGCTTGACAATCCAGTGGGGGGATAACTTTAATACCAATTATACAATGCTTGTCATTCATGTATTCAAAAAAGAAATCCTATTTCTTCAGCGGGGGAGCAAATATTTTTGTTGCGTCTGCTGCAAGCAATAGCTTCATTAAGCAAAGGTAAAAGCCATGATATGATAACAGCCGACATACTGATCAATTAGACAGACAGACTACTCTGATCAGATTTGTATGAAATTGGGATCCTTTTATGGAGATGGTCCTTTGATGGAATTTAATGGAAGCTTGTTTTTGGTGTCCTAAAATATTGTGATTATGATTTGTAGAATTTTGGGAAATTTAGGTCGTCTTCTTTTTTCTCTTTCTGTACTTCATGAATCAAATTTGTTCACGACAGATTCCTTGGGTGATGCATTCAACAAAACTTGAGGACCACCGAGAAAAAAAATGGATTCATTGCTTAAATAAATGCTTTATAATAGGGGTGAAGTCAGAAATTTTTTTTGAAGGGAGTCGAATGAAATTTTAATTTTTTATAGTCTATATCTTTATAATTTTTAAAGAATTAAATCGAATTTTTATAATTTTAGGAGGGTAAAGTGTAATTTTATTTTTATTAATTTAAAATTTTAAAAAAATTTAAAAAATTTAAATGATAATTTTTCATTTTAGGAGGCCGGGACTCATCTCAACCCAGAATCCCCTCTGCTTTATGAGTCTGATTTAATGCACAAACTATCCAATTTCTAAATATTGATATGCGAACAGCAAAAACAAATGGTTAACAACACATACCTACAACTGTTAATAAATTAAAATGATTATGCTTCCTAGTACAAACATGTTGAGCTTAAGGGTCATTCGTAGGTAGTAGGGATATAGTACTAAGATTACAGCATAATTGGGATATATGATTGTGACTTTCCCTTTAAGATGCACCTAGAGAAGTCTTTTTTTGGTTAATATTTTTTAAATAAATATTGATTTCAATTACATTTTTTTACACCTCATTACGAGTTGGATTGTGTTTTTAGTTTAATGGTTTAATTCAATTTCAACTTCAATTAAATAGTTTTAGGTATATTTTTATTTAAAATTTAATTATAAAAATATATTATTGTAACATCTTCAATGCCCTTGAGTCGAGAACAGTGTTAACTTGAGAGTAAATAAGTTAGAATTTGAGAAGGTTATAAAATAGAAATCATAAGTGTTCGTAGAGGGTGGAGAAAGATACTCAAGGTAATTGAAAAGAATCATATACGGTGAGAAATAAATCCGGGGTATTGACTAGATTGTAAGAGAATGAAAAGTGTTGAGATAAAAGTGAGAAAATTAAGAGATGGGATGATTAGATTGAATTGAATGAAAAAATGAGGAGCTACTAAAGGTGAATTTTTACCAAAAGAAAATATGACACATGAATGGTATTGTAGAGAAAGTTAAGGGATTAAATGGTCTATAATCAATTTAGATAATTATGGAAAGAATAATGATTAACGACTAAATTGGTGTAAAAGTATGATTGGTGAAAATATTTTAATATTTATTATTTTTAATTATTAAATTAATAGATTTAATTTTAGACTAATGTAGAAAAGATGATAGCATTCACATTTATTCATCTTTTCTCCCACACGTCACTTATTTCATGAACAACCAAAGTTTTAGTTTTATTCATTTTGGTCCTTTTCACCATTTCCAAGCCTTCCAAGCTTTATTCCTCCAATTTTTTTCATGAATATTTAGTGAAATTAAAAAGAGAAACATAGTTGTTATGATAGTTTCATGAGAAGCACATTTGTAGTTGTCCTGGAAGAGAGAGAAAATAAGAACTAGGTTTTGATTACAACAAATCAAGGTAAGAAGGATAAGTTTTACATGGATTTCATGTTAGTTTTATTTAAATAGTATAGATATGGCATTTGATTATAATTTTGATAAGTAAATCTTGTATATTTGATATGGAAATGAAGAAAAAGAGAAAGAGAAATGATCAACAAGTTGGGGACAAAGGCAAAGAAATAGCTAAAGAGTAGAAGAAGAAGAAGAAGAAGAAAGTTTGATTCTAAGCCTTTGGTAGTGGGGGTGAGCAAAATCCGATTCGATTAAAAAAACTCGATAAAAAATTTAAATTTTAAATTAAATAGTTTGAGTTAATCTAGTTATTTGGATATACTTGAATAAAAAATAAAAATTTTCAATTTAACTCGAATATGAATTACACAGTTTGAGTTATCTGAAAATCCGAATAAGAGAAGACAAAACAACGTTGTTTTGATAAATGTTTACCCATCAGCCTTACTTATGTAGTTAAATAATTTTGTATTTCGTCTACTAGTTAAATAATCAATCTATGTAAACGCATCATTGAGTATAAAAAATATGATTCATTAACTCAACTCAATTTAACTCGAAATTTTTTGACTTGATTCGACTCAAATTGAGTTCAATTGCTAAAATAGGATTCATCAACTCGACTAACTCAAAATTTTTTTACTCGATTCGACTCGACTCGATCGAATGCTCACCCCTATTTGATATTAAGTACAACAGGAATTTACTTAAATAATATCTAAATATAGAATTTTGTTAGATTAGTTATATTAATATTTATGTGATCAATTTTATACATAATTATGTTAATATTTAATATGAGATATTAAATGTATTGAAATTTAATATGAGATTGGTTAATATTTAATAATTCGTTTTTATTTATTTTAATATTATATTATCTTATAAAAACTTTATGTTTAAATTTTGATTTTTGTTTGGAGTAAAGTGAAATGTTTAAAAATTAAAAATAAAATGTAGAATATATTTTTTTAATACTTTAAAATTTATACTTATTAAAAATTTTAATTATATTCCATAATTAATTTTAAATAATATATCTATTTAAATTTTCAATTACCTATTTTTTCGGGTAAATATCCGAAATATACCAAAAAAATTAAAAAATTACGGAATTGGACCGATTTCTAAAAAAATTACGGAAAAGGGCCATTTCCGATCAAAACGCGTCCACGTCAGCGCGTTTTGAGGGGAAACGGCAGGAAAGCGCGCCCCTGGGGACGCGCTTTGTGCCAAATCAGCAAAAGCGCGCTTACGTGGACTCGCTTTGTTAATTTGGCACAATACGCGTCCCCAGGGGCGCGCTTTTCTGCCGTTTCCTCAAATATTGGATATATATTTTTAAAATTAAATTTCAAAAAAAATTAAACAAATTCTATGAAATAAAAAGATAAAAAATAAAAAAATTCTTATTTATTAAATATATTAAAACTAAATTACAGAAAAATAAAAATAAGTTCACTGTAAAAAATATCAAATTTCATAAATAATCTAAATCCAATACTATTTTCGTAACTATTTTTTTATATTGTTTTTATAAAACTCCATCTTTTAAGATTATTCGATTTCAATAAATGTGATAATTAAAAATATACAAGAATCGTAAAAAAGAAAAGAAAATGAATTTAAACCATTAATTAACGTACGATTTATGAAACATGAACTGTGGGAGCGTAAGCCAAACAAAGGATAAAGTAAGTAGCGAGTAGTAAGCGCGTAATATTTTCTTTGCCTAAAGGTCGTCTCTTTTTTTTTTTTTCCTACCATTTGCTTTTACCTTATAATAAAATATATTACTTTTACTTTCTTTCTTTTTTCTACCATTTGCTTTGCTTTGCTTTATAATAAAATATATATATTACTTTTTTACTTTATTATTCTATTAAAGAAGACGATGATTCAAACAATCTTCTGGTCAGCATATAACATTTTCCACCTTCGGAAAAAGCAACTCCAACCTAATCCTACCTTTTACTTTTATTTTCTTTTACAAAAGTTATATATAACATACAAAGTTTTATTAAATTCTATGTTAATATCATAAAATTTTTTTAGTAAAGTATTAATGGTGAGTTTGGATGAACGGTATAATGCAGTGTATTTAGTTTACTTTTTATTTCACATTACAATATCATTACAGTATTTAATCTCACAATTACTATTATTTTTACCCTAATCGCAAATAAATGCACCGTCATCTAAACTCACTCTAAATCAATTCAAATAGATAGTTGACTTATTAAGTTTGGATCAAATTAAATTTTTATAATTTAAATAAATCGAATAATAATTTAAATTTCTATCAATTTTGAAAATAAATAAATCACTTTTTGAAAATTCAAATTAAATTACATACAAAAAAAATAATCAACTTCTATTTTAGTGAAGATTTTAAAATTAAATTACAAACACAAATAAAAAATAACTTTTTTTAAAAAAAATTATTACAATTCAAAAAATAAAAAACTCATCCGAATCAATGTTGATGCCGGTCGGAATCAGTGCCACACGGGGGCGGTCAGCGGTTACGCGCTGGATTCCTCCTTCTTCTAGCTTCCGACGGGGTCGTGGAACCTCAGGTGGGGATTCCGATTCCTCCGGCAGTGGGTCTAGTTGTGGGTGTTGCGAGAATGACCCACCTTGATAAAATAACGACCTCGGAGGTGTTTGCATAAACCACGGCGGGGGTGTCTGAATCCCGTATGGCAAAAGAGGCTGGTAAAAAGAAGTGCTCCCCGACGGCGCCTTCTGTGATCCCTCACGCGACGACGGCCTCAAGATCGGCTGGCCAGTCGGAGTAGTCGGGAACGGACTCGAACCCGGCCATGCATTCCAACCTGGGGTGGGACTGGGAAAAGGAAACATATATGGGTTAGGAGGATACATATAAAGGGTAGGGTACGCACCTGACATAAAGGGTAAAGGCTGTGATGTCGGTGTCGTCGGCTGAACTGATGGGCCCGGTGACTGTGTGGGCACTGTTGATGGGCCAGGTGACTGTGTCGGCGCTGTTGATGGCCCCTTCTCCTTAGATTTAAAGGGCCCCGACGTTCCCTTTGTTGACGAAGTTATCGTCGCCTCTCTTCTTCCAACAACAAATATGGCTTACCATGGATCCTAAACCATGGCATGTATTCCGGCACGCACGCTAACTCAGGAACGAGGATCGGTTCCCAGATAGGTAAATAGTCATACCGGTTCTCCCGCGTCTCGATATGTGCTGACCAAAATCTTGGCCAATCTATGTGCAACTGTCGTAAGTCCACTTTGTGCTCATCATCGAGCACCTCAAGTGGCATGGGAATCGATTGGCGGAATCTAAATTTTCGCAGAACCCGATCTGACTGGTGCATCTCCACGGTCGCATAGGTGATCAATGGGACCTTCACGTGCCAACAGTTTGGATTTTGCAAGAACTCCTCCGAAATTACTGCCCGAATTGCCGGATCCTCGTACGGTGTCCACTGAAACTATATTAACATTACAAAAATATTAGTTATATACATAATACTAAACACTAAATATGAAATACTAAATTATAAATACGAAATTCGAAACTTACTTGTGATTCCGACCGTTGGTCCAATAGAAGCCGTATATCTTCAAGCGAGGTAGGTATTCTAGCATAACTTGCCAAATGGTTCCACCTAATTAAATAAATTTTTAGCATACAATTATACTATAAATCTACGTAATAATTGTAAAATATAACATTAAATTTACCTCGTTATCACAGGGAATGAATATGGTTGGTCGAGTCGATGACGTAAAAAAGGAAATCGAAACCGTGCCCATGATGCAGTAGTGATAGGCAACCTTCGATTTTCGCTTTACTCGGCTGCGTCGTCCCGCACATCTCCCGATACAACCTCGATAGCACGGCAGACCCCCAACTCAATTCACCGGCTGCTCTAAAATCAACAAGTTTCAACAGCCATCTCAAGTGTACGAAGTTTCTAGAAAGGTCCGGCATCAGATAACCTCCAATTATCTGAAGAATGCATGCCCGAGCATACCGTATTCTTTCTATTTCGGTCGAACCCTCATTCGGCTCCGGGAATGTGTCTCGTAACCAGGCCATCTCGATCCGAGCTCCTTAAATTTTATCCGGAATGGCACCCAGAAGCTCGTAGCATACGGCTCCCCAATCACCAGAAGTTGCAGACCCGGTGACTACCGACCCGTCCACCGGCAATCCCAATTGCAACTGCGCATCTTTCAGAGTGATGGTACACTCTCCGCATGGAAGATGGAAAGTGTGCGTCTCGGGTCTCCACCTCTCTATCAACACACTGATCAAAGGCGACTCCAACTTGAACCCCCGGCCTATCGTGGCCACATGCCAAAAACCCGCTTCCCGCAGGTAATTCTCAATCAACGGCGATGGGGGACCATGCATGTTGCGAATATAACATTCCAACACCCGATCTACAGATTGTTTAAAAAATTATAAAATAAAAATTAATTAAAATTGCATAATTGTAAAAAATATTAAATAATATTGAAAAATTAAAATTAAAACTTACCATTTGCATTTGATCGACGGAGATGTGCTTGTTGTCTAGACGAAGTAATTCCCCGGCCATTGTAATACGATCGAAAATTTTAAAATCTTCCAAAAAAATATATTAAAAAAATTAAAAATGGCTTTTTTGTAAATAGTAAAGGGCTATTTCGAAATTTCAGAGGAAGTTTGAAGGACTTTAAGAGATATTTGAGAGAAATTTGAGAGGAATTTGAGTAAGGACTAAAGTGTGAAAAAAATAAAAGGGTTGGGGGGTTTTATAGGTTTTTTTTTACCGTTGGGGCCCCCAACGGTCAAAAAAATTTGACCTTTTTTTTTTACCGTTGGCCAACAAAGCGCGTCCCCAGGGGCACGTTTTCCTGTCATTCCCCTCAAAACGCGCTGACGTGGACGCGTTTTGATGGGAAATAGCCCTTTTTCCGTAAATTTTCTAGAAATCGGCCCAATTCCGTAATTTTTTATTTTTTTTGGTATATTTCAGATATTTACCCTATTTTTTCAACACTTTCTTTTTATACGTAAGTTAAAAGGATGAAAATAATTGAATCATTTACACTAGTGCTATATCAACCCTGTAAGAAAATAAAGACAATATTATAATTTATAACTAATGACTTTTTAAAAAATAAAATTAACGATAAAGAAATAGAAAAATAATAAATAATTACTAATAAAAATTGAAAAAAAATATTTTTTTTATTTTTAACAAATTTTAAATTTCTCATATAATTTAATAATAAATTATTCCTCTTGTGTAAAATTCTCTTTCTTTGAAAAAAAATTGGGTTGATGTCTAATTAATTAGTGAGATTAACTCAACCAAAAACATTAATGATAATTAGATTGTTCCACCCATGAAGCCAGTAAATTTTTTTAGTAAAAATGTATATTTATTAAAAATTAATATAAAAATTAAATATTATGCTATTTTTATTGATTTTATATAAAAACATAAAAATAAAAATATTATCGTAATAATATAATTTATTTTGTAAAAAGTATGATTTCTTGTCATTTTCCAATTGAGTCTTCGTCCAGTTGTCTCATAAAATAAACTTAGTCAAAGATTTAAATATTACCATAGATTACAATTATTGAATATGTAACATTTAAATTTGTTAAAAGATAAATCTAATAATGTAAGATCTATATCTATATCTATATTATTATTTAAGATTATGAATGATTTCATGTCACGAGTCAATCAAATGTCTTCGGGACCACAGATTTGAAGTCAAAAAATTTAGTTTAATATTATTTTATGGTCTACAGTATGATAGAAACATCGTATAAAAATTTCGTTAAGAAATTTTACCGTTTACATGCCTAATTTGATAAAAAGGACTAAATTGCATAAAGTGCAAAGGTTGTGTTCTAATAGCTAAATGTATTAAATAGTTATAGAATTTTAAATTGGAGGTCATTATATAGTAATTAGCCATTAAGGTTGATTAGTGGTTAAGCATGAGTAGTCATCATTGGAAATTGAATAAATTATTAAGGTTAATTTTGGAAATTTGTGATTAAAGTTATAATAAATAAAATAAACTATTATCATCATCTTCCACCAAAAAAAAAAAAAAAACTAGCCATGGAAGATTGAATTTGGGCAAGCTTATTTTGCTCAATTAGGTATGTATTTTTGTCCTATTTTTTATGATTTATATGTTTTCGGGATTGTAGTATCCTAATCTAGCTAACTTGGGGATTAATTTGTAAAACTATTAAAGTATTAGAATTTTGCTATTGATGAACATGCTTGAGTTTTGAAGTTTGATGATAGAAAATGAATGGTTGTTGTTAGATAAACAACTTTTATAAAGAGATTTTTAGTGAAATTATCAATTAGTGGCTAAATTGAAAAGGTGATAAATTTATGGTAAATTTGTAAATTTGTGAAATATATGAGCTGCTATTAATATGTATAAAAATCGGCTAGGCTTGGGTAAGGATTAAATGGCATTAAAATCCTTTTTTCGAACCTAGGGACTAAATTATAAAGAAATTAAAAGTATAGGGTAAAATGGTAAATTTTGCCAAAATTCCATGTTGGATTAAATTGAATGAGAATTATATTGAAATGAGTTAAATTCATTCGTATAGATCCTGTCAGACCTCGTACAGAGCTAGATCGAGACAAAGAGAAAATATCTGATTAGTCGCCTTCGTATCTACGTACACTTGTCGAGGTAAGTTCGTGCAATTAAATTGTACATTTATATGTTTTAAATTGAATTATTTGTTTGTGAATTGTATAATTGCCATGAATAAATACCTGTTGTATATTCAACAATTACAGAGCCCCGTTTGAACCTTAGGAATCCGTAGGATACAAATGACATGTCATTAGGGTCACCGATTTCAGCTCTTATGAGCTTCCCGATACTCAGCTCGCATAAGCTTCCCGTTACTCAGCTCACATGAGCTTCCCGTTATTCAGCTCGAAAGAGCTTACCGTTTACAATTCGTATGAGCATACATGTACATGAATTGACGGAATATAGTTCAGTACACTTCGTGTGTACTACCCGTGTATCCAACGATATTTTAAATGGTTCAACGGGCACTGTTCTATTAATAGATTATATGAGTTCGATATGAACTATTATTGGTATTTACATGAAATACTGGAAATGTGATTACTTGATGAATTCATCCATGTGTGTGTTGGATCTTATATGTGATTTTCATGGCTAATATGTCGGTGATCATGTGTTTAGGCTTTTGGCCAAATTGGTTGAGATATGCTATGTTTTCTTACCTATTTTATGGATATATGGTAAGTTAAATTCTGTGCTATATGAACTTACTAAGCTTAAATGCTTACTCTGTGTTATTTTTTCATGTTTTATAGTAATTTGGAAGCTCGTTCAGTTCAGAAGCTTATTGGAGCTATATCACACTATCCATCGGCTCTTTTGGTACTTTTGAATATTTAAATTAGGTTATAATGGCATGTATAGGTTGATTTGGCCAATGTTGGCATATAATTGTTTTGTTGAGATTAGCCACTTATATGGCTTGTGTTTGGTATATTTTGATGCATATATATATGTGGCCTTGCCATATTTTATGTGTGTTCAATATGGTAGAATGATGAAAAGTAAAATGTGGTTTCAATATGCATATATGTTTTTGGTCATTTAGGTAAGTTTGAATACTTGGTTGACATGTTTTTAAGTTGTCATTTGAGGTGCCTAAGGGCATATTGGTTGTATGTAGTGATATTTCTTGTTTAAGACTTGATTTTGGCTTGTTTTGAATGCCTTGTTATGGCTTGTTGATGTGCAAAAATGTTGAGTTAAGTTGGTGTCAAATTAGGTAAGAAATGTGGCTTGGAAAAGGTAAAGACACGGGCGTATGGCTTGACCGTGTGACCCAAGTCAGAGAGTTACATGGGCACGGACGTAGGCTGGGACACGGCTGTATGTCCCTATTTCGAATGCCCACACAGCCTGAGACACGGGCATGTCTCCTAACCGTGTGAGTCACACGGCCTTGTGACCCCTGCAGCTTTGAAAATTTTTAATGTTTTCTGAGAAATTCTTTGAGTACCTGATTTAGTCCCGACTTGTTTTTAATGCGCATTTTAGGCCTCGAGGGCTCGCATAAAGGACAATATGTTTAATTTCAATTGGTTTCTGACATGAATGTTATATGATATGAAATGTCTGTTTATTTGATT
This sequence comes from Gossypium australe, assembly GCA_005393395.2. Classification (NCBI taxonomy): domain Eukaryota; kingdom Viridiplantae; phylum Streptophyta; class Magnoliopsida; order Malvales; family Malvaceae; genus Gossypium; species Gossypium australe. The sequence goes on from CM016626.1 coordinate 30,802,046, forward strand.
TGTAATCTCCGGTAATGCTCCGTAACTTTATTCCGACGATGAATACAAGTTAGGGGTATTACAAAACCAGTTGAAAAATGAGAAAAAAAAAGACTTTCTATAACATAAGTTATATTATTATGAAGGTGTTTGTTTTTATATTTTTATATAAAATCTATAAAAAAAACATATAATAAAATTTGAACCGAAGACACCATAGTTTTTAAACCTTCAACCTTACCATTTCAACCAAATCTTAGTTTGGTTTTTATATAAACTTTTACAGTACGTTTGGTTCATTGTAATGGAATAGGACTGTAATTGAATAGAGCTGTAATGGAATAGGGCTGTAATCAGTAATTCAACTGTTTGGTTGAATGGAATGGAATAGAACTATAATAGTATTCTTGTGTTTGGTTGAATAGAATGATGTTGTAATAGCATAAGGAAAAAAAACTAAAATGACCAGAATACCCTTAACAGAATTTTTTTTAAGTAGATGATTATTGTTATTGTTATTAAATTTTAATAAGATTATTATTGAAATTAATTTAATAAAAATAATAATAATTTAACCATATTTTAACATAATTATTATTAAATATATTTAATAAAAAAATAAATTAATAACATTCTTAATATAATTATTATTATATGAATTTAAAAGAATCAAAATATATAATACTATAAAAAGTATATAATCTACTTTATTATTTTTAAATTGCAATACATATTTAATGTGCTAAAATATCATTAGTGAAACAAATAATTTAATTATTCTACAATAAAAAAAATAGTAGAAGTAATAAATAACTTGAGAATTATATTTCACATCCAAGCATAATATTCATATATTAACAAAAAGTTACATGATTTCATTAGTTTATATGTCATAAGCTATATGTTTTAAAATTTTACAACAACAAAAAGTTACAACATTATAATGACAACATTGTAATGACATTCTATCATGTCATTATACCATCCAAATATTACAAACACAAAAAGTTACCAAAATATCATCAACACAACCATGATTTTTAATGGTCAGCAAGAAATCTTCTGACCTATTCCAATCGCACAACAGGAGGTAAACTAAAGAAAATGAGCATTTGCGTTGGATGATCTGGAATTTTGCTCAATGCTCGAAAGCTCTCATCCTCAGTTAAACCTTCTCCTTCACATAATGTTAGATATAATTTCAGAGCACTTTCTTGAATGGCCATTTCTGACTTTTGTTGAATTAGCACTTCGGAGGCAATACTCTTACTGATTTCAAGGCCAACGGTCCGTATATTTTCCGCCAATAAAGTGGCAGCATCATTAAATAAAGTAGAAGAATCACTTCCATCAGAAATCTTTTTTTTTCTTCTTTGAAAATGTGGAATCACCTTAGTTTCTACCTAGTTGCAGTTGTGTAGCTGAAAGATCCATATCATCCAAAGAAACATCAGCTTCGCATCCATGGAAATCGTTTCTTTCTTCATGAGTATTTGTAGTAGCTACATTCCCAACAACTATTTCTTCAATAATATCAGCGGCTGTTTGGGCATCTTTCCCTGTGGCTCGATCTTTTGCGTAGATGGGAGTAAGTTAGTCATAATAAGGGAAACTCCGATGTTTGAATTGAGTTGCTTCTTTATGACTCTATAAAAAATGAGGAATTAATATTAGATATAAGTTTGGTCAAAATACGATAATAAAGACTTGAAATAATTCTTACTTTTATATATGAGTTCCACACCGCATCTTCAGCAACAACAGGTTGCCTATGCTCATCCCAACCAAAGCCGCTATTGTTTTTTCCACTAAGCATGTCATAAACGATTGACCAATCTCTTTTCAATGTCCTAATCCTCAATTCAGAATTAGGTTTAGTCTTCAACATGGGTATTGCCTCTCTTATAAAGTTGTCCAAAAGTATTTTCCCAATTCATTCTCTGTCGTGCTTTTAATTAGTTTTAGTTTAAAAGAAATCACTCCAATTCTTAGACTAGATAATAAGAAGATAGTAATTACCAGTACTCTTGGTCCTTGTGGATACGATATTACCGGTCTTACCATAACTATACTATTGAACGATAGGTGCGCTTGCATTTATTGTGATCATAGTTAGTTAGAGACACATCAAGTTTTTGGCGCCGTTGCCGGGGACTAAGATATTAGGAACACTAAATTTTTATTACTTTAGCTATTTTTATTTTATTGAACTTTATTTTTATTTTTATTTTTACTTTTCTAATTTTACACATTCTTTGCTTCTGGCAGGAGTCTCTAGTTTATGACTAGAAGAAATCCGCCAGGACCATTGTTTTACGACAGTGAGATAGAGAGCACCGCTCGTAAAAACCGAAGAGAGATAATTCGAAGTCTACAATACATAGAGGAAGAGCAAGAGGACGATAATAATATTACTGAGGAGATGGCTGATCCCCAGAATAATCCGCCACCTCCTGTAGTTGCCACAAATCTGGTGAATCAAAATCCTGCTCCTCGTACTATGTATGATTATGCTAAGCCTACTTTAACAGGAACTAAATCAAGTATTGTTAGACTTGTTGTTGCTGCAAATAATTTTGAACTGAAACCTAACACTATTCAGATGATTCAGTAGTTTGTTCAGTTTGATGGCTTGCAGGATGATGATCCAAACAATCACTTGGCAAATTTTCTGGAATTCGGTGATACTTTCAAGATAAACGGCGTTTCTGATGATGCCATTCGCCTTCGGTTGTTTCCCTTTTCGTTGAGGAACGAAGCTAAACAGTGGTTGAACTTATTACCAAGAGGATCAATCACTAAATTGGGGCAAATGATCGAAAATTTTTTATTTAAATATTTTCTGCCGGCTAAAACGACTAAGTTGAGGAATGATCTCTTCTTTTGTGCAGATGGATTTAGAAACACTTTACGATACAAAGATCTACTGAGAAGGTGCTCACACCATGGGTTACCATTATGGCTACAGGTTCAAACCTTTTACAATGGTGTGAAACCCTCAACTAGGTAGTTGATTGATGCAACTGCCGGTGGAACCCTAAATAACAAAACCCCTAAAGCGGCTTACAAATTCATTGAAGAGATGTCACTGAATAACTATCAGTGGCAAGTTATGAGGACGAAGCCAACGAAGGCAGCCGGTGTTTTCAGCCTCGATGCAGTGACCATGCTATCAAACTAGGTAGAACTTTTAAATAAAAATATTGATGGTTTGTATGGTTCTTCGCAGGTACATCCAGTGATGCAGTGCGATACAAATGGAGGAGGGATGGACAATACAGAAAATCCATCCTACAACCTTGGCATAGAAAGCGAATAGATAAACTATATGGGTAATAATTCTAGACATCAGAATAATCCCTATAGTAACACTTACAACCTAGGATGGAGGAACCACCCAAACTTCTCATGGGGTGGTCAAGGAAATCAAAGACAACAACCCCCTCCAGGCTTTCAACAGCAACCCTACCCATAAGAGAAGAAGCTGAACCTTGAGGAGATGCTAAAAAAATTCATCATGGTGTCAGAAACCCGTTTCTAAAACACCGAAACAACACTAAAAAATCAACAAGCATCGATACAAGGGCTCGAGAACCAAATAGGACAGCTTGCTAAGCTCATATCTAAACGGCCACAAGTCAGTTTGCCGAGCAACACTGAAACTAACCCAAAGGAGCAACTTCATGTCATTATTGCTCACGATAGTGAAGGGTTAGGCGAACCAAAACCGAGGCAAGAAAACGTGGTAGATAACGGTAAGGTTGATGTAAGCCATAATAAACCAAAATTGGTAAGTACAGAGTACAAACCTCGTGTGCCATATCCCAATGCGACGAAGAAAGACCGCACAGATGAACAATTCGGTAAATTTCTTAAACTATTAAAAAATTACATATTAACTTACCGTTTATTGAAGCTCTTTCGCAGATGCCCAATTCAGCAAAATTTTTAAAAGAGCTTTTGACAAACAAACGTAAGTTACACGATGTGTCGCATGTGGAGCTAAATGCAGTGTGCTCGACAATTTTACAACATAAACTACCACGAAAGTTAAAAGATCTTGGGAGTTTTACGATCCCTTACTTAATTGGTGGTTTATCTGTTAATAATACTTTAGCTGATTTAGGGGCAAATATTAATGTTATGCCTTAAAAACTGTTTAAACAGCTAGGCCTCGGGAAACCCAAACAAACTAGGATGAGCATTCAATTAGCTGATAAAACCATTAGATTTCCTAGGGGTATAATTGAAGATGTGCTAGTCAAAATTGATAAATTCATATTCCCAGTAGACTTTGTTGTTTTAGACATGGATGAGGATGGTGGCGTTCATTTAATTTTAGGACGACCATTTTTAGCAACTGTTAAGACCATTATTGATGTTGGTACAGGGGAGTTAATACTTCGTGTAGGTGATGACATGATCAAACTCCAAACACGTGATTCTGTTAGAATATCCAGTAATCAAGATGATAAAAGTCCTGTTAATGTAAGTGAACTTAATGTTAAATCTTCTTTGCAGGACATCCCTCGGAAAAAGATGACAGAGCCATAGTTTATCTCTCATATTGAGAATAGAACTGTTCATGAGGAACGAAGGCTCCAGATCAAAGAACTAGATGAATGGCGAGCACAGTTTAAGGGGAAATTGAAAGTACACGATGAATCAAAGCAGAGCCACGATGAGCCTAAAAATAAAATGAGTCAAATAAGTTGGAGATCGAGTTCTAATGAATAATACAGATCCTCGTATAGCCACTTCTGAACCTAATGGAATAACCCCTTTCACGGTACTCAATATTTTTCCAAACGGTACAGTCGAGGTAACTCATTCCAAATTTGGCACCTTCAACGTAAATAATACCCGTCTAAAACCTTATTTTAACAAATTGATAGCAGGAATGAGGAGTTTCAACTCCTCGAACCACCATGAGTATGTGAATAAAAGGTGAGTCGAGCTTAAACTCTAAATAAGCACTTCTCGGGAGGCAACCCGAGCACTAACCCCACTAACGTCAATATTTTTTATTTTTAGCATCTAATAAAAAACTAACCAAATTAATAGGCGCAGGTTTCCCTACCCACACGACCTTGCACACCAGCGTGGCCGTGGCCGTGTGGAAACCACAAGTAGGTACACCGGCGTGGCGAAGACCGTACGAGAACAGGACGAAAATTTTCCCCAAAACACGGGCTGTGATAAAATGCCACGGCCGTGCTATGTGCCATGGTCGACACTGACTAAAGAACACGAGATGCTGATAGACCTACACGGGCGTGCCTCCAAACCGTGGGCAATACTAGGTAAATGACACGGGCGTGCGACATACCCGTGCCCAAAAGTCGTGGTCGAAGCTGAGTAAATCAGACGGGCGTGCGACACGCCTGTGCCTATAAGCCGTGGTCGATACTGATCAATCAACATGGGCAGGGAAACCTCTATACAGGCGTGGGAGAAACGAACGAAACATCACACGGTCGTGCGATTCGGCCGTGTGACCTAACACGCCCAGGGCACAAGGGCGTGGGCCGCGACCATGTGACTCAATCTCTATTTAAACCCCCTTCTTCTGCTCACTTTCTTCCCCAAATCTTCTTCCTCCAAACCCTAGCCACCGCACCTCTTTTCGACCACCGCCTTCTTCCTCCACTTTCTTCCCTCCTCCCTTCTTCCCTAGCCCGAAAACCCACCTTTTCCCTTTACTTTTCCCATTGTCCTTCTTCCTTCTTTTTCCTTTCCCCCTTTCCCTTATTCATTTTTTACACCGCTGCCACACCAACCACCATCATTGCCAACGTTGGTAACTCTTTTTCCCCTTTATTTTTGAACTCATATCTATTTTCCATTATTTATTTTTATTTTTATTTTCTTTACTATTTTGTTCTTATTCTTCATGCCATTTAGATTTAGCTTAGGGTACCATAAGTTAATTTAAAAATACTACTTTTGTTAGGAATATTCTGTTATTTAGGACTATTTAGATATGACCCGTGGTGATGCTTGAATTATTACAAATTGTTTTTAGGCACACAATGACTACTACTCGAGGCAAGACCAAAGCCTCCATCCCCGCTTCGAAAAAAACGGAAAGATTCTCGCGCAGTTTCTCCATACGCGACCACTTTACAGCAGATATACCACTATTTCCTCATAGACCAGTTCATGCCAGCTGCTTCATTAATTTGTTTCCAAAAGGTTCGAGGTGCTACCGGAGTATCCTCCCCCACGTTCACCTCTGCCCAAATATATCAGGCTTCTTTTTACGGATTTCATCCAAAATTTAGGAAGTTTCACTTCTCTCCCTATCTTATGATTTTCTTACTATATTTATCTTTGTACATTGAGGACAATGTACATCTTAAGTGTGGGGAGGTTAATTATAGCATTATTAGAAAAATGCCTGAATTATGCCTTGTTCTTAAGTAAATTTTCTCATATTACTAATTAGAATGAAACTTCTATTGATTTATGATTTTCATCAATATGTTTTGAACTAAGTCATAGGTAATTATGCATTGACCGTTTATATTTTAAGACATTATAGAATCAAGCATGATAAGTTGATTTTCAAAATTAAAAATTTACTAGGTTGTTTCCCTAAATTTAAATGTTACTTTGAAGTTTAAAATTTGCAAGGTTGACATAAAAAACCATAAATTTTGTGAGATTTTGAGCCTTTTTAAAGCATATATTTTTCTTACTCACTTTATTTGTTATGAGTGTGTCAATATTGATTTGTTATTTTAGAACTTGCTTCGATTATGCATGTCGAGACCACACCCTTAATTTGATATACTGAGATGATAAAGGCACCTAGGTTTTAACCCACTTATTCCATTAAAAACCTACCTTCATAATTAACCCCTAGTGAACCTTTTTGATCCTAATAAATCGATTCTTGATTTACCCTTAATATTAACCCAAAACTCATTATTTTTGATTCATTAAGAATTTTCCCTATTGTATTAACCCCTTGTTGTCGAGATTTAATTTGATAAGTTGTCTAACAATTTTCTTTGTTTTAGTTGTTAGATTCGTCTTATTATTCTCAAAAAAAAGTTGGAAATTATTCATTATTAGTTCTATGAGCTTAAACGGTTAATTTCACATTTGTAGAAGAAGCTCGTGTTATTATTGATAAGTTTTCAATCGATGTAATTATTTTATCTTTCTAAGTTAAGTAAATTATCAATTCAATCTCGATTCTAACCCTCTAATTCAGCCTTTATCCACACCTCTAAACCAAGCCCCATGACAACCCTTTTTAAGACCTTTTAATTTGTGTATCATATCATTTCATAGCGGTGGAGTTTTGATTTTCATGCAAGCTTATAGTAATAACTTCTCATGTTTGACTTTTGAGTGCTTAAATTGAACCTTAAACGCTTTGAGTGATTTGAGTGAATCTTTAGTGAGGATGTCAATTCTTGTCGGTTTTTAATCAAAGGTGATTATTTAGGTAAGGGGAAACACCTATGTTTTCGTGCTACAAAAATTTGTGACTTAGATTGTTTGAATCTTTAAAACACTTTTAGTTAAATTATTAATGTATGAATTATCTGTGAATTATGATGAGACATTATTGATGAGAATTATGAATTGAGGAAGTTAATTCTAATTGTGAGTTGAGGATTTTGCTTAAGGACAAGCAAAGGCTTAAGTGTGGGGATATTTGATAAACCATAATTTATACATATCTTGACCCCATGCTTGGCTTATTTTTGGATGAGTTTTCATTAGATTTGATGAATTCGATGCTCCTAATCCTGTAATTTCATGTTTTACACTCAGGAGAGCTTAGGAAGTCGAAAAGAACGAGAAACAGGCTAAAAAGGGACAAAATTGGCCTACCTTGGAAATCAACACGGCTTCGACTGTCGCACCTGGGCAGACCACACGACCGTGTATGACAAGCAAAATCGAGCACGGCCTAGACTATCGTACACGGGCATGCCACACGAGCGTGTTCTATTCGAAAAAGGCTACTTGTGGGCCAAGAAAGGCGTCCCAAAGCCTATATAAACACCCTAGGGGAGAACCTAAGGAGACACACAAAGTAGAAAGCAGAAAATACTCAAAGACAGCTATCGGGAGCAGCTTGGAAGAAGGATCTCCATCAAGACTGAAGATCTCCTATCAATTTCTCTTGAAGTTTTTGGGTTTTCTTATGTTTTGTTGTTTTCCTTATTTTAATATGTTTCTCTCAATCAGTATGAACTAAATCCCTTAAATACCTAAGGGGATGAAACCTAAGACGGTTCTTATTACTATTTGATTTATAAGATAAATACTTGTTCTTATTCTTAATTATGAGTTTTTATTCTTGTTTTGGTAATTCATGTTATTGATTCAAGTTGAATGTGCTTATTCAGAGGAGCAAAAGTCCCTGTTTAATAGTAGATCAACACAATTAAGCGGAGTTGATTGCAACCTTAGAAATAGGGCGACATAAATCTGTCAGATTAGAGTCAAATCTAATAAGGGAATCTATAGATCGAGTTAATTCTACGATAGGGGTTTTAATTAGAAAGAGCTTTTAATTAATCAATCTAGAGTCAGTTGTTTTTAGTCTCGAAAGAGATATTAACATAATTTAGGGATTTCTAAGGATTAAGTCAAGTGAATAAATCGAATGAATCAGAAGTAATAAGTGAAGTCTAGGTGGATTCTTCCTTGGGTATTGCCTCTCTCATAAAGTTGTCCAAAAGTATTTTCCCAATTCATTCTCTGTCGTGCTTTTAATTAGTTTTAGTTTAAAAGAAATCACTCCAGTTCTTAGGCTAGATAATAAGAAGATAGTAATTACTAGTACTCTTGGTCCTTGTGGATACGATAGTACCGATCCTACCATAACAATACTATTGAATGATAGGTGCGCTTGCCTTTATTGTGATCATAGTTAGTTAGAGACACATCAATTTGGCTGGCTAGTTCCATCCTCCAAGTAGCCCATGCATCCGATGGATGAATATTTACGATATTCGGTTCATCATCATCTATCACATTATTAGGTAATCCTTCTTCCAACTCCGGTTCAATAGGATCAAGATGCATATAGGTTAGAATAAAATTATGGAGCAAAAAACATGCAATAATGATTCTATTGTGCACCCTCACAGGATAGAATGATGGACTCCTAAGTATTCCTCATCTAAGTTTTAATAACCCAAAACATCTTTCAATAACATTACGCTCTGAAGCATGTTTCATATTGAAAAATTCTTCCGGAGTATTTGGCTGGTAACCCTGACGCCACTCATTCAAATAATATCTTTGTCCTCTAAAAGGCGCAAGAAATCCCTCACAATTTGTGTATCCAGCATCAACTAGATAATCACAACCTATAAAAAGAAACTATTTGTTATGGTTAATTTCCCCAAAAAGTATGATCTTAAAAATTAAATCAAATTCCTATAATTTTGCACTTTACCATGTGGAACTTTTAGTCCATACCTCCTACTAATGGCATCTCGAAGAACTCGTCCATCAGCAACAAAACCTTCCCAACCAGGAAGAACATAAACAAAAAGCATATCAGGTGTACAAACACCTAACATATTTGTTGCTATGTCACCTTTTCGCGTTCGATATCTAGGTTTATCAACTGTTGGAACCCTAATCTTGATGTGGGTTCCATCTAAAGCACTTAAGCAATTCTACATCACATGTATAAAACCTCGAGTTAGGATACTATATTTAAATCTAAATGGACTAAATTATGTACGAGCTATATATAGTATTCACTCCAATACCTTGAACCATTTCCACCTTGGGTCTGTAGAATTAGCTATAATTGGCTCTGCCTTTTTAAATAACACATCTTGTAAGCGTATGATAGCATTTAAAACATTGTGAAATGATCTGCTAACGGTTTCCCCGGACCTATTAAAGTGATGCTTGATAACTCTATTTTTAAGGTGATGGGAAATTATATGTAAAAACATTGCCACTTGCTCATCAACAAGCATATTCCTTGACGACTTCAATCCCCCTAAAGTTTGTAATATCTCACATAATTTAAAAAAATAATTCTATTCATCCTAACTTGTTCAATACAGGTCTCGTCACTAGCATATAGAAGTCTTTTCACATAATCTCGTTGTGCATAAAAATCTAAAATATAGGATCTAATCCTTGGTCTATAGGTATGTAGGCTATGGATGGCACCCAATGCAACTAAGAACCAACTCGCAACTGTACACATTTGCAACCATATTGTAATAGCAAGACCAATTCTTTTACGCCTCTCACTTTGCACAATTAAAGGCAGACGAGTCATTACTGCAAGATATTAAAGTGTTACATATCTTCAAATCGTAGTAAAATGGTCACATTTCTCCAATACTAATTTCAATAACAGTAAAACAAAATCAAAGAATTTAATTGCCAAATAACTTACAGTGATTCAGTGAATACAAGATGCTCAACCTTGGGTGGAGGAAGCAATCAAACAAGCCAAATAAGAAGAAAAAGCAATAACAACCTATCAAAGAAAATTGAACCATACATATTTATCAAATTTCATTCAACAAAATCGGCTCTTGGCTTAGCAAATAATAATGTCTTGAACATTAAAAGAAAAATTAATAATGAACATCTAATCTTGAAATACATCCACATCCAAATTACATAATTTCCAGTGTTATAGAAATATACATATATTATATGAAACTTTTTAAAAATTCGATCTTTAATTTACCTTTTAAAAATTTGATCTTTAATTTACCTTTAATTTGATCTTTAAAAGTTGATTGTTGACCAATTTCTATATCTACCGAGATTATATTTTTGCGTCTAAATTTTATAATAAAATTATATTATAAAAATATAATTATTGTTTTTTATTGTATATAAAAATAAAATTATTATAAGTAATAATAAAAGAGTTATTAAGTTATCAATAAGTAATAGTTAAATACATCCATTTTCTTTTTCCTTCCAAAAAAAAAGTGATGGTGTCATTGTTTTTTTGTCACGTTTACGAGGAATTTTCCACGTTATATGAATCACTACTATTTATGGAATACTTATGACCTCTACATTGTAAGCGCTATGTTTGTTTGTTAAGCTTTGCATGCAGGGTTTGTCAAAAAAACAATTAAAAGAAAATAAAGAAAATAAATTGTGAGTCATGTGATGGAAATCCTAGAATGCAGCACTGAAACACAAAGCGATGAAACTAGAACAATAAAACACTCCCTCAAAAATATTTTTTTCTTGTCTCATTCATTATGTGTTGAAGCTAAATGACAATTTCACACATATAATATAGCCCCATCTTCATCCTTTGCCTCCAAATTAGCCCCCACTTTCTAAAAGTAACTGCAATGGATTAACTCATCAATCATAGAATTTTTGGGCTATCTCAAAAAAAAATTAGAATAAGCTAAGAAAAAGAACAATATCAGAATCAGAAAACTGACCTGGAGATAAGGCAGATAAGCATAAACGCAGGCAAGTTGAAGAGTTGTGTCACTATCTTCTACAGGTTTATCGATGTTACCATTCAAGTTATCTATATGGTAAAGTGAAATTTAAATTACATCAGTGGGAAACATAATAGACAGGGGCATTTTAATTGCAAGTGAGTCCAAAAATAACCATGAGAGAAATAGTATAACAAGTGTTGCATTCTTTGAACTTGTTGACCAACTATGAAAGAGCATAAATCCTTTCAAGCGAGACCTACTAATAAGGTTACATTGCCATCATTGATTAGAACATTGGTGAAAAAGAATCAAAACTCAAACTAAAATTCACCATAAGATCTAAGGAAGACATTTAATTAATCATATAACATGCTGATAAACAGCTCCATCAAATATACTCCATTTTAATTCATAAGAAATGACTATTATCATTAACCCAAAACCCCTACATGCTTAAGGTGTCAATAAGAAAGACTATTAACTAACTGAATTATCCTAAAGACACTTTATTGTTAGATTAAAACAACCCCCTCCCTAGAAAGTATTCTTTTTAATAAGATTATTTTCTTTATAATAGTAAAAATAAAGATTCATGTCAAAATATAAAGCAGAGAGAACATCAAAGAATATTATTACAAGAGAGTGTATATAAATGCCTTGTTTCACTAATTTTCGGAAAGCAAAAAAGTAACAAATATAAGATAACAGGGATTTTTCTCTACCCCACACTGGCCATTTCCATGGAAGCTAATGGGGACATATTTGGGCAGCAAACCACAGAAAAAAAATTCCTAAAAAGTAGACATCCATTTCAAAACTGCCTAACAAACAATTGGATCTCCATTTTTCACTCTTTAGCTATTTAAACAGGAAAAATGTAACAAAAAAAAGGAACAAAATAATCTGTATCTAAATTTGGGTATATAAGCTCTTTCATTGATTTTCAGAAATATGAACATAATCCAGTATATTAAACCAAAACAGCAATAATAAATAGGATATAAATGACAGACCTTCATCCAAGTTTAGGTAATGACGTAATCCAGTTGGAATTTAAAAGATAAAAATTGAGGGAGGTGGAATTAAATATTGAAAAGGATGGAGTGGGATAGCGTTTTCAATTCAAAAGAATTGATGTTCCAAGCTTTACGACCAACAGTTGATATCATCACCATCAACCCATCGCCTTTGATATATTCCCTATTCTTTCCCTCTCTTTTAGCTTTCTCGTCTCCATTTCCAAATCTTCCATTTTTCTTTTCCAGTATAATAGTTTCCTTACTACATTCTTGCATTTTCAGCAGTTTTTTTCTCAATTGGGTGTTTAAAAAACCCCACCTTTGCGTATGTTTGGATAGTGAGAAAAATCATAGAATGTTGGAAAATTTGGACATCACATATAATAAGGATAATTACATGTTATTATCTACTATCATGATAGATTAGCCCAAATTAAAAGTGATCTAATTTGGTTAGAATTCTATTGGGCTTGTAATTATTAAATAAAGTATGGGATAAATATGTGTAGATACTCTTCTAATTAAACTCTAATTAATGATGGGCTAATTAGAATTTGATTAGAACTAATATACTAAGGTTATAAATATTAGGGTTATGGTCCCCAAATTATACACAAGATATATTTTCTAATATCCCTCATTAGGAAAGAGAGAGAGCAAATATTCTCTAAATTTCTTGTGTGCTAATTTGGAAGATCAAATCCTCAAGATTCAGTAAAACTTCAAGGAATTCATGGATTCATGTACGCTTTTGCATTTAGTTTTATTCTTCATTTATTCTTGATGATTTGACATGATAGATCCTGGTTTATTCAGTTTTATTTTAGATTTATTTTACAAATCTAACAAGTGGTATCCGAGCCTTGTCATGTTGAATCATTGAGAATGAATTGATTCTTTATTATTTTTGGATTGATTCATTTTTCTTTTTTAAATTTTATGGATTTGATATTTTAATTATATATTATGTTGAATCTTTGATATTCTTGATAAATTTTTGGGTTTTGATTCTTTAAATAAAATTTTAAAGTTTTAAATAAAGTTTTAAGGTTTTAATGTTCGTATAACTGTAAAGATTTACAGTTTTAATTGAGAATTAAAAAAAGTTGAGGATTTTATGTTATTTATACAGTTTTAATAAATATTTAAAAAGTTGTGTAGGTTTGGGTTCATTAGAAACTTTTTATGATATATATTTGATTATATCAATAGATGGATTGTTAATCGCTAATCGCATGTTTTACAGTTTTACGATTTTATATATATATATATATATATATATATATATATATTGTTTTGGAGACACTTTAGTAATTATGTTCAGGATTTTACAGGATGATATATGGTTGGTAAAAAAAAAATTGCTTCAAGTAAAGTATCTCTTATATACCGATTGTTCAAGCCAAGTGTCTCTTATATACCGATTGTTTATTAATGAATTCATTATATATGTTGAATCCTTAAGATTGAAGGTAATATTTGTTAGTTTTAATATTCTTTTTATCGATTCAATTTTAGAGTTTCATTATAATCGTTTTTTAATTCAAATCCGGTTCAACAATTGTACAATTGAATTCAAATTTTATAATCATTAATTCTTGAATTCAATATATAGTTGATAGAATATATTTTTATTATTGAGTTTATATGCTTATTCTTCTCATATTATTCAGTTTAAGCATATATTTTGAATTTGGATTTACTTGGGATATGTAAGGCAAGTCGACCAGGGTTATATTTTTATGGTTTAATTATGATGAAATTCGGTTTTGATGCAAATTGATGTTAATCATAATATGTGTTTAAATAATTTGGTTTTAAGTTTCGTTCTATAATCTCAAGTTTTGGCATCTTATGGTTCCAAATATTTGGTTAAATTATGATGATTTATTGTATGAATTGTGAGATATGCCAACTATTATGATTTTGGTTTTTGAGATGTATTGGCTTCAAGTATTCATGTGAATATTTGTTTAATCATAAATACAACTTTGAATTTACATGGTAAATTCAGGGTAAATTTTTCTATTTAATTATGAATACATGTATATGTCTGAATTGTTTTGGTGTTTTTTTTATCCATGCCAAAATTATGAATACATGTGCTTGTTAATTATTTGGCTTTGAACCACTACTTATTTCTGTTTGGTTTTGATATATATGGTTTTGGAACAAAAAAAAAAGGTCAAAAATTAAGGTTTTTTTGTTTTTTTTAATTGCATTATTAAGACAACCTTATTTTGGGTTATTTCAGAGTTTATAAAGCAATAAAAAAATAGTTTTGACATTTAACTATTGGGGAAATTTTTAAATTTGAAAATTGGTATGTTTATATATATTTTAAAACAACTTAATTGAAGCAATAAGTCACCAAAGTGATTTTTTTTTTCTTTTGTATAAATTATTTTGTTTTAAAATATAAAAGGTTGTGTGCATGTAACTTAAGTTATGTTAATATTGATCGGCCCAAATGAAGGTTAATAATATTACATGTGCAATTATGGTAATAAACATGTGACAATTATTCAGTTTTACATGTGAGCAATAAATTGGTCCAAAAGAAGATTTATGGTTCGACATGTTCTTATTGTCAATGTTTGATGATTACATCAATATATCACTTACAAGTTAATATTTTGTCCAAAGATAAAATATTAATGGAGTGTCCGATATCTTGAGATGAGGTTTACCTTTATTCAAATTATTTTGGTTTAAATTTGAAGTCTTATGTGAGGTTGCTTATGGTTTATGATTTATTCATCTATTATTATATTTGTCAACATCATTGTCTGTTGTTTTGGGATAAATATATATACATATATATACTATTATCTTTTAATTTGATTGAAAGATGAAATTAAAAGAGATATTTTGAAACAAATAAATTCATATTTTGGCTTTTAATTAAGAATGTCTAATATTTTAAATAGATTAGTTGAAACAAAATGCCGCCAATATGACCTCTTTTGTGTAGACTAGTTTATTTGAAATATCAAGATGATTATATGTTTTTGTGATTCATGAATTTATTAATTGACCCAAAGGTAAGCTAATATTTGGCAGAATTTCAATGACATCTGTGGTGATAAATGTGTGACAATTATAAGATATTTTATGTGAGCAATAAGTTAGTCCAAAGATTAATTAAATGTTTGACATTATTTATTGTCAATGTTTGATTGCTACAACAAGAGTACCGCTTATTGTTAATATTACTGTCCAAAGACTTGATATTAATGTTGTGTTCGGTATCTTGAGATGGGATTAGCCATTATCCTGAATTTATTGTTTAGTTATGAATATTGATGTGAGCTTATTTTTATTTATTTTTTGTTCTATATTTAGCTAATTCATATTCTACTGCTACAATATCTGCTAATATAAATTCTATACTCAGGCTTAATGAGACTAAATGAATGGAAAAGGCACTTATTTATAGTGCTTGGCTGTAGAACATAGACCTTGCACTAAGGGAAGAACTACTTGCACCTCTCATTGCGGAAAGCATCCCCCTATATTAAAAGGCATTTTGAGAGGTGGGATCGTTCAAATTGCAAGAGTCTAATGATCATGAGGCACAGCATTTCAGAAGCCTTTAAGGCATAGAATCTGAAAATATTACTCAGGCCAAGGTTTCCTTGACGAAATTAAGAAACGTTTTGCTAAAAACGATAAGGTTGAAATGACATCACTTCTGACTTATTTGATGTCTATAAAGTTAAGGGTTAAGGAAATTCTGAGCGATCTAAGGGCTATAAGTTTTATGATCCCATAATAAGGAATATTTTTGAGACGAGAACTGCAACATTTTTTGAGGATGTTGAGTTTAGGGGGAGAAATAAGGTTAAAGACATTGCTTTTGAGGAGGAATTGGATTCTAACTCAGTTCCTACTATCACTTTTGACGATGTTCAGGTTCTTATACCTATCATTAATCAAGAAGTGAATCCAGAACCTCTGCAAGAAAATGTTGAACAACTCCCCATTCAAAATGAGATAATTGTTCCAGAAGAACAAACTCAACAACCTCAAGAACAAGTGCCATTAAGGAGGTCCACAAGAGAAAGGAGAAATGCTATTCCAGATGATTATGTTTTATTTCTCCAAGAACATGAGGATGATAATGGAATGATGGAAGATGATCTAATCAACTTTCATCAGGCCATGAAAAGTTCTAATTCTCAAAAGTGGATTGATGCCATGAAAGATGAGTATAAGTTTATGCGGAACAATAAAGTTTGGGAACTTGTCCCATTACCTGAAGGTGCAAAACCAATTGGTTGTAAATGAATATTTAAAACCAAGAAGGATGCAAATGGTAATGTGGAGAGGTATAAGGTGCGTCTTGTAACTAAAGGATATACTCAGAAAGAATGTGTTGATTTTACAAAGACTTTCTCTCCAGTTTCATCGAAAGACTCCTTTAGGATAATCATGGCGCTTGTTGCTCATTTTGATCTTGAGTTACATCAGATGGATGTTAAGACTACGTTTCTTAATGGTGACATTGAAGAAACAATTTATATGGTGCAACCAGAAAATTTTGAGTCGGAAGACTCAAAGAATATGGTTTGCAAATTGACAAAATCCATCTATGGACTCAAACAAGCTTCCCGTCAATGGTACCATAAGTTTCATCAAATAATTTTTTCGTTTGGTTTTGAGATGAATATTGTTGATGATTGTGTGTATCACAAATTTAATGGGAGTAAGTACATATTTCTGGTTTTACTTGTTAATGACATACTGCTTGTTAATAATAAGTATAGCCTCAATCAATACCTTAAGAATGATTTTGAAATTACAAAAATGCATTAGATTTTTTACATTTTAGCAGTGGAAAGTCTAATGTATGTTCAAGTTTGTATACATTGGAATATTGTGTACACTATTGGGATGTTAAGCAGATATTTTGAGCAACCCTGATTTGGACCATTGAATAGCATCCAAGAGGGTTATAAGGTATTTTCAGAGAACAAAATATTACATGCTCACATATCGGAGGTCTAATCAGTTAGAGATCATCAGGTATATAGACTCCGATTTTGATGAAATATGGATATAAGATTTTTTTACTAAGGTGCAAATTGTGAAAACAAATTGCAATTTTTTATTCGAGTAGCAACAGGAGCACATCAAAGTAAAAACACATAGACTTTAAGTTCCTGGTTGTTAAAGTAAAAGTTCAGAGTGGTTAGGTGCTTATAAAGCATATTAGGACAAACTCCATGATTGCGGATCCTCTTACTAAGGAACTACACCTAAGGTTTTATAAGAGCACACTGCTCATATGGGTGTAATGTCATTTAAAGAATATTTGGTTTTAGTGGGAGTTTGTACTTTTAAATGCTTTTATGTTAGATACATTTTCAGTTATTTTAGTTTAAAGATATTAAGTTTATTTTCTGCAGAAATAAAGTTTATTTGGTTTATTTACACTCTGATTTTGGTAAGGTTTAATCTCACTAAGGAGGACCAGTTGGAAATAGACATGTTTAGATCATATTGCATGTAATTTCCATGCTACACATCCATACTTGATCTATGTCATTTGGTTGTGTTAATATACGTGATCATGGATGGATTTAGTTACGATATATGTAACGAAAGTTGCCTTGGTTCTAGGTTAACATAATTAATGGACGAGATTGTTCGGAATACCTTTTGGATATGATAGTAAAATTTTGAGCTCATAAGGTTATATAATGACATGTAATTATAAAGTAATTAGTATATATATATGTGGTCCAAGTGGGAGATTGTTGGAAAATTTGGACATCACATATAATAAGAATAATTACATGTTATTATCTACTATCATGATAGATTAGCCCAAATTAAAAGTGATCTAATTTGGTTAGAATTCTATTGGGCTTTTAATTATTAAATAAAGTATGGGATAAATATGTGTAGATACTCTTCTAATTAAACTCTAATTAATGATGGGCTAATTAGAATTTGATTAGAACTAATATACTAAGGTTATAAATATTAGGGTTATGGTCCCCAAATTATACACAAGATATATTTTCTAATATCTCATCATTAGGAAAGAGAGAGAGCAAATATTCTCTGAATTTCTTGTGTGCTAATTTGGAAGATCAAATCCCCAAGATTCAGTAAAACTTCAAGGAATTCATGGATTCAGGTACGCTTTCGCATTTAGTTTTATTCTTCATTTATTCTTAATGATTTGACATGATAGATCCTGGTTTATTCAGTTTTATTTTAGATTTATTTTACAAATCTAACATAGAATGTCAGCATCAATAAGGTCTCAGATCAGCAGCACCCAAGATTAGCAGCAAAGAAGTAGAAGCAGAAGATCAAATGAAGAAACAGAAGAAGAAACCTAGATGAGCATGTTACTAACAATTTCACATTCAGGAATCTACATCATGGGTTGAAGGAGAAAATGAGATCTTTAACTCTTTTATATGAGCAACAAAAGAAAGCTTCTGCCATTCTTAGGAACAATAATATTAATAACCCATCATCATCCCCAAAGCCTGATCAAGAGAAGCGTTTTACATCTCACCCAAGCGCTGATCTTCTCACTTCTTGCCAAAGACAAGAGCGAAAGGATCCCAAATTCAACAATGTTATGAGGGAAAACATTGTGCCACTATTGCCTACAATGGCAGATAGGAAAATGAAAGGAACAGCAAAAGGAAAATTTTACCTGACCTTGGATGAAGGGGAGGAATGCTGTAGTCGAAGGAGGCAAGAAATGGCTGCCGATTGATGAGTATTTTTGAGGTGAGGTTTTGGTAAGGGTAAGATAGGGTTCTTCAAGCAACGAATGGGTAAACGGTGAAAAGGGAAGGGAATAGAAATCCCCAAATATCTCTGCTTAAGCTCGGAATGGAATACACCCATAATAGGGTATTCCATTGAACCAAACGTCTACTTGTGTGGACCTGCAGAATAAGCTTGTAATAGGCATGTAATGGAATAGTCATTACCTTCAACCAAACATACTGTTAATAAATAGTAGAATCTATATCTATATTATTAAGTCTCGTCGAGGTGGTATTACTCATTAACTGAGTACCAACTCAATTGCGAAAGAATTAAAAATCACTATTTATATAAAAACAAATTATATTATTACAATAGTGTTAGTGTCTTTTTATATAAGTTATTTAACAATACACATAAATGAGAGTTTATATTTTTATATAAAATATTAAAAATACACTTATTTAAATTTTAGTATAAACACGAGGCTTCAAAATTTTCAACAGCTTCCATTGTTTGCTGGAATTATTTGTTTTGAGAGAAAATTGTTTCCTGGAATTTTTGATATAGGAATATTTACATATTCAGTTATTATATTTTTATGAGGTTTATTTATATTGGCTCAGCTCCATCCTTTTATGCAATTCCTTCCTTCAATGTAGTTGTTTTTCAAGAAAAATATTTTATATACAAATACTTTTATATTAAAAAATTAAGATGAAATTGTGACTACTTTGATTACTCTTTCCCATTACATTTTTTAATCTATACCTATATATTAAAGGAGTGTACCCACTAGCCACTTTTTCTTTTTCTTTTTATGAAAAATAGTTAATTTTCAATTTTTATATGTCTAAATTTAAAATTTAAAATTTATATTTTAATTTCTAACATAATTTTATCTCTATATTTTTATAATTTTATTTTTTAATTCAAATAGTTCATATAATTAATTTTTCAAAGGTAAAGTGAATGTGTGATTTTCAAGGGTAATGTGACTGGGGGAATTTGGGTCCTGAAGGTTTTTTGGTTATATATAAACTAAAAATTCTTAATTGCCCTTTTAATAATCTTATTCCTTCAACTAAAACAAATAACATAAAAGAAGGAAATTTTAAGAAAAACTTTAAAATTAAAATTAAGATTTGGAAAAAGCAATAATTAAAATTTTGGAAAAAATAAAGAGAAAGGATTGTATGAAACAATGACGTTATGTCATTTGTATCCCTTTTCCAATAGTTTTATGCCACATCAGCATTTTCATCCTGAATTTTAACATCTTCATCCTGAAAAAATCAAATCCAAATTAAAATCTTAAAATTCAAAATGAAATTACTGATGTGGCATAAAACTATTGGAAAGAGATAATATCCTTATTTCATACAATCCTTTCTCCAAAATCAATGATATGAAACTCTAGTAAAAGTAAATTATCTGTTTGATACAAGGGTTTGCTCATTGATATAAAGATGAATTTCAATGTTATTTGATAAATTGATTATAGTTACCGACGATGTAACACCCCTAACCCATATTCGTCGACAGAACAGGGTTACAGAGCATTACTAGAATATATGGATCAAATACAGACAATTCATATTACTTAACTTTCATATCAGAAATTATTCATAAAGTCCCTTATATGAACCCTCAAGGTCCAAAATACACATTAGAAACAAGTCGGGACTAAACCGAATACTTAGAAAATTTTTCGCATAATTTTAAAATTTTTTAAGGTGCAGGAGACACACGCCTGTGTGGTCAGGCCATGTAGGCATTCAAAATAGGGCACACGGCTGTGTCCCAGCCCGTGTTAGTTGTAACACCCCGTAAATAAGGGATGTCGGGAATTATACTTCCGGGACCCCGCCTTAACGTATTAGGCTCAAAATATTATTATTATATTTTTGGGAGTTACTCTAAAAGTAAATTAAATGTTAATTAAATAAATTCTATTAAAAGAGATAAAAGCAGGAATTGCTATTAAAATTTTTAATGAAAAACTAGTTAAAGGGATTTACTAAGTAAATAAACCATATTATATATATAATATGGTGGATAGTTTTAATTTATTTTATTAGTATTATATAAACATATTATACTAGAAAAGAAATAAAGTCAAAGAAAAAAAATAGTAAATAGAAGAGATAAAAGATATAGTAGGTGAAAAGAAGATAGAGAATTAGAGTGAACAATTTTCTCTTCTCTTTGCTACCGAAATGGAAGAAGAAAAGGGGGAAAGAAATGTTCAGCTATTAGGGTTGAATACATGAGTAAAATTGTAAGTAAAAGTTGATTATTTAGCATGAAATCTATGTTTTTGATGATAAAATGTTATGAGTTAGTTTAACCATATGGAAATGTTAAGAGTAAATAGAAATTATGGAAGTCTCCATGGATGAGAATTGTAAAGGTTTGGGGTTATTTTGTTGAATACTAAATGTTTTTGATATGATGATTTGAGTATAAATTTTGTAGATTTAATTGGTCATATTGAGTGGTGGTGTTATTGATAATAATTCCTAGGGACTAAAAGGTTATAAATTTGAAATAACATAACTTAAATTGTTAATTTGATGAAGCATAGGGACTGTTTTAGTGGACTATTCTATGCTAGAAAATTTGAGACTTATTTACTAAGTTCATATAGATTATTTTGTGATATGAAATTGATTATCAATAACTAGAAATTAGTTAAATGCTATAAATAAATTTAGCAAAGTATGATTTTATTAAATTTAAGATTTTGGGGTTTGATAATGAAATTATGAACTTTGGTTAAGGAACGAATCAACCAGACGTGAATCCTGGAAAAATGAAAGTAACGGAGTAGCTAGCGGCCTCACTATTACAACTCTTTTGTTAAGGTAAGTTCGTGGACTCGAACTTAATTTTACTTTTAATTATTATTTAATTTAAGTAATGCTAAATTACTCATGATATAAAATGTATACTTATTATTGAATAAATGTAAGGAAAATAAATGAGGAAATTGTAGAAGTAAACAATTGTATAATCGTAGATATGTTCGACTAGCACTGGGTGCAATCTTTGTCAGCTTGTCTGACTAGTGCTGGGCATACAATCATCGATTAATCCGACTAACACTGGGTGCAAATATTGTTGGTTTATCCAACTAGAGCTGGGATCACAATTATTATTGTTGGTATATCCGACTAGCACTGGGTTCAAATATTATTGGTTTATCCAAGTAGAGCTGGGCTCACATTCATTATCGTCGGTTAATCTGACTAGCGCTGGACACAACTTTCTCTGTGATTTATCGCTAGGCACCAGGTGCCACATCATTAACTGATATCACGATAAAGTTACTTGAATTATCGAGAGATTCAAAATATTATTTGGCTAAGTTAGAAATCCATATTAATGGAAATTGAAATTGTGTTTAGTTAATAAATGGAACCTATTAATGATAAATTGATTTACATGTTGCAGGTTAGATAAATAGTAGAATTGGACTCGGCATCCTACAAGAATCTCGTACTCGATGTTGGTGGCGTTTTCTTTTTGTGTTTTGGCATGTACCTAGGATGCATATTTAATGATAGTGTCCCTTTTGTTTAGTGAGCTCTAAGGGACTTGTTTTTGTAAGTGTAAATAGTTGAAAATACATGGCTGAAATCATATACTATATGGTAAGTAATGTTTACTTAAATGAATTGATAGCATATTTGATGAATGTATGTATGAGACTTGGTAATTGCTTGGTATGTGTATGTGCTTGAACTTGTTGAATTGGTACATTAGGTATAAATATGCTTAAGCAAGCATGTGATAAAATGAGTAAGTTGAATGTTTGAATAAATATCATGACATATCATGCATAAAACTTGGTATTGACATTGATTTGAGAGTATGAATTGGCTTGTGAATGTGCTTGGATGATGTTGTAGGTGAAAGACCAATTGGGTGAGAAAAGTGGCCTGAAAATGGCCTATTTTTCGTCCACACGGGCGTGTGTAACACACGGCCATGCGCACAGGTGTATGGTTTGGCTGTGTGTCCCCTGCATCTAATTTTCGAAAATTGAATTGACCACATGGCCTGGCACACGGGTGTGTGGCTAACCGTGTGACCCAAGTTAGAGAGTTACACGAGTAAGTACACGGGCTGGGACACGGCCGTGTGCCTCACTTCGAATGCCCACACGGCCTAGGATACGGGCGTGTCATTTGGCCGTGTGAGCCACACGGCCTGGCCACACCGGTGTGTGTCCCCTGCACCTTTGAAAATTTTCCATGTTTTCCGAAAAATTTTCTTAAGTCAGAAAGTTACACGGGTAAGTACATGGGCTGGGACACGACCGTGTGCCTCACTTCGAATGCCCACACGGCCTGGGACATGGGCGTGTCATTTGGTCGTGTGAGCCACACGGCCTGGCCACACGGGTGTGTGTCCCCTGCACCTTTGAAAATTTTCCATGTTTTTCGAAAAATTTTCTTAAGTACCCGATTTAGCCAGGAACTATTTCTTAAGTATTAGGGACTATATGATTGTTTGTAATTGATTTTGACTTGATTATTATATTATCTGAAATGTTTGAAATTAAATATGTTCGATTGGTAATACTCTGAGACCCTACTCCAATGACGGATACGAGTTTAAGGTGTTACATTAGTACCCATGTAACTCTTTGACTTGGGTCACACGGCCAAGTCACAAGCCCGTGTTGTAACAACCTAATTTTCAGTGGTGTCGGAAATAGTGATTTGAGATCACTAAATCTAACGAGTGAGTTTAAAATTTAATAAATTAATTTTTATGAGTCAAGTGTGATTTTAAAAGAATTTCTGAATTAGTGAATTTTGAGATTTAAAAAGAATTTATTAGGTAAATTGGGTCGAAAATAAGGTATAGAGACCTCAAATTCATAAAACGAGCCATAAATATTTTTAGAAATATTTATGGAGTGTCATTAAGTTAGTATTAAAGTTTCTTTAGAAAATTTTAACGTTTTAATAGCTAATTAATTAAAAAGGACTAAATTGTAAAAGGTTAAAAATTTGCTAAAGTCATTAAATAGCTTAAGTGTATAGAAAGGAAGGAGTTAAAAGGCAATTAGACCCAAATTATATGGATTGGATGGTATGGGTATAGAAATAGATAAGAACACAATGTGAACTAAGGGTAAAATGGTAATTTGGTTAAAATTAAATATAAAATAAGTGACCAAATTGAAAAATCTAGACATTTCTCCCAAATTATTAGCTAAAAACGCCATAGGAGGTTTCGAAGAAGCTGGTTTTTCATACTTTGCACCATGTGAGTTCAATTCTTGCTTTTTCTTTGTAATTTTCATGTTTTTGTGACTTTTACAATTAGGTCCAACTATTGAATTCGTTAGTTTTTGATTTCATAAGTGGTTATGAAAGTTACCATGAATGAGTTCTGGAAGTTTATGAGGAATTATCATAGATTTGAAGCTTTGATTTCATTATATGATGATTTTATTAAGTGATTTCAATAGAAATTGATTTTTAGTATCTAATTGTGAAAAAGTTAGGAATTAGGGTTTGGTGCTGAAATTATGAATAACAAAGGCTGTATAATAGCCTAAAATGATTATATAAAGTGTTAATTGAGAAAAATAAGCTCAATTGATGGGTGAATTGATCAGGGACTAAATTGTAAAAATTGTAAAATTTGTAAAATTTGGGGTAAAAGTGTAATTTTAAAAATTTAAGGGCATAAATTGTGAAGTGCATTAGAATTGAACTTGGTGCTGATGAATGAAAAGTTTTATATTATAGATCAAGAATCCGAAGATAAACATGGAAAAGAGAAAATTATCGACTAGCCCTTGAATTTCTACAAATTCTACCAATTGGTCCAGGTAAGTTCATTATGGTTGAATTTTGTGATTGATTGTTAAAATTAGAAATTATATAATGTATTATTTCATATCTTTGTTATGGAATCATGATTATTATGATAAAATGAAAATCGAAACAAAAGTTCAAATTGAGTATAACGTAGGATTGAGTATGATCGTTCTGTGATCAGTGATGAATTGACGAATAAGACCATGGTTGAACCACAGCAAAGTGTGGAATGTAAGACCATAGCTGGGCTATGGCATTTCAGTGAAAAGACCATAACTGGGTTATGGCATTGTGAACGTAAGACCATGGTTGGACCATTGCAGTATATGTGTGTACGTGTAAAACCATAGCTAGGTTATGGCATCGTAATAAAGTGAAAGGCCATAGCGGGGCTATGGCATTATGATATGTGTAAGACTATGGCAAGGCCATGGCAATATATGTATAAGACCATAATTGAACTATGGCATTAAGCAAACGATGTACTCAATTCCGTAAGACGTTCTCTAATTTGACAGGCAATGGTAAGTGTTATTTGAACTAAAGTGATGGAATTATTAAGCTCAATCAAGTGAATTCATTATTTGAAATTGTGGATGACAGGGAATATTAGTGTAACACTTGTTTATTGATTCATTATTGTGTGTGCTTGGTAAGATTTACATTTTATGCCTATGAACTTACTAAGCTTTCTTAAGCTTACTCCTGTATGTTTAATGTTTTGTGTATATTGACATGAGTTCGGTGGATCGGATCAACACATCGAAGCACAGTATCCAGATTTCATCGGTAGAATTTTTGAGTTATAACTTATGGTTTATATGACATGTTTAGGGTTGAATGGTAAAAGGTTAAACTTAAATTAAGAATGTGAATGATGTATATGTATATATTTAGTTGATGACTATGGTAGAATAATGAATGAAACTATTTTGATAAGTTTGAAAAAAAATGAGTTTTATGATAGTACAAATTATGGATAAATATGACTTTTAACTTGCATTGGTTGTTGGATTGGAGTATACTGGTAAATGATAGTATTGTGTGCAGGTTGGTTGTGTAAAGGGTGAGAAAAATGGCCTATTTTAGTCCACACGGGTAGGCACACGGGCGTGTGTCTTGACCGTGTGTGACATACGGCCTGACACACTGGCATGTGGTTTGGCCGTGTGTCCCTTGCAACTTAAATTTGAGAAACAGAATGCTCAGGATTGAGCACACGGGCAAAGACACGAGCGTGTGTCTCAGCCGTGTGTGCCACACGACCTAGAACACAGGCGTGTGTTTTGGCCGTGTGAAAACTGCACCTTAATGTTTTGCATGTCAGAGAGTTACACGGGTTGGATACACGACCGTGTGACCTGTGTTACTTGGCCGTGTGAGTCACACGGTCTACCCACGCGGGCATGTGACCCCTGTACATGAGTAAAATTTTAAATTTTACAAAAATTTTCTTATATTTTCGGTTTAGTCCCGACCCGATCATAACATGTATTTTAGGCCTTGAGGGTTTGTCCTAGGGGCGTTATGGTTAATATTGGAAAATGAATAGTAATTGATATGAATTATATGTAAATGTTCTGGAAACTCTGGTAATATTCCGTAACCCTGTTCCGATGACAGATACGAGTTAGGGGTGTTATACGTGTACTAGGCCGTGTATATGTGTAGCGGTGATACGGCCAAGCCACACGCCTGTGTGTTAGGCCGTGTGATCAATTCTGAGCATTCTGTTTTGAAATTTTAAGAATGCAAGGGACACACGGCCAAAACACACGCTCGTGTGCTAGGCCATGTGTCACACACGGTTGAGACACACACCCGTGTCTCTATCCGTGTGGACAAAATAAGGCCATTTCCAAGCCTTATTTCTCACCCAATTTGTATTTCTCCTTCATCAAAACTTTAACATATTCTCAAGCCAATACAATACATCCAAATAAGCCAAAACGAAGTCTTATACATGACGTATCAACTCAAATGTTCAATTATCCAAACTTACCAAAACAACTATACATACATATAGGTATTTTTTACCAAATTTATACTATCTCAAACCAAAACTCAACATACCTATATGATTTCCATCATTTATCCATTTCAAACCAACATCAACATATTGAGGCTACTTTTTACGCATCAAAACATACCAATTACAAGCCATACCAATGCTAAATTTCAACCAAACACATAC
Source organism: Gossypium australe (assembly GCA_005393395.2). Lineage (NCBI taxonomy): Eukaryota > Viridiplantae > Streptophyta > Magnoliopsida > Malvales > Malvaceae > Gossypium > Gossypium australe. Next base: position 30,829,251 of record CM016626.1, read on the forward strand.
ATGTCATTCTTGACCACTTTTAGCCTATACATGCCATTATAACCTAAATTTTAATTTACTTTTTATACTGAAACGAGCTGATGGATAGTGTGAGATATCTCCGCCAAGCTTCCAACCCAACGAGCTTCCGAAATATTATAAAATAGAGGAAATAAAACAGAGTAAGCATTAAATGCTTAGTAAGTTCGTATAACAGGAAATTAACTTACCATTTAATTCACATTTAAGGTAAGCAAATAAACATGCTCAAGCCAATTTGGCCATTTGCCTAAACACATATCCTCATCAAGCATGTTAGTCATGTAATTCACATAAATACCAAGAAACATGAATAAGCTCATCAATATTCAATTTCCACATACATGTATTTATCACTTCAAGTGTCGATGAAATTTCAAGTATTTCTCATAGTAATTCATCTTGAATTCATATCATCTCATATCAGAACTTTACCCGTTGAATCATTTAAAATATCGATGGATACAAGGGTAGTACAAATGAAGTGTACAAAACTGTGAACTGTCAATTCATATTCGGGAATGCTCATACGAGCACATAAACAGGAAGCTCTCTCTCGAGCCATATAACGGGAAGCTCATGCGAGCCATGTAACGGAAAGTTTATCTGAGCTGTATAACGGGAAGCTCATGCGAGCCAATAACAGGTAGCTTCGAAGATCCTTTAATCAGGAAGCTTACGAAGAGCCATATATCGGGACGCTCGTAAGAGCCGTGGTGTGTCTACAACACATGCAGAATCACAACCAATCGGGATGCGCCGAAGAGCTATTAATGGGAAGCTCGCAAGAACCATATAACGAGAAGCTCGAGAGGGCTATATATTGGGATGCTCATGAGAGCTAATAACGGGATGCTCTTTCGAGCTGTGGTGCGTCCGCAACATATGCAGGACCACAACCAATTCGGGAACCTTATATCTATCGAATTTCATTTATTCAATCGAGGCTTAATACTTATCGAGCATTATTGGATATGTGACTGATTTTCATACATGTCAATTATACAATACACATACACAACATTCAATTTAAAACATATAAATATACAATTTAATTACACAAACTTACCTCGATAATTGTTCGTGTACGAAAAATCTACTAATCCGACCCTTTTTCTTTTCCACGATCTGACTTCATATTTGATCTATCCGGATCTATACGAAAGAATTTAACAATAATTTATATTCATTTCAATTCAATTCATATCTTAGGTAGAATTATCATTTTGTCCCCATACTTTTAATTAATCACGATTTCATCCCTAGGCTCAGAAAATGAAATTCATGCAATTTAATCCTTATTCCAAGCCTAGCCGATTTTTACATAAAACATTAGCAGCCCATATATTTCACAAAATTCAGAATTTTTCCATGAATTTTACATCTTTTCAATTTAGTCCCTAAACCATAATTTCATCAAAATTTCCTTTACAAAAGTTGTTCATCTATCAACAACCTTTCATTTTCTACCATACAACTTCATTATTCATACATACTCATCCATGGAAAAACCCTAGTACTTTTACAACTTTACAAATTAATCCCCGAGATAGCTAGATTAAGCTATTACGATCTCGGAAATATAAAAATTATTAAAAACGAGATAAGAAAACTCACCTAATTAAGCCAAAATAACTTGCTTGAACTCAAGTCTCCATAGCTAGGGTTTCCATCTTTTTTAATTTAGGAAAGATGATAATATAATGATATTTTCTTTTATTTAATTATTTATCATCTTTTATCTTTTCTCTTTCCAATTTAGTCCTTTTTTTTATTTAATTTTCCATGGATGATTAAGCATACTTATCTACCAACTCCACTAATTGGTCTATTTGCCATATAGCTATTTGATACCTATAGCTACTAGAACTCAACTTTTGCATTTTATGCAATTTGGTCCTTTCCATTTAATTAGACATGTAATCGGTAAAATTTTCTTAACGAAATTTTCATACAACATTCCTATCATAATGCAAACCATGCAATAATATTAAAATAAATTTCTTTTCGAACTCAGATTTGTGGTCTCGAAATCACTGTTTCGATTTCACTGAAAACGGGCTGTTACAGACGATCGCTTAATAACTTAATCTCTTCTTACCTTCTCGATAATAAAAACAATCGTCATTAATCATTTCCTTTATTGACAAATAACCCTATAATGACCACTTAAAAATTTAATTTATCAATAGCCTTGAGAACGAAAGAGATCCAATTCTAACCAACAAACAAACAATCAAGATTTATTTAAGTTAGACCGCATGCTCACACTACACAAATAATCATGCAATCATCACAAATATTAGAAATCAATCGATCGACTAATTATCTAATTGACAGAACAATTATTCTAAGCTATCAAATATTGACTGAATACTTAACAAACTTGAACAATTGTAATTAAACCGGAAGACATGCAAAAACTAAAGAACAAATAAAGATTAAGAGTAATTCGATCTCACAAACTTGTAGAATCAAACTTCGAATATTGCTTCAACGAGAAAAAAGGGTTTTAAAACCTATAAAATAAAATAAAAAATTAAGAAAGGTTGGGTCTCAATCTCCCCAAATCTTAACCTAATAATGTCTATTTATAGGGCTAAAATAATATAATTGAGAAAATACAAAAGTGCCTAATAATGTCTACATTGTATTGAAAGTCCAAACCACAAAAACATTGACAAAAAAAATTTTAAACTATTTTTTCTTCAATTATTCCCTACATCAATAATAAATAGAATATATGTCTAAATTATATAATGAAGAACATAAATAATATAATTCAAGGCATGAAATATCACAAATAAGTAGTAAATTATACAATTATCAACGATATTTCTGTATAACATTACTAAGCTTGGTTTGCGAGGATTATCTTGAGTGAATAATATTACACTCCAAATAGTATTAAGATTGGCATTGGTATTGGCACTTACGATATATTCCTAAGGGGAAATTTTTTTTTTTTGTTGCGGATAAACTGCTAAAAGGGTGTATTGCTTGATAGGATCTTGAATGTTTACAATGAACCATCGCAGGATGTCTTAACTTGTTAACGACATGTGCGACTGACCTTGTCTTTTCTAGATTAGCTGTTAGTTAATTGTTTAGGGTTATCGAAAAATATAAAATTTTTAAGGATAATTTTTATTTTATGACAAATTCACCTTACTTATAAATGATCAATTTTATCCCTAAACTCAAAAAAATCTAATTAATTTTCAACTTTTACAAAATAAACGGTTCCAAGACATAAGGAAGGCACAACAGCCTTGTATTTTTACAATAACAATAGTTTTTCATATTTATCTACGGTAGTAGTAATTAATATATTGCTTATAATAATATTATATTAAATGTAAGATTTACTTTTTGTAAAAATAAATAGTCTATAATTGATGAACTTTTGTATCAATACATTTTAATTAATAAATTTTTAATGAATATTTAGATTAATGTTAAAAAGAATTGAACTTGTCTGAAAATAAATTTTATAATGATAACAATTTAGCAATATGTACATACCATTGACAAAAATGAAAACCCAAATGAATCAAATTGAATAATACAATATCTTCAATAATAATTTTATGAAATATTAACAAACATCCTTTATCACTAGTTGAAAGGTTGAAGGGTTTGTGGAGTGTTACCAAAAATCTTTAAAACAGCCATGTAATAATAATAATTATAATAATTCAACCTTCTCTTAAAAGAATTTAAATTCGAGCGTCGTTAGCATTAGCGTAACGTCTCTCTGAATATTTCACCCTCCTCTCCTCAACATCCTCTTATTCCTCTCCTTTTCTCCTAAAAATATCCCTACTACTACTCGCCTCCACGTGTAAATTATTTTCCAATATTACCCTCCTCCATACACGTTGCCCCCTCATCCTCGCGCGTCTCAATCCTCCCTCCCCGCTTCGCGAGTCCAATCCTCTCCCTTCAATTTTGAAAAAGCGATTTAAGACGAAGAAGAAGAAGAAAAAAAAGCAAACCCGAGTACGACTTAACGTTATGCACTCAAATTTCGCCTAAACTGTGCTCATTCCCTTCTTTCATTCTCGCTTTTCCTCTCAAGCTCTCGTTCGTCGCCAACGGTCATTTACAGGCTTAAAACAAGGAAAATTCTGTTAAGCTAGGATTTATATTTAATTAACTCTAAACTCTGATTTTCCTTTTTTTTTTTTTCTCCTTTGATGTGAGATTTTCAGGAGGGTTTATAGGGTTTTGGAGAAGAGTGAGGTTAATAATCTGTGAGATTGTGAGGATTCAATTTTGTGAGTGCACACCAATGGTAGCGACAGTGTCCGCAGCGATAAACCCCAAACGTCGCGGAGTAACACAGCCACACGGCCAACACCAAATCCCCTCACGGCCTCCTTTATTGCCTTCCGACCCCGACAATGCCATCGCTCCCCGCCGTCAAAAGTTCCGTGAAGTCACTTCTCGTTATTTGTCCACACCGTCATCCTCCTCAAATTCTTCTATATCATCGTCGTCTTCTTTCGCGGCTGCTAGCAAACGGTGTCCATCGCCGTTTGTTTCGACGTCAACGACTCCATCAGCTATCAAGCGATCGCAATCGGTGGAGCGAAGACAGGCGGTGACGCCGCGGCCTAACAATTCTATGAATTTGAGAAGTAGTGACGGTGACAATAATGGCGAATTATCCGCTGCTCAGAAGTTGCTCTTCACTTCGACGAGAAGCTTATCTGTCTCGTTTCAGGGAGATTCGTTTCCCTATCAATTTAATAAAGCTAAACCGGCTCTATCTCCAAGCGCGGCAAGGAAAGGCACGCCGGAGAAGCGAAAACCAACAGCGATCACAACGACACCGGGTAGAGGAACAGATCAAACGGAGAATTCAAACACAGAGTGGTTGCCGGCGAGCTTCAGGAAACCAAATTCGATGAGTCGAAAGGTGGATTGCACCGACGAGAGGAAGAGGCTAAACGAATCTGTTAACGGAAATGTAGTTAGGGCACTACAAAATTCCATGATTGATAATAGGGATTCAACGGCCGTTACTGCCCTTGGATCTGAGGCTCAATGTGATCCCTCGGCTTCGGATACTGAAAGTGTTTCCTCTGGAAGTACTTCAGGAGCTGCAGAAGGTTCTTGTAATGGTAACGGAGACGTTAAGCGTGGGCCTCGGGGGATAATTGTCCCAGCCCGGTTTTGGCAAGAGACTAATAGTCGGTTACGCAGGTCCGATCCTCTTTCGCCTGTTTCTAAGAAAAATACGGCTTCCTCTAAGATAATTGCACCGGACAAGTTCGGCATTGATAGTCCTTCATCGTCTCCGAAAGGTGTAGGGAATAGCAGGGGACAGTTATCGCCAGTTCGTGGATCAATTCGGCCTGCATCACCAAGTAAGCTTGGGGCCTCCACTACTTCGTCTCCTTTGAAGGGAATGAGTCCCTCTAGAGTGAGGAGTGGATTGGCTAGTAATTTGGTAAATACTCCATCAATTTTGAGCTTTAATGGTGATGTTCTTAAGATGGGTAAGATTGGGGAGAATAAGGCTTGGGATGCTCATTTTTTGAGGCTACTTCATAATAGGCTGTTGCAATGGCGTTTTGTTAATGCTAGAGCAGATGCTGCTATGTCTTCCCAGAAGTCTAATGCAGAGGTATGGCTTCAAGAATCACCTCTGAATTGTTCTCATGTTGCGTTCATCATTATATTTTCATGATTTATTTATTACGCTTTCTAGTGTTGGTGTGCTTCAGTTTTCCGTTAATATTTTATTTAGAGGTACAACTCACAGCAATGTTGCATGCCATCAACAGTTAAATATTATGGCTAAGTTTACTTTGTAATTTGGATGACGAGTTACAGAGATCATGACTACATGACATATTTAATTCCTGCTAATGTATCTTGGCTGCTTGGAACTTGTCTTGCTTCTATTGCCTGGATTGTTCAGAACTTTTGACCAGATACTCGGGAAGAAGCTGGCAAACAAAATTGCTTTTATGGTATAGAAGCAGTTTCCTTATTGCCTGCAAGCAGTCTGTGAGAGTTGTTTTGTAGCTTAAAATTGATCATGTTAAGGGAGAGAAGCTGAAGTTTTGGTGAAGGATTGGATTATTAACATGTGGGGTTGGCGTTTTGAATTCTTCCAACAAGTTCTTCTTCCCCTTTGTAAACAGCTTTTTCATTAGAAATTCTTACTTCGGCTGTGTAAATGGATATCCTTATACAAATATTTTATAGACATACTAGAATGGTGTGAAATGAGACTGCATGCCTGCTTTTGCATATCAAGGGAACCTAAGAGACACTGAGTTCAGTATACTTTAATTTCAAATTAAGAATAAATTTAGGAAGTTGAATGTTTGATAGGAAGAAGCTGGCTTATTAGTTTCTGACTTTTTTGGTTTAAGGAATGAGTCAAAGAGGGCATCTATAGTATTTGGAACAATTTGATCAAATAGAGGCAAGCAGAGTTTGCAGATTATATTTGCTATAGAAACAGGGTGATTGAATGATTCATTCTGAGAAGGAAGAAGCAGGGGAAATAAGAGTTCCGTTCAGATTTTTCATGTTTTAACAGTTGATGTGATTAACATTAGTTTCAATTATCTTTTTGCATTTTGTCTCTAAGGGCCTTCATTTAACTGTCCTATTGTTTCTGAGGCTACTTAAATTATTAATATCTGATGAAAAAAATCCTTTTTGTTGTCATGTTCCATTGAAACAGAAAAGTCTCTGTGGTGCATGGATAACTACCTCAAAACTTCGAGAATCTGTTAGTGCCAAAAGAACTGAGTTACAGCTGCTGAAGCAAAAGTTGAAGCTGATTTCCATCCTAAAGGGGCAAGTAAGAACCATCTCTCCATTGTGGAATTTTATCTTGTTGACTTGATTCTTACTTCATTTTGCTGATCTAAACTTGATTTCCGCTAATTTCTCATTGTCTACCTCTTCCATTACATTTCAAACTGTTTATCTCTCTGTCCCGCTCTATCTCTCCTCCCCCATCCCTTTTTCTCTCTTCTCATCAACTTTCCTTGAAATTGAAAGTTGAATGAATTTACTTTCAAGTTGCTCCTTACCTCAAGAAACCTGATATACAATTATTTCAACTGTAATTGCATGTTTCAATTCATGCAATCCTATACTCTCACATTTTGACTGCTTTTTGTTTTATTGATGAGTGCAGATGATGCTTTTGGATGAATGGGATGTTGTAGACCATGATTATTGCAGTTCATTGTCTGCAGCTACCGAAGCTTTGATGGCGAGCACACTCCGCCTTCCAGTTGTTGCTGGGGCAGGGGTAATTTTCTTCCTTGGTATTCTGTGGTGGCTTGTGAGTTAGCATGTTTCGGTCTTAAAAGGAAACATTTTGGTTTTCTCTTCATTTGTACAGGCCGATGTCCCAAAATTGAAGGATGCTATATGTTCAGCTGTGGACGTAATGCAGGCAATTTCATCCTACATCTGGTCATTGTTTTCTAAGGTAATTCTTTCCTTGTTTCTCTCATCCGTAGCCTCTGTTTCGTCTCTCCCTTCCCATGTAATTGTTATTTGCAAATTTTAAGTTTCCATTGTCCCTCTTTTAGGCACAAAGTGCAAACATCTTCTTTTCATAAGAACTAGCTTTCGACAAGCTGCAACCAACAAAAATTAAAATAATAGTAAAATATTGCTACTGGTCTTATTTCTTTGACAGAAACATGAAGGATGAGTACTTCTTAGTTCTTTCATCTACTAATTTGTTTTTTCGTTGGGTATTATGCCCTGTATTTAAAATGGATAGAGATTTTCTTACATTTAATGATCAAATATAGTTTAAAGCTTAGCTATGACAGAAAGAAATATGATGATCTCATGAGTCTGCGTTTGTATAAAGGTATAGGTTTAAGTCTTCTGGCCTTAGTTTGCTTCCTAATCTTTTTGAATGATGAGGTTATACCATGGGTGGTGCTGTTTTCATCAACCCCAAGGTAGTTTAAATAAGCATTCATAATACAGCTAACATTATCAGATTATCTGTCAGTTTTTACTTGTTCTTTTCTTCTCCTGTTGTCCTGTTTTTACTCAGAATATTTTCTTACCTGCCTAAAGGAACCAGAAACTGATTTGTATTGTTAGAAATGCATGTAACCAGTCTTAAGAAGTTAATAGAGTGCCACAATGTGAAATATTGTTCATGTTATAAGCATAAGCCTTAGAACTCGCTTGATCTTTCGAGTCAATTGGATGGTCATTAGTTAAGACTCTAACTACAGTCACTGAACAGATTGATTTGATGCTAGTTTCAGCAGCTTATTTTTTCAATCAATTCTGTAAGTATTAAAAAACGACGCATCAAATTACGCATCTTGCTTTGGGTTGAGGATTGCAATGGAACTTACCACTGACATAGGAACTCTTACTACTGACATCTTAAATTAGCTCACTTCCTTTAATGACAATTTTGGTTTTTATCCATTTTCCCCTTTATTTTTATCAAATTTAACTTTTCTTTTCTTTTCTTTTTTTTTAAATTTATTTTTTCGGTTGATAGATTGCAGACGTCAACTCTTTGATGGGAGAACTTCGACATATAAGTTCAAATGAGATTGCTTTACTTGACCACTGTCAAGAACTTGTATCAACAATTGCAGCTATGCAGGTAAATATCTTATTTATATTTTTTATTAGAGGAATTGCTGTTTATAAATGCATTTTTTAACCTGACTGTTCTAATGAGCAGGTGAAAGAATGTAGCCTGAGAACACACATATTACAACTAAATCAATTACCACCCAGCATAACAACGAAATTGTAAAGCTCATGGTGATTTTCACTGCTTTCCTCTAATAACTAACATGACATCAACCACCATTTCCATTTCATCCAAATTAAATAATCATCTAAACCCTTGTGGTTTTATTGCAACCAGTTCGTGCCTCAAAACATCTATTTTTACCCAATCAAACCCTCGATTGAGCGTAAATTGGGTGGAAGCATATGTTTGAAGATATAATTGATTGCAGTTAAAGAATAAAGGTTTGGATGATTATATAATTTTAGTTCCTGGGCTTTTTGTATATTCAGTCCCGAATTTATGGTGCCAAAGGTAAATAAGTTTTCGATGACCAAATCCAATTTTTCAAGCTTGAGAGAGAGAATTTGGTCTTCTGTTATGATATATGAAATTTTAGCTATATGTGTATTTTGATGTTGTGTGGGCTGGGGGAGTTATTTTCAATGGGAAATAGTTTTACAGCGGCCCTTTTTTTCCCTTTTCCTTAGGCCGAAGGAAAGTATGTATTTTTTTTTTTTTTGTATAAATGATGCTTCCAATTTTAGTTAAAGGTTCTTAGTATTTGTCGTTGTTTGCTTTCATCTAATCAATTTGGTTTGAATGAAAACAACTTATAACTCCGAGCTTTAAGTGAAAAAAAAGGATGTTTTTCTTAATAAAGATTTTTTTGAATTATTTAATATTTTTCTTAGAATTTGCCTAATTGGTGTTTATAAGTATGAATTAATAACTATTTAATGGAATTAAAACTTTATGAACTACGCTAGTGTATTATTGTCTATAAATATAAATTAGACAGTGGCACATCATTTAAAATAAACTCTAATGGATTTATTTTTATAAATTTTTAACGACGTATTATTATTTATTTTACTAATAAATGTATATTATAACATTGATGTGGTTTTCATTTTTGTCATTTCAAATTTTTTATATTATTTTGTATAGTTTTGGATAAAAATTAAATATGGTAATTTAAATATCTCATTTAAAAAAGTACAATTGATATATTTTTAAAAATTTTGTATTAAGTAAAATGGTAAAATGATTATTAAACACATTTAAAATATTAAAGGTTAAAACTTTTTTATTTTTAATGGTTTATCAAACACACATTATATATTAAATTAAAAATAATATGGATATATCTAAAATGAATTTGAATTAGTTATTTGCTAATCGGAGTAAGCTTGAACAAAATTTTAAACTTATATTTCAGATTCCGCTAGGCTTAAGCATACATGAAGTATACAAATATCATACATCGACTTGACCCTATCTAGCTCATGATTATCTCTAAAATTCATCATGAGATTTAAAAAATATATATTTTGAAGAAAAAAATTGTTTAAATTTAAATCTGAAATTCAAAATAAACAATCAAGGTATAAAATTGGATTTTATTTTTATGAAAGAAGAGTACAAAAACTACTCTCTCTTTTTTAAGATAAAATATCTTTTCAATTAAAACCTGTTAATGTGAACGGTAACATTTGCAACAACTTTACATCAATAAAACTTTTTTTTTTTCATCAAAGTAGTTGGAAGAAATTTGAAGTGAATATTATTGGAAATTTTTTATTTAATTATCATGAGCTTAAATAAAATTATGGTGAATATATAAAACAAAAACAGGGATGACACTGACTTAAGCATATTTTTGTCTCATCCTAGAATATTTTTAGTTTTACAGAAGAGAAGGAAATGCATAATAGCCCTTTTCATTGAGGTGTAAATGAGTTGAGTTATCCAATGAAAGAAAAAAGGGGGGAGTAAAAAAAAACCCAAACGTGTGATCCACAGCATATGCAATAGACGCGGCGAAACGATTGAATGGAACCAAAAAAGCATTGCTTTGGAGCTAATTGTAGTCCCTTTTTCTATCAATAAGCTTTTGTCTTTGTTAGAAAAAGAAAGAAAAGATGGGTTATGCCGTGGAACCCACTTCCAATGGAGGAGGACTAGGGCTCGCTCAACCTGACGTGCACCGCACCATTTTTTTCCTCTTTTTTATTCATTTATCAATTTAAAATATTAAAAAAAAACTCTGGACCCACTTTTTTCCCTTCGTCTTCCTTCCCACCATTTTTTGTTTCCTTTTCTTTTATTTCTTTTCTCTCTTCCTATCAAACCCCTGTTCCGTTGCCTCCAACACTAAAACTAAAACTAAAATTTAGATTTATTCTTCTCCTTTTTTTTATGATTTTTACTTTAAAATTAAGAAATTAAAAAAATCAACTCTTCCTGATTACAAATAAATTTAAAATATATAAATATAATATTCTAATATATAATACCATACTGAGAAAATTAGTATCACCCATCAATGAAGTTCTAATTTAATTGTTTAATTACTAGAAAAGAAATTATACTTCTTAAGTATATTGTTACCACTGTTTTTATTTTTATTTTATAATTTTATATAAATTTAATTAAACCTATATATAATAAGATTTGAACCTAACACCATAATATTTAAAGAATATTATTTGATACAATTTTTTACTCCATAAACAATGTTAAAGACACTTGACGATCTATCAACCCTGCTTGTAGAGCTAAATAATTCTACCGCCTCTGTATCAAATAATTTATCTAATATTTAAGCCTTCAACTTCATTTAATTTTTATATGAATATAAACTTTTTTTCATTCACGTCATGGATGTGTGAGATAATATAATATAAGCTTAATACCTCTTTTGAGCACTATACTCTAGCTGAATGATCACTTTAATACTTGTACTATTTTTTTATCAATTCGACCCTTGTACTTTCATTCTATGTAACTCGATACCTTATCTATATTTTCCATTAAAAAGAACACCTCATCCAATCAAACACTAGGAAATGAAAAAAACTCAAAATTCTTTGAAATTTTAAAAAAAGAACATGGAAGTCTTAAATTTTCTATAAAAGAAATCCTAAAATTTCAAACAAATCAATTTTTTAATTTTATGAAAATTTTAATTTTTTAAGTTCTGCATAATTATAAATTTTTAAAATTTCTTTTTGTTGTTTTGAGAAATATATTATGATTTAATTTAGTTTCTTTTTATAGTTTTCTAAGCTTTAAGGATTTTTAATGCTTTTTTTTGGATTTTAATAGTGTCTTGTATATTTTTAACTTTTCTTGATACGTGGCAACGTGTTGTTGGTTGACTTAACGTTATTAAAACAAAAAATATAAATGGGATAACATGGATTACAAAATGAAAGTATAAGGGCCAAATTGATAATAAAAAAGATATGTACTAAAGTTATAGTTAGGTATATTATAAGAGCCAAAAGTGGTATTAAACCTATAATAAATATTATATGTGTGTGTTTTTAATAGGTTAGAAGAGAGAGAGAGAGAGAGAAAAGAGTGGTGGGAAAGTTAAGAATAAGGTGACTTCATCTTCATGTGAGTTTCAATTCAACCCAGCTTTTGCTTGCAACTTTGTATATCTTCCCAATAGTGGTTAAAGATTCTATTGCTTAAATAAATACACGGTATATAGATTTTATATACTTCCCATGTTATTCCTACAAGTGAAAGCCAGGTTAGGAGACAACATATATGCATGCATGTATGTATGTATGTCTATATGTATAATCCACAATCGTAAATGAATCGTCATCATTGCTCCATCTTTGTATGAATACATTATATACTCCAAATCATCATTCAATATTTTATCACACAACCTAAATTTTACATCTATTTCTTTTCTGCTCAGATTATTAATAATTCTATCGCACACGTAAACGTATAGAAACCACGTATTTAAAACACAATTATAATTTTTTAAATGATATTCAATAAATAATGAAATATATAATTTTAACCTAACAATAATATAAAAGACAAAAGTACCATTGTAATAATATAACTTATTTAAAATATGTACGGTTATTTTTATAATTTTTTTAACTAGTTGGCATCGAGTTGACTCGTAACACCAACTTAAAAATATTAAAATAGAACTTTGGTTAAAATGGTAAATAAAATATTTTATAGATGTTGGTGGCATGAGTTCACACTTTAACATTTGCAATTTTTGTTATTTTTTTAAATAATGAAAACATAAAAATACTCTCGGAATAATATAACTTACCTAAAATATTTAAGGTTGTTTTAGTAATTTCCTTGATTGAAGTGATGTCGAGTTGACTTGTAATGCTAATTCAATCACACACTTAAATAATAGTATAAAGAACCATTCTGGCGAAGCCGGGGGCATGGGCCCCGGCCCCCCTAAAATGTAAAATTGCTATTTAGGCCTTTAAAATTTTTTAAAAAATTTAAATTAGTAAAGGTAAAATTGCACTTTACCCCCTCTAAAATTATAAAAATTTGATTTAATCATTTACAAATTATAAAGATATAAACTATAAAAAATTAAAATTTCATCTAATCCCCCTTAAAAAATTGTTCTGGCTTAGCCCCTGATTACTAATACTTTATTGCAAAGATGGAGTATGTAATATTCAAACTATATTAATTTATTGTAATTATAGTTGTAATGATAATACTCTAGAATGACATATTTTTATGTGCTAATTGTATATTTATTTTGAGTATGATTCTACTAATTTGGGCTATTTATGGTCTTTTATCTTGTAGGGACTAAATTAGAGGCAAAAGCAAAATTAAGGGCCAAAAATGTGAAATTAAAGATAAAATGGACCAATGTGCAACAAAAGGAAAAGTTGGTGCCAAAAGTGCAAGCATGGAGGACACAAGGATTGAAATGCAAAAAGAAGAGACTTTGTTTTATTAGACTCTATTTTAATTATATTAGGATAATTAATATTAGGATAATTATTAAGGATTATTTAATTTAGGATTTATTTAATTTATCTTTATTTATCTTTGATTATTTGTAATTATCTTTAAGAATTTAAGTAGGACTAGTCTACTTATCTTAGCACTATAAATAGGGGATGAAGTGACTCAAATGGGGGTTAATCTTTTCTGTAAACTCTCTCCCCAAAAATCTTTGTTCTTTCCATATTTTCCTTTAATAAAATTTCATTTTCTATTTTTATAATTATTTTCTTTTACATCCTATCCATGAGCCACTAAAATCCATCTAGCCAAAGGTTGCCAAAAATCCCCAAAAAGGGTTCTTGAGGTTTAGAATCCGTACTTAGCCTTCTCAACAGAGTATTCATCGTTTCTCCGCATTACGGGGCTGACGCTTCCGTCCATGTCCCTTAAGAAGTGATCTTTTCAACGTGTGCAAGGAACGGCCACTTTGTATATTTTGAGAAGGTTGCACAATCGGTTCGTTAGCTTACTGCGTCAGAGGTTGGCGAGCCCAAGAGACAAAATGGCGTGGGATTTGCCATTGAGAAACGTTGATCTAGCATAAGATAATCCCACAAGAGAGGTTGTTGGCTAGAGTCAGGTTTTACCAAATCGAAATCTAAATCCTTGGAGCTGGTGGTCGTAGGCGTCCTCTTCCACTATAACTGGCTTATTCGGATTGAGAAGGATCATCTAAAAGCCAAGGATTGAACCCAAGGCGGATCGAGGCAACTAGAGGCTGGAATCTCTCCACATAAGAAACTTTTCTCTAAACCCTTTCTTTTTATTTTCCTCATTTTAATTATCGTAATTTATTCTCGTAATTTCAATTCGTCTTAAATTCTGGTTTTTTTTTTTATTTTTCCAGATCAAAAATTATTAATTCCATTTTTTTATTTATTTTTCAGGAACGCAGGTTTTCTTGGGTACGATTCTGCCCAGGATTTTGACAAACAAGCATTTGTATAATCCGATCCCTGTGGATTCGACCCTACTTCCCATTTACTGATATTTTCATTATTTTGCAGAGAGTAGGATATATTTGGTTCTTTCAACAACGCATCAAATTTTGGCGCCGTTGCCGGGGATCGGTAACGTACTAATCTTGTTTTTTGTTTTCTATGACCAGATCTGCTCCAGGCTGTAACATCCTAAATTAGGGGTTGTGCGTTTGGAGCATAACTCAAGTGTTAGTAGGCTTTAAGTGTGGTTGGTGATGTTTTGAGGGTTTTTAAAACTCTAGGATTAAAAGGGAGTGCTTTGGAAATTTTTGAAAATTTTAGGTTAAAAGGGGAAACTGGGCTAAGGAGGCCTTAAAGAAAATTTCAGGAGTTTATGGACATGAACTTGGGCTTAGTAAAGTGGCTTGGGACGCTACTTTAGAGGCCTTGGAGGCTTGCACAGGAGGGGAGAAGTTCGAGTAACGCGGGGCGCATCAGGGACTTTTATTTTTGCGTCTGGAAGGGGAGCAAGGCGAGGGAAAGCTTAAAAGAAATTGTAGGGGGTTTATATCACAAATAAACGCCTTGGCCGAGTGGCCTGGGGCGTTGCTTGTAAGTACTGCCAGCTGGTCCTAGGTTCGAGTGGCGTAGATAGCGGTTGGGCGTTTTATTTTTGGCTCCTGGCGTTAAAGCAAGGGGAAGCTAGCGAGGGAGTGCTTAAAAGAAATTTGTGACGGGATTATGTCATGAAATGAGCAGTGGCCGAGTGGCTGGAGGCATGGAGAGTTCTCTTCAAGTCTCGGGTTCGAGACCTAGGGGTAGCATCTGGGTTTTTTTTTTCTTTTGCTGGCGTGAGGGTGGTCTGCGCATGGGCACTCATGTGCATGGAGTAAAGCAAGATGGGTTGTCTTTTTTATTATTATTTTTTTTCTTATTTTAAATTGCTGCTGGAGGTATGGAGTAAACTTTGTTATTTTATGTTATTTGTTGAAAGATGGTGTAAGTGATGGGCAACTTATTAATTAATGATGGTGATGGGTCTTTGCATGGGAGCATGGCCGGCCTTGGGATAGCAAAGCATGGCCGAATGGAGCTCCTAGGGACCTTCGTGGTCGGCCTTGAGGATGGCAAAGGAAGCATGGCTAAAATTCATGCTTTGTTTTTCCTTTCTTTGCATTTTTGAGCATGGCCGAATTTGATGGTTGTTTTCCCTTCTTACCAAATTGTTTGGCCGAATGTGGAGCTCCTTGGGGACCTTCATACTCGGTTTTGAAGTTAGCAAGGGAGGGTGCCGAAATTCTTTGTTTGATTTTCTCTTCTTATCTTTTTGTCTTGGCCGAAAAGGAGGGAGACCAAAGGCTTGAGTTTTGGTTGTGGAAGGAGTCCTAGGGTGGTTTTTCAGCTTGGAGCTTGGCCGAACCTTGGTGCATGTTCCCTTTTTCCTTCGATCTTTCTCTTTTTGGATTCAAACCATAGCCGAAACTTCCCTACTTTTAGTTCCTGTTAATTGTCACTTTGGCTGAATATCCTTAGCCGTATTCTTCTTCTTTTCTCACTGAACCTAGTCCCTTTTTGTCAAGTGCCGAATATTACTCATCCTTCTAGAGCATAGGCCGAATCCCCAAAGGATGATGCTGTCATTTTCAAAGGTTGGTAAGTATCCTTAGTTAGCATTCGATTTTTCTTTCTTTCCTTCTTAGTGTGCCGAATGCAAGTGTCCAAACCTTGATAAGGTTGGCCGAATGTGTTCTTAAGACATTAAGAGTTTTACTCTCTTGTGTGTAGTAAACGTTATGGTGCATTAAGGGAGCTCTCGGGATTTTGAACATCAAGGTAAGCAAGAATGTAGTTTCGGCCAAGGGCCATGTTCTTAGTATTCTTGTGTTGGCCAATCCTAACAAGTTGTTTAGCAGGGATTTTGACAACCCATATTCAAGAGGTGGTTTCCGGGATTTAGTTAATAAGGTAAGGAAGGGTAACTTTCGGCCTTAGGCCATCTTTGGTATTTAAGTGGCTAACCGATTCTGTCCATGATGGATTAGGGGCGAATCGACAGCAGTAGGACAAGTTTCGGGATTCAGATTCATTATCTTTGGTAAGTATAGTTAAGATTCGTATTATTTGGATTATGATGTTATCGATTGACCGAATGTTTCTGAATAAGTGTTCTACGATGGACGCAAGTGTTAGTCAAGAAGGTAAAGGGGTAGCCCCTATCCCCAAGTTTAAAAGGAGAGCAGTCTCTGCAGTGCGAGATTGGCCGCCGGGGTGTGGGCCAGCGTCCAAACAGCAAAGTAGGCAGATAGCCGTAGTGTCGCTTAGTGATAGTATCGGGATTGAGGGCGTAACGCTGCTAGTAATCAAGTGTGTGATTAACCCATCGTTTTCCGGGTATATGATATGTATGCGATATGTGTATGTGTTAAATATGTGCTAATAAGTGCAGTGACAATGTGAAACAGATACCCTTAAAGGGTATGTCGATAAACAGGTTAGTATCAAATCTGTTGAGATGTGATTATTAATACGTATGTGTGAGTATGCTTATGAATATGAATGTATGCCTGAATATCATGTACATGCATTATCATGGCATTATTTTTTTTTATGTTGCATGTGCATGGGTGGGATATGAAAGAAGGTACGGGTGTACTTCGAGTACGTGGTTTGATGTTAGCCTTGAGCTACATCGTGGATTGACGTTGACTGAGGTCACGTTGTGGATTACTTGCGATTTAGTTCGCGTGGCTTGATGAGTAGCTCTGTGCCTCATCGTGGTTGATATCGGCTATGTGCCATATCGTGGTTGATGAGTGACTATGTGTCCCATCGTGGTTTCGGTGTTAGCTACGGCTACATCGTGGATTGGCGCTGACTGAGGTCGCGTTGTGGATTTTTGTGCTTAATTGCACATGGACGGCATTGATTGCCTTTTGGAGTGATAAGGAGAGGGTGATTTGATAATTCCCTGGTGTGTGGTAGGCTGGATACGGGGGAGTGTAGAGGATGGACCCTAGGTTTGGGTTGGGCTTCATAATTGCATGATTTTGTATGTGAACATATGTGGAAATGGGCCAAGCCCAGTATGCGAGTGTGGATTTGAATAAGAAATGGGCTAAGCCCAGTATGTGGAAATTATGTGGTTAATTACCTTGCTACTTGATAAGTGATTTAAATATGGGCCAAGCCCAGAATGTGAGAATATGTGAATGTGGTAATTATTATCTGATTTATGGGTTAATATGTGGTTAACATGTGGGTGGAATTCAGTGGATTAATTACACACTGAGTCCGTGTGACTCACCCAAATTTTTTTTTTTAAAAACATCACAGGTGATCGTGATTTTTGGACTGGGTTGGAGTGGATACAAAGGTGGCCATGCAGAAGCGGATTTTCATGCAAAAGGATATTTTGTTTAATTAATTAAGTATTTATAATTTCAGTATTTTGATTAAGTGTTTATTGTAGTAAGGCCCATATAAAGTATTTAAGTATTTTTATTAAGTATCTTTATTATTATGTTCTATTATGGATCGACAATTTAAATGTTGATTGCAAATGATTTTTCTTAAGTATGTATAATAAAGCTTGAATCCGGTATTTTCATAACAAACTTTAATTCTTACGTAGAATATTTTAAGTCACGAAAATGTTTTATTAAAGGAAACAAATTTTTAACGGTTTTTACTCTTAAGTAAGAATATTTTCGAACGTGTTCCGCAGTGGCATTTCAAATTCGGTCGTAGTGAATGGGCCGGGTTTGGGGTGTTACACAGGCACTCTTACGTTTGACTCAGAAATTGAAAAGACTGCAAAAGCTAATCGCAAGGAAACAAAGCTAAGGAAAAAGCAGTCAGCGGTGGTTGAGACTCAAAGCAATCCACCGCCAGAAATCAGAATCGACGACGAAGCAGAGTCTAGGGTTAACGAAAACCCTACTCAAACATTTGAAAGTAAAGCAGAAGAAGTCGATTCACCTACAGAGGCGCTTGAAACTAGGGTTGATGGAAACCCTAATTTAGCACCTCAACCAATGGCTCAAACAATTCGGCAACTGGCCGAAGCTCCGACAGAACAACTGCCACTGTGCATCGCATATCCTACTATGGATACCGATTTTTAACTAAAATCAGGGTTAATTCAGTTGCTGCCAACTTTTCGAGGGTTACAAAATGAAAACCCCCATAAACATTTGAATGAGTTTCATATGGTTTGTCTGAGTATGAAACCTCAAGGCGTAACTGAGGATCAAATTAAATTGCGCGCTTTCCCTTTTTCCCTAGCAGATTCAGCTAGGGAATGGTTATTTTATTTACCTCCTGGATCTATTACTACTTGGGCTGATTTATCTCGTTTGTTTCTCAACAGGTTTTTTCCAGCATCTAGAGCAGCTGAGCTTAGAAGAGAGATCGTGGGAATATGGCAGAAAGAAGCAGAGACTCTCTACGATTATTGGGAGCGGTTTAAGAAGTTGTGTGCGAGCTGCCCACAACATGGTATAACAGAGCAATCTCTCATCCAGTACTTTTATGAAGGTTTGAAACGATGGAGAGGAATATGGTAGACGTCGCTAGTGGAGTAGCGTTGGTCAACATGACCCCCCAACAAGCAAGGGACTTAATCTCCACAATGGCTGCAAATTCTCAGCAATTCCGAGCCAATCCTGAACCCCCTAGAAGGGTTCACCAGCTAAGTAATTCTTCCATAGAAGATAGACTTGATAGACTTACTAATATTGTGAGCTCTCTTATTGCAGAAAAAGCTAAACCAGCTCGGTTATGTGGAACATGTGCTACATCGGAGCACACAACTAATGCATGTCCCATTTTGATTGATGACACTATGGCTCATTTGGATGCCGTAGGAAACTTTCCTGGCCCACCACAAAGGCGTTATGATCCTTATGCTAATACTTTCAACCCAGGGTGGAGGGACCATCCTAACTTGAGTTATGGGGCCAATCCACGAAATAACCAGCCATACCAAAATCAGCTTCCACAACAGCCTCGAGATTCAGGTAATTTCTTAGAAACCATGGTCAATAAATTAGCAGCTAATGTCCTTGATTTTCAACAGCAAACTCTTAATTTCCAAGGAGAAATAAAGGATTTTCAACAGAAAACCGAGGCATCTATAAGAGAACTGACCATATCAGTTGAGAAATTGAACTCTCAAGGGAAGCTGCCGTCACAAACAGAACCAAACCCAAGGTAAAACGCAAATGCAGTGACGCTGCGAAGTGGAAAGGTACTGGAATCGATTCCCGACAGAAATCATGCCCAAGAAATCACCCAGGAAAAGCCAGAGAAAGACGAATAAGTCCGAGCAAAACCCCCATTACCCATAATTCAACCTCCATTTCCAGAACGATTCCACCAATGTCGAAGAGGTAAGGAGGACAAGGAAATCCTCGAAACATTTAGGAATGTCGAGATCAACATTCCGTTGTTGGATGCCATCAAGCAAATACCGAGGTATGCTAAATTTTTTAAAGAGCTTTGCACTAACAAACGGAAGTTAACAGGTAATAAAAGGGTGAATGTGGGTGAAAATGTGACCGCAGTGTTACAGCGAAAAATGCCGGCAAAATGTAAGGATAGGGGCATGTTTGCAATACCATGCAAAATAGGTCATTTGGGGATTTAAAAGGCTATGTGTGATCTAGGAGCCTCCATAAATGTGATGCCATGTTCTATTTATGAATCACTTAACGCAGGTTTTTTAACAAAAACAGGTGTTACCATTCAACTGGCAGACAGGTCCGTTGTGCGTCCCGAAGGAGTCCTCGAGGACGTGTTAGTAAAAGTTAATGAACTTATTTTTCCTGCAGATTTTTATGTGATAAAAATGGAGGAGGATAGTGCTCCCGGATCTTCAAATCTCTTGTTAGGACGACCGTTCCTTAGTACGGCTAGTACTAAAATCGATGTTCGAAGTGGAACTCTCACGATTGAGTTTGATGGGGAGATCGTGAAGTTTAATGTCTACGACGCCATTAGCCATCCCAGTGAAATCTTGAGCGTAAATTGTGTCGACATAATTGACTCTTTAGTGGAAGAAAATTTTGAGTCAATTTATGGAGATAAATCTAAAATGATGTTTGATGATTTTGAATCTGTTAATAAATTATTGGCTCCTATGGATACTAAACTTCTACCTTCTGTTGTGCAGGCATCAGATCCAAATTTAAAACCACCTCTCGAGCATCTCAAATTCACATTTTTGGAGGATGATGAGACCATTGCCGAATTAAAAGGGATTGACCCCTTGGAGGAAAATATGAAACCAATGAAAAAGACGCAAAGACGATTAAACCCAAATATGGTGGATGTGATAAAAAATGAGAATTTCCAAGCTCACATGATTAAAAAGATTTATTTTGAGCCACCGTAGAACCATTTAAGTCGTCGAGCTAATGACGTTAAAACAAGCGCTTGTTGGGAGGCAACCCAATCTTTATTTTTCTTTTATTATTTATTTTCATTTTTGTTATTATTTATTATTTTCTTTTGTTTTCTTTTTAATTTCTTTCAATTTTATTTTATTAAAATAAATTTCTCTTCTTCCATCTAGGTAAAACGGAGCGAAAATACGAAGAAAAAGAGGCAAAAAGTGAGCCAGAATGTCATATCCCTGCAGCCAAACAAGCCTATTCTAGCCACATCGTCCCCTTCACGCACAAGTCCTCCGCAATCGACAGTAGCTACACGGGGAGTTTTTCTAAACTTTTCTACCTATTTATTTCTTTTGCGTTCACATTGAGGACAATGTGTTTTAAGTAGGGGGGAGGTACTCTTCGTATTACTGTTGTCTTCTGCCGTGATTTATGTTTGCTGCTTGAGGCTCCATTTTGTCCATTCATTTTTTTTTAAAGAATATTTTGTCGCTTTTCATGCCCAAGAATTTGACCACGACTTGCCACTGTTTGACCTACATGCATGATTCTTGGCTACTGAGTTAGTTATGGTTTTGTCTGTTTAATTTTATCTCCACTGTTTTATTTCTATTAGGCTAAAAATAATTATGATTAATAAGTTAACTCTATCTTGCTTTTCGTAAAATTGATCAGGTTTAATATCAAGTGTACACTTAATACACTTTGTAACGACCCAAATTCCGCGGGCACCGGAAAAAGCGTGTTATCGGGCCTCCGTCTTAGTAAATCAAGTTATTAAATAATCATTAGGAGTAATTATGAGTCTAATAGTGTGTTTAATTAGATTTTTATTTATTGAATTTAGTTTAATTTAAAGTAATTAGGAAAAAGGATCAAATTGAATAAAGAGTGAAAGTCTAATTATAGATTAAAAGAAAGTAAAAAGGGCTAAAATGGCAATTAAGCCATTTAACATAAGTTGAAGCGGCATATGAGATAAAAATCTAAGATTTTTACTTAGATTTTAATAATAAAATATATATTAGTAATAAATTATATTAAATTAATTTAAAGTAATTATTATATATATTATTATAACATAAAGTAAATAGAATAAAAGAAATAAGAAAAGAAACAAAACAAAGAAACAAACAGAGAGCATTTCGACACAGGGGGAAAGAAAAGAAAGAAAGAAAATAAAAGGAGAAATTAGGGATTTGAAGCTTTAAGCTTTAAAAGGTAAGTCAATTAGCCATTTTCTCTTAATTTTGATGTTTTAGAAGCTTTAAAGCAAGATTTTGATGAAACTAAGTTGATATTTTGAGAGTTTTTAGGTTTTTAAGTATAGTTGATGTTGAAGAAAAAGATGAATTATGGATTAAATTAAAGAAATCTAAGTTAGAATTAGTAAAATGATTAAATTGTAAGGTAAGCTATAAGTTTTCTACTATAGGGATTAATTTGGAAGAAATTATAAATTAGGGTTTTATTATGAAAATTATATAATCAAGTTGAATATGGAAGGAATTTAAGTAGAATCAAAGCATGAATTAAGTTAAGAAAATAAGTAAACTTAATTAGGATTTAATTGCAAAGTAAGCTATAAAAAAAACAGTTTTGGGACAGCAACAGAAGAGTAGCTTTGAAAATTCACTAAAAATGGTAGAAATGGAAGTAGAAGTTGAGTGAGATATGAAATTAAATCTTATTGAGTCTATTTTCATATGAAAGAAACAGAGAAAGCAAAGAAATTCTGTATTTGGAGATATTTAGATTTTTGTGAGACTGGTTCAGAGTGATTTCGAGATCCCCTGTTCTGACTTGGAAAAATCATTAAAAATTGTAAAAAATAATTGCGGGACATAATTTACATGGTTAGATTCCTTAATGAGTCTATTTTTATAAGAAACAAACTAGAACATCATTTGAATTCTGTACAAAAATATAATTAAATTTTAGCAAAGAGTGGTCGAAACTGTCAAACAACAGAACAGGGGTGATTTCAAAGAATAAACTGTACTTATTGGATAAATCAAAAATTCTGAAAATTTTATGGCAAGAAGATATATGAGTCTAGTTTCATATAAAATTTACGGATCGTAATTTGGAATTTTGTAACTCAGGATATAGATAATTTAGTGACAATGACTCAGGCAGACAGCTTTGAAAGAACTTATAAGTAAAAGATAGAATTGTGTATAAAGAATGTGGAATGAAGAGGAAGAGTAGAAATTGAATAAAATTCAATTATTTATTGTAATTTAATTTTGTAATTAATAATGTAAATTATTATTATTTTCGTAGCTAAAAAGGAACTCGAGGCATCAACCCACAAAGGAAAAGAGAAGGTTACCGAGGAATAATCAAGCAAATTCAGGTTTGTATTATTATAATTCAAATTATTTATTTATTCATTAAATGTTAAATTAATTTATGTATATGGTAAGTAAATTATAAGGTAAGTGTTTTTATTGAATTGAATGGAAATTGAGTTGAATGATGAATATGTATTGAAATTGAATTGTATGTGGATTGAAATGGAAAAGTGTAATTGATATTGAAATTGAATTTGTTATGGAAATGAAAATGAAATTGAGAACTGAAATACCCTATTAACTAGTCGGGCTGAGTCGGATATAATTGGCATGCCATAGGATTTGGAAGAGTACGGGATTTATCGGCTTTGCCGATCAGGCACTTTATGTGTAGTAAATCAGGCACTTTATGTGTCGTATTTCAGGCACCTTGTGTGTTGTATCAGGCACCTCGTGTGTCGTTTCAGGCACTTATGTGTCGTATACTGATCAGGTACTATGTACCGTTTTAGGCACAATGTGCCGTACTGGTGTGTTTGGGTTGGAATCCGTGTATCCGTTAAAGTCTGAGTCTGTTAATAGGGGTAAATAAGGAAAAGGTTAAATTGAATAAAATGAAATGTTTGAGCCATTGGAAGAAATGCGAAAATAGAACATGAACTGAAAAATGTGATTGGAATATGAGTATGAGAATGGAAAGTATGAACCATTGGTTCAAGAAATGGATAGTGGCTCAACATGATTGTGTATTATTTCAATTGTTGAATAGCTAAAATTGAATTGTATGAATATATTGAGAATGACAAACTTATGTTTGAATTGGTTTAGTAAAATTAAAGTTATATGATTTAATGATATGATTATTATGTTTATAATTTGAATTATGGTAATACCACTGAGTATATGTATACTCAGCGTACGGTTGTTTCCGTGCACAGGTTGTAGAAGTCAAATACTGAACCAGCATCCAAAGCCAGACCCGACTTCAGCAAACTTTTGGTGATGTATATTTCCTTTTGATAATGTGGCATGTACGTAGGTTGTGTATAAAGGTTATTATGTTTTGAATGTAAATGGTTACAAATGTTAGTATTACAAGTTTAAGAATTATAATGAAAGAAGTTTATCTATTTTAATCTAACTAATACTTTGATAAATTTAAGTTGATATTATATTGATTGAGTTTGATTAGAAGGTATTTAGAATAGAAAATGAATATATGAAATAAATTGGTTGAATTGGTTATGATTGAAATGAATACGGTTTAATTTACAGGGGGTTTTATATGATAATAAGCAGAAATGCTGTCGAAATTTATATTAAACAAAATATATTCTGAAATACTTAAACGAGTCCCATTTCACTTTTAATACAGACTTTAGACTTTGAAAGTTCATAATAGGGATCAGTTATTAAAATTATACTATGAATGTTATTTTTTTTTAGAATTATTTGCAAATTGTCTGATATGTCCGGTAATGCCTCGTAACCCTGTTCCGGCGATGGTTCGGGGTTAGGGGTGTTACACATTTGCATGCCTAAATTATGTTCATGTCTATTAGGTGGTTACTAAAACTTATTTTCGACACTTGATTATTTCTCTTAAGTCCTCTTAAAATTAAAATTTCGTGTAAATTTTATTTAATAAATGTTTCCAAGGTTATGAGTGCAGCTTAGAACGTGACTGACTGAGTAATCGGGGTAGGGTGCTTGGGTTGTCATTCTACTTCGCGTCAAAAGTTGTGTGACGTGATAGGTAAAACTCCGCTAACCAAGGTTATGAGTGCGGCTCAGAACGTGACTGACTGAGTAACCGGGGTAGGGTGCTTGGGTTGTCATTCTACTTCGCGTCAAAAGGTTGTGTGACGTGATGGGTAAAATTCCGCTTACCGGAAATATATTCCTAAGTAAATAAAAAAAAAGAATAAAAAAATAAAAAAATAAATAAAGAATAAAAAGAAAAAAAAAGAAAAAAATATAGTACTAATAAAATTTTAGTTAGGGACTAAAAGCGGAAATAAATAGAGTGTCTTAGTAGGTTTGGTAATTTACCTAAATAGCATAAAATAATTCAAGACGATTTTAATTTTTGTGTGTGTTAATTAGAAAATTTTTTCTGTTTTACTTAAAGCAAGCTTAGAAGTTCTCTTATTTTTCATATGCATTTTTGACTAATCTTTATAAAACTTTGGAGTAAAATTTCTTTCAGGATCTAATCTTCACAGTGGTTAGGAACCATACTTGAGGACAAGCATGGGCTAAGTAGGGGGAATCTGATAATACTCTAGAATGACATATTTTTATGTGCTAATTGTATATTTATTTTGAGTATGATTCTACTACTTTGCGCTATTTATGGTCTTTTATCTTGTAGGGACTAAATTAGAGGCAAAAGCAAAATTAAGGGCCAAAAATGTGAAATTAAAGATAAAATGGACCAATGTGCAACAAAAGGAAAAGTTGGTGCCAAAAGTGCAAGCATGGAGGACACAAGGATTGAAATGGAAAAAGAAGAGACTTTGTTTTATTAGACTCTATTTTAATTATATTAGGATAATTAATATTAGGATAATTATTAAGGATTATTTAATTTAGAATTTATTTTATTTATCTTTATTTATCTTTGATTATTTGTAATTATCTTTAGGAATTTAAGTAGGACTAGTCTACTTATCTTAGCACTATAAATAGGGGATGAAGTGACTCAAATGGGGGTTAATCTTTTCTGTAAACTCTCTCCCCAAAAATCTTTGTTCTTTCCATATTTTCCTTTAATAAAATTTCCTTTTCTATTTTTATAATTATTTTCTTTTACATGCTATCCATGAGCCACTAAAATCCATCTAGCCAAAGGTTGCCAAAAATCCCCCAAAAGGGTTCTTGAGGTTTAGAATCCGTACTTAGCCTTCTCAACAGGGTATTCATCGTTTCTCCGCATAACGGGGCTGACGCTTCCGTCCATGTCCCTTAAGAAGTGATCTTTTCAACATGTGCAATGAACGGCCGCTTTGTATATTTTGAGAAGGTTGCACAGTCAGTTCGTTAGCTTACTGCATCAGAGGTTGGTGAGCCCAAGAGACAAAATGGCGTGGGATTCGCCATTGAGAAACGTTGATCTAGCATAAGATAATCCCACAAAAGAGGTTGTTGGCTAGAGTCAGGCTCCACCAAATCGAAATCTAAATCCTTGGAGCTGGTGGTCGTAGGCGTCCTCTTCCACTATAACTGGCTTATTCGGATTGAGAAGGATCATCTAAAAGCCAAGGATTGAACCCAAGGCGGATCGAGGCAACTGGAGGCTAGAATCTCTCCACATAAGAAACTTTTCTCTAAACCCTTTCTTTTTATTTTCCTCATTTTAATTCTCGTAATTTATTCTCGTAATTTATTCTCGTAATTTCAATTCGTCTTAAATTCTGTTTTTTATTTTATTTTTCCAGATCAAAAATTATTAATTTCGTTTTTTTATTTATTTTTCAGGAACGCAGGTTTTCTTGGGCACGATTCTGCCCAGGATTTCGACAAACAAGCATTTGTATAATCCGATCCCTGTGGATTCGACCCTACTTCCCATTTACTGTTATTTTCATTATTTTGCAGAGAGTAGGATATATTTGGTGCTTTCAACGACGCATCATGTAACTAAAAAATAGTAGAATTAAATGACATTCCTTATTTATCTATAACTATTAATTAAAAATATTTTAAAAATAAATAATTATTAGGTATACTATAGTCCAAAAAAAAAAAAGAAAATTCAAACATAAAAAATAATGATAGTGTTTGCATTATTTTCATGATATTTAGAAATCACATTCCCGTACAATGTGGGTAATTATTAACAAAGTTGGTTATTTTCCACAGTTATATAAAAATAGTTGATGTAAAACAACACATTATCCGCCGTTCACTTATTACTCATATTTCATATTGTGTTTATGTGGTTATCCTATTTTGTATAATACAAGTACTTCCAAATGAATCCAGTCGGTTTTATGATTCATGTAAATAATAATAATTACTTCGTAAAAACTATATTATTCAACTTGCAACAATAATTGTTATATTCAGTGATAAATACAATTACATCAATAATATTTAGGTTGCGGTTTCCCCAAAAATAATACCTATCAAAAATATTGATTCATTGATTAATGAAAAATAATAATTTCTTTTTAAAAATAATGTTTCATAAACTTAAAAATTAAGTGATCAAAAAATAAGTATTTAAAAATATTTGATATATTACGGAATATAATTAGATTATTTGATAAATATAAAATTTAAATTATAAAAAATATATGCTACATTTAATCCTTAATTTTTAAACATTTCACCTCATTCTAAACAAAAATGAAATTTTAAACATAAATTTTTTGTAAGATGATTTAATATTAAATTAAATTAAATTAATTAAAAATATTTTCTATTAAGTGATAAATAACTCTTATCTCTTTATTGTTTTCTACACCTTTTATAGGAAAAAAAAATTCTATCAAATTGTTTTAATTTGGATTACCAAATACGTGTAAAAAATAATAATTAATTGAAAATTAATAATTTTAGTTAATTTAATCTTTTCAATGAGTTACAAACAAGACATTAACAAAATTAAATTTTATAATATTTAATATTTAAGGATATTTAAAATATTAATATTAAATATTATAAATGTTGAATATTATTTTTTGATAAATGAGAATAGGGAATGGGGGTTAGCATTATAAAAGATAACTATTTACTAATGAATATTTTATAATATAAAATATGAGTATTTTAATAGTATAAGAATGAAATTTTGTTTAACTTCATATTTAAGTTTTAAATAAACATTAATTATTATAAAAAAATTGGACAATGCTTTTAATAATGTTTTTGACAAATATAATTTATATTTACTTCAGCATAAAAAAAGTATTAATTTAAAAAAAAAAAAGGAAACGTGGCAAACTGCTCCGCACTCCGAAGCTTATACTCTGTTTTCACTCTTAGCAGCTTCTAATTTTACGTGTCCCTCCAACAATATTTCACCAAGTTATTCTTTATATTGAATTTAATTAAATAAAATAAATAAAAGGAAAAGTAGGAAAACTGTCTTAACTCTTTATTATTTTCTCTTCATTATTCACTACAAGATCGCCGGCTTATCAAAAAAGACCGCTTTTTTCTTTTTTCAAGTCTTACGTTTACTCAAACGAAGAGTTTCAAAATCTTTCTCTCCTGGCTTCCTTCATATTCGTTGCTTTCGGAAGCAGTTATCTCTGATTCCTCCGAGTACATCGACATCGTTTTTGCTCTCTTATTTTCTTCTTCGTATCGCCTTCCGGCACGTCTTCCGTTACCGGACTTAGTCGTCGTCAAAGAGAGGCTTAGATCCGACGCCGCCGAAGCCGATTGATTCTCCATCATCATCATCCTCATCAAAGGATTGGACTCGGCGTAGCGGCTTGGGAAGTGGTACGACTCGTCGCCACAGAAACGATCAGATGACTCGTCGCAACTCGGCCTCCAAACTCCGGCTGAAATCTCCGAAACAGGCCGTAAGGATCCGCCTCGAAGAACCGTATCCACCGCCGCCTGACAGATATGCCAGTTCCCACTGGATAACAGCCCTACCGCTCCGTTCACCGGATTCACGGTACGACCACATGCCTCAAACAATAAAGACTGAAACAAAGCTAACAAAATTCCAAAAAAACAAAAACACTCTTAAATATACGTAAAAAATCAAATCAGAAATTCGATAAAGTAAATAGAAAATAAGTATTCTTGTAAAAATTACCAGGGCGTTGGGATTCAGGTACGGAAGAGATAAGAGAAAGTAGGTCACTACGGCCGAAAAACTTGGCGAGAAATAAGGTGGCGTTGCCTTGGGCTTCGGGGGATTCGATCCAACGTAAGCTTGACCGTAACACACATGTCTCCCTGCACCCTTTTCGGAGCACTCGGCAACCGTTGCAGCTCATATTTCCCCCCTCAACTAACCACCGTCTGATCTTGAAAAGAAAAGAAAAAACTGATCCTTCTATTTGACCGGTGATTACTTGGGTTTCAAGCAAAGCAGGTAAAGAAAGTGGGCGAAAGGAGTGAGTGAGCTTGAAAAAAGCACAGGAGAAAGAAGAGAGTAGGAGGGTGGTATTTTAATGAACGTGATAGTTTAGGGGTTGAGTTAAGTTAACCGTGGTTGGGTTAAGGGGTATTGTTATTTTATTTGGATTTATGACGGTGTGGGGGAATATGAATATCTTCCAAACTCTGGGCACGAGCGGCTCCGTGTTTCCGCTTCCTTTTTTATGTTTTTATGACCACCGTTGGATTCCAAACTTTTTGATTGATGTGGATCGTTGGATTAGTTTTGTCCATCCAAATCTTTTCTATCTTTTTTGTACTTCCCTCTTAGTACGATTTATCAAACACTAGAAGCCGGCAGAATCTGATCCTTGCTCTTCTTCTTAATTACACCCTTCAATTCACCAGTTAAATTTTGATTATTACACTAAAAATTTACTTGCCTAGTAAAAAATTACTTCTCAACTATTGTGTGGAGTAAAATTCAAAAAGAAGGCATAGCTTTCTGAGAGTAAAAGAAAGGTGCTGTATTATGGGTAATGATGATAATTTTGATAATATTAGTGGGGGAATATAATCTTAATTGAGATGGGGATTGAAATTATTCATATAGAGTAGTTGAGGACAAAACCAGACAACAATATCCTTATCAGCACAGGTTCCACTTTAGCATTAGTCAAGAAACAGTAATGGAACATGTTGGTTGCTATAGGAATATAATTTGATTTTGTCGACAAACCTACCTAGTTCTTAGCTAAGCTTAACTCGACCCAACCTTTGTTTTTATTTTCTTTAGCTGTCTAAATTCTATTTGTTGCATACACAGATCAAAGGTCTAACAAGCTTCGAATCTGTCTCCCACCATCTACAAAATGAACTCGACGAACCAATGGGCTTATCTTTGGAACATGATTATTGTCATTATTATTATTATCTTCTTCTTATTATCTGTTACAGGACATGAAACCTTATTCGTCAGTCTAGGATTTGAAACTGGTCGATGGCAGATTGTGAAGGAGCTGCCCATTCCATGGCAGATAAACAACAGAATAATTGGTTGAAAGCATCTATGTTGACGATTGGGTAAGGAATTTATATTCCTCTGCTGCACATCAGACTTTTGTCTCATTGTATTTATATATTTGGCATGCCATTGCAGTCAGTTTTACTTGAGACCTACATTGGTAAAGGTGATAGAAAAGATCAATGACCAGATTTTTTTTAGTTTCTTTAATATTAATATTAATAATTATTCTTTTTCAATTGTCATTAATCTGAAAATACAAATAAATACCAACTGTTTCCAAATGACTTGTTAACTTTCTTATATATCAATTCTAAGCCCTTTGACATAGAGAAAGGATAATTTTTTACCTACTTCATAATAGTAAAAATATTATCATAGCATGCGTTCTTAAATGTTGAAGTTTATATAGATGCACATGCACCAGTTATACTCATGTTTGATCCTTCTAAGTCATATTATATATAAAAATAAAAACTAGATCAGATTTTTACGTGCACTGTATTCTTCTTTCTTTCTTTTTTTTTTGGTGTAGGGGGGAGTCTTTTTGTGCAAAGTAGTGGTGGTGGAGAATGGAGTGTGTGGGTGTCCATGAAAATGACATCATTGTTTCTTTGTCTAAATTATCAGCAGATAGTTCAGCGGTGTGTAGCAATGTATGTATGAAAGTTCTCTATAGTATATATACTATTACTTTAGCATACGTCTTATCAGATACTACAGAAGTGAAGAAATCTGTCTCATTTAAATGCTATTGATTCCTTTAGTTTGCCTAGGAAGTGCAAGGTATAATTGTACTATTTTTAGTTTGCATGATTTATCAAAGGATAATATGTAGATGGATAATGGGAAACTTGAGTGATTGCCCAAGGTTGAAAAAGATAGGAATTTTGAAGCTAAGCTAGCCACCCTACTTTCTTCTCATCCACTGAAGCTCCAAAATCTGTCTATTTGCGTTCAAAATGAAATTTAATATGATAATAGTAATCTCTGTATTGAATATATATGGTAATAGTAATCTCTATATTTTCAAATTCCAGCTCAAGTTTAGATGCAGACGGGGCGTCTCGGCATCTATTAGCTCAGTTAAACCCTGCAGCCATAGACTTGAGCTTAGTTTGGGCCTCTCGATGCTTCAAGAGCTGTTTAATAAGTTTATGTTATTATAAATTTGTAAAAAATATCCAGCTAAAAGGACAACCAGCCCGTCTAGCTCAGTCGGTAGAGCGCAAGGCTCTTAACCTTGTGGTCGTGGGTTCGAGCCCCACGGTGGGCGAATATTTTTTCCCCTTTTGGCTTTTCCAGAGTCCTCAGTAGTAATGTACTTTTTGTTGGGCTGGGGGGACTTTATTTGTACTTTTTAAAATGAGAAAAAGAGTAGGTGTTTGATAGAAGAAGCTCAAGGTCCAGGTTTGACAACATCAGATCATATTCCATTCCACTTTTGAAGGCATTGGTTGATTGCAAATCTCGTTTTTGTCCTCAAGAAAAGGACGCAAGCAAATTGAAAACCCCTTTGACGTACCATTTTATTTTCTTAATGGTAAATGTGGAAGCCAGATATCCTCCACTTGTGATTCCCCATCCAAAAATGCACTACTCATCAACGCCCTTCTTCCATCATCTTGGCTCCATATCAAACTTTCACTCAACACTTAGACTACAAACCTTCAAATCAAAAAAAAAAAAAAAAACAAGCTCCCTTTCCATCACTAATCCCACTGACAACAACAACAAGTGGTGTGGGGTGGAAGGTGGAGTTTCTATAACTATAAGCCTCTGCTTGAATTCTTCAACTATATCCCCATGAAAGAAGAACCTACAGCAAAGTTGACCTTAGAGATGTGGTTAAACTATTTCATTTAGATCCAATTTTTCAAGTTTTTAGAGGCAACTATATTAATAATTTATCTGATATAAGTTTTGGGTTTTGATAGCTTATAAATATCTAAAATGATTTAAGTTAATTTGGACCACCTTATTATTCATTTCCGTAGATGATTTAATATAAAGGGGGATAAACAAGTTGTGGAATTGTAGTGTATCTGGTCTAGTTTTCAATGGTGAAAAATAATAGAGAGAAGAGGTAGAGTTGCATTTGGGTTAAACCACTTGCCTAAACCAGGTTATATAGTTTCATGGTAAGGTATATCTAAAGCTATGGGTGGAGGACCACCACCGTTTCCCTCTTGTGAAAGATAGCTATTATTCAAGTCATTGTTTGACTTCAGCTTTTTTGTTTGTTTACTTCTATTTTGTCTTTGCCCACCAATCTAGAACGCCGACCTTCATACCCAAAGTCATACCGTACGGTCAAATGCTCACATACAAAGAACTTGGAGCCCCATTGAACCTTCCTTAAACCATTGACCCTGTGAAGTTTTGGCTTTGGATATTTTAGGTATTTTGACACAAAATTAAGAATTTTATAGCAAAATGGTACTGTTATGATTAAAATACAAAATTAACTGACATAAAAAGAAATAATCTAAGAGTTTTATTTGATTTTTTTTTTAAATCTAAAGCATCCTAAACTATAATTTTGATTCAAATAGAGTATATATTGAGATGTTTTGTAAAATAAATTGTGATCACTGTTGTATGTCCTAACACTCATCATCATCATACTATTATTCTAAAAAATAAAAAAATAAACAGTATTTAATTGTATTTGGTATATAGCACTTTCATTTCATTAGTTAAGCTGATTAAACAAAATAAATAATCCACCCTTTATAGAATAGAATATATGGAGTCGGTTTGCCAATTGCCAACCACCTTATACATTAATCATTGAGCTACTATGTACACCATTTTACTTTAATTAAACCTAAGACATTTATCTGACCGACCTATTATATCAATGAGGATTGAGATGAGACCACAGCCACAAATGCATCTATCAAAGGAGAGCTTATCTCTTCTCAACTTGGATTTATTGACGAAAAAAAAATTATTCTTTATTACAAGGTTTTGCCAAACAACCCCCCCCCCCCCTTATTGCATTAGCAAAGGCAACACAGTCTGCTACTCTAGTTGCCTTCACCACAATTTTTTTTTTGTTTAATTTAGAGTTTCAACAACTTCTTTTTATGAAAGAAGATCATCTCATAAAAGGGGCTTTTGTTTTCCCAACTTCGGCTGTGA
This sequence comes from Gossypium australe, assembly GCA_005393395.2. Taxonomy (NCBI): domain Eukaryota; kingdom Viridiplantae; phylum Streptophyta; class Magnoliopsida; order Malvales; family Malvaceae; genus Gossypium; species Gossypium australe. The sequence continues at coordinate 30,862,700 of CM016626.1, forward strand.
TCCATAAGTAAAACTAATTACGGTTTAAACTTAGGCATATCTTAGTTGTTTGTTTAATACGTGTAAGCTGTATGTTTGAATTTCTTAAGGCGGAAAATTCGGTTGGAAATAGGGAAGGCGGAACTCTACTAGAAGAGGATTTTGCCAACTCACCAAATTCCTGCTAATCTCTTTGAGATGGCAAATTAAACAAGGAATTAATTCCCTTACGCCCTTGCCTTAATTACTGTATAAAATATATGTAAGAATGGTTAGCCACCGCTACCACTTTTGGGAGTTGGAGTAGACAAATGGTGGCATCATAATTCACTAAGAAGAATCCGAATCACTATCCTATCAATCATTCCCTGAATAACCACAACCAATAATAATACTCTTTAAAAAGTTTATATATATATAAAAAAGGAGGCCCCTTACATTGAGCAAAAGGCCATCTACCTGTCATCCTAATCTCTTTCCCTCACACGGAAAACGGCGTGCCAAAACAAAACAGGGAGCTCTCCACTCCAGTTCCAAAGCTCCCATCCCCCATGCCTATCTTCTTATCCACATGCACCAAACATCCCTTCTCCTCACCTCCACTTCCCAACACTCGTTGAAATATTTTAAATAAAACTATAAGTTGAGAATATTAGGCCAAGAATCGATGAAAGCATGCAACATGGACATGATCCTTTCATACCCTACCAGTTATAAACATCCATCCCTTTCATGCAACAAACAACACCCCTTGAATTGCCACCTCATTTATTGCGCACGTTCATTGTATTAAAATAAAATTTTACAACCGTGAGCCTAAGATAAGTACCAAATTGTGAAGAATTAATTGAATTCACTAAATAATAAACACAGTAGCAATTGAGACTGATGATGAGTTGTTCAAGTGCTATGTACAGAGGCCAAAAACGAAAATTGTTTCACCAAAACAAAAGAAACACATTCAATCTGGTCTAAAATTTAATTAATTCCTACACAACTATAAGAAAAAAAAAAAGCTTCTAATTTGTTTCGTTGACTTGCATTTTGGGTGGCATCCGCACCAAGAGACGTGGCTTCTTAGCAGGGTGTGGGCTTTCCACTTCATCATCACCGCTAGATACGAAGAAGTTAGCCGGTGAGAATTCTGGCAAAGCCGGTAGGTTCAGATCAAAGTCGATTCGCTGGCTGATGTGGCTCATGGTATTGGTTGAGCCCACTCCTTCAGATGTCGTCACGCCGCTGGCGCTAGCAGTTGCGCTAGCATTATTCCCAGCCCCACCTTCATAGTGGCATCGCTTGTGGCCTCCCAAGGCCTGGCCAGTAGGGAAGCTTTTGTGGCAGATAGAACACTGGTGGGTTTTTCCGCTTGGGTTCAAAGCAGATGAAATAACTCCGCTGGCAGTGGCAGAGGTGGTTGTCGACGTTGACTGGTCATCGTTTCCGCCTGAAAGCTTACGGTGGCTGGCTTTGTGACCACCCAACGCCTGGTAAGAGTTAAAGGACTTGTTGCAAACGCTGCAGTTGTAGCTAACCTTTTGCTCTGTTGAGGTCGGTGCTGGTGCTGGTGCTGGTGCAGGCGGTGGTGAGGCGGTTGGAGTAGGAGAGCGATGGCGGTGTGGGATAACAGAAGTGTTGGTGGAATTGGCATCACCGCCGCGTGCTAGCATGATAAGGCAGAGAGCGAGGTATTCTTCCTCGGTGGTAACATGATCGAAACGCGGTCGCTTGGAACGCTTACGCTTGGTGAACGATTCCAGGCAGTGTAAGTTAGTGGTATCTTCAAAGTGGAAAGGAGGCGTAGCGGTTGTAGTTGGAGAGTTGAGAGCTTCTAAAGCCATCTGATTGATTCCAACACCTAAAGTAAACACAAAAAACGAAGGAGCCTTTGGTTATGAATTGGGATGCGAGAGAGATGCAGAGCAAAAGTGTTTGAAAGGGGAAAGAAATTGTGAGTTGGAGAGTGAGAAGTGAGGGGATGGGGTTTTAAAGGGGGAAGGAAGTTGCGTGACAAGTGGAGAGAAGTAAGAAAAGTATAGCCAAAGTTGATAAACTAGACAAATAGTTGGTTATTTGGCAATGGGCAAGAAACAAATGTAAGTAGTTTTCTTGGTGGGTGGTGGCTAAAGAGGCAATACCTAAGTGGGTCAAACAGACAAGATTGAATGAATCTAAGAATCGTGAGAAACCGAGAAGGAAGTAGAGAGTGAAGGTCCTTTCTTTTTCCCTTTCTATAAAGTGAAAAACACTTGGAAGGATGATATAATAAAAAGGAACAGAGCAGCCCCCCCAAACAGAGTTCAAAATCAAAACGCGGTGAAATTCAGGAAAATATGGGATGCCAGGCAGGCAAGCCCTGCGTCAAAGCAGCAGATTGCTGCCAGGACTTTTCCTTGTCTTTGGGTGCCGACTCAGTCGTTGCTTTGCGTTTGGACCATGATTCATGATTATGATTCCCAAATCAATTTCACGATTATTAAAATCTTTAATATGCGGATGAAACTTCAACTTAATATTAGTCATGTGAACAAAATCGATTTTTTTTTTTAGCAAAATATTCAAGATTATGATTTTGATGATTATTGATTAATAATGTGGGGCTATATTTTTTTTTATTGCATAGCACATCAGCCACAAAACTTGAGTTCCATGAATTTCTAACAATGTCCCTACACTGCAGATAGATAATCCACATTGCCTCAAAATGGTACAACCTACATTGAAAAGGGTGCTTCTTATCCGTGGAAACCAATAAATTAACAGCTAAATTGAATACTGAAATGCTGCTCTTACAAGATTGAAAGCAATTTGCATCAGTGAATACCCTATAGAGTCTCTCCCAAACTACCTCTTGGGAACCACGTGTAGCAGGTATTTTTGATAGTCCAAACAAAAACAACCCACTCCAACCTTGGTTTACTTCTTTAAAAGATATATTGCAGTTTGAAACTAGAAAAAGTATGTTGTAAATGTATTGTGATTGTGATTTGGGTTGCGAAAATTAATTAGCTACTAATAGTAATACCATAGGCTTGTGATTCACGTGCACAAGTAGGACCATTAAACTTAAATTCATTTCAACTGCCACAATTTCTATTCACCGTGAAAATACATATTTGGTTGCTTTTATTGGTCATACAATATACTTGCTATGCAAGAAATGGAGAATGTCGGTTGATTAATCAAAATATATTTTTTGTAGTAGGAAGGAGGCTCTCTGGAAAAGTTGAGGAAGTTACCGAAACATCGAAATACACAAGCCAAACATCATGATGTGTCCATTTAAGCCCCCTTTGCTCACTATCTTTGGTGTAAAGTTCCATTACCACTCCCCACTCCTATTTGCCCAAAACATCACATGAACGCAAATCAAGAACACAATAAATTGGTTGTTGAAAATTTGTATAATTTATTTATTTTTCTTAACCCACCAAGTTTCATTTGGTTTGCCTACTTCCTACTTGCTAGCTATTTAGTCAAGAAACTAGAAACTACCTTTTCTTACAACTTAGGTTCGGTTTTTGCAATAAATATGTACTGAATGCAACAAATCAATATAAAAATGAATCATTAAAAGCAATAGAAAATTCCAATTTTGTGATGACATTTCAAGTGGCTAATATTATACGTGTATATAGGTCATTGATTACATAATCAGTTTTTAGTTCAATTGGAGGTGCAAAAACAAAAGGCAATATCTATTACAAAGTAGAAAAGAACTCCACATGGGGTTCTCCTTTTATATCTATTATCTAAATCAGTTAGCAGAGAGTCATTGAACTTCTCACATAATTCAAAAGCTTATTACTGCAAAAGTTATTTTAGCTAAGGAGATGAAAGGCATGTGGGTCTTAATTTATTAGCTTTCAATCTGCTTTTTTTAAGGGTTTTTTCATTTTTTTTAGTATGAAAAGAAATTTTAAACCTCAATATAATGATATTTAGTAAGTTTAGACTCTAATAACGTATTAATTTTTCTATAGACATTATGATTATATTACAAGACTTTATAAAGTAAAATTCTGGGATATGCAAATTAAAGGCTGCAAACATAAGATGCTAAAGTGTTGTAGCAGTGTTCCAATGGATGAAGGCATAAAGTGTCACCATCTTTTCAATAGCGCGCAGTGTTTTATATAGTCGAAAACTGTTTAAGATGGGGCAATTGCGTAAGAAGATGGCGACGTTGTTTTAAGTTCATTTTCACGCCACTTGTTCGGTTGGACGATGTCTTTTACCGGCCCACCTCGGACTCTTAATAATATCCGCTCCAATTGTAGATGCCGAACCATATCACTAATTGATCAAATTCCAACATTTGATCCACAAAAGAAATTGGTTAAATTCTGCTATTAATCTTTATATTTTGTGAAAGTTTTAGATTATTCATTGCAAATTGTAGTTTAATTTGGTTAATTTTAGTCCTTATATTTTTTGAATTAGTCAATTTTAGTCCTGACCCAAATAATAACAGTTAAATTCAATCCTATATTTACACAAATTCAATTTTAGTCCTATTTGTATGGTTGTAGATTTAGTCAATATTATTCAATTGGGTCATTCTAAATCCTTATATTTTTTCAAATTTTGAAATTTTAATCTTTATACAAATGACTGTAGCTAATCTGTTAATAGGATTTTTAGTGAATAATACGTAGAAATAACAAGCTGATATAGTTTTACACATATGATAATATGTTTTTCACATCATATTTTGAAAATAACAGAACTTAATGAATTTAACAATTATTGTTTGGTAAGAACTGAAAATTTAAAATTTGAAAAGTATAAGGACTAAAAATGACTAAATTAAAATATAAGGATTAAATCCATAACTTTAGTAAAATATAGGGACTAATAGCAGCATTTAACCAAATCTAGAACTAGTTTAGTGAGAGTTTTCGGACATTATTTGCGTATAGACTAAATTACCCTCTACAATTCCCAAATTTGCACGTTTCCTCAAAGTTCTTTTTAACAACATTCAAAACTCCTGTGATCTTTCTCCCAATCTCCTTCAGCTTGACCCTACTTTTTTTGTGTGTGTGTTTCTTCTGCTGTTTTATTTATAGTCGTTGGCGGCTAAAAAATGTTGCAAAGGGCTTTGATATTCTCTTCTTCAAATCCAATCTGTTCTCAATTGTCAGCGACAGCTCCGCCTGACAACACCGTGTTCCCCAAACGAAACGGCGGCTGGGTCATCCCTTTCTCATCCTACCAGCTACCGGCATTTCGTTTGCGAAATTACAGGCGTACCCTTCTTCCTCCACTCTGCTCAGGCAATGTTTTATTTTTTTACTCTCCCCAGTACTATATTGTTGAAGGGTTATTAACGTAAAAAGGGCATAGGATCAAGATCTTTTAGTTAGGGGCAGCTTGGTCTTATTCTTATAAGTGGATTATTAGTGGTTACTTTTTTTTAAGGTAATTTTTTTAGTTATTTTATTTAATATCTTTGGGATGTTTTTTTGGTTGTTAAACGAGTGTCAAGTTCAACTGGCAGCCTTTCACTTTCATGCATACCGTCTTTTTTTTCCCTATCTGATTGAGTGTCTTCTGTTTTGAGTAAGAGCAGCGAGTGGCTCAGCTGCAAATCGACCAAATATGGCGTCTCAAGATGAACAAGACCCTCGGATTTCCAACATTTCTTCTGCGATTCGTGTCATCCCTGACTTCCCAAAACCTGGTAAAAAGGAAAACTACCCTATATTCTTCTTTGCATTTTGCTGCTTTTTTCCCCTTGCTACAGATTTTTATTTATTTATTTATATTGATTCTTTGGAGTGTCATTTCCTTTTGGTCAGGGATAATCTTTCAAGACATAACAACTTTGCTTCTTGATACCAAAGCATTTCGTGATACTATTGATTTGTTTGTTGAGAGGTACAGAGGGAAAGATATATCTGTCGTTGCAGGTAAATCCTGTGCCTTAGTTCTTAGTATCAATCTGTTTTATGAACACATGAATATCACTTGATTGATAGGCTTTGTTCTACGAGACTTGGTGGGAAGATTAGCCAAATTCATACGCGTGCTTCATTCACTCTCAACGATTAATTAATCACATTTAGTCACTTCTCAATGATTGTTCTTGGACCATTAAGTCATTGTAACTGCAATTTTATCAGGTCCAAGGCGTTCAAGAGTCACTGAATCCTTCCAATTAGTTTAATAGAACAAATGCATAAACTTGGCCTTCCTGGATTAGTAACAGAAAAATGATTTTGGAATTAAGAACTCCATAAACTAATGTAAGTCAGTCCTTGCTAACATTCTCTTTAGAATTTGGGGTATAAATATGTCCCTAGTTCTTTGCTCACCTCAAAACATCTTTAGCAGCACAGAGAACAACTCCCCCCTAAGGCTTCTCAATTTACAAGAGATGAGATGGAGTCTCTTGCAGCTTTTCATGATGAAGATTGGGACTCGTTTAAAAGAATGTTCTCCAAAGAAGATCACCTTGATTTCACACACCAAATTCTTCACCAGTTCTCGTTTCCTATGGAGCATGACGAGCAGTCAAGCTTCTTAAATCCGTCGACTTTTATCCTAATCTTGAAACCAATATGAGTGTTGCTGGGTTCAGTGAGAGTTTGCTTCGTTCTTCCAGTGCTCTTGACTCTCATTTTCACTACAAATCTCGGGAAAGTAATCAAAGTAGCAATTCTAGCAGAAATACCTTATTTCCCCTTCCAAATCATTAATCCTATTTTCTTGGTGGTTCTAATCATATTGCTGTAGCAAATGATATCGCCATGTCCTTGGATATTCCAGTGGACTTTGGTGGGGGGAGTGATAAAATTACTGATTTGTTTCCCCCTGTGTTCTCAAACATTGCAATGGAAGACTTTGACATTATAATGCTTCTGTGAAGCTGACTGAATTTCATTCATTCAATGTTGTCTGATCTTCCTCTTACTGTAAAAATGTTTGTGCATTTTCTTGATATATGTTGTAATTGTGTCTGGATTTTTGTAGTTGAAGAAATATTGATGGCAAAATGCAGGTATAGAAGCAAGGGGATTCATTTTTGGCCCACCTATAGCATTGGCTATTGGGGCAAAGTTTGTTCCTTTGAGGAAACCCAATAAATTGCCGGGTACATCCTCTTCTTCCTTTATTATCTCCTAATGAATTTTACATTTCTGTTGCTGCAAGTTGTTAATAGCATTGAAACTTTGATTAGCTATTAAAGAACCACAATGAGGAGCTGTTATTTATGATAATGTGGTTCATTGTGGATAATCTTGCCTTCTGTTCTGTATCAGCTATTGCCAAATTCTCCAACACATTCAAGAACTGTTCAAAGGAATATGATCTTTCTGTTAACTGTTAAACGTTTTGATCTTTATAGGGGAGGTTTTATCGGAGGAGTATTCTTTGGAGTATGGAAAGGACACAATGGAGATGCATGTCGATGCTGTCAAAGTAGGAGAACGTGCTTTGATAATAGATGATCTTGTTGCCACTGGTGGAACCTTGTCTGCTGCAATCAGGCTACTCGGTATTTGAATTTAAATATGAATGTAGGGACCTTGCTTACTTTGATCTTTATGTGCCATAATATGGTAGAGAGTGGCTTTGCTCTGTTACAGTCACTTTAATGTTTGGTTATAAGTGCTCCTGTGATTTAAGGAGGAGAACAAGTGCCTTAGGATTGTCTTTTCCATGTGTTGGAACATCATCCTGTTCCTGTTTATCTTATTAGGGCAATTATGTTTATATGATTAGCTGTTTCTTGCAGAACGCGTAGGGGTGCACATTGTGGAGTGTGCTTGTGTTATTGAATTACCCGAGCTAAAGGTGTGTGTTTCTAATCTCAGACCTACCTGCTACCTGTTAGTCATTAATTCATTAAACTAATGTTTTCTATAGGTCTCTATAGCAGTGCTTAGCTTTACACAGACTCAATAGTTTGAAACTTTTATGACTGATAAAACTAAAGGTTGCGCTAGTTAACTTATTCATAAATGTGCTATGGAGCAGCTTATAGTTGCGCATATCAAGGGAGTAATTATAAACTTTTAGAATTCTAATTCATCTTTAAAAGGGCAAAAAAAAAAAAAAAAAGTGTAGATCGTGTATATGGAAAAGTCTGCCAGATATTACTTAAGGTGATCAGAATTGTTGGGCTTTCCTAACGTCATACTAGGTGAAAGAATGAATCTCATATCTGCTTGTTTCATAGGCTAACCTATGCTGGAACATGTTAGGCCAGAAATAAATTCTTAGAGATAAAATAATGTCAATGTCATCTTCAATACAACTGTAAGTATTCTTTGTGATTCGAAAGGTGTGATACCTCGTATTCTTTTACCAATTGCATTCATTCATTTGTTTTTCCTTTTATATCCATTGGAGGTTTATATGGTAGGCCCTGTGCATTTCTATTAAAATAAAACTAACAAAGTCTATGGCAATAAGTTTCATGTAATCATTAATGTTAATATCAAATTCTACTACAACATTGAAGCATGGATGTAAGTTTGCATGGTAAATTTTAGGCCCGTGTTGACAGTAAATTGAAAACTACGTCTATTGGAGCTTTAAAATATAGCTTCGTTTCAGTTTTTGCTATACACCTTTCTTGATTTCATGTATGATGTATCAACTAGTCGACCTGTGAAATTACTAACTTGTGTTTAATGTTGGTTTCTGATGTCTCATGTGCTATGAGTCAAGGATTAAGTATATTATACATTTATGCCTAGTCATCCGCTTCCTTTTTAATGTTTTCTCGTTTTATATTTCAGGGACGAGAACGGTTAGGAGAGAAACCACTGTTTGTTCTTGTAAGCTCCACTTGATCATCTTACATATTTTGTGGTGGAAGAGCTTGTTTATTGGCCTTCATTGAGTGTTGCAACATGGCTAGAACTTTCTCCGAAAGCCTCGAATAACTATTATGTTAAATAAAAAGAGCTACATTAGGTAAATAAGGTGAGACGTTAGGTTGAACTAAGAAGTATGGTAACTTAGATGTTGATGTTTCCTGTTTCTCTAAAGAGCGTGTATGGAGGACAAAGCTTTATGTTCCTGCCTGTAAGGATGGTTGATTTGCCTTGTATCATATGATGAAAGGATATTATGTTGTTAATGGCATTGCTGTGTTTTTAAACTGAATTCACCGGTTTTAACCTTTGATGCGAACAAATACCTCATTGCGAGCACATTTCGATAAATTATGCCTAAGTAAAAAAACAATTCACATTTTATCACCTATGAGCCAATGATTGAAGTATGGTTACATATAACAAATAATATGTAGTTTGACAATTTTTGCACAAAGTTTCAGGGGAAAATTTATAGACATGGTAACACGTCGGGTAAAAGAATTTCGCAGTTAGTTTTGAACTTCCAAAGCGAAGAGACTAGCGTAAACTCTCATATTCTGCGCCATTCATCACCCTCCTTGAGACAACATTAAGCAACTATTGTCTTGCATTATTTTGTTTGCCAAGCATTTTAATTTTTGGACTCAAGACTAGCTTTTCACCCTGCCTTAGGCTCCATAGCATCAAACTAGTTTGCCCATTGCTGAGGGTATTTCCCGTCTCGTCATCATTTCACAAATGTGGCAATTAGTCAGTGTATATATTACATTCATGGTATGTATTATATCAATTTCAATGGGGGCATCACTGGTCTTGGGCCATGGGATAAAATGATTATATTGCGATTTTAAATTCTAAGTTCAGTAATTCAATTTAATTATTTTGGCATACTTTGCCTCCACAATTTATATTTTTATTTTAACTCTTATAAAAATTTCCTAACTTTAATATGTCGAGTTTGTAATTGTATGTTTCTCTGTCTAAGTTTTTTTTTTTTCTCAAGTGCGGGGCTCTTTTCTTCTCCAAACCTCAAGTTTGGATAAAGATGCAACAAGGAGACATTCAGGTGCCGATGAATGGGCATGAGTTCCATTACAGATATGAGGATTTGGATAAAGAAGACTGTTTTCTTGGTTGTTTGGAGTTTTATGGGTGGTCTTTTTTTGCCCGGTTAAACAAATTTAAGTATTATGAATGCTGAACCTCTTACTAAAATATATAACCACAATCTGTTTTTGAGAAGTAACTTTGTCACTTGCCATTATCCCCTGTAACATCCCTTACCCGTATTCAACGCCGGAATAGGGCTCGAGGCATTACCGAACTTATAACACAAGCATTCATACAATTCTGAGTCATAAATTTGCATCCAAATTAAAACCACTTATATTCAATCATAAAGACCCTTATACGAGCCTACAAGGCCCAAAACATGCTTTGGAGGTGGTTCGGGACTAAACCGAGAACTTTAGAAATTTTTACAAAACCTAGAAAATTTTTTCTAGAAGCAGGGCTCACACGCCCGTGTAGTCCAAGAGACACGCCCGTGTGACCCTGGGACACGCCCATGCTTCAGTCCGTGTTCAAATTAGGGTGCTCTCTGACTTCTGCCACACGGCCGTGTGCTATGCCGTGTAGCACACACGGCTAAGACACACACCCGTGTGCTCAATTCTAGACATTCTGTTTTTCCAAAATTAAGGTGCAAGGGACACACGGCTGGATCACATGCCTGTGGGGCAGACCGTGTGTAACACACGGCCTTAACACACGCTCGTGTGTCTACCGGTGTGGACAAAAACAAGGCTATTTACCAAGCCATTTTGTCACCCACACTTGCACACATCAACACAACATCACATGGCACAAATTCAAGCATATAAGAGCAACTAAACAACCACAACCAAGACAATAACATGTCATTCTTATACCATCATTTATCATACTTAAAGCATTATACTTAGCCCATTAAAAGCATACTAATTTCACATTCACAAGAGGGCATTAACATACGAATAAACTTATAATTAGCATAAGCTATCATTCATGGCTATATATAAGATGAAGCATTAACAATTACAAGCCAACACATATGGGCAAATTAACCATGACACATAACAAATTAACCTAGTCCGTATACATGCCATAGACTTAAAATACTTGAATTCATTTATACCCAAAATGACAACTTGATAGTGTGATAGGATCTCAGGAGATTTCCAACCCGAGCTAGCTCAATAACCCTATAAGACATTGGAAACGAAGGGGGGATAAGCTATATATATAGCTTAGTAAGTCCGTACGAAAATAATAAGCAACTCTTACCAGTCATTTACCAAGTCCAACAATATAAATATAAGATAGTACAAATTGCTATAAATCTCACAGTTATAATTTATTCAGTCACATTGTTTACTCTATCAACTTAAAATCATAATTTAACATATACTGGCATTAGCCTAACAACCATAATTTCTCCTTTGTATCAGATTACAGCAAATAACAAATCGTTTCAAACTTCGTAGTAACTATGCACATTAATTATGAGTATTTACATTTCAAGCATATACTTTAACATCTTTCAATTGCCTAAACTCTTATCTTCTCATACTTCCATAACCATTTCAACAAGCAATTATGTCAATCTTCCCTTTTTCTCATATCCAATAAATCACAATTTGTGTGAATAAAACATGCCACATCATAACTCAATTTCGCCCAAAAGCCAATCACATAATCGTCAATCGAATTTACCATGTATTTCATACATTACAAGTATAGACAAAAAATCACAAGGTTTTCACAAAAACATTCTCATGGAAATCATGAACTCACAATTTCATGAAGTTAATGCTTATAAACTTTATGTACATACCGGTACCAATTTGTAATGCTTACATACTTTCTCGTCTTTGACATACCCGTTGAACCACTTGGAATACTATCGGATACACGAAAGACTTTGCACCTAAGTGCCACATATGTAGCCAATGCTACTACAATTCTCATAACACATATAGGCTCGCTCTCGAGCAAATCCACGGGCCTGCTCACACAAGCTGTCAGTCGAGATGTAGCTACGCGGTGCTCTCACACAAGCTGTCAAGTATCCGCAACATATGCCAGTATACCCAGCCACCAATAAGACGTACAGGACCAGCACCCGGGACTCATAAATCACATAATCACATGGGTTCCTAGTGACATGTCATTTGTATCCTAATCTATTCCTAAAGTTAAATCGAGATTTTCTCTCTTGCCAAAACTTCATCAAATATACTCATAGAATCAATCATACATTTCATGCAATATCAAAACATTAAAATACAAATATAATATTTCATTATTTACATACGAACTTACCTAGACATAAAAAACGACAAAAAGGACTAAATCGTCAAATACTCATTTTTCCCCCGTTCTAACTCCGAACCTAGTTTTTCTCTATCTATAATATTACATTTAACTTATTTAATCATTACACTATTCAAATCAGCCAAGGAAGAAGAAGATTGACAAATTTGGCTTTATTTTGACTTTTTAATTCATTTTAATTGCCAAATTACTAAAATGCCCTTAATGAAAAACTTTAGAAACATACCAAACCATGTCCATTTTTGTCCACCAACTTAACCAATGGTTTAATTACCATCTAATAACTTCTAATTTAAAATCTCATAGCAATTGGACACCTTAACATATAGAATTCAAATTTTGCACTTTTTTCAATTTAGTCTTTTTCACTAAATTGAATGCCCAAACGTCAAAATTTTTTAACGAAATTTTCACGAAATCGTTCCATAAAAATGTAAACCATAAAAATATAATAAAAATAAATTTTACTGAGTCAGATTTGTGGTCCCAAAACTACTGTTCTGACTAGACCCAAAATCAGGCTATTACATCACTTTTTTTCTTTATTATGGTTTTGTCCTTGTCTGTGGATTTAGTCTTACTTGATAGTGGTCTAATACCAAATCATGAACTTGTATGAATAATTTTTTTAAAGTCAGAAGTTCGAATAAAACTTGTTTCTTTTCAAATAACCTTCCTCCCGCATGCTCTTCCAAACTATTTATTCTCAAACTTTTTTCCCTAAAATATATATAGTAAATAAAACAAAGAAAAATGAATTAATTGTATGACCTATTTTAGTCAGCCATTCTCCCAATAAAAAAAAAGGTTAAAAAGTATGGAATTGACTTGTTTTGGAATTGGTCCCTGGGGGGCTAAATATACATAATCGGTTCATTTTATTTCGTCTTAATTTGATTAATTCTCATATTTCCCATGAAATAATATATAATTTTTAATAATAAAAGTTGACATTTTACTTAGTTTATCATTTTTTAAACCATAATTAAATGCCCCTATAAAATATAAATTAAGTGAGCATTGACTTTATGTAGTTTATTTATTACAAGCAAAAGGTAAGACAGTAGAAAATTGTATTAAAAAAATTAAATCATAATTCTTTAAGAGGATTGAAGGTTCTACAATCTTTTTTCTTGAATATTTCATAATTAACGAACCTAATAATTCCAAAGAAGACCATTTTGATTTGTCTTTTTTTAATTGAGGGAGATCTTTTTTCTCTCATAGCAATAATATATATTCACTATATGGATACTTATAGCTTGTTATTCCTCAACATTTGAGATTGAGCATTAAGCTCAATAAACCTCTGAAACACACGTTCTTCAGTCATATTTTTTAGCTTAACACTAAAAAGGATCTCATTTATTTTTTGGTTCATCTTTGTGAAAATAAGCACCACTTATTGATTGTGATTTTTAACTCCAATTATTATATTCAATTGCCATTTTACTTAAGTTTATAGTGAATCACTTCACCACTGTCTCTAACCCACTAATAAAGACTTGACGCGTGGCATATCAGGACCATAGCTAAGAGTATCAAAGTCCATAACCATGACATGGAAAAAGGACTCTCTCTCTCTCTCTTTCCTACAATGTATAATATCTCAACAGTAAGGAAAACAACTATGTACCTACGTAATATATATGTGACATTATACATATTAGATTTTGTTATAGTTACGGTATGGGTGAAAAAAATGTACAACTAGAATTATGAGGTGTTTGGTAAACAGAGTTTTGGATTTTTTTTAGCTGATTTGGACACAAATGGAGAATTGGGTAGTCAAATCTTCTAATTGTAGTGTTTGATGAATGGAAGTTAGTAAAAAGTTGTTGAGCTAAAACCTCCAAAACAAAAAATGTTAGAATGAACAACTTTTTTCAACAAGTGATTGGGAATGAGATATGAGCAATGACATATTTGACCATGTTTGCTAAAAAATTATCACCTTTGCCACACACTCTCAAACCTAATAGGGGTGCCAAGATATCAGTAGCCTCCATTCTCCCATTTTCACTTTCATCTCCAAAGTGCAAAGTAAATCTTTAAAAAAAAAAAAAAACTCCATCGTGAATCTACAAAAATCAACATTGCCGCGATAAATTTTCAATCGAGCCCATTCATCCTTGAATATTTATGTACTCTGAATTTATTTTCAATTTAGTTGTGTAAAATAATTTCTTATGCAACTTTATATTAATTAAAACATGCTACTTCACAAATTTATTTAGAGTGTGACATAATTATCACTAATTTACATACTAAGAACATGACATAATTATCACTTAGAATATAGTTTACAATTATATTGATACACTATTAATGTTTATCAATTTCCACGAAGTTAATATTTGCAAATAAGGAACTTAAGAAAGTTGTTTATTTAAAATTTTAAAAATATTCACTAATTAATTTTCATAATGGTTGTTTTAATTCCTTGGTAATAGTGCTTTATTTCAATAATTTCACTCAATAAGCACTAAAGTATTATAAACAAATAAATATTTAATAATAAAATGTGTCATGCGTTTATTTGTCATTTTATACCTATCAAATTTCAGCTAAATTTTGCCAAACATTTTTAAATAAACAGTTAAGAGAATCAATTGGTCAAAGTAGTTATTGCAATCAGTAATCAACTATCAACCAATTACTAAACAGGACCTATATTTATACAAAAACTAATTAATAATTTAGTTATAGACAATATGATAAAGAGCTTATGATTAAATTTACCCTTAAATTTGGGTTCATTCTTTAGACATTTGAATTTTGTTGTAGTTATATTTAAACATTGTAAAAGATAAAAATACAATTAAATTAATATTCATTTTTTTATTAAAAAGAGTTTTTATTGATGTTAAATTAACTTGTGACATGGGTTCAGTAAAATAGTATGCATATGTATCTATTTGACTTTTTTTTTTGTATATATCATATAATTTGACTTTTTTTTTGTTAATTTGTTTGTATATATAAAACATGTGTTGACATTTTTTTGTAAAGGTTTTTTTATACATGGATCTTGACAAACTTGTATATTCAATGTACTATACTATAGATTGAAAATGTGTAATAAAAGAAAAAACATAATCCAATAATGAATGTTTATTATTTATATAAAAAAGAATATTTATTATTTTGTTTTAGTCAATAATGAATAATTTTTTTATCAATATGAAAATGCAATTTTTGATGGGCTAAATATTTTTTTGATTAAACTTTGTAGAGACAAACAGCAAAAACAAATTAAAATTTTGGTAACTGTGGACTGAGCTCACGCACATAATATTGATTATGAAAGCCAAGTTGTACCAACCAGACGGCTCACAGTAACATGATTATTTTAAGAGATCATATTTATTCTGTATTAATCTATGTAAATTACAAAAATCTACATGAATAAAATTAATTTAATTAAGAATTTACCAAAGTTAACTATCTCTTTCAGATTTGTCAAGTGAAGTGGTTCACCTTGCTTTTATATTGCATCAAGTAATTAATTAATATTAATTAGTGTTTAGTGTCGTTTACAGGGAAACAATAATTTGAAACATGTCGTTTTAGTAAATGGACAGATGGGAAAAGAGTGATGGTCCAAATTACATGGTCGTTGGTATAGTTTTGTTGAGACATGAAGTGGAAAGTGCTAATTCTAAATTCCAATATCAGATTTTGATTTCTTAAAAATCCCACTTTCTTTAAGTTCCTCCGACATAAATGTTTGAAAGGTCGTGCAACGGCCGGTGCAAGTTCCTCTGTTTGTCTGACACGTCAGTTTTGACGAGGGTTTTAAGCTTGATTAATGGCTATCTTATTATTGCCTGTAGATGTCATTGCTGCAGTATTAGCAGAAGCTTGTGCTTACGAATTTTCCTTTGCGATGGCTTCAAGTATTGAACTTGAACTGTTAAAACTAATCAGCTGTAAAGGAATGACTTTGTACCAGTCTTACTCTTACCAATATATAATATTAGATTGATCATAGCTAGCAAGTTAAAGCTAAGGACAGGGAAGGAGTTTGGCGGTTACGGTGTCGGATTTTTTTAAGTTTATTTTAATTAAAGAATGTAAAGTCTCATTTCCTCACGATGTGCAGGGCCGTCCTATAGCTGCAGTCTTTGTTTGTTTGTTTAATCTGCTTAACGTTCTTGATGTCTATTATATTCAAGGGAGAGTCCCACGTTGTGGCATTTCATTGGTGGGAGGATTAGTCGAATTCATACGCGTGCTTCATTCACTCTCACCTACTTAATTAATGGCTAATTAATCACATTTAGTCACCTCTCAATGATTGTTCTTGGACCATTAAGTCATTGTAACTGCAATTTTATCAGGTCCACGGTGTTTGAGGGTCACTGAACACTTTCAATTAGTTTAATCCAACAATGCATGAACTTGGCCTTCCTATGAGCTGTACTTTGCCTGGTTTTGGCCCCATCTGTGGACTCCTGGATTAGTAACAGAATAATGATTTTGGAATTAGGAATGGAAGTCAATCCTTGCTAACATTCTCTTTAGAATTTGGGGTATAAATATGTCCCTAATTCTTTCCTCACCTCAAAAAAACCCCTCCTTGTTTTCCCCATAGGCTTCTCAATTTACAGGAGATAAGATGGAGTCTGTTGCAGCTTTTCATGATGGAGCTTGGGACTCATTTAACATAATGTTCTCCAATGAAGATCATCTGGATTTCACACACCAGGTTCTTAATCAGTTTTCGTTTCCGCTGGAGCATGACGAGCGGTTGAGCTTCATAAATCCGTCGACTTTTGTTCCTAATCTTGAAGCCGATATGAGCATTGCTGGGGTCAGTCAGAGTTTGTTTAGTTCTTCCAATGCTCTCGACTCTCATTTTCACTACAAAACTCAGGAAAGTAATCAAAGTAGCAATTCTAGCAGTAATACCTTTGATCCCCTTCCAAATTATGAAACCTCTTTCCTTGGTGGTTCTAGTCATATGGCTGTAACAAATGATATCACCATGTCCTTGGATATTCCAATGGACATTGGCGGAGGGAGTGATAAAATTACTGACTCGTTTCCCCCAGCATTCCCCAACATAGCAATGGACGACACGGTTAACGTCATCGAAGACTCGATCACCGACTGCTTACCAAAATTAGATGGCGGCTATCCAGCTGATAGTGCTGTGCTTGCCGACGAAATTCTGCTCAAGAGGCAGTTTGATGTGCTGGAACTGCATGATGAAGGGGATAAAATCAGTACCTATTCATCTGAGACCACAAAGAAAAGACCTCGGGTTTCAAAAGATGTAAGAGAATAAAGAATCCTAAGCTATCACATACACATATATAATCTTCATTATAGCAGTTGTAATTCATGGTTTGGAAATGCAGGCGGCAAAAGCTTGGAACAATGTGCAATTGAAGAAGAAAAATTTAAATGGCAGTGAAGAGAGTACCATTGGTTCGGATGGACAGAGTTCTAGCACCTCAAGTTCAGATGATGATAATGTTTGTCGGGACACTAATGAGGTGGCACTGGCAACTTCAGATCCCAAAGCATCTCAAGCTGTTAACTTAAATGGAAAGAAAAGAGCCAGTAGAGGGTCTGCAACTGATCCCCAAAGCCTCTATGCAAGGGTAAAGATATTTGCTACCTATATTACGCATTGCATTGAGAGAAAGACAAATATCTAAACCCTTTTTGCTTGATTTGATTATTGCAGAAGAGAAGAGAAAGGATAAATGAGAGACTGAGAATTTTACAGAACCTTGTCCCCAACGGAACTAAGGTTGATATCAGCACAATGCTTGAAGAGGCTGTTCACTATGTGAAGTTCTTGCAGCTCCAAATCAAGGTAATTAGGGGGGAAAAATAAATGGGTGGATGAAACAAAACCCTTAAAAGAAACCATGAAAAGGGTTGTTCCTAATCTAGACCCTGAAAAGATTTTGAAGTCAAATTACATTCATATTGTAGTAATATTCCTTTCTCCGTTGACTGCAGCTTTTAAGCTCTGATGAACTGTGGATGTATGCTCCCATTGCTTACAATGGCGTTGATATCGGTCTCAACGACAAAATCTGCACTCTTTTGTGACCCTCGAAGAAGCTGCTTGGTTAATTTGACGACAAATTTTCAAAAACAAAATAAAAAATAAATTAATATTATATATATTTGCTGACTTGTAGTATTGAGAAATGTGAATGAAAATTAATTACATTTTTTGATCAGGAGGAGTAATTACCCCTCTTTGCTTTTATAAAGAATTATATCACATTTGTTTCTTATGTCTTTGTATTTTGTATTCCTAAGTGAATGTACCCAAAAGGCCAAGCTTATTGTCTAATTCAGTGGATCCACGATAGTTGGGATATCTCTTGTCCTACAATTAATAATAAAGATATTCATATTTTCTTAATTTCAATAAAAATTATGGCGAATAGTATTTACATCTTTATAATATAAATTTATATATTATCTCGAAACTCCTTTAATTTTATATATAATTAATCAACCTTAATAACTAGTTGAATTAGAAAATACAAATAAATTAATTTTGTTAGTAGAGTTAAATATGTAATTAGACTCTACGAGAGGTATTTAATAATGTGAATACAATTAAAACCTCGTTATAAAATATTTATATATTTTTTTAAAAAAGATAAAATTTACTAATAAAATGATATCATAGAATTCACGAATCACGACTAGCAAATAAATTATACGTACCAAATGAAAACCTATATATCATGAATTGGGCCGTACCCGTGAAAATCCATAAGCTATCACGTGGATTGTAAGTGTATTGGCCCGTAATGGCACAGGGTCCGGATGTCATTACCTAATATCCAAAAACCCATCGAACTCCTACCCTCCTCTAACAGTTTAACGCTCTGACTCCTTGTAGCGAGACGCAAAAACACCGCTTCGCTCGGCGTCGCCTCCCTCATCTTTCTATCCGCACCCATGGCGATGTCATCTTCCGAACAACCGCTGAAGAAGCGAAGGTTGTTCGATCCGCCACCGGATACCGTGTCTCAGCCGGAGACCTCCGTGGCTCCACCGACCACTCCACCTCCGTTGTCTCAAGAGGAAATTCTCTTGAGGAGGAGAAACAGAGACGAGATTCGAAGTGTTTACGAGAATTACAAAAGGATTAAGTCTTGCATTTCCCTGAAAGGCAAAGATGCTCGGTGCATGCCTGAGCTTGAACAAGCTTACCATGCTCTAATAACTGCTTCTAGAGGTCAGCTTCTTTTTACTCTTTTCCCTTAGCTTTTTTCTTATAATTGCTGGCATTGAATTTTGATCCTCGGTGAGTCGAAGGGGAAAAATTAATAAATTTTATACATGTTTGGTCAGAAATCAGAATCACGATAAAAGAAAAAAAGGAAGGTCCTTTATTGTAATCTAAATGAGCTGAATTCTAGTTAATTAGTAGATTTCCAAGAGCTGGAAGTATATTATAATTTGATTGTTTTTGAATGGAGCATCACTTCTTTAGAATCTTTTGGGCAATGATATACATTTTAGTTATGCACTGAAATCCTTTTAGGAAACATTATTTTCTACTACTTTGCAGGTTGTTTAAGTGTACAGCGTCTTGTGGCCGATTTTGTTCCTCGATATGCCTCACACTGTCCAACTGCTCTTGATTCTGCTACGAAAGCCATCATCGATGTGCATAACTCTAGCTTGGCAGTGATAAGTAGGGGAGAAGATGCTGACAATGTCGCATTCCAAACTGCTAAAGCTTGCATTTTTGGTCTGGCTGATATTTGTTCGACAGCTTCTATAGAGGCACCAAGTTCAATGGTTGCAAGAGGCGTCTGCTCAACTGTTTTCCAGAACGTTCTCTCGTTTCTCATAGCATCCTTCCAGGGGAAGGATTTGTTTCAAATTGTTGATAGAGATATTTGTAAAATTCTGGATTCTGATGAAATGTTTTCCAAGCTAAAGCAAAAATTTTCTGATGAAGATGAATCTTCATTGATTAAGTTATTCAAATTACAAATTTTGAGTCTACTCCGGATTCTATTCTGTTGTCCAAAAAAATTGCTTTCTGCCTGCTTTGAGCTCTTCAGGTCATCTGAAACTGATGAAGCTGATAAAGGGCTATATTTTCTGAGACAGGCAACAGGCAGGCTTGATGATCTTGATCCCACTTGTGGTTTAGATAAAATAAAAGTAGAGCCTAAAAGCTGTATGGATTCCCTTGGAACAAGCACCAAAACCAGGGTGCTTTCTGGTGAGACACCGGGATCAGATAGTTGCACTGCCATAGAAGATTCATCTTCTGCTCTGAAGAGCTCTTTGTTGGGTCTGGTAATGCTCTATAATTACTCACCTATCAAATAAATTTAATGGACTTTAGTGGTTAACTTGTTTCCAAATTCTTAATTCTGATTCTAAAGTAGGATTATTTACCTTGGTGTATGAATGTGTTTTTTTCTTTGTATTCTAAAACTTTCTTATGTTTGTCAATTGCTCATTCCTCGTTGCATCTCATATAATTTTATGTAGGTTTTTGCTAAAAATCCATCCTTGAGAAATTGGATGCTCTTAAAGTACAAGAAATTATGCAAGTCATCTCCGTCTAAATCTGTGCCAGAGATTGTATCTAGCTTGGAAGGAATCTTTGAATTGTTTGGGAAAGGTATTAATATGGAAGCCAGTCTAGTAGACAGTGATGAGGATGAGGATTATTCCTCTAAATTTTCTAGTCAGCCGAACTTGATTTCTAGAAGTTCTAATCAACATGAAACCTTGAGTGACCAATCTGGAAGAGGTAAATCAAGCAATGAGACTTGTATTGAAAATTTGTCAGGTCAATATCTGAATCCCCACATTGTTCCTACAGAAACCAATCTCCACTTAAATGCTGGTTCTAGTCATGATAGTGGACGTTCAAGGTCCATGGACTTCGAAAGGCATGACCATGGGGATTTGACCAGTAGTAGGTCTTCTGTTCCAAGGGACCAATCTAGCCATCAGTTGCTTTCACCTGCTACTAGAACCCCACGGGACTTAAGGGGTAATTCTTTTGAGGGTAGAAATCACTTTAAGAATGTTGACATGAGTCAAGGTTCAAATTCAAGCGGCACTTCTGCCTTAAGATCTGCTAGTGGAGGTGTAAGCAATGCTTTGGCGTCACCCATTAATCGTTATGGAGCATCTTCTCTAAGTGTGTGGTATTTTGATAGTGATCCTGCTAGCTTGGGTATTTTCTCAGCTTCTCGGCAGCTATGGTTGGGATCTTTAGGGCCTGATGCATCTGAGGGTTACATAAGGTTTGAGCTAGAGCGGTTTGGTCCCGTTGAGCAATTTTTCTTCTTTCCAGTTAAAGGATTTGCTTTAGTTGAGTATAGAAACATCATTGATGCGATAAGAGCTAGGGAATATATCCGTGGCTGTTTTCCTTGGCGAGTAATGTTCATGGATATAGGGTTGGGAACCAGGGGTTCTGTGAATGGTGTTGCTGTTGGTTCTAGTTCTCATGTTTATGTCGGAAACATTTCGAGTCAATGGGCAAAGGACGAAACTTTGCATGAATCAAGGAAAGTGATCTACAAGGGTCCTTATATGGTTATTGATCTTACTTGTGAATGTGCATTGCTGCTGGAATATGAAACTCCTGAAGAAGCTGCTGCTGTTATGGCACATCTTAGACAACATCGAAAAGAAAGAAACGGCCATATGCCTCCATTTAATGCAGCACCACCTGCTGTCTCTATGCCCCATGTTGACAGTGGAAGGTCTGGTGCTGCTCCACCTATCCATGCTGACATAATAAACAATACGTCTGGAAACATGTCTAGCAGCTCAATGGAACTTGTATCTCCAAAGTTAAGGATGGAGAATCATGGAACTCCAGCACCTGGTGCACATCCATTTCAGTCAAACTGGCCTCCTGAAGGTGCGGTGAGAAAAGGTGATGGTTATGACAGCAACCTTATTGCAGATCCTGCACAAGGAGGTAATGTCGTATGTGCTGAGTTGCTAAATATTCATAATCAGTACTGGTTCTTATCCTCATTATTTCTTAACAGCGTTGTGTATTGACCAACGGTATTTTAGGTGGTGGTGCTGTCTCTGGTGCCTCTGCACAAGTATGGAGTTATCAGAAACCTGAAAGTGAGATGCATTCTGCACCTGGGAGCATGCCATGCATGCCTATAGCAACACAAAACCTTACTGCTCCACCACCACCCCCACAACTCCAAGCACCTCCATTTATGCGACCTGTTTACCATCCTCCAAACAGTTCCTGGGATCCCAGAGGTTTGAATCACCAGTTTCCTCAGAATCCAATTTCACCTGGTGTAGTGCCTAACACATTTCATGGCAATGCTGTTCCACCTCCACCTCCACCTCCCTTTGTATCTGCTTCTGTAACTCCACTTGCTCAGATGCAAGGACCACCAGTGCAGCATTTTGAGCAGAGGTTTCCTCATCCTGTTGTTCCGCCACCTCTATCATCGATGCCACCTCCGCCGCCACCGCCTATATCTCCACCACCATTGCCTCAGTCGTTGCCACCTCTGGTTCCCCCTCCACCTAATTCACCTCCTCCTCCTCCTCCACCTATAGCAGAATCAACTGACATGGGTAGTTCTGAACAGTGTGTAAAGTATCAGTGGCAGGGCTCATTATGTAAGAGTGGAGCTCATTATTGCACAATTTATGCTCAGAGACTAGATTCAGATCTTTGCAAATATTCAAATGCCAGTCCTGAGCCCACAGAGTATGAATTTTGTTCTTCTCCTTTCCCATTAATTTCTGATCTCGTCATGATTTTTGTCAGGAGTAGAGAACAATTTCTTCTTAAAACTTTCTGCTCTGGTGCATGTTACAGATGGCCTGCTAAACTAGACATGACCAAGCGCACAGATTTTCGGCATGTGAAGTCAACATTCACCAATACCCCACCACATAAAGTGCGTCAATAATGTTCCCTTATTTTCAGATTTTTATTGTGGAAAGAACTTGGTTGAAGATTCTTGCAGTGTCTTTTCTTTTTTATTATTATTGTTTTTGACAGAGAAAGTCTTCTGGTTTTAAAATGTTTTTCTGTGGTGCAGAGAGAAGTTTGTTGTTTGATCCCTTCTTCCACAAGTGACCATAAAGGCGTAAGTCATCTTATGTTTATAAACTTATCCCTAATTAGATATGTCAATTTCTACTCTATGTGCTCAAAATTTCATGTCCAATCCTCTAAATGGGTCTCTATTCTCTACTGCTACCACCGGGCTTCAGCTTGAAACAATCTTATGCGTTGCCAAGTGCTCTCTTCTAAACATTTTTTAATGCCTAAATCTCAGAAAATGTATCTGGCTTATTCTTGAAACTCCTCTGTATCCAGTTTCAGGATTTTATTTCATACTTGAAGCAGAGGGATTGTGCAGGAGTTATTAAGATTCCAGTAATGAAATCCATGTGGTCCAGGCTTCTTTTTATTCTTCCATACTCGCAAGATGCATGTTCCATGCTTTCTGTTGCACCACCTAATGCATCTGACTGCCTCATTGCCCTGGTTTTGCCCAAAGAAACAAACTTTGAGTGGGTTTAAGCTTCATGGCTTACTTCCAGAGAATCCCTTGTTCCAGTGTATGAATCTTTGGGAATGGATAAATGGTACTCGTGCATCACCAGCAGAGGGGTAAGAACCCAGAAAAAAAACCAGGCTGCTTATCTCCATAATCCATTGTACAGAAAGCCTTTTTGTCCACTGATAGCTTATTAGTTTTGCTAGGTACTACATGACACAACGAACGTTATAGTTTTAAACTTAGATTGATGAAAAAAATGTCATCCCTAGTTTTGTTGGTACTGTTTGATTTCAAATCGTGTACATAAGCAATATTTCTTTTGTTTGTGGCAAAGGCGGAAATTATTACTATTGCTAGGATGCGAAATTGATTTTTTCTTTTCCTTTTTCTTTCATTTCTTTTCTTATATCAACGTGAATCTTGCACTTCCAAGGAAGGGAGCGGAGTACTGCTCTTTTGTAGTAGTTTGCTTTGGTTTGGGTTGGTTAAATTTTAACTAAAAATAAATGAATGCTTTGCGGATTATGGGCAAGGGGATCATGAAAGTTTATAACCACGACACTAGTTGACACGAAGTATGCTCGACTACTGCAGTACCCATAGTTAATCGTCCTTCGCTGTCATCAACAGTTGGGAGGTTCCAAAGCAGCCTAAGATGACTTGCCTGATCATTATTCTATTGGGACTTAAGGATTCATCACAAAAACTTTTGCCCAAATTCCCCAGTACCAGAATGTCCAGAGGGAGGGGGGAAAACATAATTACAGTAAGGATCGAGGAGATGAATAAGCACTTCTCCATGAAACTGATTGATTAGGTTTCATCATATAGTTTTTTGTATAAAAGAAACCTTTCTGTCTCTTCTCGTAGCTAATCAATTTGCAATGAATTGTTGTCTGATTACAGGCTCGTATCACAAAGAAAGTCTTGGAAATGGAGGAATGCAAAAACATGATGAATCATGACAGGAATATGCCTTCAAATAAATCACATAATGAGTACAACAAGAATGAAGTTTATTTGTTGTATATGAAGCCACGCCAATACAACCAAAATGGTTCGTCGCTTATCAGATTTAGATTACAATATGTTGGCGTATCAGGTGAACTAATGGTGTTCCTGCTCTGGCTTGGCAGCAGCTTATGAATCTTCATCGCCTACATTAACAGCATAGTGCCCAAAGTTCCTACCCTGAGTACAAAGAGATACATCACCAGCCAATTCACTAATAATCAGTTTGTAAACACAAATCAGAGACACGTACCGCAGATAGCATCCGCTGCTTATTCAATAGCTGGGTTCTTGCTTTGTTGAGGGCTGAATTCGGTGACTTGTACATTCTCTGTATCACAGAATCAGAAGAAATAAGTATTACTTTCATACCATTTGATAATTCAATACATGTATATATAAAAGAATGAAAAATATAATTGATAATTAACATAGCATTGTTCTGTAAAAATGTCATCGCCCACAATAAATTGTAGGCTTAAAATCTTACCTTCTCACAGTTGGACATATGTTCACTGGCTAGAAGATTCCTTTTATTTGGAGTGAACCCAAAAATATCTTGTAGGAATTCATTTTCCTGTACAAATGAAACAAAAGAAAAGAAAAAGAAACCTCTTAATTCACCAGCAAATAAAATACAAGCAATTTGCATCAACATGTGTTTACTTCCTTCAAAGAACACCAACCTGCATGTGTTTAGTGAAACCTCCAGCAAGAAAGCACCTCAAAAAGTTCAACTGTTGGATTGAAATTTGAGTATTATCATAAAAAGCAAAGGGCATGTAACTAACAATGGGAAATGAAGAAGTGAAAGAGAAACCTGAATCAACTGAGACCATGATGATGTCTGCAGTAAATCCCCACCAATCTTCATTGATGTGTTGGGACTATAACCATCCTAACAACATCAAGATAACAGTTAACATGAAAGTCCTGAGAACTATGAGTTCACGAAATGAAGGACAATAAACGGTACCTCAAGGAACTCTAACACATCCTTAAACAAGTTCCTCTGGTTGTTGAGATCTTTCTTGGCAGAACCTTTACCACCAGCTTCCACTGAGAGGTCTCTGACTTGATTCAAAATTTTTCCCTTCAGTCCTTGTATATATGAGAATACTTCTTTAGATTTATTTCCTTCTGAAACTGAGCCATCACTGGAACCTTTAGTTTCAGCAGCAAATTTTTCTAAGCTTCCCATCTCAAAAATTACTGCCAGTGCTTCACCAGCAGCAATGCGGACAGATCGGTCATCCTTATCCAGCAAACCAGACAAATATGTAATGGATCTGCATAAATGGCCAAGACTAATTAGTCTATTAAGCCAATCAAGTTGTTCAACATTGTGGTTTTATTTTGTAGTTCCGTAGTATCTATAATTTTCACAAGGTTCATTGACCTGCTCTTTTAGCTATTTCAAATCCCAGAATTGGTTTAGCTGAGATACAAGTGGATTTAGCGGTTCTAAAGACAATAAACTATCAGGGAAAAAAAAAGGAGAATCCAGTATGAAGAGTCCACTTACTCTTGCCAAAGTTTGGGACTAAGCCTCCAACCATCCATGGTTGTCAGAAGAAATGACCACGCAGACACAACTGCTGTTATTACAGCAGCAGAAGGCTTCACAGCAACCACCTACAAGTCAAAAAAGACATAATCAACCCGCAAATAAAGAAAGTGAATAATGCATTAATAGTCATCATGTTCTTCCAATAACAAGTTACGAGCATCAACTGTATGAACCTTAATAAATCACCATATGCTTTTCAATCAGTCAAAATCAGGCATGTATACTTACGTTAGAACCTAATTTAGGATGAACCAATTGCCACATAATTTGCATTGATTTTTCTGTTTCTTCTGAATCATTGCCCCCAACAAATGTGATGACAGCCATACACTCCAATAACTACAATAAGAAGCCAGGTCATGTGAAACCACAACTGGTTAACCATCATAATACCCACAAAATATTAGAGGTACGATGAATTCCTATTGAATTTCTCACTCACTGAAACTGTCTTAGAAGGATCAGAACCAGATTTAAAAGCCTGTGAAAGAGGAATCATTGATTCTTCCAAAATTTCCCGTGCATTATCTCCTGGACCAACAGTTAAGGCCAGCAACCCTACAAAAAAAAAAAAAAAAACATTAACAGCTTCAATACATACTGAAGCCTTTGTGTTTTGATATCTGCATGAGAGCATGATCATTTGCAAAAGTATTTGAGACTAACCAATGGTATGGGATGCCAAAGATATCTCTTTGCTGGACCCCTTTTTGATAGAATTCAAACACTGATGCAGTAATGTAGCAAACCTGGACAACAGCCAAAAGTAAACATATGACCAACAAAAGCACAAAGATCCAAGTATTCAAACCGTATGTTCTGCATTACGAGAAATATTTTCACCCAAACTTACCAATTCTCTTAATAATAAAAAGTAAACGATCTAACAATATGGAATTTGACATACAATAAATTGCTTGATCTCACTATAAAATGCTATCCTAGTTCTTTACATGCCCATTTTTAAGGAACTAATTAAGATATCCTAGTCAGCTCATCAAAGCTCAATAAAATCTCACAGAACAATGCCCTTAATCCTCTCTGCAATTCTTGCAATAGCAAATACTAGAAAGATGAAAACATTTAGAAAAAAGGAACTTACTTCCTCTCCACGAACTGCTGACCCTGTTGCAAATTGCTATTGAAAGCCTCAATAATCACTGCCAAGGCCTTCTCTCGTGTAGAACCCCTTCACCAACAAAAGAGGAAAACACCAATTCAGCTACATTCAACTCGTAGCATAATTATTCTCATATTCTAGCTAATGTCAAAAACCTAGCAAAGTAGCTAATTTCAACTAACATAATAATGTCCCGGTCACAACAGCAAACAATTAAACCATTCAAATGCATCAAATTACATCCAGAAAGTTAAAAGAATAAGCAAACAACTAATTCTAACCTCTTTTCATATAAAGCATCAACAGCTTCATCAAGTAAACTATCCTTATTAAACTCTACTTCTTCAGAAGCAGACACCGACATTTGATCAGAACGCATGGTTGACGATGAACTTACACTACTATTATCATCGTCACTATCTAACATCGTCGCATTCTTACGCTGAGTTTTACCTGCCAAATTCAAACAATTCCTTCTAATTAGTTAAAATGAAAATGACAACTTCAATAAAACGAAACTAAAATCAACACCAAACACAACCCAAAACAAATAATATGAAATTCTTTAAACAAGCTTTGACAAAGCCATCAATAATCAACAAGTATTCATATCATTCAGGGATGACAACATAATTGGTAAAGTAAGAAAAAGAAAAGCAAAAAGCAAGAGTTAATCAAATTATTCTAGGGCAAAAGAAAAAAAAACAAATTAAAGAACGAAAAGGAAATCAAGAAAAAAATAAACTTACGTTTTCCCATGTTGGAGACGATTCCTATTCGATTGGATTTTACTTTTTTATTGTGTCAATAACAGGTAAAAGGTTGACTAAGAATCTGAAGATGAGAAGAAAGCTTAGAAATTAAAAAACGATCAACAAAACAAAACCGATGCGAAGAAGAAACCAAACAGATCAACGAAGACGATGACGGAAGAGAATCGAATGAGGATGCAGCCATTAAAATTGATCTTAATTTTGTTTGGCGGAAAAATTTTCCTAGAAATTATAAACCAAAAGGGGAAAAATCAGCGAATCTTAGAGAACCCTGCCTTTTATAAGGAAATGGGAAAAAGTGGGTCACGTTAGGGTGTGGAATTGGGAAAGAGAGTTCTATTACTCTACTGAAAGAAATATTCAATTTGGGTGGTATGGAATATTCGGGGCCAAGCCAACCTGTAGCCAGTAATTTGTGAAGGATTGACGTGGCATGGTAGGTGTCGTTGACTTGACTGGTTTGGAAATGGTGCGATCTGATTGGGGATGGCCTGTCGGCATCACGCGCCGAATGGGCCACGAGGAGGCAGTAGGGGTAAGGGAGAGACCACGTGTAATTAAGATGAAACACGTGATTTTGAAGGTGAATGCGAATGGATAGGATTGTTGTTTTTTAGATTTTCAGGGTGTCGTAACGCAAGGGAACTACGTTCTTTTTTCTTTTTTTAAATAACCTGCTATTTCCAAATTATTAAAACAGCCCCAATTGAGCCTTTTGTATACTCTTTAGTCTTTATGGTAACAGAAATACATCGGCTATTGGAGTTAGAGGCCCAATATATTTCAATTGGGCTTTTTAATTTGAGTTGTATTTGCGTTCTTGTAGCTTTCTAGAAAATAGGAATTTAACTTCACTCTTTTTTATCAATAATTAATGGGTTTGACCCTCACCAAACTCATATTAAAGTGAATCTTCTTTAGTAATTGCATGCATTAGTTTTGAACATTAATCCTTCCTCTTTTTCACTTTAATTGAAATCTCAATAAATATCTATATTATTTATGAAACATCCAACTGAATTTAATCTTTTTGAATAGAAATTGTATTTATCCATTTATGTTATAGGATGTCACATATATGATACGGATAATTACATATTATTATTATTTACTATCATGATAGGTAAGCCCAAATTAAAAGTGATCTAATTTGATAAAGTATGGGTTAAATATGTGTAGATACTCTTCTAATCAAGTTCTAATTAATGATGGGTTAATTAGAATTTGATTAGAACTAATATGCCAAGGTTATAAATATTAGGGTTATGGTCTCTAAATTTCTTGTGTGCTAATTTGAAAGATCAAATCTCCAAAATCCAGTAAAACTCCAAAAGAATTCATGGATTCAGGTACGCTTCCTCATCTAGTTTTGTTCTTCATTTATTCTTGATGATTTGACATGATAGATCCTGGTTTATTAGTTTTATTTCAGATTTATTTTACAAATCTAACAAGTGGTATCAGAGTTTTGTCATGTTGAATCATTGAGAATGAATTGATTCTTTATTATTTTTGGATTGATTCGTTTTTCTTTTTTAATTTTATGGATTTGATATTTTAATTATATATTATGTTGAATCTTTGATATTCCTGATAAATTTTTGGGTTTTGATTCTTTAAATAAAATTTTAAAGTTTTAAATAATGTTTTAATTTTCGTATCACTGGAAAGATTTACAGTTTTAATTGAGAATAAAAAAAACTGAGGATTTTATGTTGTTTATACAGTTCTAATAAATATTTAAAAAAACTGTGTAAGTTTGGGTTCATTAGAAACTTTTTATGATATATATTTGATTATATCAATAGATGGATTGTTAATCGCTAATCGCTTGTTTTATAGTTTTACGGTTATATATATATATATATATATTATTGTTTTGGAGACACTTTAGTAATTATGTTCAGGATTTTACATGATGATATATGGTTGGTAAAAGAAATTGCTTCAGGTAAAGTGTCTTTTATATACCGACTGTGTATCAATGAATTCATTATATATGTTGAATCCTTAAGATTGATGGTAATATTTGTTAGTTTTATTTTTTTATCGATTCAATTTTAGGGTTTCATTATAATCGTTTTTTAATTCAAATCTGATTCAACAATTGTACAAATGAATTCAATTTTTATAATCATTAATTCTTGAATTCAATATATAGTTGATAGAATATATTATTTATTATTGAGTTTATATGCGTATTCTTCTTATACTATTCAGTTTAAGCATATATTTTGAATTTGGATTTACTTGGGATATGTAAGGCAAGTCGATCACGGTTATATTTTTATGATTTAATTATGATGAAATTAGATTTTGATGCAAATTGATGTTAATCATAATATGTGTTTAAATAATTTAGTTTTAAGATTGGTTCTATAATCTTAAGATTTGGCATCTTATGGTTCAAAATATTTGGTTAAATTATGATGATTTATTGTATGAATTGTGAGATATGCCAACTATTATGATTTTGGTTTTTGAAATGTATTGGCTTAAAAATATTTTCAAGTATTCATGTGAATATCTGTTTAATTATAAATAAAACTTTAGATTTATATGGTAAATTCAGGGTAAGTTTTTCTATTTGATTATGAATACATTTATATGCATGAATTGCTTTGGTATTTTTTATCCATGTCAAAATT
This sequence comes from Gossypium australe, assembly GCA_005393395.2. Taxonomy (NCBI): domain Eukaryota; kingdom Viridiplantae; phylum Streptophyta; class Magnoliopsida; order Malvales; family Malvaceae; genus Gossypium; species Gossypium australe. The sequence goes on from CM016626.1 coordinate 30,893,532, forward strand.
ATGAATACATGTGTTTGTTAATTATTTGGCTTTGAACCACTATATTATTTATGTTTGCTTTTGATATATATGGTTTTGGAACAAAAAAAAAGAGTCAAAAATTAAGGTTTTCTGTTTTTTTATTGCATTAAGACAACCTTATTTTAGGTTATTTTAGAGTCTATAAAGTGATAAAAAAAATAGTTTTCACATTTGACTATTGGGTAATTTTTAAATTTGAATATTGGTATGTTTATATATATTTTAAAACAACTTACTTGAAGCACTAAGTCACCAAAGTGATTTTTTTTTTACATAAATTATTTTGTTTTAAAATATAAAAGGTTGTGTGCATTTAACTTAAGTTATGTTAATATTGATCGGCCTAAATGAAGGTTAATAATATTAAATATGCAATTATGGTAATAAACATATGACAATTATTCGGTTTTACATGTGAACAATAAATTGGCCCAAAAGAAGATTTATAGTTCGACATATTCTTATTGTCAATGTTTAATTATTACATCAATATATCACTTACAAGTTAATATTTTGTCCAAAGATAGAATATTAATGGAGTGTCCGATATATTGAGATGAGGTTTACCTTTATTCAAATTATTTTGGTTTAAATTTGAAGTCTCATGTGAGGTTATTTATGGTTTATGATTTATTCAACTATTATTATATTTGCCAAAATCATTGTTTGTTGTTTTGGGATAAATATATATACATATATATCCATATATATTTTAATTTGATTGAAAGATGAAATTAAAAGAGATATTTTGAAACAAATAAATTCATATTTTGGCTTTTAATTAAGAATGTCTAATATTTTAAATAAATTAGTTGAAACAAAATGTCGCCAAAGTGACCTCTTTTGTGTAGATTAGTTTATTTGAAATATTAAGATGATTATATATTTTTGTGATTCATGCGTTTATTGATTGATACAAAGGTAAGTTAATATTTGGAAGAATTTCAACGACATTTGTGGTGATAAATGTGTGACAAATATAAGATATTTTATGTGAGTAATAAGTTAGTCCAAAGATTAATTAATTGTTTGACATAATTTATTGTCAATGTTTGATTGCTACAACAAGAGTACCGCTTACTGTTAATATTACTGTCCAAAGACTTGATATTAATGTTGTGTTTGGTATCTTGAGATGGGATTAGCCATTATCCTGAATTTATTGTCTACTTATAAATATTGATGTGAGCTTATTTTTATTTATTTTTTGTTCTATATTCAGCTCATTCATATTCTACTGCCACAATATCTGCTAATATAAATTTTATACCCGTGCTTAATGGGACTAATTTCAATGAATGGAAAAGGCACTTATTTATAGTGCTTGGCTGTATGAAAATAGACCTTGCACTAAGGGAAGAACTACTCGCACTTCTCACTGCGGAAATCACCCCCTATATTAAAAGGGATTTTGAAAGGTGGGATCATTCAAATTGCAAGAGTCTAATGATCATGAGGCACAACATTTCAAAAGCCTTTAAGGGCACAGAATCTAAAAAGATTACTCAGGCCAAGGTTTCCTTGACGAAATTAAGAAATGTTTTGCTAAAAACGATAAGGTTGAAATGACATCACTTCTGACTTTTTTGATGTCTATAAAGTTAAGGGTTAAGAAAATTCTGAGCGATCTAAGGTCTATGAGTTTTATGATCTCATAATAAGGAATATTTTTGAGACGGAAACTGCAACATTTTTTTAGGATGTTGAGTTTAGGGGGAGAAATAAGGTTAGAGACATTGCTTTTGAGGAGGAATTGGATTCTAACTCAGTTCCTACTATCACTTTGACAATGTTCAGGTTTTTATACCTATCATTGATCAAGAAGTGAATCCGGAACCTCTGCAAGACAATGTTGAACAACTCCGCATTCAAAATGAGATAATTGTTCCAGAAGAACAAACTCAACAACCTCAAGAACAAGTGCCATTAATGAGGTCCACAAGAGAAAGGAGAAATGTTATTCCAGATGATTATGTTGTATTTCTCCAAGAACATGAGGATGATAATGGAATGATGGAAGATGATCTAATCAACTTTCATTAGGCCATGAAAAGTTCTAATTCTCAAAAGTGGATTGATGCCATGAAAGATGAGTATAAGTTTATGCGAGACAATAAAGTTTGGGAACTTGTCTCATTACCTGAAGGTGCAAAACCAATTGGTTGGAAATGGATATTTAAAACCAAGAAGGATACAAATGGTAATGTGGAGAGGTACAAGGCGCGTCTTGTAACTAAAGGATATACTCAGAAAGAATGTGTTGATTTTACAGAGACTTTCTCTCCAGTTTCATCGAAAGACTCCTTTAGGATAATCATGGCGCTGCTTGCTTATTTTGATATTGAGTTACATCAGATGGATGTTAAGACTGCGTTTCTTAATGGTGACATTGAAGAAACAATTTATATGGTGCAACCAGAAAATTTTGAGTCGGAAAACTCAAAAAATATGGTTTGCAAATTGACAAAATCCATCTATGGACTCAAACAAGCTTCCCGTCAATGGTACCATAAGTTTCATCAAATAATTTTTTCGTTTGGTTTTGGGATGAATATTGTTGATGATTGTGTGTATCACAAATTTAATGGGATTAAGTACATATTTCTGGTTTTACATGTTAATGATATACTGCTTGTTAATAATAAGTATAGCCTCAATCAATACCTTAAGAATGATTTTGAAATTACAAAAATGCATTAGATTTTTTACATTTTAGCAGTGGAAAGTCTAATGTATGTTCAAGTTTGTATACATTGGAATATTGTGTACACTATTGGGATGTTAAGCAGATATTTTGAGCAACCCTGATTTGGACCATTGAGTAGCATCCAAGAGGGTTATAAGGTATTTTCAGAGAACAAAAGAACACATGCTCACATATCGGAGGTCTAATCAGTTAGAGATCATCAGGTATTATAGACTCCGATTTTGATGAAATATGGATATAAGATTTTTTTACTAAGGTGCAAATTGTGAAAACAAATTGCAATCTTTTATTCGAGTAGCAACAGGAGCACATCAAAGTAAAAACACATAGACTTTAAGTTCCTGGTTGTTAAAGTAAAAGTTCAGAGTGGTTAGGTGCTTATAAAGCATATTAGGACAAAGTCCATGATTGCGGATCCTCTTACTAAGGAACTACACCTAAGGTTTTATAAGAGCACACTGCTCATATGGGTGTAATGTCATTTAAAGAATATTTGGTTTTAGTGGGAGTTTGTATTTTTAAATGCTTTTATGTTAGACACGTTTTCAGTTATTTTAGTTTAAAGATATTAAGTTTATTTTCTGCAGAAATAAAGTTTATTTGGTTTATTCACACTCTGATTTTAGTAAGGTTTGATCTCACTAAGGAGGACCAATTGGAAATAGACATGCCATACTTGATCTATGTCATTTGGTTGTGTTAATATACGTGATCATGGATGGATTTAGTTACGATATATGTAACGAAAGTAGCCTTGGTTCTATGTTAACATAATTAATGGACGAAATTGTTCGAAATACCTTTTGGATATGATAGTAAAATTTTGAGCTCATAAGGTTATATAATGACATGTAATTATAAAGTAATTAGTATATATATGTGGTCCAAGTGGGAGATTGTTGGAAAATTTGGACATAACATATATAATAAGGATAATTATATGTTATTATTTACTATCATGATAGGTTAGCCCAAATTAAAAGAAATCTAATTTGGTTAAAATTTTATTGGGCTTTAATTATTAAATAAAGTATGGGTTAAATATGTGTAGATACTCTTCTAATCAAATTCTAATTAATGATGGGCTAATTAGAATTTGATTAGAACTAATATGCCAATGTTATAAATATTAGGGTTATGATCCCCCAAGTTATACACAAGATATCTTTTCTAATATCCCATAATTAGGGAAGAAAGAGCAGATATTCTCTGAATTTCTTGTGTGCTAATTTAAAAGATCAAATCCGCAAAATCTGGTAAAATTTCAAAGGAATCCATGGATTCAGGTACGCTTCCTCATCTAGTTTTGTTCTTGATTTATTCTTGATGATTTGACATGATAGATCCTGGTTTATTAAATTTTATTTTAGATTTATTTTACAAATCTAACATAGGATACTCAGCTTTCCAGTACAAAGTTGTGGTTCATACTTATCGGCCTTCATCTGTAATGGACAAAACTAGCTAGTGGTGTTGGATCGTCTTGTTTTTAATGGTTCCGAAACGCCTAAATATTGGAGATGGACTTGGAAAGCCCAATTAAGGGCTCCTTTGGTTTAGCTGTTAACATCAGTGTGATGCAGTTGGGGCTACCAAACTCACTGATATGCTGAAAAGTGGCTAGGGGTTTCAGCAACAATTAAACCCAGTGGGATAGTAGGTATTTTTAAAATGCAAAAATACCCATACTTTTAGTTATTATTTTACCATTTTATCCTTGAAACTTAAATTAATTTCTTTCCCAATCTTATTTGTTTTCAGATTTGGGAACGAAACAACCATTTTCTTTTTCATATTTGAGAAGTAAAACAGTGATTTCTCCCATCTTTTTTGCTTTGTTCTTGGTTGTGGCTGCTTTTTGAAGGTATTTTCATTAATTTCTTGTTATCTCTAGTTCTCGCTTCTTCTACTCTTCTTTGTCGCAGTTGTTACTATCATTACTATTATTTTTATTATGATTTGTTAGTCCTTTTGACTATTGATGTTAATGGCAGTAGATTATGTGAAAAGGTTATCAATGAAACTAAATAGTCTCACCATTGATGAATTTCTTAGAACTATTGAGTTCCGACCTCTAATGGCATTGCAGGTTCTGTCACTATATGATATCTAAAGATGAAACGAAACGTTATGATTTTTATTGTTGAAGAGTTTGTTTTGGGGCATGGATAGGAAAAGTAACAGAACGTGTAGTTGCTTTCTAATTTCCTATACTAGACTAGAGGTGAATGTTATCTGTTGAAATTAATTCATGATCACCCTACATATGCTCACCTTTATAGCAATGCTGCCATTTCTGTTTTTGGCGTAAAGTCTTTCTGTTTCTTCTTGATGCTTTTTGTATGTAATTTCTTTTCATTCTTTCATTTCTTTACCCTTTTTTATGTTTCTTTTTGCTTCCATTATAAATTAAAATGCAATTTTGAAACTTTAAGGAATACTCGTGTTGTCTGTTGCAGGGCTGGAAATCAATAAGAGACCTTTGAAACGCCCCTTTTTTTATTTTGAGAAACTATCGATATCTGAATCATCCCAAAGAGGTATTTCTTTTCTTGATTAAATTCAAGGGTCATTCTTAATTTGCATGCTCCATAATTTAGAAATTTCTAAAACTGAGGCAATGATGTTGTTTATTATTAGAGTAGTTGAAGAGTAGTCATGTTTGTGGTGAATCACGGGGCAGTAGTTATGTTTGTGGTGTGTGAGTTGGCAGTGGTTTACTTATTGGTATCACTATTTCTTCATAACTACATCTTTCTACTTATGATATATTTTCTAAAGTTTATGTCATACTTGGCTTATATCTTATAATCCATCAATACATCAATATGTTCTCTGGGCTAGTTTGGAGCTAAATGAACTGAGGTAACTAGATTGGTGAGATTTCTATTAATGGACTTTGTTAGTTACTTTTCTTAAAACGTAATGCAAAAGGAATATCAATAGAGGGGACAGGGTGGGGAACTAAACTTGATTCTTATTTTACATAGAGCTGTTAATTTAGAGTTTGCACTGTGATTTACTTGTTATTATTTACCATGGATTTTTGAGAATTTTTTCTTTACTGTTTATCTTATGGCTTTCATCTTTTTGTGATGTGTTATTCTTAATTTTTTATGAAACTATATTATTATATCTAATTATATATTTATGGTTTTATGTCGGTTGACATTTAAAATCAAAATAATAATAATAATAGATGGTAAAGACACGAAAATTTGTGGAGGGAGAAAGTACCTTAGTAACAAAAGCTGTTTGGGATGATGAGCTGACGTTGATATTTTGTGAACTTTGCGTGAATGAAGTCAATGCTAGTAATAGACCAACAACTCATCTAAACTCAAAAGGATGGGAAAATGTCGTTGCTCTTTTTCAAGCAAAAACACAAAAAAATTATGGAAAACCTCAATTGAAAAATAAGTGGGATACATTAAAAAAGGAATGGAGGTTATGGAGGGAGTTGCTTAAGGAATCTACAGGTATTGGATGGTGTCCATCTAAAAAGGCGGTCGATGCTACAGAAGAATGGTGGGCTGAAAAAATACAGGTTAGTGTTAACTTTATCATTATTTTAATGCATAAAGTTTATTGAAATTAATAATTTACAAATATAAAAATCTGAGTATAACATTTAACATTTAACATGTTATGTAGGAAAATCCTGATTTTAAAGGATTTAAGAAGAAAGGAATTGAACCACGATTGAATGGTTTAATGTGGCAAATATTTGGTGGCATTGTAGCCACTGGAGAGAATGCATGGGCACCTTCGCCTGGTGTTCTTCCAAGTGGGGTTCCTATGGGAGATGATACACCTAATGAGGGATTTGGTGATTCAGATGAAAATAGCAATGAGAATGAAGGTATCCCTCCTAGTGAGGTACTATCAAACCCTTCTCATGAAACTCCTAATCGAAGAAAGGAAACACTTGTGGTTGTACACGGTAAAGAAAAAAAATCAAGTTCAAGTAGAAAATCATCAAGAAATTCATTAGCTACTCATATTGAGAAATTGTGTGAGAGTATGGCTAGTCCAAGGAAGTCAATGAATGAAATTATTTTTCCTCACTCTCAATATACTATTTCAAATGCAATGGATGCTTTGCGTGATTTGGGAGATGAAATTCCAAAAAAAGATGAACTGTACTATTTTGCCATCAAAATGTTCCAAATACCGGTGAAACGATAAGTGTTTTTGAACTTAGATCCAGATGTTAGGTTTTGGTGGCTTCGACGTGAGTATGCTGAACAAAACCCAATTGCATCATTTTCATCCTTAGTAGCAACATCCTCATTTCCCTTCCAACCATACCATCCACCACCTCCACCATAAGCTCCTTAGAATTATTATTGTAATATAACTATACTACTTTTTTATATGTACAACTAATGTATGATCTACTTTTTATATGTGAACCTAATATATGATCTACTTTTTTATATGCAAAACTAATGTATGATCTACTTTTTTATATGTAAACCTAATGTATGATCTACTTTTTTATATGTAAAACTAATGTATGATATTTTTTATGTTTGGTATTTTTATGCTATGCTTTTATTCAATTTTTTATGTTGTATAGAATGTCACAAGTTATTAATTTATTTTCATTTGATTACTTTTTCAGGTTATGGATGAATTTAACAATATGTATAAAAGTTTTTATATGAATTATGATACCCCTGAATTAAGTGAAGAAGCTCAACGAAGAATAGCCACAATTGTTACACAAGTTGAGCACAACAATTATCATGAAGAGGAAGAACAAGTGTTAAGCAGTGTATTGGTACACCATGGAACTTATTTCACTAAGCAACCGTGTATGGATTCAAATTATACAGGTCAAATGTGGGTGGACGAAGTATTAAATGGGAATGATGATCGTTGCATGAATAGTTTTAGGATGCCAAAAAATACATTTCACAGCTTGTTGCATGATTTGCAAACAAATTATGGCTTAAAGCATGGGAAGGTATCTACGATGGAAAAGTTAGCATTATCATTGTGTATTCTTGGAAATAGAGAATCAAATTCAAATGTAGCAGATCGATTTCAACGATCTGGGGAAACTGTTAGTCGAATTTTAACTGATATGTTACATATATTTGCTCGAATGGGAATAGACACGATTAAACCCACTGAAGGTCAATTCGAGGAAGTACCGAACCATATTCGACATGATACAAGATATTGGCATCACTTTAAGGTAAAATTTACACAATCTTTATATTTTTAAAATATAAATTATTTCTAACTTTTATCTAATTACTTGTATTTATTTTACAGGATTGTATTGGGGCCATAGATGGAACACACATAAAAGCATGCATTTTGCCTTCTTGTCAAATACCTTATATCGGACGGAAAGGTGAACCAACTCAAAATATTATGGCAATTTGTGACTTCAACATGTGCTTTATTTTTGCATTTCCTGGTTGGGAAGGAACAACACATGACAGTAGAATTTTTTTGCAAGTACTTAGAAAACAAGAGTTAAAGTTTCCACACCCTCCACTAGGTTGAACTTTAATTTTTTAATTAATCTTTACATCAAAATAATATTAAAATTTTTAATTTATTTTTAAACTTGTTATTATGTTTTACTTTTTTGTAGGAAAATATTATCTTGTGGATTCAGGATATCCACAAATGACAGGTTTTCTAGGTCCATATAGGGGGAAACGATATCATTTACTTGATTTCATCGAGGTAATCATCGAGCATATGGAAAAAAAGAAATCTTTAATCATGCCCATTCTTCGTTACGCTCTGTGATTGAACGAACATTTGGAGCATGGAAAAAAAATGGCCAATATTAAGAGATATTTCAAGCTATTCATTCGACAAGCAAGTTTTAATAGTTATTGCAACAATGGTTTTGCATAATTACATTCGAAGACATGCTTGGTCAAATGATGAGGATTTTCGACAATTTGAGAATATACCCGACATGCCAATCTCTTCAGGCCATTTTGATAGAGGTGAATCGAGTTCTTCTAACAGTGAAAGTGACATTGAAATTGCAATGTTAAGGGAAACCATTGCAAATAGTTTAATGAATCAATATTTGTAAAAATAATTTTGTATCATAACCTAATTTCTAGTAATAATGAAACTTGTTATGTCTTATGTTACTATATATTTTTTTATTAAAAACCATTCGTTTAGATACTTCAAAATTTGATCCAAGTATAATGTTACTATTTGCGAAAATAATATTTATCATTGTTATAAAAGAATATTTAACTATAAAAAATTAAAATTATTTTTCATTTTATCTAATAAATAATTTAAATTGATTATATAATTTATTAAAATATTTATAATAAAATATTAGAAGATACATTTTAATATTTTATTAAATAAATTTATAAATTCGCATATTTTAATAATTTTATATAAGTAAAATAATTTAAAAACTTCTATTATATATCAATTCTAATTTGATGTCATTAATAGTCATTTTTTATTTTCATCTTTGAATCCAAACACACACTCCACCGTTGTTTCTAATCTCACTGCTACAATAACTAATCTCACCGCCGCCGCTGCTTTTAACTTCACCGAAACTAAACACACTGCCCATTCAAACTAAGCCTAAATATCATAGTTGCTGCGGATTTGAGTTGGTGACGATGGGGATGGAGAAAGATAATAAAATTGGAAGCAAAGGAAATAGCCATGTGAGCACACTGCCCATAGGGTGTTTGGGGAGTAGAAAATTTGAGAGGGATAAGGGGGGAGGCCAGTCAAAACTTCGGGAATCCCAAACTCCTTTACCTTGTCCCTCCCTGTCTGACTGACTGACTGACTGTCTCTGAAATACAAGGTATGCTTAGCAGTCACTTTTGTTGAACGAGATGGCATAAGAGTTAGCGTGTTTTTTTTTTCTTTGTGGGGTTATTACACTTGTTTGTCAGAAATTTACAAGGCACCAACCACAATCATACAGGGCAGCCCCCCTCCACTCTCCACCCTTTCTGTTATTTTTGCCGTAAATTTCGTTAAGTGATCTCTGGTATTTATTCTAACTCCTATCGCTAGCTTTACGAATGCTTTCACTCTTTCATTAAGTGATTTAAAATTTAAATAATGCCCAAAAAACAGCTTGAGTTTTTTATTGGAAGTGGAAGGTTGAAGTTTGAACATGCCTTTGACATTGCAACACCTTCTGGTTCAAAACATCGGGATTCTCTCGAATCATGAACCAATGCTTGGGGGTTTAAACATCAATTATGAAGGTCAGTTTAATGAGTACTTTTGTTAATTTTAATTCATATCGGGTTAAACAGGAGACATGCTCATTATGTCACTGCCTAAATTTACTAGTTTCAGTTTTATCCTGATCAATTTGCTATTATTGTTGAAATACTGTAGGTTTTCTTCCATGGGAGTCCTGAATAATTTCCTGAACCAGTCCATTTGGGTCCTCAGGTTCATCAGTGGGTGCTGGATGATGCAACCCAAAATGCAGGGGTTGCAAGGGAAAGTCGACATACACCATTCACCCAAAGAGACTGGAACAGGGCACCAAATGCAGAATGGCCGGTGTAGGAGGCAACAATTTCCCAGCAAACACTGCCCCGATCCCAATTTGCAACCTTCCTTACAGTCAACTTTTTAAAGAGGATGCCAATCTAGACTGGTGCTCGGCTTGGCTTTTCCCTAGCAGTGTGTGAGCCCATTTTCACCGTACAATGCATGGACAGGATCACAGTGGACGATATATATATATATATATATATATAATAAAAAAAAAAACAGGGACCATCTTTACGAAATGTATCATCATAGTTGGAAAATCATTGAAAGAGTTTTGGATATTTGATCCCAGAATCACATATCATTGATCGATCTTCGATATCAATGTTTTGACATAAGCAGTATTACGCAAATGGCGTGAAGAACCTGACGTTTTGGTACACTCATTTGACTCCTACATATCATTGTTATGGATCCAGGGGTTACGGTGGGCAGACAAATTTGGATCAACCATTGATCAAACCGTTCAAATTTATACATTAATGGTATACAAGATCAAGAATGGCAGATAGGAAATCATAATGATAAAACAAAATTAATTTCAAGCAGTTAAGCGGCACAAAATCCAAGACAAAAAGGTTGGGCGTGAAATGGTGTCTAAATCTGATGAGTTCTGTGTCATGTGTGCATGTGCTGTAGCTTTCATGTTTTCAATTAATAGTGCTAAAATTATCAATGAAGAACTGGAGTTTTAATTTGCTTACAGTATTATGATATGCTAACAATAGATAAACCTCCAAACCAAAGCTCAGCTCCTTCCCATAGTTTCTCTCTCACCATGTTTAAAATTCTTTCATCTGAATTCAAAAGAGGTAATAAGTTTGGTGGTTGGAGATCAATTTTAGTGTTATAAACACAAGTGTTGCATAATTAATTTAGTTTATGATAATAATTTTAAATTTAAGGTGATTATTAAACATTAATAGACTAGCATTGAGTTTATGATCTAAAATGATTCTTTCTTGTTTAAATTCTGTAAACAAAGACTCAACGAATGACATTAGATCAAGAATAGGGTATAATCTATTTTATTAACTGTATTAATAAATCATAATTAAAATATAGATAATCTATTGTTTAATCTCTATTGAAAAAAGAAATGAAGTCCATGACCCATGGTTTTGACAATGACAATCTTCCCTAAAGTTATTAACCCGGTACGTAGTCCACCTGACATCATCATACCGTATTCTTATTGGACCGTGAAATGCACGCTCTATTAACTATGGTAGCCAAAATGTTCGCCCCTCTGAATCGGTACTCCCAGTCAAACCTCAGTCCTCAAGAATAAAATAAAATAAAAAAGTAACCCAAAAATAAATTTTATTTAAGGAAAACATCTTTTTTAAGAAAAGGAGGATTGGATTTAAAGACGACAGTGAAGATATTGCCCAACAAGCCAAACCAGTTCTTCGTTTCTTTTACTTTCTATTTAATTCCTCTTTTTCAAGCTCTAATCCTTAAGGAAGTAAACATTTCTGCTAAATTATAGGGTTTTAGTCAATTATCATTATCTTTGTTTTGGTTTATTTCAAGATTGGCGAAGGTGAACTATATTTTGTTTTTCTTTATAACATGGAACTATTAGCCGCTTTTGTATTTGATATCCTTTTCTAGATTTGTCTGGAAAAAAAGAGTTAAGGAAAGTTTGTAAAGAAATGATTTGTAAAATGGAAGGTGATGCTTCTTCGTGCAGTCTTCTTTGCTTAGAAAATGAGACTTTTTTGAAACAAAAAGAAGAGTCAACTGATGAGCATTACATTGCTGAATATGATGAGGAGCGTGTGCAGATGTTATTTGATAGAGAAATGAGTTTTGGGTTCAAGAAGAGTGAACCTTTGGTGCTTTGTAACTACCTCAAATATGCTCGTTCGGAAGCTATAACGTGGATTCTGAAAGTGAGTTCTTTTTACTTGATTGATTTTTGAGTAAGTTTTGATATTTTTAATTTATTTTGTCAACTAATACAGACAAGAGCAGCATTTGGATTTCGCTGCCAAACAGCTTATTTGTCAATGATTTACTTCGATCGATTCCTTTCGATAAAGTCTATTGCTGTAAGCTCACTTCTCTTTCACATTTTCAAAGCTCGTGATTCCATAATATGTAGTTTTTGTTATTGTTTTATCTGGGTTTTTATTTTCAGAGTGAAAAGTCATGGGCAATACAATTATTGTCAATTGCATGTCTCTCATTGGCTGCAAAGATGGAGGAGATAAATGTTCCTCCACTCTCATTGTTTCAGACTGAAGAATTCAACTTCGAGAGTAAAACAATTCAGAGAATGGAGCTTTTGGTATTAAATACATTGGAATGGAGACTGAGTTCAGCCACTCCATTTGCTTTTCTTAATTTCTTCATCAAAAAGATGTGTAAAATATCTCCACCGGATCATTTTATTTCGATTACTGTCCAACTCATTTTCCTTGCACTGAAAGGTAGTTATCAATTTAAGCCATTTCGATTACTTGTCTTACATTTTTGTTTGAGTTTAATGTTTCTTTTTTTGTCTTTGAATATAGAGATAAATTTAACGGAACATCGGCCTTCTGTTGTTGCTGTTGCTGCAATATTGAGGACATTGAATAAGAAACTAACAAGAAAAGCATTGGAGTGTACGATGAATTCCCTTTCTTGTGAATTTCTTGAAATTGTGAGTTCAATTATTTATTTATTTATCCTTTTGTTTTATTAGATATTATATTGTTAGATTTGTGATTGCTTTGTTTGTGGGATTCACAGGAAGATGTGTTTAGGTGCTACAATTTGATGCAGAAACTAGACACGTCGGAGGAACTTAATATACCAAAATCTGAAAATGCAACCCATTCGAGTGCAATCGATGCCGTGAACGATTGTTCAAGTTCCGGTACAGTTTGCGCCAAAAGAAAAAGGCTCGCATTCAATAAAAATGTGAGCAATAGTGACCAAGTAACCAATGAGAAGCGGCTCTCTGCTGGAAAAATGCCTTAAAAGATTTTAGCAGTGGACTGTTACTGATAATTACTGATCTCTACTCTTGGAGGAGTGTGTGTTGTTTTTATTGATTGCTTCATTGACATGATTTTAAGTTGATTGAATGCTTAGAGACAGGGGAAACAGAGATGAAAAAGGAAAATTAAAGATTTGGATAACATATAAAAAGAAAAGCAGATCCTTCTCCTTTTTCATACACCGATGCCACCCAAGTACAAAGAAAAAAGGTCAGAAATGTGGTTTTGAAGGCAGCTGGGAAGAACAGTCATTTGAAGCTTACTGACCTTCTTCCTTTTTCCTAATAATTCTTTTATTTTTTATTTCCATTTTTTTGGCTTTCTCTTCAGTATGGGGTTTTTATATAATAATGTGTCTGGCAACCCTACCTTTTGATGGGATGCTTTTGTTTGAAAGGGTGATAAGAATGTGGGGTGGTGAGAGGGGAAAGAGGGGAAGAGACCTGTTTATTTGATTTGATGCATCTATGTTGCATGTTGGCCTATCAGGAAAAAAAAGTACTACTTACATATTTATATTCGTATACTGTAAAGTTATGTGATTGAATTTTTGGTTGGTTTATTATTATTATTATTATTATTATTATTGTTTTCTTCTTATGAACTACAATTTTCCATTTCCATTTTATAAAAATAGATATATTATTATTCTATGCATTATCTTTAAATACTACAAGTGGGATTAACTTTTGAGTATTTTTAATGTAATGTAAGGACAATATAGACCAGATGACGCATTACCCTTTGATGTTTATGATCAAAGGATAGAAACAGGATAAAATATCGAGAGGGGAAGCAAGGTAGTTGGGGGTACTATTTGATAAATTAATATGACTTGTATTTTAATATTTTTTATCTTTAACTATTTTATATATTTTAAAAGAATTATAATTGAATCCTAAAATAATATCCACGTAAATAAATAAATAAAATTCATTCAAATTTTTTGAAAGCCACCATCAAGATACATTGGTTTCACAATCATTTCAACTTTAATCTGGTAGGATTAAGAGAATAGTTACCGTTGATTTGAAATAAGATTAAATATTACATTTTAAGGGTGATCAAATCTATAGAGATGAGATGTCAAAAACACGAGTATCTCCTCACTCTGTACCCATCTCTTGACAAGCTTTTCTGTAAATTAGTCTAAAACTATACAAGTCCTTTTCGGCTTTATGGATTTGAAATAAAATCTCCATTTCTAACAATACAATTTGGGAACGGTACCGTTTCAACTTTGAAACCAAACCGGCCAAAATGTTCCCTCTTACAGACCCTAAAGTAAAACAGGTGAGTAGAAAACAAAAAGAGTCCACTTCCTAGTAAGATTTATTCGACTGAAACAAAAGCTCTGGGGAGATTAGGTTGGCGTTTCAGTAGCTACTGCTGGTGGTGAAAGCGAAACTGTCAATAATTCTTCCCCCTTTTTTTTTTTTTTTTTGGAGTCAAAAACAGACAAACAAGTACTTGGTACTTTTCCCTGCCACTCAGTACACTGTTCCATGCGCTATCAGTCTCTTCATCTAACATCAAATCTCAAATAGTTGAAAAATCTTGGTCTTTCTGCCTTTTTATATATATCACAGAGCTTCGCTTCAGCCGTTCAGCGTATCCCAACATCGTCGGTCTTTTCTTTTCGTGCATTGAGTAACAAAACAGTCTTCTTCAAGTTCAACTGATGGGGCGCGTGTATCTCTCTGTACTGCATCCAGAAAAGCATGTATAATTGTGCTTTGGGTACATTGTGCGTTACTAGGAAAGTTTGGTGCCGCTGAAATACGATGATCGACCGTATGAGACTTGGCAATAATACTGTACATTGAATGTATAATGAAGTTTAAAAATCTATGTATGATGAATTCAATGAAAGGATAGTGGCTATACTAAAGATGAGTTAATATATATCTCAGGTTGGTTTGGTTTTTTCCAAGTATAGACGAGTTTGTGTTTAAGCTTTGCTATTTGTTGCTCCCTCTCTCTTTTCCCATCCCACTTATTTTCCTATGTGAAGATTTTTAATTTTCATTTATGTGCGACAATCTGAATTGATGAGCCAACCTGATAAAGATTATTATCATGAAATTGGAGTAGATTTTAATGGTCTTTATCCAATCATGTTCCTTTATGAGGTTAAAATTGTGTGCAAGAGCATTGAAGATGATGTGGGTGCTTTGGACTAGCTTTTACCTTACCTTACCTGGTAAAGAGTCGTTTTGTTATGGTAAAAGGGAAGCGACAACCATGGCAGAAAGTATCGTCTCCACCCTCTGGTCATTGTCATCAGCAAAGATAGCCTAATATGATCCACTCGGACAGAAAGCAAGTCCAGTCAAGACTCATCAACCACGCTTACATCATTTCACCAGAATAGGCCTAAGTACGACTTTGTTTTTACATACAAGTTTGTTACAATTTAGACCATCAATAATTCATGCTGAAAAAAAATACCTCTTCAATAAAAATCATAGTAAAAAAAAAAAAAAAAGAAGAAGCTAATTTCAACTTTATCACAAAGTTGGAATGTATGGATGTAATTTCTGTTCCCCTTAATCCCGTATCTAAAAAATAAAATACATTCAAAAATAAAAATTCCCCTATTGGACTCGGCCCTTTAATTTTTAGGCTGAGTTTAGCGTTGGAGAAAATGAGCCCATATTGTAACCACAGTTGGCCCTATCCAGCCCCTAGCACTAGGCCGAACTTATCACATGCATGATTCTATCGCATGTATATGGTGCTAATAAAAAAGAAAAGGATCCCCATCCCATCCGGAAAAGGACAGGCAAAAAGCGCTAAGCCATAAATATAAAAGCTTTTGATATTATTTTATTATGGTTGAGCTAAGTAAACTTTTAGACTTATGGTTTGCTTATGTTGGCTTGATAAATTTAGGTCCATTTATCGTTTTTGAGTTTTGCAGCAACTGGATAATTATGAATGGATAAAAATATCGCACGTGAAGGAATCTAGCTTGGTATAACGCAATCAAGTAAGTCCAACAAAAGCAAATGTAGGTTTTGTCTTAAATGCAAAAGAAAAAAAGAAAGCAATCTACTAATAAAATACGATCATGGGTTTTATTTGTATGGTGATGCTGGAGAGGAGGAAGGGCCAAAGAGATGAGAAAGCACATGTGGATATATATACATATACATAAAATTTCAACGACCACTTTGACAAGCACAGAATTAGAAGTGTTGGTTGAAAATCATAGCATCAACAAACGGATAGAACAGTAACAGACATAGCAAAAATAGATAGGCAGACAAGTAGACAGAGTACAAGACATATAATGGGGAAACCCCACCATAAATCCTAAGAATCTCGGACACACAAAAGGACAAAAAAATATATAAAATGTATAGGTTGAGGTGTTTTTATTTATTGTCGTGGCAAACTCTCCGTTTGGGCATTGGCATGCCTCTCCACTTCTCAAGTCATTCAACCCACTTCCATCAACTATTTAGGTTGCTTTTTTTACTTGGGAGCAATTACAGGAAGTAGACTGATGTTTGAACAAAATTTGTAAACATGGACTACAGATGTGTGATCGGAAATCTTCATTATCGTCGTTATGATTTTACTATTAAAGCTAAAAAAGTACTTGTTGTAGGAAAAAGATTAGTGAGAAAGAGTAGGTTCCAAATTCCAAAGAAAACCATTCCACTTGTCGGCCTTACAAGCAAAAGCACCAAGTTGCATATCTTATAAGAATTGAACCAACATTTAAACATAAAAATTATTTAAATGACACTTGAATCTAGTTCTGGAAATTGTTAACTTAAGGCAATACATTATTTGCAAATAAAGAGATATTTTCATGGAAGTTAATGGCTGTGGAAAAGCAGGAAGGACATTTGTTAAGAAGTAGGTGATTGGAATCAACCCACCTTAAAGTACATCTAATTACAAAGTCAGAGCATAAAAATACAAATGGGAGGCCTGATATACCTACTCGCATGCCACAAAAGTTAGAATCTTACAATATCTTTTTAATAATTATCTTGGAAGGACTGAATGAGAGAGAAGGGCATCACAGCACTGGAATAAAAAAAGGAAGACCAGAAAATAAATTGTGTCATCATGTCGAAATTTTATTTTTGGTTCAACATGAACTATGAAATAAGGGTTAACTCGATTATTTTTTCCCTTCAATTTCCTTGTCTCCCATTCAAGATTTTATACTCATGCCCTTAGGAATACATGGTTACTAGAGAATGCATAACAAGTTCATTGAATTCTTACAATAAAAACTACGGTGTTGCTTTTTATTTAATATAAAAATAAATTAATTACATAAATAGTATAGATGAGACATTATTTACGAAAATAATATGTTTATTATAATAACTCACATTGTCACATTATCGTGCCATAACACCATTTTAAAAAATGTTGCAATCGAAACAGCAAAGAAAAAAATTATATAGTGTCGTCCCAAGCTAAAGCGACACTAAAATTATATATTATTTTCTCCTATTTTTTATTTGTATATGGTTTAAACAATAAATCGGTGCCACTGCACGGTGATGCAACACCACTTTCCACAATATGTTGGAAATTGGGGGAGAAAACATGGGGAATTTAGAATAACCAAGGAAAATAAATAAATAAAATGGTGTCGCTGCACAATAACGCGACACCAATGGCTAATGAGAAGTCAAACACCCACTTAATGATCTCATATAAATTTCACCAGCTCAATTTAAACCCAAAACAATTTCCTAAATCCCAAGTATGATAGATCAATTCTCAAAATCCCAACAAGAAAAAAAAAAAAATCAGTTTTCTAAATCTCACCGAGATTTATTTTTTGTTATCGAGACACCATTTTATTTATTTATTCCCTGATTCTCCCCCAATTCTCAACATTTTGTGAAAAGTGGTGTCACGTTACTGTGTACAACACCACTTTATTATTTTGACCATATGCAATTTGAATACAAGAAAATACAGTATCATTTTGGTATCACTTTAACTTGGTGTGACACCACATAATTTTTTTTTTTTTTGCTATAATAATTTGGTCATGGTTACAAAATTTTCGAGATGGTGTCGCGGCACAGTAATGCGACATTATGAGTTATTGTAATAAACGTACTATTTTTATAAATAATCTTTTAACTCATGCCATTTATGTAATCAATTTGTTTTTTTTACAAATTAAACATTTTATTATCTATAGAAATATTTAAGTGTCTCATTGATTTAATGTCATGAATTAACTAAAAATCAACACATATAAAAAATGATTAAAAATATATTATCTTTGCAGTGTGATTAACTTTCTTGTGGAAGTATTTTTACCTTTTTGTCTTTTATCTATAAAACTTATTTCAAATCCAAAATGAATTTAGTAAAATACAAAGATTTGAACCGAGACATTTTGCTTCCTATAAGCTCAACGTTAAAGCGATATATAATTTTTATAAATATTTTTACACTTTATTACCTATAGTAATCTATTGAGAAAATATAAATATACAAATAAATATATTACACTTAAAGCATTAGGTCTAACACAAACCTCTTACTCGAAGCCTTTAACATCGGAGTAGTTGGCTCCAAAAAAAAAAAATGCTGGTGCTTGCGCACAGGTTCGGCACAGACCAATCGGCCTGGCAGCACATTGTCCTACTTTTCACGCCTTATTATCGTATAATTCTGTTTGACCTTGTTTGTGCCGAAAGTGTCAACCCTGATTACTTCTACTTTAGAAGGTACACAACCCTCGATGCCTACGTTGATGACCTGCTTAACATCCTCGATGCTCTCGGCGTTGACCGATGCGCTTATGTTGGTCACTCCTTCTCTACTATGGTATTGGTTAGCATCTTGGCTTCCGTTCGCCACCCTGAACTTTTCACCAAACTCATCCTTATTGGTGCTTCTCCCAGGTAAAAAAAGAAGAAGAAGAAGATTTAGTAACAGGATTTGTCTCATTTGCTTTACCGTTGATTTGAAATGAATTTATAGGTTTTATTTCTCCAAGTTTCTTCATGATAAAGATTACCATGGAGGATTCAAACAAGGGGAATCGAGAAAATGTTCTCAGCAATGGAAGCCAATTATGAAGCGTGGGTAAACGGACGTCGCTAACGGTGAGGGTTGATGTGCCCATAGCAGTTCGAGAATTCAGCTGGACCCTTTTCAACATGAGGCCAGACATATCATTATTCATTTCCAGTACCGTATTCAAGAATGACCTGAGAGGGGTACTTGGGATGGTCCCAGTACCCTGTTGCGTAATCCAACAGCTAAGGATGTGTCGGTACCAGCATCGGTGGCTGAGTATTTGAGGACCCACTTGGGCGAAGGACAACAATCGAGATTTTGAAGACGAAGGGGCATTTGCCGCATTTGAGCGCACCAATGTTGATGGCTCAAATACTCAGTAGAGCCCTTTCACGGTGAGGTTATAGGCTTTCTAGTAAGGGCGGGTGGGGTCCACCTAAAAATGTAACAAGTAAACTTGATGCCGACACTTGATATTTTCAACTTTCTTTATTTTTCTATTTTGAAGAGTAAAAAATAAAAAATTGGACATAAATTTGAAACATAAATTTGGCTAGAAAAAAAAACATAATCCAATTTAAAAATAAATGGTTTTTATTTAGCTAGGTGGAAGACTTATTATGTTGAATTATATGCATAGGTCTTTAAGTCTCATTTTGTATGTGAGTTGTAATGCAATGAGTCCCACTTAGTTAGCTTTAGTTTAGATTATATTAGTTTTTAATCCGTTTGTGTTGTAATAATTTGATTGTACTTGATGGTTACTTGGACAGTCCGTTTGTAATAATTTGATACTTGTGATTGTTCGGACCTATATTTGTAATTGTATTGTACTTGTTACAATTCAAAAAAAATGGTTTTTTAATAAAAAAATAAATCATTTTAATTTAGGAGTAAACTACACCCAATATCAATAAATTATTAGTATATTTATGTTTTGGTCACTTAACTTTGAAAAGTTACAAAAATGGTAACTAAACTGTTTGAAAGTTTTCATTTAAGTCACTAAACTATGCAAAAGTTTTTATTTAAGTTACTGGGTTATTAAGTTTTATTTTTAAAATCGGGCTAGTGAGCTCCAAGCAACGATTCGACAATCGATATTGTGGATCAATATCCATTGATGAGTAGAAGAACATACCTTAGATCCAATCGGTCAATGTTAGAGATCGAAGAAGAAACCTATTTAGATTTTGATTCTTAGATTCGTGATATTCAATGTTGTATCATGAAAATAAACTAAATCGTAGAAGAGAATATAAGGGAAATAAAAGCTTTCAATTAGTGCAAGTAGTGCATACAGAGAAGGTCATACAACAACGATTTTGACAACCCATTGACTTGGCATTCGAATAGTTTAATGACCATTTTATAATTTTTTAAAATTAAAGAACCAAAATATAAACTTACTGAAAGTTTAGTAACCATGAGAGTAATTTTCCCTTACTTGAGAGATAACATGTTGATTGTCCACACTCTCTGATAGTACCATTTCGTACTCCAATTTGGCAGATTTTCAAAACTTAATTAGTTTATGAAGGCTGCTAGCTAGGATCCAAAACTATAGCATGGCCCATCAATTAAATGGGTTACCACGCCATAGGGAGTGCACCACATGATTTTACAAGTCATTCAAAAAACTTTAAAACAAAATAATTTTATACTTTAAATTATTTAAAATAAATTTTATATAGTTGACATTTTAAATACAATTATGACAAAAATATATATAATCATAGTAGGAGTAGATAAATTCTCAAATCTAGTAGTAAAGAAGTTGGGATTGGTCCTATCTTTGTAATAAAAGAGAAGGCAAAAATTAAGCCAAGGGAGAGGGAGAGGGAGAGAATTTATAACAAGTGGATAGTGGGGTGATGGAGGGAGAGTCGGAAGAGTACAATTACCTTTAGATGCTTCAACAAAAGCTTTAATAGTTTAATCATTGCTTCTCACACATTTTATCCATATAAAAATTGTTAAATTTTGGGTATTAATTAGAATATAATTATGTTAAGTTAAAGACCTTGAGGAGTAATTTTCAATACAATTTATATATATATATTTTGTATGTGATGTTGATATCCTTTAGACATCGATTTTTTTTTTTTTTTGTGTGTCAATAAAGATTTGAAGAGTTTACCAAAACTAGAAAAGATTGGTAAGGTTGTATATGTTTTATAGACTATAGAGTATGCTTTGAATAAGTTTTCATTATATTTTATCTACATTTGCTTCAAACTTACTTAAGATGTGATTTAGTTATACATATACAAAACCCATATGTAGAGTTTGACTAGACATTTAGATAGATGGAACATTATCATGTGTCGGCCTAAATTTTTTTTATCCGAACTTTTTAAAATTATAATAGACTTTGATTAAATCTAAAGTTAAGTTAAATTAGACCCTGAGCATTATTTTCCATTCATAAAAGACTAAATTTTGACATTGATTTTTTTACCTCTCGGTACAACTTCAACTATTTTTGAAACTAATTTAAAACTTAATCATAAATAATAATTAAAATTTTTAATAATTTCATTTATTATTTTTGAATATAAAATAATAAAAATAAATATTATAAATAGATAAAGACACAAGTAATACTATTTTTTTTTGAACCAATATATCCTCTATGCTCGTTTTACTGTATAAAAAGATTAATCCTTCTATGATATGTAGCAATCTCCTTAAACAACATTTTTTCTAAGGTTCAAACTTGAATTTAGTCCTTAATAAATATTGTTTTCAAAGTTCCAACAACAATAATACTATTAACTATATAATAATCCAACAATAAGAGAGTTTTATATGGTTTATTATAGAAGCTTTAAACATACATTCATGTTTGGATCTTGTTTATAAAAATAAATAAATTAGAGATGATTCATTCGTCTTTGGTTCATCGGACACTTTATTTATTTATCTCCTAAGCCTTCTAGTTTAGCAATACTTCTCAATAATGCTTTTGAGAAGGAAAAAAACTACTTTCGAGAAGAAGTTAAAATTTCCAGCTTCTTAAAAAAATGCTTTTGGGCTACTTTTTGGCTTGGGAAAAGCACTATTACTGTTAAAAGGTAGCTTGTTTAGAAATGTTTTTATCTCATTAAAACCAAAACTAAATACACCCTAAGTAAATGTGAAAAGAGTATAGGGGCTTTGGGGCCAACGTCCTGTAACTTCTGGGTTTCCCGTAAATGTTTCAATTATGTTGTGGGCTCGTAGGCCGTGGAAGCACCAAAAATTCCACCACAGTCCACATCAGTATGTAAACTATTTTTCGAAATCGCATGTAGGAAATGCATTATTCATGTTTAAATCCAATCTGATCATCTCTTTATTCCCAGATTTCAATATCTTCAGTACACTATGTCTTATATTCTGCTTGCATTATCAACTTATCCTTAATTAGTCAGAGATTGAAAGAAACGGACCAGATTTTATTTTTCATTTTGGAAACGCACCTGATTTGAATGAAAAATCTCTTTAAACATAAAGAATAGGTGCTAACAAGTCTTATTTAGCATACTAAAATAAATAAATAAATAAATAAATATTTGACTCTTAATTTTAGCAATTGGAGATGGAACCTCTAATATATTAAAAAGAAGAAAAAAGTATCGCATAACATGGATAACCCTTTGATTATTATAAATAAATTAAAAAACCTCGTGAAGTGAAATATAAGGATTCAGATTGATGGGGAAAATGGATCCCCAAAGCAGAGGCAAATTAGAAAGGTCCGAGTGCAAAGTCTCCTACTCACCTAATAATCAAGTAGGGTCCGATTGACCAAAACAACACATCTTCTCGGCCTTAAGACCCCCAAATGAATGCATCTCAATTATCACATATTATATTTATTTTTTTCTGAAAAAGAAAGTAAGATAGTTATGTTGTGTTAAGCCCACTTGGAAAATCTCCGGGAATCAACTTGCAAGCATGTTCAATCATTATTCGTGAGGACTGGACCCAGTCATTCAAGAATTTAGGGGTCGCCAACTTGGTAAGCTTCGGTTGGGTGAATGCAAATTCCATTGCAATTTTCCTTCCCAACTTGAATTCCCTTGTACTCAAGAGTTGGCTTCTTGAAAAACAATTCAATTTGCTTTAAAGGGACATTGGGTTAATTTTATGTTGCGACTTAAGCTGTCGTTGGGGTACTTTTTATTTAGGTTTATGCTATGTTGAAATTCTATAATAACTTTAGTTTTGTTGTTAAATTGACTAAATTTCTATATAACTTTAATTATATAATCGAGTAACAAAATTTAATAGTGTTATCAATTTAAGCCTAATAACATGAATAGATCCTATATAAAACAATATTAAATTATATCAATTAAGAAAACCCCAAGACCTAGGTGATTCTATCTTCCAAGTGTTTTATTCAACGAGCAAACCACCCACTACTAGGAAAGAGAAATAGACGTGGGGCTAATTTGAACCTATTTTTGCAGCTTCCTTGAAATGTTATTAGGTGGGATTAAAAAAGAAGATTAAGCGATAAAAGTTGGCTAGACTCTTCACCTATCCATCCAATATCATTGAAAACAGCAATTAGATTTCTTAAGATAGATGTTTACGTGTAATTAAACTTGTTCTTAAAGTGTTAAAGAGGGAGTTGCTTGAATTGACACCAATACTCTACAAGTGAAACTTATATCTAGCGGAGGGTTTTTGTAAGTGCCACATACACTGATACTGAGATTATGAAATTTAAAATTGCCTAAACTTTTTTAAATCCATGAAGTCATCTTCCAACTTCCTCTTTTATCTATTTTCTGTCCACAACGGTTAAGATGTCTATATCAAGTAGGGAAAGAAAAAATTCCAGTCTTGCGTGGGAAAACGAAAATGAAGTGGCTACATTAATTTTTATTTTTATGCAGTAGCTTAGAGCTTAAGTATATTAGAAGGAAACTAATTTTGGGAGGAATAAAATAAATTGCCTTTAACATTAAAAAGCAAGAAATTCATTCCAAAGGATTGTAAAAGGCAAGTGAATTAGAGACCACCCAGATACTATTTGGTCTTATCTTAGAGCCAATTGAACGGAAAGCAAAAATGCCTTCGGGAAAAGTTTTGTTCTTTTTTTCTGAACAAAGGATACTAATGGCAGATGATAAGATGGGTTTATTGTGTAAAATCAACGGCAATGATGGAGTGGGTACCCTTTCTTTTTTGTTTAATCCCTGCAGGAGCTCCTCATGATTTTTTCTTTTGAAATATTAATATTCAAATTATTCATTACCAAACAAAACAGAGACAATTCCAGACCATATTCGTTTGTTCCACTTTAATCATTCTTAAACTCATAATTAAGAAATATATTAAAAGAGAAACAAGCACAAAATAATATTAGTATTATATGATATAACACACAAAGCAGCAGTTGAACTGTCAACAAATTATATATACTATTCTATTTTCTTTGTGAAATAAAGCCAAAAGGCAAACCAAAACCCCATAAACAATGCATTTCAAAGTCTCACATCACGTTATCACAATATATCGATATTACTTCAAAGATATTTACATTTTCAATATTTTCCTTTCATTTTTCTTTTCCCGTCTAAAATCTAATTTCATTGTTTCTCTTTTGGATTTTTTTTATTACAATCTCCATGTGCGGTGGTAGGGACAGTTTTATGCTGACACATCCGAGTGCCTGGCAGCGGCGTTGCCGGATCTTGGTTGCCGTAGAAGCTCTATCAATGTCTCCGCCTGTCCAAATAATGACAAACAAAACGACAAGGGAATCACTCCACCCATGAGACAAAATAATACAAAATGAAACCTGGAAATTTTTTAAAAATTATAATGAGAAAGAGAAATGTCAATCAAAATAATACCCAAAACACGGCGTTCCCACTAGCGCGTTCCAAGACAGAGTCACTTTGTTCGTTTTTTTCGTTCGCACAAAATGGTAAAATAGATGGGAGGAAAGTGTAAATGACGTGGCAAAATATTGTACACATCTTTCTTTTCTTGCACTAAAAACGAGCCATAAAAACTGGCAACAATTTCCTTTTTTCAAAAAACAACCGTGACACGTCAACGAACGATGACTAACCAACCCGATTTTACTGTTTTGTGAACTAAAACTTAATGCAGTTACTAGTAAGTTACCTTTTGCTTGGCGCGATTGGTGCCGGACTGAGACAAAGCGACTAAGGGAGGAATGGCTCCTTCGCGGGACACCATAGTACGGAACAACACACTATCTTCGCAAATCTGTAACAAGATTGCTACGGCGATTTCCTTTTGCCTTTGCGATCCGACTTCGATGATTTCCACTAAAACGGGAATCCCTCCTTCTTCGACTAATGCCGTTTTAGCTTCCGGTACGGGTACCAACACGCTCATAACGAAAGCCGACTTGTCAACCATGTTTGACCCGAAGTCGGCCATTAATTCCACTAGTGGTCTCATGATCCCCGCTTCAACGGCCCTGATTTTGTTCTCTTTAACCGTGCATAGAGAATAAAGCGCCGTTGATGCGTCCTTTTTCCCGCGAAATCCACCGTTTTCGAGAAGATTAACTAACAGTGGAATAGCTCCTGACCGTCCGATCGCTACCTTGTTTTCTTCTACCTGCGATAGCCGAAGCAAAGCACAAGCTGCGTTTTCTTTAGCCGTTGAAGTTCCTGTTCTCAAAGCTCTAACCAGTGGCTTAATCGCTCCCGAGGAGGCTATAAGTTCTTTGTTCTCATCGCATAAAGAGAGATTCAAAATCGCCGTCACGCCGTTTTCTTGAAGATAGGGATCAGAGGATGAAATTAACGAAATCAGAGGCCTAATCGCGCCAGCTTTAGCGATCTTGATTCGATTCTCCGGCTTGTTCTTCGCCAGAAGCCTAAGCTCCAAAGCCGCTTGCTTTTGCTCGTCAATCGAACAGGAATCGAGATCCGATACGAGCTGCCGTATCAACTCATCCGAATTCTCGGAATTAGCACAGGCGAGTACTAATCGCCGGTTCTGAGACGATGCCGATGGGAACTCCCCCGATCTATCGCTGTTACAATCACTGAAAGCTGTAGAATCGTCGTTGATACTCAAATCATTAAAGCTCCTCCCCATATACTTGTAATTCACCGGATTCTCTGTCTCCATATCTAAGCCACCACACTGTCACTGCATCAAAATCAAACCAGCGTTAATCGAAAACCACGATTCAGGATGGATGTTCAAAACGGGTTAACCGGAATCGGAAACGAGGAGTATCCGGGTTAATTGATAAAGGGCTGAAAAAATAGTGAAAGAGCGAGGGATAGGGGGAGAATATAAGGGGAATCAGTTTCAACCTACACAATTCGGCTACACTTTTGCAGTGGGGGGTCTTGGGGTGACACGTGTACTTTTTACCGTACCAAAAAAACCAAAGCCTGATAGGAGCACGTGCGATGAGAATGGTGTCCCTTTTTAGGCGCGTGCATAGAAACTAGATGGTTGGATTGTCTATTCGATAAAAGAGTGGTTTTCATGGAAGGTGAAATCGTTTTCCGGTTTTCGCAATTTCTCTTTCATCGATAAAACTATAAAGACTTCCCACGATTTAGAAAGTTTAATTGATACACAGATAAAACTGGGGCATGGTTTTTGGTACTGTGATAAGTTAATGGTACGCTTTCAGTACTCTCATTTCGTCCTTCCAGTTACTGCCACGTAAAACCAAATTCCAATTCCCTATATTTTTATTTATTTATTTTGGGCAGTGTCCAGTGCCGACTTGGGTGCACAAGCTGACTTGCATTAATCTTAAGGTATTTAGTACAAACACAGATGAGATCAGGCCACGCTTCTCCGCCTTTTAATCACGAAAATCAAGCCGATGCTGTTGTTAATGCTGTTGGGTATAATTCCTTTCTTTTTCTTCTTGTCGGTAATTTAAGTTTTAATTTTGTGTCAAGGAATAATATGATTTTCTTTAAAGAATAAAATACTAGCCTCAATAATTATTTTTTGTAAATTTTAATTTTCTTACACGTTACAGTGCTGTCGATAGAAAATAGAACATAATATA
Organism: Gossypium australe; assembly: GCA_005393395.2. Classification (NCBI taxonomy): domain Eukaryota; kingdom Viridiplantae; phylum Streptophyta; class Magnoliopsida; order Malvales; family Malvaceae; genus Gossypium; species Gossypium australe. The sequence goes on from CM016626.1 coordinate 30,920,839, forward strand.
AAATTCTTAATAATTATAAAGTGTTACCACTTAACTCTAAAGTCTTTTCTAACTTTAAAAGTATAATAATTGTATCATTGATAATTTTGTTCCATGATTTTTGCAATTTGAAGGCACCACATGGCTTTTGCCATTTGCCTTCCGGACTTTTTATGCTTTTCGCACATCCAATGAGGAGAAAAAATAGAGTAGTCGCATGGCATGGTAATCGAACTTCAACTTTTGTGTGGTCTTGAAATTCTGGGTACTTACCCTATGGCCCCATAGGTAGCCGAATTAGGCCACACCGTCGTCTCAGGCTGAATGATAACAAATTGGGATTCTTTTAGATATGGTGAAGAATAATACATTATGACATTTAAAAAAAAAATCAGTGTAAGGGGAGGGGGGGAACAATGAGTGGACTGGAGATGTGATTATGAAATTATAATAAGCCAACCACATTCGAGTATTGACTTGGAAATCCAATAGTGATGGTTGACTGCTATATATTTGACCTAGTTAATATATATCGGCTGCTAAGAAGGGTAAATTAAATCTTATTTTTATAAGGGGAAATTATATTAACAATTATTCAATTTTAATGTAGCTGACAAAACAATCATTCTAAATTTAATTCCGTCACTCAAATTTAAAAAAATGACAAATCAATCATTAGCATTACAAACGTCACAAAAAGTTGAGATAGCTCGTTAACTTGCCATGTTGGCATCTCACGCACCATCCCTATTAACTTGCAATAGAAGAACAAGAATGAAGAAAAAATATAACCCATGTATTTGCTTTGCCAAAATAGAATTCGACCCTCTCCCTCTCCCTCTCCCTCTCCCTCTCCCCCACTATCCCTTTCCCTATATTAACCATTTCGTGTTTCTAGATCACCGAAAAAAGCAACTCAAAAGAAATCCATTTTTTTGGGAAAAATTTGAAATAAGAAATCAAAAATTAAAAGGACAATATATATATACAAGGTTCTCTCTTGAGAGTGGCTTGATTGAGGTTTGAAAAAAGCCTTTCAAATTCGTGTTCTTGAAGCTAGTTATCGGAATACTGTCTTTGGAAGGAGCACTTGAAGGTTTTGAAAGGAGTAGGAAGTTGGTGATAGGAGTGGTGGTGGAGTCTGTTTTCTGAGCAGTGGTTTTGCGCTCAACAAGTTGTGGGTGTGCAAGAGTAGCCGAGGCCTTGCGCGGGAGATAAGAGAAGTGGGCGTTCGTAGTGGACATTATTTGTGTTTCCCTTTCAGAGCTTAGAGCCAGCTGATTGAGCTTAGTTACTGGGTCGTGTCTTTATAACTCCAACAAAGCAACCATGCGAAGAAGAAAGAGATCCATTATTAAGAGGTTTTTTCAAATTTTTTTGAGATCAAATACTCCCTAAAAAGAGCATGGATCTTGTGAATAAATCCGGTCCAAAAAAATAAGGAGAAATTTCTCCTTCGGTCCTTCAATTGAACTTGCAATCGACAAAAAATTGTAGTCAAATTTAAAGAGAATCGAATAGATCAAAAAATAATTTTGTAAATTTTTTTTGTTGTTGATAAATTTGACTAGAAATATTTAGAGACTCTAAATTTGGGAATGAGTATGTATAAATCTGTAACGGAAAATGTTAGTGGGTAGCTGATTTGTCATTTTTTGATAATATTAGAGACTGATTTGTCATTTTTCGAAAGTTAAATGGCTGTTTTGTCAACTACACTAAAGTTGAGTAATTGTTTGTGTAATTTACCTTTTTTTTTATAATTAATCTCCAATGTGGAGACATATATATTTTGGACTTTCAAATTTTTAATAAAATAATTTAAGATTTTTTTAGTAAAACAGTAATTGTAGCCAGGAACAAGAAATCTGGGCGTCTTTTTTATGATTAAAGTGAGAGTTTGGTATGAGTTCATGCTAACCTCAGGTTGTGTAACTTTTTAAATTTCAAATTGTGTATATAGAAATATAAATACCTCGTTTAGTCATTAAGAAAAGTAGGCAGGTAACTCATCTTCCAAAAAAAAACGTAGGCAGGTACTTAATCTATAATGACCAATGGAATAAAAACAAGGAGGTAATGGTAGTTATATACTATAAATTTAGTAAATGGACAGTTTTCCAGAAATCCGGAAAATGCATTAAAATGATTTATAGAAAACTTAAAAATGGGAGAATCAATCTTCCAAGTTTGCTACATGAATTTGAATTTGTGGGTTATGGGATGGAAAGTAGCCATCCACATCTTTAGGAGATAAAATCCGAATGAATGCTTAATGGTGATGGTGAGGTGCTTGCCCATCTAATGGGCCAATATATTTATTGGTATATGAAGAGATGTAACGATGAAAAGTGAGGGAAAAAAAATAGTTGACCACTATTCTAGGCAAGTTTAGGGGTTATCTTCGACCGGTTTTAAAACATTGATATGCATATACATGTTTATCTTGACATTTTCACGATATTCTGTATTAATTTGACTTCTTTTTCTAGCACACAATCATGTTAAAGAAATATACAATACAATTTGAGACAGATATGGAGTCTACTAGTTTGATCTATGATAATGGAAGAGAAATTATAATCCCAATATTAAATTATTAATTTTAGTAATTGTGAATACACAAAATATTTAAAAACTTACAGCATGTTTGGTTAGATGGAATTGCTATTCCATTTCGTCGCTATTCCACGCGCTACAGTAAATCAGTAGTTTGGTTCACCATTTAGGTGATTCCACAGAATAACTATTGCACCCTTATTCCCTCAGTTGTTGTAATACGTATTCAGGGGTTGGGGGTCTGAATTGCTATTCAACACCACATGCGTAATACATTTTCACATTTTTTGACCAAAATAGCCCACTTTCTTCTTCCCAAAATTCTTTCCAGATTTCTTCCTCAACGTTTATCCCCAAATCAAGCATCCATTCGCTCTTTATCTTCATCTCCCCAAAGGGTACGTTTTCTTTTTTTATTTGATTCCTTTGTAAATTGGCAGCATGCAGAATAGAAACGCCATGGAGAGCGAGAGTTCTCTGCTCAATATTTTGAGACTTTTTCTCTCGATTTTTTTTCAAGTTTTTGTAAATTTGATTTAGGGGTTTTTTAAGGTTACTATTTCTGATTGTTTTCTTCAATTTCATTGTTTGATTTTAGGTGCTTTATAGTTTTTTAGCTAATGAAGGGTTTGTCTATTGCTTTATCTTTGGTGGTCTCCTCTCATGCTAAAAAGCTTTGAACTTTCTAATCTTTTTTGCATTATTGCAGATCCTGCAAATAAAGCCAGAGGAAGTATTGATTGAATCCACTAGTGTGATTGGTTAGAGAATAAAGAAGGTGCGGGCTTTTTTCATTTTTTATGTTGAACATGGGCATCCTATTTATATTCTTGCTTATTAAAAAGATGATAAAAAGAAATGAAAAAAAAGAAGATTATACCAATATTTCAAGATGATTAAACAGTGATCTATGCTTAAGGTTCTACCAATGACATGTGTTTATCCTTGTATCTTTGTATGGCTTCAGCAATCTACATTTTTCAATTGAAAAAAATGCCATTTCTTGTTCAAATTACTGATGAGGTTCATGTTCGGCAGTATTGGTAGTAGGTTGAGGGGTCTTGCCTAATGAATGTTAAATCATCTGTCGGATATATTAACTGCAATTCTGTAACTTACAATACTATGTCATAATCTACATAGTCTCCAAACTCACAATATTCCCCATTCAACTCTTTACAGTCACAATAAGAGCCCACCATCATAGTGCTCTCTTTTCCTTTCGTGTGGGTGTCTCGCTGATGCCTCATACTTGTAAAACAAAACAGTAAAAAATAAATAAACAAACAAAACCTCCCCCCTTTTCTGTTTAATTCATGATACAATTACTTGTATTTCATCTGTGTACAACCCATTTTTTGCCCGGCCCATTCCACAATATTTTAACCAACCCATAAAACTCCAAACAGACCCGAGAAAAAAGAGCAGAGAAGAGAAGCTGTGAACTTACGCAATGGGTTTCACTGCTTACATAAACCCTAGTTTAAGGCGGATTAAATCATTTAGTTTTCGGAAAAAGAAAAAAAAAAGAACAAATTTTCTTGCCAGACATTTCAGAACATCGATCCGAAAATTTTGGTGCACTGCTTTATTATTATTATTGTAATAACCAATTTTAGCCCGGGCCTGTTACAAAACTAACTAAAGCCCAATACAAGCAAACCCAAACAACCATTAACCTAAATCAGTGGCCCAAAACCAAGAAAATTTTTCAAAAGAAAACCCTAGCCATTTGCTAGCCGCCGCTCCTCCACTACCTGCGTTAGGACACAACATCTCGAATTCTCAAGAAATAGCTTTCTTTTTTTATTCAAAACTTTTTATTTTAAAAGGATATTTCGCTATTTAGGTTAAACAAGGAAAATCAACACCCAGTAAGTTAGGGCACGATTTTCCCGAATTTCTAAATACGAAATATTGTCTTTATGAAAGAAATCAAATTTGTATTGGGTAAAATGCAGCACGAATATGTAACAAAATGTAAAAAATAAATTACGATGCTAGCAAGCATATAGGACAAATATGTTAGATACAAACGATAATAATAAGACGAAAATAGAAATAAAATGAGTAAAACCAATATGCTAAAAGGGATAATAAGCAGAAAACAAAAGAATAATAAGCAAAATAAAAGCTTTACAAGAAGACAGGAAAATAAAAATAATAACAATAATAATAATGATAACAAAAATGATATTGAGATGTAAATATAAGTAGGAATATATAAAATATGATAATATGAATGAAAATAGAAGTATATATGAAATAATACAAGTATAAATATGTAAATAAAAATTTAAATAAATAATAAAAGTATTAAACTAGGAAAATAAATATAGTTAGGAATATAATAATAATGGTACAAATATAATACTATTACAAATAATAATAAAAATAAGGATAGTAATAAGAACAAATAATAGTGAAATATTCAAATAAATAATAAAAATTATAAGAATAGTAATAGTGGAAATGGTAGAAAACATAAAAATAGAAATACTAAATAATAACAATAAACAATAATAACAGTAAATAAGAATAAGAATAAAAAACCAATAATAATAATAATAATAATAATAATAATAATAATACTGATTTGATAATAAAATAGCCTGACTGACTAAAAAGGATTAAATCGAGTTGGGGCAAATCTGAAGTGAATAAGAGAAAAAAAAAAGGCTAAATTGCATGCGAAAATAGCCAGGAGGGACTAAAGTGGGCAATATCCCCTAAATTCTCATGCGCACATCCAGTTGGCAGCTTTAGGGACCAAACCGAAAACAAAATGAAACCCGAGGGCCAAATTTAAATTAATAAAAAGACACAAAATAGGGCTTAATCAAACAGGGCTGCGAAAAAGGGGGACCATTTGCGAAAATATCCCTTTGAAGGGATATGCACATCTTCCCTTAGGCCAAACGACGTAGTTTTATTCAAATTTGAAACACCCAAAATTTTTACAGGTTTCAACCCAACATTTCCCTTCAAACACAGCAGCAAACAAACCCCCTCTTCCTCTCTACTCTCGTCTTCCACGCCCTACGCTTGGACTCCTGCCGCCGGTTGCCGCACGCCTCATCTCCGGTGGCTACGACGGAGAAGAGACTCCAACAACGCGAACTCGAGGCTCAAGTAAGTTCTTTTTACCCCTTTTTTGTTATTATTTCGTTTTTTAAGGTTTTAAAGAAGATAAATAAAATTAAAAAAATCGAAATAACTGAAAATATTAATGGAAGAACAAAAAACAACCTTCTGAAATTTATTCTTTTTGGTTTTTGATTGTTGATGGTTCGAATTAAAAAAGAAAAAATCCCCCTGTAACATCCTAGATTAGGGGTTATGCGTTCGTGCATAATTCATGAGTAGTAGGTTTTGGCAGTGTTTGGAAGTGAATTAAGGGTTTTTAAAATCCTAGGATAGAAGAGAAAGCTTTGGACAATTATTGGTTTTTAAGTTAAAAAGGGGGAGTTAGGCTAAGGTAGCCTTAAGAAAAGTTTTGGGGAGTTTAGGACACAAGAAGTGATGTGGAAAAGTGGCAAGGGACGCCATCTAAGGTGCAAGGGTTATGGCATCAAGTGAAGTACTTTGAGGGAAGAATCCCATTGTGTGCATTTTTGCTTAATTTTATGAAATAGCATGTTTACTGTGATATGGATGTGTGGTGTGCATTATTAGAATCTTGGAAATGTATGGAAATGTATGGAAATGTATGGAAATGTGTGGAAATGTATGGAAATGTAAGGCAATGTAGGGAAATGTAAGGAAATGTAAGGAAATGCTTTGGAAACGTTAAGTTTAAAAGAGGAAAGTGAACATTTTTGGAAACTAGGGGATGTAAGGAAATGATGTGGAAATGATTCAAAAGAGGAAAGTAAACATTTCTGGAAACTTGGAAATGTAAGGAAATGTCAAGTTTAAAGAGGCAAACGAAAATTTTTGGAAACTTGGAAATGTAAAGAAATGTCAAGTTTTAAGGCTTAAAAAGAGAAAACTAAGGCAAGGTGGCCTTAAGAAAAAATAATAGGAGGAATTTGACACACAAACAGGCTTGGAAAAGTGGCTTGGAAATGCCACTTAAAGCCCAGTAAGTGACGCCACAGGCAGGTGCAATTGGGCCTGGGTTCGAGTCACATGGGAAGCTAAAATAAAAGTTTTTATTTTCGGCAAGGAAGGGAGGTAGTGGACGGCAAAGGGAGACTAGGGGAGGAGTTTAAGATGAGGTTTTATTCTTATTAAAATTCGGCTAAAAGGGGAGATAAATGTGGATATTATTTCTTTTATTTTGATAGATAAGGAAGAGATAAAAGAGGATTATTATTAGTATTATTTTTATTAGGAGATAAGAGATAAATATTGGATTAAGTCTTGTTGATAATTAAAGTGATAAATCAAGGGATAAAGTTATAGAAGAGTGGTGGCCAAGTAAAGGACTCTAGCCTAGTAAATTTGGCTATAAAAGGAAAAGAGAGGCCATTCAGCATTATTTTCTCTTCCTTGATAATCTCTGCCGAATTTTCTCTGCAACCCCTATTCTTTTCTTCTTCATTCTTCTCCTCTCAATTTTCCAAAAGCCGAAAGCTTGCTAAGATCAAGGCCATAGCCGAATAGTTTGAGACTTTAAGCAAAGGAACTGTCGATATCTAAAGTAAGGGTAAGATCTCATTCGGTTTCATCATTTTTTTAAGATTTACCGAAATCTAGGACTAATCCCATTAGAAACTGTTTGCCGAAATTTGGAAGGATCTTCCGGGATTTACTAAGTGTCGACTACAAGGAAGGAGAAGTTCTTTTCCTGAAGGTACACCATAAGCTACGTGTTCCCTAGTTATTCGATGAATTTCGGGATTTAAAATCCACAAGGTAAGTGTCTATAGCATTCGGCCAAGGCTTATTTTAGTGTTTGGATCTATCTTTTATTATCTTAAAAGTAGAAAGCTAATATGTTAAAGGGATCTAGAGTTGGCCGAATACAAGGAAGAAGGATACAAAGTTTCGGGACTTGGTTCTTAAGTCAATCGGCAACAAGGTAAGTTTTAGTGTACTAATCCTACTAGGATTTGAATTTATGGCCGAATGGCTCTTTGCTAAGTATTAAATTATTGATTAAATGTAGAGATTTAAGATCTAAGGCATTAGATCAAGCTTTTCGGGACTTGGATTGAAAGCATTAAGCGAATCAGGTGTGTAATCCCCACTATCTTTTAATACGTTTTATGGCAATATTTAATATAAGTATGTATAAGAATGTGAATATGGCTAAGGTACCCTAATGTGGTACAAAGTACTCAGGTACGTTTCCTACTCTTACTAGGATTATGAAATATGTTATATTTTAACATGTGAAAAGTGACATGAATGTGAATTTAAGTATGATATGCATGACATGAATAAAATAGGGCATTCGGGTTATATGAGAAAGGGGAAGTGAACGTGGTGACTTCGGTCTCACTATTTGAATGTGGTGGCTTCGGTCACATTATCTGAATGTGGTAACTTCGGTTACATTATCTGAATATGGTGTCTCATGACACAATTATCTGGTGGCTATGCCACGAATTTATATGGGCGATGAGCACGTCGACTGCAGCGACTGCCTTCAATGGTGTGTAGCGGAAGGAGGGTTGACTTAGTAGTCCCCACGGTGTGCAGGTTGGTACGGGGATGTGTAGCGAATGGCATCTAGGTTTGGGTTCGGGTTTGCATCATTATCTTGAATTAGTATGTGAACATGATATGTATGGTATGCCTAAATCTATTAAATCTTAGTGTTGGTTACACATTGAGTCTGTTTGACTCACCCCGTTGGGGAAATATTTTTCAGGTGATGAGCAGTAATGGACCGGGTCGGCAGGAGCTCAAAGGTGGCCAGGCACAGCAAGCAAATTTTTAATCTGGACATTTTATTTTATTTAAGTACTCTACAATTTTTATTTTGGGTTTTGTTTTATATAATAAGGCCATAGTGAACTATTTTATTTCTGTCTTATTGTTTAATTATGTTTACAAATTTTTATTAAGTTAAAGATTAAGTAATTTAATTTTTGAATATACTCTATATGTTTTATCACTTAAAATTAAAAAGGGTTTTCAATATAAAATCGAATTCGCTTTCAACTCAAGCCCAACCCAAAACAATATATTTTTTTTTAAAATCGCACAAGTTTTTCCTAAGAAGCAAAAGAATTTGAACCGGTTTTTCTTGAGGAACATACTAGATCCGGACCAGGCTCGTGGGCCGGGTTTGGGGTGTTTCACCCCCTTTTCTTACAAATCGAATGGCTTTTTATAGCCAAATAAGAAAAAAAAAATACAAAGTTCATTTGCTGTTGTGGTTTGCTTGCTGTCATTGTTTGTCCTCTTTCGCAGGTATGGAGGAGCAAAGGGGCGGTGGCCGAAAAAGGTAAGTGGGCGCAGGTAGTGGAGGAGCGGCGGCTAGCAAATGGCTAGGGTTTTCTTTTGAAAAATTTTCTTGGTTTTGGGCCACTGATTTGGGTTAATGGCTGTTTGGGTTTGCTTGTATTGGGCTTTAGTTAGTTTTGTAACAGGCCCGAGCTAAAATTGGTTATTACAATAATAATAATAAAGCAGTGCACCAAAATTTTTGGATCGATGTTCTGAAATGTCTGGCAAGAAAATTTGTTCTTTTTTTTCTTTTTCCGAAAACTAAATGATTTAATCCGCCTTAAACTAGGGTTTATGTAAGCAGTGAAACCCATTGCGTAAGTTCACAGCTTCTTTTCTCTGCTCTTCTTTCCCAAACCGCCCCTTCGGCTTTTCAAAGTTAAAACGTGAATAAAGGACCTGGACTCTTCTCTGATTTTGGCAAAAAAGCCAAAGGTAAATTCCACTTTTCTTCTCACTCAATATTTGTGCAGCTTTTAAATTATCAGACACTTATGTAACTATTTTGTTTCTCTTTTACAAGATTTACTCAACAAGGACTACACCTCCGACCAAAAGTTCACCATTTCTAGTTCCAGCTACGCTGGATTGGTATCAATATTCATCTCTTTCTTCTTCTTTTTTTTGTCTTTCTTTTAATTCTTATGTTAAATAGATGTCTGTAATGATGTGGTGAACGGCGATGTTGTTGCCACTATTCTTGGCCATTAACAACATTTATTGTGGCCATTAACATTAACCCATTTTCAGGGGGAGGGAAAGGAAAGGCGATCTCCATAATTTTGTTTTATTTTGATGTTTTGCAGCAATGAAGGAACATCGTCATTTTCTTTCTTGTCACTTTCACATTGGCATCTAGTGATTTAAAATGGAATCTTAGTAACTTTCAACTTTGTTCCTATCATTAAGTCAATATACCTGTTCAGGGCTTTAGAGAGAGTGCCAAACCAAACTTGGGAGTCTTCTCCAACACCTTTGTGTCAAAGGCCCCAGATATAGTAAGGAAGGACTTCGGTCTAAGCTCATACTGTACAAGAGCACCAAGATTGCCATGGTTGTTGAGCTTTGCCTTCACCAGTGTGTGTGGATCAACAACATATGAGCATCCCACAGTTAATGTGTTTTCATTTGTGGAGAACTTTCTTGCAATCTCACCCACAACAGCTCCACCATTTAGCTGATTAAATGGTGCAAATATGACACCTTTAGGGAGTCTCCTTTATCAGCCCTGCAAGCAAAGGACAACAACTGATTACAACATTTATTGTGGCCATTAACATCAACCCATTTTCAGGGGGAGGGAAAGTTTTGCTTTTTGGATTGTTAAAAAACCTTTGATTATTACTCATTTTAATAAATTATTACTCCTATTGATTAGGCCTCATCTGATTTCTTTTTTGTCCTTCTGGTTGGTTGGCTTGGTCCAGCCAAAATATCTCAAGCTTAGCAAATACTTTATAGGGGCTGGACTGGAACATTTGAAACCTAGTTTAGAAAATGAATCTGGAGGTGAGGGGACCAATATACTTACTTTAGGTGATCGGATATTTTGGTATGATCCACAATTTGCTTCAGGATTTTTTCTCCTCGTATTTGTCCTACTTGACGAGGTAATAGTAAGCTGGGTTTATTTAGGACTCAAAATTTTTTGGGCTCAAATTTTTTTGAGCTTGGATCATCTCGGGCTCAGGTCCTTTTGAACTCGGATTTTTCGGGTTTGTTTTTTTTTAAATATATTATTATTTTATGTATTATTAATATACTAATTTAATATATCGATTTTGGTTAGATATATAATTGGTTTTGGTTTCAGTAATACTTTTATAATATATTAATAAATTATCATTAAAGTTTAATTTTATATATTTATTATAATATATAATTATAGTATTAAAAATATATGTATTTCACTTTATAATTTTTATTTCACTTTATAATTTAACATAAAAAATTTATTATTAATTACTTTTCTTATTAATGAATTTCTAATAGAAATATTTCAAAAAAACAAAAAAATAATCATCTATTTATATTTTAAATAATATCATAAAATTATATTATTTATTAGGGTAAACTACTAAAATAGTCATTTTTGTTTGTCTCGGGTTATATTTTAGTTACTTACGTTTGAAATGTTACGTTGTAGTCACTTACGTTATTGTGTTGTAACATTTTAGTCACTGAGTGCTAATTGTTGTTAACGGTGTAACGATAAGCTGATGTGATATGTTAAATCATCTTTTCAAACGAAAATTTTAAGTTAAAATATACACTTGATCCATATATTTTTTTTATTTTGAGCAATTTAATTTTTTTTTGTTTTTTGAACTTTCTTTTTTTTTTCTCTATTTTCATTTTTTTCCTTCTGTTTTCCTTTTTTCTTTATTTTTAACCTTTTTTTTATATTTTTCATTTGTTAAAATTAGTCCTTATACTTTTATTTTTTTGAACAATTTAATTTTTTCTTTTTATTTCTTTATTTTTTTTTCTTCTTCCCCTTTTATTTTTCTCCCTTCTCATATTTTTCACTGTAGAAATATAATCTTTGCCCACCAAATAAACCAAGTTCTTGTTTCTTTCACATGATTCCTAAATTGAATTTCATTGAAAACTGAATATCAATCCTTCTTAATCAAACCTCGATTTGAATATAACCTAAATTTGAAATTAAAATTAGATCAAACTAATCAATATAAAAAAAATCATTTCTTTAATTAAATCTAAACATAAATTGAATTCTTTATAATCAAAACAATTTTTTTTTTTCGTTTCCAAACTTCTACAAAATTGTGTAGGTTACTTCTTTCCTTTTCTTTTATATTTTGACAATAAATTTAAGCAAAAGATAAAATTGATCTAAATCTTCTTGGATATTTTGAAACAAGTTTAATTAAAAGTCTAGCATAGATGAATCGAAGAGAGAAAGGGAGCATAGAACCAAACTGTTTTGGGTAAAGCTAAGGGCAAGTTTCGTATGGTCATCGTTTTAGTCATTAAGAGTGTAGAGCTTGTTTGAAAAATCTATTGAACAACGTAGTTTTGAGAAGGCAAAAATGTTGTACGTAAGATAGATAAGGTGGTTGTGGGTGTTGGTTAGGAGGTTAAGGGAACGTGCTCGGGAAACTTTGTTGAGGGTGGACTGCATAAGTCACGACTGGTAAGGTCTTCGAGTGAGGCGAGCTTGTGGACTAGGTTATTGAGAGATCCAAATTGGTTTGTTAAAGCGATGATGGACGATGCGAATATGCGAATATGCGAAGCAAGTTTTATTTGAGTTTCAGCTTTCCCTTTTTTTCTTTCATAAACATAAGAAATGTTTTAACAAATGGAAAATATAAAAAAGACTACGTTAAAAGAGATGTAGAATTGAGGAAAACAAAGAGAAAAAGAAGAGAATGAAAAGAAAAAAAAGGAAAATTAAAAGAACATAAAAGAAAAAAATTAAATTGCTCAAAACAAAAAAAATATGAGGACAAATTGTATAATTTAATTTAAAAATTTTGTTTGAAATGATGATTTAACGTACCACATCAGTTTACTGTTACACCGTTAACATAAATTAACGGCTCAGTGATTAAAATATTACAACACGTTACCATAAATGGCTAAAACGTAACATTTCAAATATAAATGACCAAAATGTAATACGAGGTAAACAAATTTCAAACTTTGAGTCGAATTTATCTTAAGTTTGGTCCAAATGGGTCTTGAGCTCGAGTTCTGTCTGGCTTGAGCCTGTTATAGACTCAAGCTTTCTCGAATTCGGACCTGCACGGGCAGACTCTCATATTTTGCTGTAATAATTTTTATTATTATAGTTTTGGCCCGTTATCTTTAAATATGTTTTGCAGAGTCACCCTTGGTCTACCCTATAATTTTAGTAATTATTGCCGCCAAATGCAAATGCTTGCGATAAGCATAACTAAATGCTTTTTACCTCTTTAAGTCTGGAGTGGTAAGTTCTAATCCTAGCGGTATATAGCCAGGAGCCGCAATTTAAATTTTATTGGTTTCTGTCTTTTGACAAGTGCTGCTCCTATTGGTCTCTGTTTGGTAAGCTAATCACCAACTTACATTTCAACTTGGACAATGAAATACTTCTTATCTTAAAATTTATCTCATGAATTCGTCTGAAATCATGGGTTTGCTACCGAAGATTCAAGTTGGATGGTCCTGCCATTAGAAATCTTAATTTACATTGTTAGACTAAACGCTTGAAGTTTGAAGTTGAATTAATACTCTAGAAAGGCTGAGTGTTTCATTGAAGGCTTAACCTTGCAAGTTGCAACCGACCTGGTAGACTTTGTCAGGAAATAAATGAGCCCTTTTCAAATTTCAGATGAAAATCTCCGACTCCTAAAAGTAATGGTTTTTCTATGTCAAATATCTTTCCCATGAAAAGAATCTAGCTTTGGATCGGCTTTTCTCTCCTCCCACTTGTATAAATATCTACCACTTCTTTATAGCAAACACCGCAAATATCTGTTGCTATATATAATACGCATCTCAAGTAAAGAGTGTAGCCGAATATATATACGTATGAGATAATAAAATAGCAGTTGACTTTGGGAAAGCTATTGCTTCTTGGCTATCGATTAAAAAAATCGAGGGGAACAAGATGACTCAACGGTTGTCAACCTCGAACAGTACAATTTGAAGTGCCTGCCTTTTTTGTTTCCAACATTATGAAAGTAAGCCATAGCTCGTATTAGCAACTGGCAATCAGTGCTTGTTCAGGGGCATTATTCCAGCTAATTTGTTTTGTACGATATAATTTTAGTGGAATTTATGATTACCAGTCATAATTAGAATATCTCATCACACACACTAAAGTGGGATTTTACAAACAAACAAAAGCAAAAACAAATATCAATTCAAACGAATTATTAGAATGTGTGAAAACAGACTCGATTTCAATGTAAACAAGAAAAATATTAACTACATGTACTTTATTGGGACTCGTATCTATGAATACAATGAAGTTGGAAAATTTGAACCTTCACCCGAAACTGGATAGCATAGTTTCAGACATGATAACAAGCAACTCAAGCCAATGTATATAAGTCGGGTACAAAAGAGAACCACCTGAAACCACAGCTCCACTTGTCTGGGATTGAAGGACACTTGGGTATCCAGTGCCACGTTCTCCTCGAAACCTTGCAATACAAGATCTCTGGCCATGTGTGGCAGCAAACACAGATCATATCCTGATGCCAAAAGCAATACACATGCTCATAGTTGTGGTAGCACACAGACATAAATTTCCTGCACATCAGTTCTGGCAATCTTTCCACTTCCACCCAGTTCCCTCCATCACCCATTTCCCACAATTTCATACTCCTTGAAATCCCATTCCTACCAATCCCCCCCACCATATACAGTTTCCCTTCATCGGTGTTACTCACCAGCCTCACAAAAGTAAGCTCCCTTGGCATTTCAGTGTCGAGATTCTCCCATTTCCCGTTTTCCAAGTCGAAGCACACTACGGAGAACGGTTCAGGGGTAGCAAAATACAAAGACCCATTGAAGGATGCGCCTTCCTGATGGAAATTGTCGGCCAAGAGCGGTTGAAAACCATCGAATTGTCTCCATGAATGAACCTTCGAGTCGTACACAAAAGCATAATTGGAAGAGAACTTGGAGCAAAGCAGGAAGATTTTATATCCGTGTGGCGTAGAAACCAAAGTAAGCATCTCGAAAGCAAAAGGGAAGAAAGGGAATTGGATGAGCCTGGAAGATTTGACCAACAGGTTGCAAACAAGGAAAGCAGAGGAATTGGGGAGAGAGAAGCAGAAAAGTCCATTACACGATGAAAGAAGGTTAAACTGAGCGGCGGAAGGCGGTAAAAAAGACAAGGGAAGTGCTAATCTGCGCCAAGCCCCACGGATAGTATCGTAGAGAGGGAAATTACTGTAGCACTGGGGATGAGAAAGCAAAAAGAATGAAGAGAAAAGAGAGGCAGAAGAATATTTGGAAATGAAAGATGGAGAGAATACGAGAGACTTGAAATGCTTACAAGTTGACCTCAAATTCAACAAGGTTTTGAGAGGCAAAAAGGAGAGTATGTGCTCGAGAAGTTCCGACGGTAGCTTGCTCCAGATTCCAGGATCCATGGCTGCTGATCTGCCTTTCAAGCTTTTTGCAATCATGGCGTCTCCTGATGAGGGAGTTTAAGCCGATGCCGATTGGTGTCGTTTTAATTATATGGGTTAATTTAAGATGGAGAAGGAATTGAAAAACTAACAAGTGTATTGCAAAAAGTCCTAATTTGCTGCGTTAAGTTATTCACATTTCAAACCAATCTTAAAAGAGGACAAATATAAAGAAAGAAGAGACTGGAATTTATAAAGCGGCAGTGTAATTAGCAGTTGTGGGTTGCCATGTTAACACGGGAGCCTTAATTAAGGTTTTCTAAATTTTGACTGACCATAATTTATTTAAGCAAGTGATTGGGTAGTACCACCTCTACTTGCCTAAGAAATTAATAAAATATAAAAAGAAAATAATTATCTAAACATGTTTTAATATTGTTAGTGGACATGTTCAATTTGATGAAAGCTAAACTTTTATTTAGTTTGGAAGGCCCAATTGCATGGATAGCAATGCTTTTTCTTGGAACAACAAAGTACTCATTTAATTTAATTATATCCTTTAACGAACAACAGACAATAAAACCGGAAAGGAAATGTACATATACACATCCATCTAATATATATATACAAGAGGTAGAAAGAAGCTAAAGATGGTAGCACCAGATTCTAATCACTCCAACTATCCTCATCTTTAGCCTGCCTTCCATTCTGCATTTCCAATTTTTTTAGTTAGAACAGGCTTGTAGGACAGCCATATAAAACGTGAAGAAATGGGAAGGAAATGTTCAACTTAGATGAATTACCGTGTCATCTGTAATCGTTTTGCTTGGAGACCAGACAAGAATTTGTCGATCATTGCCGCCTGTATATAGTTCCTGAACATGGTGAACAAATCAATCAAAAGGTAGCTCAAGATTAAAAATGTTCAGCACAGAAGTCTTCAACTAACTAGATTTATTTTAGCAAGCATTTTACTATATTAGATCGAGTGAATTGATCCTATAATGATTTGATAAAACTGTTTCAACTGTTGTACTTGAACAGTAGTCCTTTTCTTTTTTTGGGGCAAAATAGATAATTAAGCAGCCTTGGGAAAGTTGTAGAGGAGTTATGTCATACCTGATCCTGTGAACTGAACCAACAACAGTTGACAGATTCATAGTGGCCTCGAAATGTAAGGGACATTTTACCAGACCATACGTCAAATGCCTACAAAATTAGGAGGACATTCAAGGTGTAACTGTTGGCAGAACAATATGATTATATATATAAATATATGAAACTCACATAAAATCAAAGAAATTGATGATATAGAAAGAATATTTTACTTTCACGACTGCCATGCATGGGACAAAAACTTGAGCTGAATCCTGAGATACGGCTAACTGAATTGCCTTGCTTGCTTGGAGGCGCACCTTTCCGAAGTTTACAAGTGTATTGTAGCCAGATTCAAGATCCCACAACTTTATTCTAGAATCAGAGCCTGAATTAAAAAGACAAAGAGAGAAATCATGACCATGTAAAATTTGGAGGGCTGAGTACCTAATTTTATTGTACAAGTAATGAGAGTTTCAGAAAAAATACTATTGATATCAGCTAGGACAAAACAAGAGGTTAAACTAATTTCATTTATAGTTTTCTAGATAAGCATAGTGGACTATATACACACCCCTTAGCAGCCAATGCACCTCACAAAGCTTTGAATCAATTAGTATCATCTACAGAGTATATCTTACTCAGTTTTCTGCTTATGCATGCCTATAGTCACCTAAATGACAACTTGTAACTATTTTTATTAAAGCAACCTGATAGACTACAGCAGATTCCCCAATAACACATTGAGCACCTATCAACTACGGTGAACCAGTTCTAGCCATAAATAACTACCATGGAAAAGATCAAAACTCAACCTGCACTTAGAAGGTACATGCCATCATCAGTTACTTTTAAACCAGTTACGGCACCATAATGAGCAGTGGCACGATCCTGAATGGACAGCATCCCGGGATGTAGTCTTTGTCTTGCAGAACCCTTAGATGGCATTCGAGCAATGGTTGACTGTTTCATTCCATGCCCATTGGCATATTTCTTTTGTGGTACTCTTGATTTTACCAACAAGTTTTGGCCAGCCGACAGTGACTTTGAGACTGAGACCTGAGAGGGTACAACGGAAACAAATTCAAGGGATTAAAAGATCTTCATACTCGTTATTCAAACCAAAGAGTTTTATACTATATAATAAAAACTTAGATACTATATCTATTTAAGCCAAGATGAGCTATTTAAGAGAAACGAGCTAGTGGACCAAAAGCAGCTAGGACAAAACACTACAAAACTATTCCTAGTATCAACATAAAAAAAAGCATATTCTCCGTAATTTGGATAAACAGAAGACTACATCCACAATGTGATCAGCCACAGATTCAAAATATTAACCACAAACAAAAGTTATAGTAACCGGTTTGCAATAGGAACAAAAGAGAAGTGGGAAGTAGATGTGACGCAACAAACCCAAAACAGACCTTATTTGCAGCTGAACGAGCCAAGACAGGTGGACGCTGTCCAAGTTGTGACTGGGACTGATCCAAAACAAGAAAACATCCAGCTCGTCGAATGTCCCAAAATCGAATTGCACCATCACATCCACCTGTTATCAAGACCCACTCACTGGATGTAGACCATTCCACAGTCATTACTCCATCTGCCACCATGAAAACCATATAATACTTATCATTTTATGTTAAAAATTGTCCCTCCCAAGTGTTAAAAGTGACAGCCGAGATGGTAGCATCACTAGCTTTGTGAGGTCATGATTTGATGACGGAATGGTCAAACCCTTTCTACCAGTTAAAGGGAAGACATATTTTCTATCATAAAGAAATATCCAAAAATGGTCTTTTGAAATAAAAGCATCTCTCCCTCCCCTCAAGATGAATAAGAAGTAGATAACACAACAAATCTATTTTCATGCAGCCAAAGCAGTTAAAAAGAAGAGATCATACTTTTAGGCTGCAAGACCAAAATAAAAGTGAGAGTAAAAGATAGTTCTCTGGCTACAGGGCTGGTCCAAAATCAGATAAGCTGCTAACTGAAATCATAGTCCTGCAGCCAATGAACCTATTCGTTAAACAACTTCTTGTCTAACTCCAGCTAAGACAAGAATATATTGATGGCAATGGACCTGAAAAGAAGGACCAGATTGTAGAAGTTTTTCTTTTATAATTTGTATAAACAGTTCACCATAATTACAGGCACCTTATAAACCATGTAAACTGGATGTCCCATACAGCATATCTCACAGACAACCAACAAGGGATATGGATATCCTTAATTATATAGAAGTTTGTACAGATTACAAATTCCAAATAAAAGCTATCAGTAATCAATAAGAGATAAAAGTGGAAACGGAATAATTCCATCAAACTTTCAGCATACCACGGTGGCCAGATAAAGTGTGAGCAAATGCCCCTGAAGAAATATCACAAAGGCGAACTTGCACATCTTCAGTTCCAGCAGCAATCAACATATGAGATGTTGCCAATGTAGACATAGCAGTCCTATAAACCTTTCCAGGCATTTTAAAATTCATCACCACCTATAATAACAAACAGATCAGATTTAAAAGAAAAAACCAGATCGGTACTCGTAATCCAAACATAACAAAGCAAACAAAATACCTGAGTCGTATTCGTGTCCCAAACTTTAATATGATGATCATAAGAACCTGTAACGAATAGTCCCGTGTCAACAGGATACCAAATGGCAGATGAAATGGCATATTTATGTCCCTTTTGGTGTTGCTTATCCACCGAAAACAAACATTTGTGTTTGGCAATCAGACCATCTCCTTCATAGTTAGTTGCTCTTTGAATATCAAAAACAGCAGCCGATGCATCAGATGCACCCGATAACAAATATCTTCCCTCAGTTAAATCCACCTAATTTACACGATAACCCCAAAAAAAAACTTAGATTTCTATAAATTAAAAGAGAGAAAACCAAAATTTTACTATAATCTTAAAGAAAGCAGGGCACTGTAGGAAGTGTAGAGTTAAAAGAGGATACCTGAAGGGAATTGATGGAGCCTCTGTGAGGAGAAACGATGTCTTTATTATTGGAGAGCTGGAGATTGGAAATCCGATTGGATTTGATCCGACTTGAAAAGGAATTCGGACGGATTTTACCCATTTCTCTATCTCCGATATCCTTCCACATTTTCCTAGCATCTCTTCGGCCTCAACTTTCTTTTTTTTAATTTCCTACCTGTTTCTTCTTCTTTCTTTTTTTTTTTTTTCCTGGTCCTCCCTCCTTCGAGTTTCTGACTTTGTCTGAATCAGTCCCTTTCCTTTTACAGAGCTTCTTCTTCTACAACTACAAAAGGATAATAAGAGAAGGGGCAGAGCAGCCCACATTCTTCTTTTGATCGTTGGAATTTTAGGTCCTTTGGACTTTTGGGTTATTGGGACCTTTAAGTTTGGACCATCGACCATGGAATTGATAGCCCAAAAACGCATATCCAGTTCTAGTAAAAAAATGTTTTTTTCCCCTTTCATTTGTTGGCCAGTCCCTTTAGTATGTTTACTATATCATCATTTTGGGATAAGTTATAAGTGGCATGTATATAAGTATTTTGGTTACAATAGTGTAAATATAAGTTTATGATTTTGAAATGGCATGTAAATTTAAGTTTCTAGATGCATGTTATTTTTTATATGAATTGGCAAATATGCTTTGGACTTATGGTGAACTTTGCTTAATGTCGTTATGTGTGAATGTTTAGATACGTGAATTGTGGTATGAATGATGATGAATGTGTGACTGTAAATGGTTGAATTGATGTGTCAATTGTGACATATTGGTTAGGCACTTAGGATGGATGATTTAAGATTGTGTTTTGGAATATTTTTTATGTATTTGAACATATTGATTGATGATCTAATGTTTACTTGTGACCTACCTAAGTGAACTTGAGGGTAGGTAACTTGTTGCAAAAGGGTCTTGTAGGTACACACAGCCTGATACACGACCTAACACACGGCCATATGCCATACATAGGCATATGGCACAATTATATGATCTGTCTGATTTAGGTGATATTTGGGATACACAACCACAATTAGTTACATGACCTGGCAGTACGGTCGTGTGACTCAAGATTAGACGACATTAGCCTATCGCACAGCTTGACCACACGACCGTGTGACCCTTATTTACTAAAATTTGTGTACTTTTTGTATAGTCTACAATTAAGTTCTCGCATGTTCTCAGGTTGGTTTAAAGGCATTCACAAGTCTATTTGAGACACGGGTTAAGTATGAATGATATGAAACTTGGTTGTATAAGATGTTTACATGAAATCTTGCATGTTTAAGTGTATATTCAAATGTTATATGTTTTATTTTTCATCGTAGCATCCTGTAGCTTGAGTCCGACAACCGGACTAGGTTAGGGGTGTTACACCTCGATTTTAAGAAGGTTGTGAATCTACTCTTTGTGCTTTAATTTGGTCATTTTTAGTTTCTATACTTTTTGAATTTTAAAATTTCAATCCTCACCAAATGATAATGGTGTAATTCGTTTAAGTTATGTGATCTTCCACAATTCGTTGTGGAAAATTAAGTTCTTTTCAACACTTAATGAGCTTATATTCTACTAATTTTATATCTTTTTATTCACTTTGAAGATTTAATTAGTTTTGCATTTAAATTCAATAAAACGAGCTTTTAGTGTGGTTTTATGACCTGTTAAACTAATTCGGGCCTAAGAAAGAACTAACGTGTTAGTTAAGTGTATAGGACAAAATTTTAGGCCGATGAGTCAGTTTACTGGTCTGGATGTCACAACAACGAAGTTAGCCTTAACACTTAGTAGAATTTCAAGCATAAATCCAAGAGGTGAGTTATGGTAATCGATGTTGTGACAACCATCAAGCAATGTCGTGACATCCAACTTCGAACCAAGAGAGGGAGCACATAGCCATCGATGTCACGACATCTACAAGCCAAAGTCACGATATCCAACTTCGAGCCAAAGGGGGGAACTTACGACCATTAATGTCACAACATCCAGAAGCCCTTGTCGTGACATTCAACTTCGAACCCAAAAGGGGAATATATGGCTTTTAATGTCGAAACACCAATCTAACGAGGCCTAATTGACAGCCAAGGGTGTTTTCCATCTGCACAATCATAATTAACATGTTTAGTAACTTGTAATTGACATGTTTTGGTCACTTAACAAAGACACTATAAATGTTAGCTCTTAGGACTTAACTAGGGGAGTTAGATCTTAGTTCATGATTTAAAATTTATTTTTTTGTTCCTAAATGGGGTTTAGTGTTAGATTTCAATTTCTCTTTCAGTTGTAAACATCATTTCAAGTTCAATATCAGTTTTAGTTTATTTTTGTTTCTAGTTCATTTTTGTGAATTGTTCTTTGTTGAAATCACAATCAACATATTCATTCAAGGGTTTCAAGATTCAAGCGTACATCACGATTTTTGGATTTTAAGCAATTCTTCTCTACTCTCTTTATTTTACATCTTCTACATGTTTAACAAATTGATAGGAAATCTTGCATTTAAAATGAGCCATAACTAAAACATTAGGAAAGGTTGATGAAATGAAGAGGGATTGATTAACTTGGGGATTAGAGTTTTACATCTAGTTAGTTGGAATAGACTAAATGAAATAAACCTTAGAATTGATGATTTTAGGAAGTTACTTAGGTAGATGAGGCCAAAAGGATAGTCTATTGGGAATCAACCTAATTTAACCCAATTTAGTTTATGAAGTTGAAAGATAAGTAGACTAAATCGATCAGTTAATCTAGTTATAAGCCGAAAGTATTAACTAAGTTAATTGTTAGCTAATTATTAAAATAATAGACTCAGGTTAATCATGAACATAGAGCTAACTCACCCTTCTGCTTATTTAATTGATTATTGATTTTGATATTTCTTTTCTGTTATTTTATTATTCAATCCAATTATTTTGATTTTTTCGTACTATGATTTTGATGCGAGTAATATTTGTTTAGCGTGTAATTTGAGTTAATAATTTAGTTTAAATAAACCTCCATTGGGTACGATCCTCAGAATACTTTCAAAGTATTTCATAGTAAATAACAAACTATATTACAGTTTAACTTGTATACTTGCAGACAACGTGCATACTTTATACATCTAATTGCAGTTTTCTAAGTCTTGACGCGCGCATGTTGGGCGCCATCATTATGCTATTTCCAAAATTTAATATGACAAATATATTATTATGTGTAATGCCATATGAGTTTGTTATTTCTATTTATTACCCATTAAAAATATAGTTAGTGGATTAACGATTGTCATTTGCATCAAGATTGAAATTTTAAATTTTGAAAAATATAGAGACTTAGAATGATACGATTGGAGAATATGGACAAAATCTACAATTATACACATAATATATTACTAGTAATTGAATTTAACTAAACCTATTTAACTGCTACCATTTAGATCAAGATTAAAATTTTAAAATTTAAAAAGTGCAGAGACTAAAATTAATCAAATTAAAATAAAGAACTAAATTCATAACTTATGGACCAATAGTAGAATTTACCTTTTTAAATGCTAAAGTAGCGTATAGAGCAGAGTAGCAGACATAAATACGCTAATTATGTTGCATAATGTTTGGATCTTACGGTTATGGCTTGATTCTTCTTGAGCACCGTGCAAGTGTGACCATCAGCAATTACAAGCGCAAAAAAGTAGGTAGTTTGGATTACAAAAATGTCTTGAGGGAGGATTAAATCAGCCCATAAAGCTTGTCTTAAACGAATAATGATGATACCATGATGCAGCTAATTAATCTATGATTAATTTAAAACATGTCAATGCCATTGGCAAACATAAAGTAATTGGAATTAAAACGAAGAAGAAAAAGGATTGGTGAAATAAGGTGAATACCTAATCCTAAGCAATATTCAGTTACACTACTTTTGTGAAATATGTTGCTTTAAATCCACGTAATCTTTTTCTTTTAATCAAATTATGGAAAAATTAATTGTAAAAGACTGTAGTGGAAATTTTTTAAATGGGAAATGCCAGTTGGAATCACAGGTTGAAAGAAGGCTGCCATGTTCACAGTTCCCTACTGCCATTGTCAAACTTTGCTGTTCATTTATTTGAATTCAAAGTTGATTATGCTTTTCCAGCACCTGCATCTGGGCCCCTAATTTAAAATCCCCAACTTAAATCTTACCTTTTCTTTTATTCCTCAACTTACTTTTCTTTTATTTTTGGAATTAATAGTTTTCCTTTTTATCCATCTGAAGAAATAAAATTATAAAATTTTATATTTAAGAAGGTTTAAACTAAGCGGGGTATGTTGCATTTAATAAGGGGCCCAGCAGTACCACTCCAATCGACCAATTTTGGCAGCAATTATAAAGAGAAAGTATTGATATAAAATTAAGAAGAAATAATTCATAAAATCAGATGAAAAAAAAAATGAAACCGAAAGAATCTGGGTGTGAAGCTCCCTAGCGCTGCAAAACTACCATTTGGCTTTGCATCCACTTCACACACGCAGAAAGAACTTTTATTTTTATTTTACAACAAATAGCATATCTAAATCAGATCTATAAAACCAGTTCATTATTTATTTTTGAAGTATTTGGTTTCAGTTGTCACACACTTACCATATTTCTTCTTTTGAAGAAGAAGAGAAGTAGCTTTCACGGTGAAAGCAACCTCTGCTGGTTTTTGGCAAGTCCAAAGCTCTGTCAACTTTTTTCTTTTTCTCTTTGAATACGCATTTCTGTTTTCTATTTACTCTTTGCTCCCCAGAGATTTTACCTTTAATCAGTTTGTGGAATTCCATTTCTCTTTTATTAGATTGTAACTGTTCAGTAACTGATTCCCATTACGGTTTAAATGCTATTCCATCAGTTTGTTTGATCCAATTCATTTTCTCCAGGTGTTGGACATCCAAATTGTAGGCTGTTGTTTCGTTGGAGAAGATGTTGTGTGCTTGTTCAGGTGAACAGTTCAAGTTTGAAGATGCTCCACAGTCGCCGGAGTCCTTAGCAACCAGAGATTTCTCAGCCAGTGGGCTGTCGTCTCGGACCGGAGATTGGGAATCCAAGCTCGAGGATGTTCAAGTGGATGAAGTTGAATCCACTCTCAAAGAAGCTCTCTCCTTAAACTACGAGGTGGATAAATGGCTTATTTCTGCCAAATCAAATTTGTTCTTCGTTCTATCCAATCATTTGCAAGCTCATCTGTTTTCTTTTTGGAATGAGTTTGCAGGAAGCAAGGGCACTGTTGGGGAGGCTAGAGTATCAAAGAGGGAATTTCGATGCTGCGCTTCAGGTTTTTCAGGGTATTGACATCAAATGTTTGACACCAAGGATGACTACGGCTATTGTTGAGAGGACCCGGCTACGCAAATCACGGTCCAAAGCTGACATTATCCCCCCTACTGTGATGTCGATGCACTCAGTGAGCTTACTGCTGGAAGCCATTTTATTGAAAGCAAAATCGTTAGAGGAACTTGGGCATATTAAAGGTATTTCCGATTTCTCCTTGCTGGGAACTTACATAATTGGTTTGCTTCACAGTTGACAAGAAATGGTTTCATGGTTTTGCTTAGTTCTTAGAGATACTGGCCTTATAATCTTATGATTCCCTGCTCATACGTCTGGACCGAGATGAACAATCCTTGTTTTGGATGGTTCAATTTGATCATCGAAGAAGATCAAGGATTTTCTAAATGGCACTGCACCTGTTGAGTAGTTTAGATGTATGCTGTGAAATAGGTGTTAAGAGTGTAAGGTTTAAATGGTTTTAATGCTTTGTTTCTTTCATTTATCAGAGGCTGCAAAGGAGTGCCAGCTAATTTTAGATGTAGTTGAGGCGGCACTGCCTAATGGAATGCATGAGGGAATTGCTGAAGATTGCAAGTTACAAGAAATGTTTCGCAGAGCATTAGAACTGCTCCCTAATCTATGGATTAAGATAGGCTATCTCAATGAAGCTATAACTGCGTATCGTCGGGCTTTAGTCAAGCCATGGAATTTGGATTCCCAGAGGTTAGCAAGTGTACAAAAAAACTTAGCTGCCATACTACTTTATGGCGGTGTTGAAACCAGCCTCCCACCTCCTTTACGTGTATGGGGCTTAACTATCCCTAATTGTATTGAGGAAGCAATTCTTCTCCTTCTAGCACTAATGCAAAAAGTGGCATTTGGAGAAATAAAGTGGGATGCAGAAATTATGGATCATCTCACCTTTGCTCTCTCAGTTTCTGGGCACTTCGAGTTACTTGCAGCTCATGTGGAGCAGGTCTCTCCGGGCATATATGAAAGAGCTGACAGGTGGTACTTTCTTGCTCTTTGTTATGCTGCTGCTGGTCAGAATGAAGTGGCATTGAACTTATTAAAGAAGGTTTCCAGTCAGTCAGAAGCAAAGCGCGAGCCTGATATCCTTGCTTTACTGCTTGGTGCTTATATATCTTCGCAAGATCCGAAGCATGCTCATGATGGAATAACATTTGCTCGTTATGTGATTGACTTGGAAGATGAAATGAATGGACATTTCAAGGCTCAAGCCCATAAGTTCCTTGGCATTTGCTATGGGAATGCTGCTAGAATTTCCATATCAGATTCTGAAAGAGCTCTCTTCCAGAAAGAATCTTTGACCTCTCTTAACTATGCTGCTTTCAACATGAAGGAAGATCCTGAAGTGATGTTTAACCTCAGTTTGGAAAATGCAGTTCAGAGGAATTTAGATTTGGCCTTTGACAATGCAATGAAGTACTCTAGCGTGGTGGCTGAAAACTCAGGAAGAGGTTGGAAGCTATTAGCATTAATACTTTCTGCAGACAGGCGGTTCAAAGATGCTGAAACCATACTTGAGTTCGCTTTAGATGAAGCCAGTGGATCAGATCAATTAGAACTTCTAAGACTGAAAGCTGTACTTCATATTGCTCAGGAACGGCCCAAGCAAGCAATTGAAACTTACAGCATCTTGCTATCTCTGATTCAAGCACAAAGAGAAGCTCAGTCTAATAACTCTGGTCATGCAAAGAGTTCCCATACAGAGGTAGTTTGACCTGAAACAGCTGCATGAATTACATTTCATGCATTTGCAAATTATGCTTGTAATTAACTAGAGTACTTGCTATGTGTTTTCACCTATGTTTTATCTTTTGCAGAACATAGCTGAAAGAAATATGGAAATGGCAGCCTGGCAGGATCTAGCTACTGTTTACACCAAGTTTGGTTCGTGGCCCGATGCAGAAATTTGTTTAAACAAAGCCAAGTCAATTGAATTTTATTCACCCAAAAGTTGGCATACAACAGGTAAAAATCCCATCCAATCACTGCATACTAGTTACTGATGTTCCCTTTTAATTTCCAAGTATTTTATTTTGCAGGTTTGTTATTTGAAGCCCAATCACTTTATAAAGAGGCCCTGGTATCATTCTCGGTCTCACTGTCTATAGAACCAGATTACGTGCCCAGCATTGTTTCAACTGCGGCAGTACTCATAAAACTGGGTGGTCAATCACTCCCAGTTGCAAGAAGCTTTCTAATGAATGCTCTTCGGTTAGATCCTACAAATCATGATGCATGGATGAATCTTGGATTGATTGCCAAAATGGAAGGCTCATTACAACTAGCAGCAGACTATTTTCAAGCAGCCTATGAGTTGAAGCTATCAGCACCTGTTGAAGCCTTCACATGACATTGGAATTTAATTAGTTAACACTTGGCGGGCAATTTCTATAACAAAGTTTGCTGGTTCTATACACTACTATTCTGCAACGATGTCCTATTGAAATGTATAGCAACCTCCTAATTTTTAGCTTCGATTTTTTGCTGTTAATACCAACATTCTTATTCAGAAAACTAGAAGTTCTTATTCCCTGTTAATACCAAAACTCTTAAACTCAGAAAACTGGTTGTTCTTCCGTCCAGTACAAGGTTCTTTTAAATTATTTTAGTTGAATCCAGGCCGCACAAACCAGAAAACAAGGCATATAAAAAACTACATTGACAAAATATAAGAGAGGAATTAAGTCTTTACAGGAAACCAAGAAATTTGATAAGTTCAGGTTGAGATTGTACAGAAAAAGCTCAACTTCATCTTGGATTTATCATACACATTACAACTGAAAATGGAGAAAAAAAGAATTGACTGCTGGTGCACTTGTACCGTATCACTTGCTTAATGGCGAGGAATTCACAACTTGGAAACTATGTACATCAAAATTTATTTCTGCATGACAGAAAACAATTAAGTTTACAAAGTGGAAAATTAAGCGAAATTGTAATCGTCTCTAGCTAGAACTGGTATCTGATCCCCCATATACCTCCAATAGACATGAAAAAGAATGAGTTTAAGATGGAAATGATCACAGAATAGAAACTTGTTCTGATAAGCTAAACTTCTTGATGAGGATGTCCACAATTTTACCATTTACCAATGTGGAAATCATGATGCTCATAAGGAAAAAAACAGGAAAAAAATGCAAAAATACTTGATGGCAAATCTCTCGACCAATTAAATAACCACATAGAAAGTTTACCCATATCTACATTAGCAGTTTTGGCTGAACAGAGACTAGGCAAATCTTCAACCCAGCTGCCACTGCAAATCACCAATCAACAAAAGGGTCAAATTTATATATTGTTGCTGAATGTAAGGAGTATAGAAACTGATCCTCAAAAGAAATTATTTATCAGAGCCAAAGAGAGCACGGCATGAGGTTGGAGGACAAGGGCATCATCATAGGAAAGACCATGCCACAATAAGATGAAGTGAAACTCCCAATCTTCCCCTCCAACCACCAAATTCCCCCTTTACCAGGCAGATTTTAATTCATAAAAACCATAAACCATTGTAACTCAAGCTACATTAGGTAATAAAAACCTTCAAAACAGGTTCGCCTTTATTAGAACTTGCTGACTGCTTTGCAGCCGCTTGCACCTGGGCACGAGCAGCTCTTCCTGCAGCTGACTGTTCAAACTGCTCTTGCCTGCGATTTTGATCAATCATTTATAAGTTAAAAAAACTAATATGCCATAAATAAACTGTTGCAAACCATCAGAATACTCTCTTATCATTCTTTACCCTTGTTGACATCAAACCAGAGGAATGTTCATCTTTCACAACTCCAAATAGCAAGAGTCTGAATATAATTACCTCACTGCTAGCAATTCATATAAATATATCAATGAGGAAATCAAATTGAATTATTTTCAAAAATTTTCAATCTTCCATAACACAGTTGCAAGCCCTAATATTCAGCAGTGAATATCCTCTTTTTTTTTCTGATCAAAACTCAATAACCCAAACAATTTTCGAAATCAAAAGAATCAATCTTATAAATCGTGCAGCCCGGAACACAAAAATTTTGAGAATTAAACAAAAAAACATATGAATGCAAATATTTGTCATATGCCAATAGTATGGCAGAAGCAACTGAATATGAGAGAAAAGAAAGCAAATCGTAGAAGGGGAGACTAAATGACCTTTTCTGAGCAGCCTCGGCGGCTTTGGCACGAGCTTCGTCAGAGGCCAATCTGTCTTGCTCCTTTCGCTGTTCTTTGTTTCCTCCGTCGAAGCAAGAGAAACACCCCAAGAAACACCCCATTTTCTTTCCTCTTTTTTTCTTTCTCTAGTCTTTGATCTTTGACTTACGTTGCCCGTTTTTTTATAGATTGCGGTCACGTTTACTTATTTACCTCCTATTTGAACCAATAGAAAAGCGCCACGTCATAAATAAAAGGCCTCATAATATGTTTCCTGTGTGCGTCGTAACAAAGCCATTTTCAACGGCTCGAAGATCTAAACGGCAGCGTTTCCTGGTTTTCCTTTGCCCCTTAAACCCTAACAACAAGAGTCTAAGGAATTGCAAAGTTAGAAACTTGGAAGGTCATAGGATACGATTTAAAATGCGACCGTTAGAGACACTGCCGCCAACGGAAACCCTAGAAATCGAGAACGGTTTGTCTCTCGTTCCGCGCGTGAAACTCAATCTCACAATCCACCCTTCTCTCCCCTCGGTTTCGAAACCCATCGACGAATGGCAGCTCAAGCGAGCCCTGATAGATTTCCTCAAGACCTCGCTCTCCGTCTCCGTTACCGTCCCCGAAGAAGACCTCCAGATCAAACGACTCAAAGACCTCAAGAAACGGAAGCGAGACGAGCCGGTCGCCCACGGTGCTCTCTTCATTCGTGACATTAGGTTTTTGAGCGGTAAGAAGAAAATTGAAGAGGTTGATAACGAAGAAGAGGATGTGAAGGAATTGGAAAAGAAATTTTTGGAATGGAGACGCCATGTAGCGGAGAAAATGGATGGGATTGAGCTCAATCTTGAAGGAGTTAAGTATAATCTTAGTGTTGAGATTCCAGCTTCGGATGATTTTGAAAGAATGAGGAAAGATTGGGAGGAGTCGTATGCATTTCGAAACCGAGGTCTGTATCCATTTTCGTTTTGAATTTGAATTTGAAGTTGCGTTTTATATTTTAAATGGATTTTTATTTGCAGGTTATTCGAGGGTAGGAAGACAGGAGCCTGATACGATTGTGTTGAGAGGGGTTCCATCGAGGTGGTTCGCGGAGCCAAGAGTTTCATCCAAGCCTTCGATGCTGGTTACGCATACCATCTTTTCTACATTTGGGAAGATAAGGTAATTCCTTTCTTTAATTTATTTCACCGTTACTGAATTTTAGTAAATTATGTCAAACCTTTGTTGTTGAATGTGTGGAAACTCTGTCATGATTTGTGCCTGTCAAAAGTGCGGTTTTATATTATCTATCGCGTATGAGAATATTAGGGATTTTTTTGTTAATCTTGTGTTCTTTTACTTTCTTTCACTGACCTGAGGCCTACTAGCACCTTAGTTAAGCACTAAGCTATATGACTCTAGGTTAGCAAGAATTGAATAGAAATGAGAACTCTAGCATGTGTAGCTTCTAGCTATGCGATTTTTAGGATTTAATTGCATTATTTTCTTATGGTTATAATTTGTTTTCTTACATACTCTTAATATTTACAAATCATTGACTTTAGATGCTCATAGAATTTATCTTACCCATGGAGACTAATTACTACATATGAATTGGTGATTGATTGATTGATATCTTATATCTTCTCTAATACTCTTCATGTGGTTGCAGTATCATTCCTTGCACTTATTGCTACATGTCTAAAATAATATGTTTCTCATTTTTAATGCTATGAAATGAAAATTATGCGATTTTACTCTTATTTTATTTCACTCTTTCAACTTACATTTATTTGCATATTCTTTTTTTATCATTTAAGAGTAATTGGTATTAGATGCTCAAAGATTTTCTCTTACCTACAAAATTTATGAAAACATATGAATTTTTGATGGACCGGTATCATATATCTATAGTCCTAATACTTCATATATTTTAGATTGTATTCTTATGGTTAATGCTACTATATGAATTTTACACGATTGTATACTGTTCTTGTTGTTACTCCTTTTAACTTCTCTAAATAGGAATCTTAATGTTTCCGAGGACGAGGATCTTGCTAAGGGGATGGATGAGGATGAATTGGACATAGGCATCGTTTCAGGTCTTCATTGTAAGATCATTGTTCAATTTGAGAAATACCGGGATTTTTATAATGCACTCAAGGTTTTATGTGGTCGCTCGTTGCAAAAGGTATGTATATATTTCTTTTTTTCCTTTCTTCTAATTATAGCTGAGGAGCATTTTGCTCGAGCCTTGCACCATAGTTTGATTTTTTTTTTCCTGCCATGAAGTCAATGGCACATCACTAGGTTTTTTTTTTCCCTTAATTTGTCCATTTGGCAATTAAAAAAGCAAAGTTCACTATTTTGTCAACAAAAGGGGCAGAGTTTAATCTGATTTTCAGAAAATTATTATATACCAAAACTACCAAAAACTAAAGACAACATTTAAAGTCAAAAGAAAGGTTTGGCTTAGAGATCAAAAATCATAATAAATATAACACTGCCAAAAAAAGAAAACATTTTAAGTCAAAAAAAGGTTTGACTTAGAGATAAAAAATCAAAATAAATATAACACTGAAGATAATAGTTACAGAGAGACAGATAGGGAGAGAGTTCCACACGCATAGCCAAGCACTGCTGATGCAACCATGAACATAAATCCTCTTAAGTGATATCTCATGAAACAAAAGCATAACCAAATAAGACA
The DNA here is from genome assembly GCA_005393395.2 of Gossypium australe. Taxonomy (NCBI): domain Eukaryota; kingdom Viridiplantae; phylum Streptophyta; class Magnoliopsida; order Malvales; family Malvaceae; genus Gossypium; species Gossypium australe. Next base: position 30,952,078 of record CM016626.1, read on the forward strand.
GGTAATATATGCTAGAGGAGTTTTCTCTTGCTTTAGGCAAGTGTCTAAGGGAGATGGTGGCCTTTTCTGGTGGTTAAAAGTTGAAAGTGCAAGATAGTCTTCCTTGCTTTCTGCACTATGGCTTACTTGCAAGCCATTATCAATGCCAAAAGTTTTAAGACTCCTTTTCAATGGGACACTCTGAAAGGAATGGGTAAAAACTGTTGCATGGTTGATTGTGTAGAACATTATGGTGTTGTCAGATGTGATAAAAAAGATAACACTTCTGTTCAGTTATTTTGCGAGCATGGCTAATCTAAATGCTTGTTGGTCGGGACTATGTTTAAATTGCATTTATAAGGTCATCCATCAACAACTATAGTGTGAGTAGTTCTGCTGATATCCAATCTCATTTACTATTAATTAGCAAGGATCTCGATTGAGTGCTGATTATGAGGTTACATGGGACAAGGATGGGTTTTTCCGAAACTCAAGAAGTCAAAATCAAGACAAGAGCAGCAAGATGCAGGAACCTGCAGCCGTACGATACAGATCGGAAGCTCCCAGACGTGAACCTCATGTATCTGAGTTCACTTCGAATGATACTCGCAGAAAGAGATTCAAGGTCAGAATTCAGCTCAATGATGATGATGAATTAGGCTTCCTGTTTATTTTTTCAATTGTTTTCTCTCATTAAATTGGTTGATATGTTGGTCGGATCTTTTATTGCGGTTTATAGTCTATGTTTTCAGCTAAATTGTGATCCTTTTTTTCCTCTCTGAATGCAGGAATGAAAATATAGGTGCACATTTAGAAGATTTATGTAAGAAGTAGACTGAATGAGGTTAGGCTTTCGGTTAAATGATGAATGAATATTTCCATTTCCATCTGATTGGTTTATTATTTCGGAAATGATGCTAAAGTTCTAACTTCACCCTTTTTCAGTTTTCACATGCTAAATGCTTTCTGGACAACATGCTATTAATTAATCAATTTTACCGAGTTTTCTTTTATTTGATAGAATAAACATATAATATTGAAATTACTATTTACTAGTAGTAATTTACTAATTGAAAACATTTAAAAGGTTATCTTTAAATATTATCTTTTAAGGTTAAATTATTAAAATATATATTTTATTATACAAAATGTTCGTCATTTAATCTTCAAAAATTCAAGTTTAAGTTTTAATTAACTTATAAAATTGTTTTATGAGATAATAGAAGACTTAAAATAATTTAGCTTAAAACTCAATCATTAATTACATGTTTAATAAAAATTAAAAATATATTATTAGAAAGCTAAATCTTTTATATTAAAACATAAAATATTAATATAATTTTGAAGTCTTGAAAAATACATAAATTCATTAAATAGTTTAGCAAAAAAGCTAAAAAAAATTATGCTAAACTTTGTAAACCTATATTTTTAGTAATAATTTATGCAATCTTCTAATTCTTTTGAGGGAAGGAAATAAGGATAGTTTGATCTTTTACTTAATCAAATAGAGTTAGTTTATTCTTTTAATTAAATAAGGATAAATATTATATCTTAATGTAATTAATTCATTTTAAATATTATTTTTTGTACTTTTTTTTTAAAGTTACTTGTTAGTCTTTTGAAATAATTTTTTAGATTTTCTTTAGAAAGTTCAATTTAGAGGTGCTCGTGGGCCAGATTGGGTCGGGTTTAAGCATGATATTAACATATTTTATGCTTGTCTAAGCCCGACCTGAAATATTGGCTTAAAATTTTGCCTAAATTCGTCCATATTTGCAAAAGACTAACCCAAGTCTATTTTAGGTTCACTCATTATTTTTTAATTTTTAAAAATATATTTATATTATATTATTTTAATGTTTAATAATTTTTATACATTTTTTATTTATTGAAAATTTTTTAATGTTTCTTATATATTTAGTATAAGTTTATTTTAAACTTAAAAATGGGTTGGGCCGGGCTGAATTCGAGCCTTAAATGTTCAAGCTCGAGCTTGACTCATATTTTAAATAGGCTTAATTTTTTTTTTCAAGTCCATTTTTTGAGCTTAATATTTTTACCCAAACTTTCTTAAATTTTAGGCAAGCCTTCAGACTTGGGCGGGTAGCTTGATTGTTGAACAGGTCTAGTTTAATTTTCTTAATTAATTTAGATAAAATATTATGTGTTAATTTAATTAATTCATTTTAAATGTTAATTTTTAGTATTGTTAATTATTTTTATTCTCTTTTAAAGTACAATGTTTTTAATTTTTATAATTTTCATAATCTTCAATTTTCGGTAAAAGTATTAAGGAAGGCCTTGTACTTAGGGGTAGATTGCATTTTGGCTCCTTTATTGAAAAAAAGGGCAAATTAGTCTTTTTGTTAAATAATGATGTGGAAAATGCTGAAAATTATTTTTTATGGGTAAAATATAAAAATGGTCATTCAACTATGCCTTTCATTTTATTTTGGTTACCCAATTATTAATCTTTTTTTATTTAATTATTAAACTTTTTAAAATTAAATATTTTAGTTAGTGTGAGCTTATGTGGGTTTTTTTATTGGTCTAGTAATAAAATTAGTCCTCTAATATTTATACATTTAATTAATTTAATCTTAAATATAAAAAGTTTAATAAATTTAGTCTTCAATGTTTACAAAATTTATCATTTTAGTTCTAATATTAAAAAAAGTTAATAAATTTTGCCAGCAACATTTATAAAATCTATTAATTTAGTTCTAACTCTAAAAATTTTAAAAAATATATTTCTAAAAAAATTATTTTCAATCTTTGTTCATTTCACCCCTCCTGTACTAGTCATATTTTACCACTTCTGTACTAGTGTCCCCTTTCGCCCCTTTTAGGGTTATTTCCCTCATTTTCTATCTACTTTAATTATTAAAGGAATCTTCTTTTTCTTTTGTATTGTAATCACAGTATATGTGTAAATATACATTAGCACACAACTTCAGAGATAAATTATTAAGTAAATCTGGTAAGACCTTTCGTTTAAAAAAATAATTAATCACAACTTTACAAAAAAATTCAACTCAAGTCCGAAGTGGGTTAAAATTTTTAAAGTCAAGGTCAGAGTATTAGGTCAGGGCAGGCAAAAAATGGTTTTGAGGGCAAAAATTTCAATCAAAGCTAAAAATTACAAATTGACAGTATCATGATCATGTCTAAAGATATATTGAATTTTGTCTTAAAACATAAACCTCTTGTGTCTCAAGATAGAATAACTTTGAAGTTAAAATTCTACAGTAATATAAGAGTGTCTCAAAACATTAATAAAAGTTCAAATTATAAGTACTTTATATAAAAAAGAATGTCACGTGCTAAATGTAACATTTATTACTCAAAATTTTCATACAAGCGGTGTTACAAAAAGTAATGAGACATGTCTTTTTTTTTACAATAAATTTTTTACAATTTATGATGGATTTTAATTGTTTAGTCTCTAATTTTTTAGCTATTACTCATCGTCGTATTAATATAACAATTTGATAAAAAAATATATGTTGTACATTTTATTTTTTCTATTATTTCATTTAACTTTCCTAGTTTAAAAAGGTTTTATATCGAAATAATAAAAACTTATATTGTCGATGGTCGTCACCAGGTAAGGATGTCAATGGCCAAACGGCTCAAAGATGTAATTATTTTACAAAAAGTAATGTGAAGTGCCAGCCCTTGCATGACACCAAGTTAGAAATCAATCAGTATATGAACTATCATTGCAATAAATTCACTGCATCAAGAAGACGACCTTCTTGGATGATATGTTTCAGGTCTATAATAAAATGATCATGAAGAAAACCAAATCCAAATGTTCCATTCATGTACTGCCATATCCTTCCTTGTCCATGCTGGAGACCAGCAGATCCTATCAGGGATGGAAGCATTAAATTGCAACTTGAGTTGATATGCAGAATGTGGGAAACCATCTCGATGCCTGTCATGGCTGGTTGACAATGAATTTGATCCTCAGCTGCAACTGGCTGAAAATGTATGCGATCATCATAGATACGTTCTTCCTCTAGAGAAAATGGTGACTCCATGGAAATAGGTTCTGATGTCCAGAACACGAGTATAGGAGGATGAGAAGTCCCCAATCCTTTGGCAGATTATGCCCCCAATTTCATCATATTTAACAAGATAGAAATTCAAGTTCATGCCACCAGAAATTCCCTGCAATTATAAGCTGGAAGAGATTCAAATCTGAGCTGTAATAAAGAAAAACCTATTTCATTCATCATTGACATGATGGGAAACATTTATCAAGCACCTCAGTAGAAAAACAGAGTCTGTTATCCTGGAAAACAGTGGCCTACAAGGGACCCAAAGTATGCCAGTCAAATGCATTTGTAAATCATATTAACCAAGTGTAATTGCAAGCCAAATTGGACCAAACTAACACAGTTAAAGCCCCAAGGGCAGTACCTCCCACTTACATTCTGAAATTAAAAATCAGATGATGTGCACAAAAAGGATATTTATCACCTACTGCTTGTCTACACCCTGAACAAACCAGCTTCCCCAGACATTCTTTCTCATGTTTGTACTTTGCATAGCCTTGTCAAAATGTCATATAATTCAAAAACTTCAACCAAAAACATGCCACAGTTGTTCAAAGATGCAAGGGAAAACAAGGATTAATCAGTGCTAATATGACAGCACGAACTGAAGACTTTAATTAACTAAAATGCAACCATCAAATCTAAGGTAAACCCCCCCCCCCCAAAAAAAAAAAAAAAAACTTAGAAAGGCAGCTTTACAAGCATTTTTATTTTCCTACTAATCCTACAAGTCAACAACAATATATTTACAAACAGAAGTTCTTAAACTTTGGATACAAAACAAAATTTGGAAAACGAGGAGTTTTCAGAACACCTTCCAAAGACCCTGCAAGGGCTTATCCGGAGTAGGCGAGCAATCGATAACTTTAAGGAAATGCTCAGGCTCCCATTTCCTCCTCCCTTGCCTTTCCTTCTCCTTCTTTCTTTGCCTCCTCCACGCTCTATCCCCACCACCACCAGGGCTCGTTCTATTCGCGAAATGCGTATACATTTCCGATACAAATCGGTCCGGTAAGCTCCCAGCGATTCCGCTCTCAATAACTTCATCACTATCTTCTATCAAATTCTTTGAACTTGAACTCCTCCTTAACACATCTTTACGTTTACTACTATGCCAAAAGTTCGAATTTTCTTCAACTACAAAATGATCCTTACCCATGAAATTAACATTGGCTGGCACCAGATTTTGGTCTAAGCAGACAAATTCCAACCAGCTACCGAAATCCCCAGATGGAATTTCAGTTTGGCCTTCTAGATCGAGAAAGTACACGATTTGCCCATCTGGGGATATCCCCATCCACAAAAACGGTGATTTGGTAACATGGTAAGTGCCGTTTTTGGACGGGCAAACCCTAGAACCGGAAACAAAAGATGGGCCCCACTCGAAAATGATTAACCGAGGACATTGACCTGAGAGGCCGGCACGACCGCAATGGCGCCAGAAGCCGATGAGATTCTCCCACTGGGTGAGGGTCTTGTAAAGGAGCTTGTAGGTGATTTGACCGCCACCCCATTTATTGATCTGGGTCTTGGAGCCCCACCGGCGTTGGCAAAGGGTGAACCAGAGCTTGGTGTCGTTGCAACATAGAGAAACGGAGCGTTTAGATGTGCAAGCGAAATTCGCGATATCGGGTAGGGACAGGAAGGAGAGGATGCAAAGCTGGACGTCTTCAGGGAAGTCGGAGAAGGAAAATGAACACTCCTTTGGGTCTTTGGGATTAGCCATAGTAGCTTTCTCTTTTTCTTCTTTTTTTTCAGTTGAGGGACAAACTTTGTATCTATCTGGAAAAAAAAATTAATGGTTAATGGTTGGGTTTGAGATGAGAGTTTGGGTAGATTCTTGGAGACGAGGGAATGATTCCAATAACAGTTCCCCACCAAAACGTTGTCTTGTCTGCAATTAAGGCAAGGAAATGAAACATTGCACAAACAAATGCGCACACTTCGGTTGGGAACTTAGGAAAGAAAATGCGTGCGGTGCAATATTACCTTTTGGGTTAGGCTTTCAGAAGTTTGGGCCTTTTAAAAGTCAAAACTGAAATGGTAAAATAAGACTTAAATCAGGATTTATATACATATATAGTCCGTTTAAGGCAGGACTTTTCGTCTATAGGAATACAAGGACTTTTCCTTATTTTATCATTACAAGTAAGTTTCTTTTAATCATTGCAAATTTGAGAGAAGAATGAGTTACACACAGCTTAAGCTGTAATCTAATGTCAACTTATAACATCACAAGGATCAAGTAGTAAAGAAGCTTTGCAATTTGAACTTGTCTTCCTTTTTTCAATTTCATGTCTTAATAATCATTTTGTACATATTCCACAAAATCCAGTGTATCATTGCATCACTGAATAACACGTGTTATGAAAAACGTAGCAATCTTAATTAGCATTCATTCAACAGAAGAAAAAAATCTCATAAACAAAACCATAAGAATGTAATAAGAATTCACTGGTTCATGCATCAATGGATTTTGATCTGGATCGTCTGAAATTCTTAAGCTCTCCCTCCACGGAAACCGAGTTCCTCCCTGGAACAGTGTCCTTGGAGTCTCGGCGCTTCGGCTTCCCATTGCTGGTTCGATCGGTTCCATTGAAAACCTGGTCCACCAATCCTTTCAATGATTCAGGACTGACGTAAGATTCGCCAGACAACAACTTTGAGTGTGCATTCAAGAATTCACTGTAAACAGGAACCACCAGTTTCACCGTTGCTTCTCGTAATTGTTCCCTTAAATCAGCGTCAGGAATGCTATAACCCCTTGCGTGTCTCTGCGAGATTTCATCAAAGCGATTGAAAAATGCTTCCAGTTTACCTCTCACAAAAACTGCTGTTGCTTTGGTGCCATTGCCTTGCTCCTCCGACTCTTCCTTCTCTAACAATCTTACTAACGGTCTCCATGCTCGCCATTGATACATGTAAGCAGACTCCTCTGCAGCACTCTTGTATTTCTGTTTCATGTAGTGCTCTCCGATAAGCTTCCCAAGCTCTGTATTCCTGCTTCTCATGTAAATGTACCAATAGGTGTTCATCACAAATATGTGGGGCAAGATTTTGTCTTTGTAACTCGAACTCTTCGATTCGATGTTTCTCTGAAGAGCTTCCATGATGTTAGATATGGCATCTTTGAGTAAATTCTCATCTGTTTCTGGCTTCGATAAGATACCGGCTTTCCACATTTGTTCTGTTCGGAAAACTTTAGCCATGGGTGCGCTGTATGTCTCTGTGGTAAGGTACTTAAGGTAATTGACTGCATACCTCACAAGTTTCGGGACTGAACCATCTTGTGGTGGTGCGAAAAAATCGGAAGTGCCTTCAATTTGTAGGCCAAACTCCCAAAACACTTTGCTTGAAGCATGCACGAGTAGCTTTTCAAGTTCCCTGAAACGTATGCAAATATCAGCTCCCGATTCACCTTCGAAAATCTCCGTAAATTCAAGCTTCAGCTTTTCTAAGGAGTCAAACATTTCCAAGAGCTTGAACAGCTTCTGAGGCTCTCTGTTGCTCCTTGCAACACCTTCTCCAAAGCGGAAAAATACCGCCATGATTTTATCAGCAATCTTGACAAAACACTCTAGCCAAATAAGCACTTCAGGAAGTCCTCCCAGAACTTGCTTGCAGAGTTTCTTTTCTAATACAAAGACTGTTTTAACCGCGAGCTCGAAATGCTGGATCCAAAGAGAAATTGCTGTCTCTAGACTCTCCCACTGCATTTCATCTATTTCTTCAGGAGTGTATGTTCTCAAGTAATCAGGGTTTAGTCGCATTAGTGCTTTAGCTGCTCTTCTGTATCTCACCTGTTAATCAACCAAAAGTGTAACAAATTTATAGGATTTGAGAAGTAAAAAACAAAACCATGTGTCTTCAAATATCAAATCGAACTGTTTGTCTAGACTTCCAGTTCCTTACTGTTAAAAAAGTATAAATTGACCTAATCAAGGTTCTTGATACTAGCAACCTGTTTGACGCAACTCAGAAAGGCATGTATTATTAAGATAGTACTTACCATTGATTCTATAGCTTCTAATCAATTCACTCAAAATCCGAAGGTCTAATGGGACATTTGGGTTGCTGTTTGTGTATAATACTACATCCATATGTATATATGTTTATATACATATATAATGTACATATATCAATCTAAAGGCCTCGAAATATGGCCAATGGAGGAAACCTTGAAAGGAAGATATTTAGCTTACCTTAACGAAGATATCAATACATATATCCAAACAATCGCTGGCAGAAAGGGTTTCTGCAATTCGCCTAAGGACTTGGACCTCCATTTCAGTGCCAAGTTCAGAAACCAACGTCTGATCAGCTTCTTCATCCGCTTGTTGCTCCCCAATGTTTTGGTGCTTCATTTGCTGTAACATAATCTCAAATTCGTCCTGCAGATTTAGTAAGGCCTCATCAAGCAACCCATCAAACCTCATAGCATCAACCTCAGATTCATATAGAGCCTTAAGTGTGATCAAAGTCTCCTTCAATCTTTGGGTTCGATATTGATCCGTAGCTTTTGTTCTGCTCAAGAATTCCACCACCTCTTGAAGCTTTTGAATCACCGGCTCTCCATCTCGACTTATTAAGTTAATAACTTCGTTAAGCTGATCAACGCATTGGACGTATTTGAGCAGCTTTTTAAGCCTCTTCCTTGGGTTTTTCTCAATAGATAGTTTATTGGAGAGTTCAATAAGCTTCTTCTGAAAAGATTCAGAGAGCTTGAAACTATGAAGGAGCCCGAGAGCCGGGGAAACAGCTCTATTAATTCTGGTCTCGAGAGCCTTGGCAGCCATAGCCAGGGACTGCAAAGGAGCTACTCTTTTAGCAGCTGTTGAGAGCTTTTCATCTATAGAATCAAACTTCTTCTCCATCTCTTCCAGGTCTTTTTCCAACTTAGCCGATGATTGTAGCAATGTTCTCAAATCTGAACACGCCAGTTCTAGCTTGACAAGCGCTGAATCCTCTTTGTTGGCTGCCATTGATCTTGTCGTTGACGAACTAGCAGGCTAGAAACAATGCAGGGACAAAGAAGAGCAAAGAGAGCAAATTGCAAGATTGAAAATTCTTGCAAGCTTTCCTAAACGCTAATAAAACTAATGACGATATCGAAGTACTGGTGTTGGCAAAACAGGACGAGAAAAGGGTAAATCACGAAGACTTCCATCTCGATACATACCAAGAACAAATGGCATTCGCTTATTCGAAGCGGACAAATGCCCAAGGGAAAAACTAAGCATGTTCGGCCGGTGTGCTTGGAATCAGTCTACAGTTCAAATTCCAAATCAATAGCACATTTTTATAATCAAAACATCAAAGCACGTTTTGGATTATTTGTTTTTAATTGAACCGCATAATGGGTTCAAGCCCAATAAATCAACAAACAGAGTAGTCCAACAAGCCGAACCCAAAGCAGAAAGCGTGAAACTTCTGGTTGATTCTCATAGTCATGTCAGCTGTTTAACGAATTCATTAACCTCTCGGAGTCTATGATCAAACAAAGGATAGAATCAAGAAAAATAAGAAACAAAAAACATGGCTGGTTTTGTGCAAAGGGTTGGTCAGAGTCTAGTTAGAGCTCATCGTCCACCTCAAGTTTCATGGAAAAGATGCTGCTCTTCGGATGCTTTGATGGAACTGGAGACAAAGCCTGGTGAGGTTGGCATGGTCTCCGGAATCCCCGAGCAACAACTTAAACGAAGGGTACATCTCTTTTTGGTTTTAACTTTTAATTTTTGAATGCGGAATGCGTGCATCGTATTGCGTAATTTAGGATTCCCTGCCTCGGTTTTTTAAAGTATGTTGTTTGCCTTTTAAGGTTATAATTTACTCGCCTGCTCGAACTGCATCACAGCAGGGCTCGGGGAAAGTTGGGAAATGGAAGATCAATTTTCTCTCAACACACAAGTAAATCATGTTTCCCTTTTTCATATAGTTATTGAGAATCAAAGTCTTGAAAATATTAGCAAATTATCTCAACACTCAATTACCATCTGTATTTTTGTTTCCTTTGTTACATGTTGCTATGGTTGATTTAATTGAATTTTTTGCCACTTGTAAATTATTATCATGAAAATTCTTCTTTCATTTCCTGAAGAAGGTAATAAAGGGTCAGCCTTTAAAAGGTGTATAACATGAATCATATTTGAAATTCAGCTGGAGCAATAGAAACATTGGCGTTATTTCATTTCCTTCATTGACATTTTTGTTTAGGTGGGAAAATCCGTTAATGGGTTGGACATCAACAGGAGATCCGTATGCCAATGTTGGTGAGGCTGGACTTGAATTTGACAGTGAAGAAGCTGCAAAAGCATTTGCTGAGAAATATGGCTGGGAATACCAGGTATGCATATGTGCCTTAGCGGGTGCTTTTATTGTGCTGTGTAGTGCAGACATCACTGATGAAATCTAAGAATACTAGGGTCATGTTCCATCTTAGTCTTCCCCACAGTTCACGCATCACCAAACAACTTTAACATTTACGCTGCTTATAACAATTGGTGATCTCAAAGTTTTAACCACATGCAATGTATAATTTGATTGAATCATGCATTATATCAGAGAGCAGTTAGTTCATGTCAGCAATTCCAGAGCATGGAAATGAAGTGCCTTTAAAAGGGATTAACTGAGAGGAGGAAGATTCGTAAAAGGCTAACTCCATAAGCATTTTCCTGAAATTGCTCTAGAGAACTAATTCTAAACTTAGGATGTTGTAATTATGAAGATAATATATAGTGGTGTCAATTCCCTGATTCAGTTTCAAATGTTTACTATGACCAAATCCTAAAGTAATAGTATTTCTCCCAAACAGGCAAGTTTATCATACTTGGAACTGTAGTGATTTTAAATACTCTTAATTAAGTTCTGAGTGCATTCCTTTTCTGCAGGTCAAGAAGCGCCATACACCTCTTCTAAAGGTTTTAACTCTCTACTTTCCTGACGTTGAAACCTACATATTTCGTTTGAGTATGGTTGACTGAAGACTCTTTTGTTCCTTTCATATTTCAAGGAATTATTAGTAATTGCTTTTTCCTATATAATTCCAGCCCAAGTCATATGCAGACAATTTCAAATGGAAGGGGCCACCTAATGCTGAAGAGTGAAAGATGTTATTTTAAAACTTCGATTTGTCTGAGTATATGATTTCCAGAGTTCATGTTACAACATCATTATTGTACTTCGCTTCTGGCTGATATATTACGTAGAAAATAGCAAATGAGAGAAGCTTCTGTTTACACGTATTTACAACCGATTTATGATAGATACATTTTTATTAAAGTTTTTGTGTTTAATATCTATACAACTACAAATAAAAAGTAAGGTACCAATCATCTTTTTGGTTGTGATAGTTAAATTCCAGTTTTTATTTTTATATTATTTTGAAATTTGTGATTAGTTAATATTTTAATTTCCTCAAAATTAATGTCATGAGGAGTCTCTGTAGGTGTTTTTTTAAATCATAATCAGTCAGACTAATGAATTTAATAAAAGAATTTTAACATAAAAAAATTAATTTTTTAAAAATAAAAATAAATTACTAAATTTCAAATAAAAAATATTTCTTATACTATATTATATAAATTAGTTGCCGAATTAAGTTGTATGCTAAGATAATCGGCTCCAATCATATATTTTGGTGATTGTTAAAATAAGCTACAAACAAAGTTGAAACAATGGAGTAAAAACTTGGCATATATAGACACACAAAAGATACCGACAAAAATTACTACACTGTATACTTGATATAACATTTCTCGTAACTATACATTGAGAACACTAGTTAGCTAGCTAAGGTGCATTTTTACTGTAAAACAGCTGTATACCATTCAAATTGCAAAGACTGGAGTGCCTAAAATGTGATTCTTCCTTCTTGTTGTTGATATGGTTGGAACCTCCATGTGAAGAGATAGTCCTTTGACCGACATGACAATTTGATGACCTCACAGAACGCTTTGACTGATCTCTTCTTCCCTTCACTTCCCCACTCAATCCTCGCCCAACATGAAAAACCCTTTGATTTAACTGTCAACCTCGAATCAGGTTCTGATAAATGGAGTACTACTTCCCCACAGATTCTCTTGCATGAGTTGCCTAGGGCTCTTCCTTCACCTGTCACCACAGAGTCCAACCATGGACATTCTGGTTGACCCACCATCTCTTTGTAAGCAGAATTTGACAATCTAACTTTGTTGTTTGAGTCGGAAATCACTGCCGGTAAGGCATCGGACTCAACCAATTCTTCAACCTCCTCTCGTTTCTTCAGGACTTGCATTTGTGGGGTTAGGATTGGATTCTCTTTGATGCACCCAACATAGATAATGGAGCCCACTGGTCGAATCGGTTGAGGTGCTATAACGTTGCTCGCTGGAGGACCTTGGAGCTGCTTCAATAGATCTCTCTCTTCAGGAATTTCAACAATTGTGTTCAAATCTATTAACTTTTCTCCTCCACAAGGTTCCATGCAATTCAATTCAAGTATTGTCGCATAGTTGGCAACGACAGGTTCTGAGGGAGGGCATGGGAGGAGGGGAAGCGGCATCAAACTTGCTGGTGGTGTAGAAGAACTATCCAAGCTTCCACCAAAGTTAGGAATGGAAAGGTGAGGAATACCGTGTGAAAAACCTTGCAAAGAGAGGTTTTTTGCGGGGGATGTTATGAGACTCGGTGAAGAGAGCGCTAGGAATTGAGTCCTTGCTCTCTTGAGTGGTGGTGTTGATGATAAAGCGACTCTACCTCTCTTTCTAGCCCTAGTAGGCCTAGCCTGCAGATGACACCACAGACTCCTGAGATAAGGAGATTGCATCATCTTTTGAGACATACCTGAGCTCTCATTCATGGAGTTTGCAGGTACATCAGGTTTCGGAGCTATTGGCCTATACCTTGACATGATTTCAGCTGTTGTAGCTGTGGTGGAGTAAGGACTCAACGTCTTAATCATGGTGCCTTCTTCCTTTCAGATTTCACACGCAAAATTCAACCAATTGTTGAAGCAGAAGATCTTAGGCAAAGAGTATATATAGTCAACACACAGGAGGAAGAAGGGGGGATTTATAAATTATGAAACTGAAGATTGATAGGCTTTCGTGAATAGGTTGTTTTAGAAAGCAGAAATCAACTAATGAGTGCAAGGCAACATGAAACAATGAGGCAGGATACACTGACATTTGGATATTGAATGATCGGTACGTGTTTTAGGTACTTATAAGAAGATATAGACAAGTGGGATTTGCAATAACAAGTGGATCCATGCATGCTAGCACATAATCATGCTTTCATCTGAAAACTTACATCTACTACATACAAACAAAGCAATAGGAAGGCAAAATTTATTATTTAGTACTTTTTTAAACAAGCGAAGCGAAGCAAAGCATATAATTCGATCCCGCACTCGAACTTACACCAATAAAAAACACCCTCTGGTTACAACGCGTGTGGCTTTGGCGGCCATGCGTGGCTACACCTATCAGGATTGCTTGGTTGTTGTATTTATGTCCTCAGCACTTCCACTTATAGCTTTGGAGGTTCCATCAGTCGGTTAAGTTTGGCGGTCGTCCATGTGTTAACTGGTCGTCTCCTATGGCATGCAACGAATGAGTATGAATCTGATTAGAGGGGCAAAGGCCCCTTGGGAAGTTAAACTTCCACCAAAGAGTCCAGATTCCAGATGGCTTATTGTTCTAAGAGTTTTCACAAACGTGGTCTTTACCTTGTAAAGATATCTTGCACCCAATTCTTCAATAGACAGACAATCGGAAAAAAACGAGGGTAGAACCATGGGGTGAGTGAATTCAGTAAATTGCTTAGAGGACCAAAAATAAATCAATAAATTTTAAAGTAAAATATAATTTTACTATTATTCTAACTTTTGATTTTCTAAAAACTAAAAGAATTATATAATCAATTTTTCATTTTGGGCCTAGACAACGTATAAGCACAATCAAGGGTCATCACATCAGCATATCAAAACCCAGTCTGGTGACAATGTATTATAGTGTCATTGGGCAATTCCTCGTCCTGGGCTGATCTATAGTCACTTTGTGAGCCTTGGAATAGTAACGCCGATTGAAAGCAGCAAGCAAGATTTTCAGTCCCCAAAACATGGTGAGTTGTACCCGCTTGCCCACTTCATTTTTCACCACAACTTGCAACCTTCTTCCACTTGTGGAAATGGTTTATGCACTGATTCTGAGGGCTCACACCTCTGCTATTCTAGATCCTTGCACTCTGCTAATAATGTTAAGTGAAGTTTTCAAACGCTCAACAGTAACTAAATGTTTTCTTTTTTGCCTTCTTCTCAATTTCCTTTTTTTTTTCTTTTTTTGGAATTAATCAGTGCATGCATCACTAAATCTATAGGGTAAACTGTATGATTATTCATTAAATTATGGGTAAATTTTTATTTTGACAACTTAATTAAAAAAATTACAAATTGGTCACTAAAGTTTTTGAAATTATTTCTTTTTTTGCCACCAACTGTTAGTGACACTTTTTAGTTGATATAATAACAATTTTAATCATAAATTTTTACTTTTTATCAATTTGGACTTGATTACATTTAAAATGATAAAAAAAAAAGTGAAACTTTTTTTTAAACATTTTAAAAAAATTCTAAAAAAAATTAAATTTAAATCAAAATAGATAAAAATTTCAAATATAGATAAAGTTAGAGAAAATGAGGGAAAATGTTTTTAAACCCTCCAAATTTTCTTTGTATTATCTATATAGAAATTTTCAAAATTATGAAGCAAAATTATTAGTTCTCTGTTTTTTACCTATTCTGTTTCTTAACATAGATTTTTCATTATAAGAGAAGAAAAAATTCAAAATATAATTTGTTACAATTTGAGTTTTGAAAAATAATTTAAATGAATTGAAATTTTGAATTGAGTCTGAAAATTTTAATTTTGTGTTTTATTTTTTGACTAAAAAATGGCATCATAGTAAATTTTACAAGCCTCTGCAATATCCTTTCTAAATGTTCTTAAAGAGCATGGAATTTAACTTGAAAGTATTATTATTAGTTTGGTTTTGAGAAACACCGAGGAATCATGAAATGGTCTAACTTTTTTTTTGGTTCTATTTTTAATTTGTTATTGAATTCTTTATTTCTCATACATATTAGTTCTTCAACAACAACATTTTCGAGATTTTATTTTCTAGAATTCTTATTTAGAATTTTTTATTTTAAAATAATTTTGAGTTTTTTTTATATATAGAATGAGGGTCAATTTGATAGAAAATATAAAATTTGATAATCAAATTTATTATTATAGCAACTAAAAAAGTGACACGTAGGGTGAAAAAAAACAATTTTGAAAACGTTTGTAATCAAATTGTAATTTTTTAGGTAAGTGACTAAAAAAATATTACTATTAGTTTAATAACTAATGATAAAGTTTACCCATTAACCTATTATTTTACTATAATGTTATTATTTTAATTACATGATTTGCATTATTACGATTATGATGATTTTTATAATTTTTGTTTCTAGTTCATTCAATCGAATGGCAGATGTTGTCATTTGATTTTGGAAGAGTTATTTAAAAGATTAAATATATATTTTCAGATAAAAAAAATTGAGGTAAGCTACAAAAATGTCATCTAATTATGTCATTGATTTTATTTTGATCATCCATTTAAAATGATAAATTTTGTAATTAATGAGAGATAAATATGTTGAAGTTTTTATATTTATGATCAAATGATAGAATATGTAAATATTAGAGGACTAATTTTGTTATTAAACCAATAAAAATAATTTCAAAAAGTTTAATGATTAAATCGAAAAAATACATAAGTGGATGATAAAATAGATTAAAGACATAATTGAGTGACCATTTTTATAATTTACCCTATCATAAACCAACCCATCAAGTACTTTTAGGGATGAAAATAAAATTAAAAAATCAAGCTAGAAACAGCGATGATAAAAAAGAAGAAGAAGTGATACTTGTTAATGCTCTTGTTCAATCAAGTCTTATAGAGAAAACAACATAGTTAGTGAACTATTCAAAAGTTTTCATTTAAGTCATTAGGTTATTAAAATCGTTGTTGTATGACTTTATATGTTTTCACCACCTGCATCAATTGAAAGCTCTTCTTTCCTTCTCTTCTACAGTTTGATTTTTTCATGAAACAACTTTGAACGTCACAAATCTACAAACCAAAATCCAAATAGCTTTCTTCTTTAATCTTCGACATTGACTGTCAAATCAACTTGGATATGAGGTATGTTATTCTACTCATCGATGGATATTGATCCATCATACCGGTTATCGAATCGTTACTTGGAGCTCACTAGTCGGACTTTCTTTAAAAAAAAAAAAACTTAATAGTCGAATGACTTAAATAAAATCTGTTGAATAATTCACTAACCATTTTTTAATTTTTTAAAGGTGAGTGACTAAAACATAAATTTATTAATAATATAGTAACTTAGGGTGTAATTTACTTTTTTTTTTTTTAATTGGTGCAACAATGTCAATGTTATCTAGGGATGATTATTGTGCGACCAAAATAAAATAAACACCTTTTATGGAGGTAGACATCCAAAAAAAGCTGTTAGACTATTTAATTTATGGATTAGATTTTTTGTAAAATTCAACTTGAGATAGTTTTTAGAAAAAGGAAAATACACAAATTGCATTAAGTTGAATCGGACTCACGAAAATATCTACTACTACTATAATAAGCCTTTCTTAAGAATTAGGTTGAGCTTGAACATAATTTCTGAAATTGAAGATATCTTCAGACAATCAGAAAAAAGCGAGGGTAGAACCATAGAACAGCGTATATATGTACATACATATAAGCACAATCAAGGGTGATCACGTCAGCATATCAAAACCTACTGTGGTGAAAATGGATTATGGTGTCATTTAGGCAATGGGTCGTCCTGGGCTGATCTATAGCTACTTTGTTTGTGAGCTTTAGAATAGTATCAGTACCGACTGAACGCAGTAAGATTTTCAATCCCCAAAACATGGCGAGTTGTACCCGCTTGCCCACTTCATTTTTCACCACAACTTGCAACCTCTTCCTCTTGTGGAAATGGTTCATG
This sequence comes from Gossypium australe, assembly GCA_005393395.2. NCBI lineage: Eukaryota > Viridiplantae > Streptophyta > Magnoliopsida > Malvales > Malvaceae > Gossypium > Gossypium australe. The sequence continues at coordinate 30,969,184 of CM016626.1, forward strand.
CACTGATTCTGAGGGCTCACACATCTGCTATTCTAGATCTTTGTACTCTGCTATACAGTACTAATGTTAAGTGAAGTTTGCAAAGACTTAATAGTAAGTAAATGTTTTTGCCGCCTTCTCAATTTCCTCATTCTTTCTTGTTTTAATTATTTTATGCATGCATTGCTCGACTATGCCTTTTAATCTATTATTCTACTATAATGTTATTATTTTGACTACATGATTTGTATTATTTCGATTAAGATGATTTTTATAATTTAAGTATGAGCACTAGTTGCTTCACTCAATATTCTTCTACTCCTGTTGATGATCCAAAACTTTTCTGATTCCTTTGACTCTGTCGTTCATTCTATCTTGACTTGCTTTTGTTTTTTTTTTTTTTACACTTGTTACCAATAAGCTCCCTCAGTTCATTAGAAAAACTTTTAATTTAAGTGTTTGTCATCCTTTTATCTTCTTCCACTTTTTTTCTAAAACGAGGTTCAACGTTAGATTATGCCAACATCACACTCCACCTCCAATTCTTATAGCCATTGAGCAACTATTCAAACAAATCTCAAGGCCGCACACCTGCTTTTATTTTCCCGATTCCTTAGTTGACTAGCGGGCCCGCTACTTCTTTTTGAGCCAAACATAAACTAGCTCCTTTTGAGACTTAACCCTACTTCCCTTACCCGATCACAACTCTCATCTAGGTCCTTTTAAGATAAACTCAACACCATCAAGCCTTTGTTACTTACCCATGGTCAAACAAACATTATTTGCGCTCATACGTGCATCGGACACAACAACCCCAACACATTTATAGGAATGCTTGCTCCTCGTATAATTTTCTATTAGCTGAACAAGTCATGTGGAACCTAGATTTCTTATTTTAATTTTAAATTTTAAATTTATTTAAATTAATTCTTTTCATCTAGGAGTTTTGATTATAGTTTGTCTATAAATAGGTGCTCATTCTAGGAATAAATCACAATTTACTTTCATCTTTTTTATAAACTCCTTTACTTGAATCATAACCTAAAATTCAAATGTCCTAACCATGATTAACCCAATAGATTCAAATGTCCTGACCAACAAACTTAAATGACACAGGGATGCAAGACAGCAAAAGAGTTCTTACTCCAATGAGCTCCTCTCACCATTACAAGCTTCAATACAAGTTTGACCCTATTGATACCACTATATACCATAGAACTATTGGAAAACTCCAATATCTTTCCTTTACAAGACCTGATACTTTGTTTGCTCTAAACAAACTTTCTTAGTTTATGCATGCTACATCATCCATACATTGACAAGCAATGAAACGCATTCTTCGACACTTGAAACAAACATCCAGCTATAGTCTTTAATTCACTCATCATTTGGATCCAATTTTTATATGTACTTAGACGTTGACGAGGCAAGTGATCACATTGATCGTGATTCGACAACAGGTTTTATTCTTTATTTTAGTCAAAATCTAATAAGGTAGTTCACAAATAAATAACCTACAATTGTTCGCTTCTCTATTGAAGCTAAATATCGAGCAATCGCCATTGCTACCTTTGAAACTTTTTGGGTTATGAATTTGGTAAAAGAGCCCAAAGTTCCACTATCTCATCTTCCGAAAAGCTTTTGTGACAATTAAGGTGCAACATCTCACAACTAGCATCCAGTTTGCATAGCAAAATGAAGCATTTTGAGGTGGATTTACATTTCGTTCATGATCATGTTCAAAGTGAAACACCCCACACCCGGCCCACGAGTCTGAACCGGATTTGGTATGTTCCTTAAGTAAACCGGTCTTCAAATTCTTTGTTACTTAGAGAAAAATTGTAATTTTTAGAAAACATTATTTTGGGTTGGGCTTAGATTGAAACCCATTTAAATAAAAAAAATTTTGAAAATCCATGTAAGTAAGGTGACAAAATAATTTTAGGGTTTATTAGTTCAAAAGAAATAAATTTTGTTTTACTTAACTTTAATTAAAATATATTGTAACATAACCAATTAAAAATAAACAGAAATAAAGAAAATCCAACTGGGCCTTATGACCTTATTACATCATTCAAACCCAGAAATAAAATTTAAAATACTAAAGTTAAATAAAGTCCATCTGCTAAATAAATTCTTCAAGTGATGCATGGCCACCTTTAGCTCAGCCGACCCGGTCCATTACTGCTCATCACCTGAAAAATATTTCCCCAACGGGGTGAGTCAACAGACTCAATGTGCACACAATACTAACATTCAACAAGTCAGGCATACATGTTCATATCAAATTCATATTCATATAGAAATAAATGATGCAACCCAAACCCGAGCCTATTTGTCCATCCGCTACACACCACCCGTACCTGCCAGTCACACCGTGGGGACTACTAAGTCGACCCTCCATCCGCTACACACCATCGAAGGCAGTCGCTGCAATCGACGTGCTCATCGCCCACTTACGTTGTGTCATTAGACACTATATTCAGATAATGTAACCGAAGTTACCATATTCAAATAATGTGACCGTAGTCACCATATTTCGTTGGTGAGACCATAGTCATCACCTTCACTTTCTCCCTTCACATATATCCCAAATGCCCCAATTATTTTATATCATGCATAACTTATTTCTTATTCATGTTTCTTATTCAAAATATATCATATTCATAATCCTATCAAAAGTAGGAAACGTACCTGGGTACTTTTTGCCACATTTGTGGTACATAGCCACATTCTCATTCTTATGCACATTCACATATTAAAATAATTATTGCCATAATATATTGAAAGTTAGTGTGAGTACACACCTGATTTGCTTAATAGATTCCTTGAGATCCCGAAAAACCTGATCTAACTTTAGATCTGTTAATTCCTATATTCGGGCCATCATATAAAAACACATTAATAACCTATTTGGCTTAAAAACCCAAGTCCTAGTAGGGTTTGTATTACTTACCTTGTTGCCGAATTGGATGGTTGTAAATCAAATCCCAAAATTGCTAGTATCCCTTTTCCTTGGAATCAGCTAACACTAATTCATGTAATCATGTGAGTTTTCGGCTTTTGAAATAAATGAAAATAATTCCAAATACCAAAATTGAGCCTTGGCCGAATATCACTTACCATACAAATTCCAAATCTGAAGAGGATTCCTTGCCCTATATGTCTGTCGAAATCTTCATGTTAGATCTAATCTAACATATACATCATAACCTTTAATCAAATAAATTTATCTTACCTTAGATCCTTGATCCTTGTATTCGACAGTTGTAGAAACCCTTTTGATGTTGTAGTTGATTGCTCCTTTAATTCGAATCAACAAAGATTCGGCTTTGACAGTAGAAACAGAGAAGAAAATAGAAGAAGAAAAGATGGATTTTGCTTGAAGAAAAATTCGGCAGAGAGGGGGAGAGAGCTAGGAAAATTTCGGCAAAGAGGAAGCAAAAGTGAATGAGTAGCCCTCCTGACCTCCTTTTATAGCCAAAGTTATCAGCCTAGAAGTCCCTTACTTGGCCACCACTCCTCTTTTTGATAATATTATCTCTTTTATTTAAAAGATAAAAGCCTTTAATCCATCAATTATCTCCTTAGAAAATAATCCTTTATTTATCTCTTATTATTCACATATTTATGTGAATAAACTCCTTTATTTATCTCTTATTATTCACATATTTATGCAAATAAAACTCCTTTATTTATCTCTTATTATTCACATATTTATGTGAATAAAACTCCTTTATTTCTCTTACATATCCAAGTTTCCTAAAATGTTCAAGTTTCCATTTTTGGATCATTTCCAAAAATGTTTAAGTTTCCAAAAATGTCCATTTCCATTTCCATTTCCATTTCCATTTCCATCTCCATTTTCATTTCCATTTTCATTTCCATTTCCATTTTCATGCATTTCTAGGTTTCCAAAAGTATCAAAAATTTATTCATAGTACTTGAAACTTGTCATTTCATACAATTAAACTAGAAATGCATAGGCCCTATTCAGGATGTTACAGTTCTACCCCCTTAAACAAAATTTCGTCCCCGAAATTTCCTAACTAAAATAATTGAGGGTATTGCTGTCGTATTGTCTCCTCCGGCTCCCACGAAGCTTCTTCCGCTCCATGATTGCGCCATAACACCTTGACTAGAGGAACCGACTTCCTTCGTAGTACTTTCACATCACGTTCCAAGATCCGAATCGGTTCTTCCTCGTAGGATAAGTCTGGCCTTAGCTCCACCTCTTCAACAGGTACTATATGGGATGGATCCGATCGATAGCGACGTAGCATGGATACATGGAATATGTCATGCATTCGCTGTAACTCTGGTGGCAACTCCAACTGATATGCCACTGGCCCAACTCGCTTCAGTACTCTATAGGGCCCTATAAACCTTGGGCTCAACTTCCCTTTTCGACCAAACCTCATAACCTTCTTCCAAGGCGAGACTTTCAGGAACACTTGGTCTCCCACTTCAAACTCGATCTCCTTCCGCTTAAGGTCTGCGTACGACTTCTGCCTATCAGAGGCTTCCTTCAACCGTGCTCGAATCAACTCAATCTTTTCCTCAGTTTCTACCACTAATTCTGGACCCAAAACTCGGCGTTCTCCTAACTCGGTCCAACAAGTAGGTGTTCTACACTTCCTTCCATACAACGCTTCATATGGTGCCATCCGAATGCTAGCCTGATAGCTGTTGTTGTAGGCGAACTCAGCTAAAGGCAAGTGATCTTCCCAACTTCCTCGAAAATCCATTACACAGCCTCTCAACATATCCTCCAACACTTGTATAACCCGTTCAGACTACCCGTCTGACTGTGGATGAAAGGCCGTAGTGAAGTCTAACTTAGTGCCTAAAGCTTGATGAAGTGCCTTCCAAAATCGAGACGTAAACCTTGGGTCTCTATCAGAGATGATTGACATTGGTACTCTATGTAACTTCACAATCTCTGCCACATATAGCTTAGCCAACTTCTGAAGAGAATAATCCATTCTTACTGGGATAAAGTGCGCGGACTTAGTCAAACGATCCACTATCACCCATACCGAGTCCTTCTTAGTAGGCGTAAGGGGTAGCCCACTAACGAAGTCCATGGTAATTCTCTCCCACTTCTATTGGGGAACTTCGATTGGTTGAAGCAATCCTGATGGGACTTGATGTTCAGCCTTAACTTGCTGACACGTCAAACATTTCCCCACAAATTCAGTCACTTCTCGTTTCAGGTCAAACCACCAAAATTGTTCCCTTAGATCTCTATACAGCTTGATGCCTCCGGGATGCATAGCATAAGGGCTACCATGCGCTTCCCGAAGAATCATTTGTCTCAACTCCTTATCTTTCAGCATACAGACCTTTCCCTTGTAGCACAATACTCCCTCATCATTGACGCTATAGTCCTTTAATCCTCCTTGCTGCACTTGCTGTAACTTAGTACTTAAGTCCTTATCAGCCAACTGTCCCACTTTCACCTCCTTCAGCCATGTGGGCTTGACTTGTAACTCTGCCAACAGACTTCCATCATCATACAGACTTAAATGAGCGAATAAAGCTCGTAGATCCGACACAACCTTCCTACTTAGGGCATCAGCTACCACATTCGCCTTGCCCGGATGATATTCTATCGAACAATCGTAGTCCTTCAGTAATTCCACCCACCTTCGTTGCCTCAAGTTCAGCTCCTTCTGAGTCAACAGATACTTAAGGCTCTTGTGATCTGTGTAAATAACTGACCTTTCACCATAAAGGTAGTGCCTCCAAACCTTAAGGGCGAATACCACTGCTGCTAGCTCCAAGTCATGAGTTGGGTAGTTAACCTCATGCGGCCTTAACTGTCGTGACGCATAAGCGACCACTTTACCTTCTTGCATTAGCACACATCCTAACCCCGTGTGCGAAGCGTCACAGTACACCACAAAATCCTTTCCTGCCTCTGGCTGAATTAACACTGGAGCTTCCGTCAACACCCTCTTAAGCCTTTCAAAGCTCTCCTGCTGCTTATCAGTCCATTCGAAGGGTACTTCCTTCCTTAGTAACTTGGTCAAAGGAGCGGCTATTGACGAGAACCCTTCCACAAACCTTCTGTAATAGCCTGCCAAGCCTAAGAAACTTCGGATTTCAGCCACGGACCTAGGTGGTTTCCAATCCAACACTGCTTCGATCTTCTTAGGGTCCACTCTTATCCCCTCTGCGGATACCACATGTCCTAAGAATGCCACCTCCTTAAGCCAAAATCCGCACTTGCTGAATTTGGCATAGAGCTTTTTCTCCCTTAACACTTCCAACACAACTCGGAGATGCTCATCATGTTCTTCTTCCATCTTAGAATACACCAAAATATCGTCGATGAACACCACGACAAACCTATCCAAATAGGGTTGGAAGACCCGATTCATCATGTCCATGAACGCGGCTGGAGCGTTCGTCAACCCAAACGGCATCACCACAAATTCAAAATGGCCGTATCGTGTCCTAAAAGCGGTCTTATGAATATCAGCCTCTTTCACCTTCAGCTGATGATATCCCGACCTCAAGTCGATCTTTGAGAATACTGCGGCCCCTTTCAGCTGATCGAACAAGTCATCGATCCTTGGCAAAGGATACTTGTTCTTGATGGTCAGCTTATTCAACTGACGATAATCTATGCACATACGCATAGTTCCGTCCTTCTTCTTTACGAATAGAACCGGTGCTCCCCATGGAGACACACTGGGTCGGATGAATCCACGATCCAACAGTTCTTGGATTTGAGCCTTAAGCTCCACTAACTCCCTTGGTGCCATTCGGTATGGAGCGATTGACACAGGAACTGTTCCTGGCAGCAAATTAATTCCAAATTCCACCTCCCTATCTGGGGGTATTCCTGGTAATTCCTCTAGAAATACATCCACGAAGTCCTTAACCGTTCTGACTCCACAAACACCTTCTTCTTTTTCACCCAACGCACTTACGAAGGCTAGGAATGCCTTGCATCCTTTCTTAACCATCTTCTCAGCCTTCAATGCCGAGACTACGTTAGACAAGTAGTTCCTCCTTTCGTCGATCATCACTACTACTTCATCCTCTGGGGTTCTTAGTTCCATACGTTTAGCCGCACAATCCAACACGGCCCGATGCTCTACTAGCCAATCCATTCCAAGTATAAGCTCAAATTCTCCGAAGGGTAACTCCATTAAGTCAGCCCGAAGGCTCACTCCCTGAATTTCTAGGGGTACATTTCGAAAAATCTTATCTACCACTACAGTTTGGCCTAATGGGCTTACTACCGTCATCTGTCTATCAGAGAGTTCAGAGTCTAGGCCTAGTGTTTCTACTACACTACATGCAACATAGGAATGAGTCGAGCCCACATCAATCAGAGCAAAATAAGGTTTGTCAGAAATAAAGAACGTACTGGTTATTACATCTGGTGCGTCACCGTCTTCCCTCCGGTGAACCGCATGAACCAAACCGGGTTGCCTTGCTTCTGCATTAGTAGCACCTCAGCCCTGTGCTCCACGGCCTCTGCCAGCACCACTACCTCTGTTAGCCGAACCACGACCCCGTTGAGGCTGCTGCCCACCTCTACCAGTCTGGCTAGCATTCAGTGCTGCCGGTCGACTCTCATCTGACTGCTTGGGACAATCTTTAAGCATATGGTCCTTGGACCCACACTTGAGACATCGTCCCGTCTTTCTCCAGCATTCTCCCAAGTGCTTCTTTCCACAATACTCACAAGGTCGATACCGCCCTTCTGAACCAACTTGCTGACCTCGCGGCCCATCAATTCTAGGCCTCTTATTCCCAAATGATCCAGACGATCCAAAACCTTTTTCTGGTCTATTTCGATCAGTTTTCTGCCTTGCAGAATCCTTAATTCCTTCAGCCACTTTAGCCTTTTCCACTAACGCAGAAAATTCCCGCTCCTGATGCGGTGCTATCAACAATCTTAGATCATCCCTTAGCCCGTCCTCAAAATGGACACAGCGCTCATGCTCAGTTGCCACCACTCCTCGAGCATAGCAACTTAACCTCAGAAATTCCGCCTCATATTCTGCCACAGACTTGTTTTCTTGGACCAGCCCCAGAAAAGCTTTCCTTTGCTCATCAGTGTACCTGGTTCCCACGTATTTCTTCTGGTATGCTTCCTTGACATACTCCCAGGTCAAATCCTCAACCGTGGCACCATCTCGCACAGTTAACCACCACTGATACGCTTCATCGCGTAATAGTGCCACCATCTCTTTCAACTTTTCCTCTGGAGTCAGATCAAGCTCATCCATGATGCGCTCCGTTGCTTCCAACCAGTACTCAGCTGTACTGGGTGCTACTCCAGACACTCCACGAAACATCTCAGCTCCATTAGCTCGGAGCTGTTTAGGCACAGATTTTCGAGTTCCCGAATTTCCTCCTGCACCCGCCACCAATTCCAAAACTCGCAGCACAGCCCGCGACACAGCATCGTCCTCTGTTTGAGCTTGCTGCTCCACACCAACGGCTGAAAGTGGTGGGGGCGGCGGTACCTCATTATCGGACCCTTGACCCGATCTAACGGGTTCTGACCTAGTCATTCTTCCTCTACCGCGTCCACGACGGCCATGTCCTCTAGAGCTCATTTCGGCGTCGGGATCTGATTAAGAAGTTTTATGTATTAGTACTTTGGTTTCACTTGTTTACTCGCGAAGAAATTTTATGACAAGAGTTTTAGGAGTGGTTCTTTCGTATTCATACAAACACACAGTCTTTCCATTCATTCATTCATCCATCAAACAAGTATGAACTTCCATTCATTCAGAGAAACGTTGTAGTTTTCATCGTTGATGTTTTTCCACTACCTAGGGGTATTTTCGTAATTTTGTCCTACAGGGACATTTTCGTAATTTTCAAAAAGAAAGAGTTCCTCGGTGATTTCGTCAAATAGTATTTTGGTAATTTCAAAATCCCGAGGTAATTTGGAAAATTTTAAAATCCGGGGGTATTTCGGTAATTTTTAACCTCAGGGGTATTTCGGTAATTTTCCAAAACCAGGGTAAATTTGTAAAATTTAATAAGTCAGTGATATTTCAAAAGTTGTAAAACTTTGAGGGTTCTCTTTTTGAGCGTTGCACTTTTCAAAACGATGATGTTGCAAAATTTTTAGAAGTCAGGGTAATTTTGTAAGTTAGGGGCAATTTTGTAATTTTTCCAAAATCAAAGTATTTTTGATAGTTTGAAATTCAGGGTATGTGAACATTTATAAAATAATGAAGTTTGGACAAAACCATTGAGAGGTTTGACATTTTGCAAATCAAGGGCATTTTGGTAATTTTCACAAATCTGAAATTTTCGGGAAATTTTGTAAAGATGGTTTTTTAAAAAAAAATAAAATAAAAATTTAGAAGAGTAATTTTAAGAGTTTTGAAAACTAAGGTTTATTGTTTTGTTCTCTTTCTTTTTTTTTTAAACACGGCTAGTTCCCTTTTCGGGTTTTAGTCTTTATGTTTAGCCTATGACCGAGCCCTCTTGGGCCAGGGTGAACCAAAGCTACGCACCAGGCAAGATTCGAGTGGAGAGGAGGTGAGTCACGCGGACTGCTTAAGTACCAAGCTCCCACCGAAACCATTCCTAGACATGCGCACAGAAGTTGCCACACCACTGGGCCTTCTGAGTTAGGGTGAACCGAAGCTACGCACCAGGTAGGATTCCTGCGAAGAGGAGGTGAGTCACTAGGACTGCTTAAATACCAAGCTCTTCCGGATCCAATCCTAGACATGCGCACAGGGGTTACCACACCCTAGCTCAGTGACTTAGCCATAGGTTTGTTTAGTGCATTAAGTCTTATGTGGTTTTGTGTTTGAGTAGTCTAATCCTAGGGTTCATGTTCCTATCATACTATTCTACGTTCCATGCCTTTTCTACCCTTATACAATTCATAAATCACAGAATCACACATAAAGTTAGGGGTACTTACCTGGTGGACTGCGGGTCGGAGACTTAGGTGCCATGCCATAAAACCTGCTTATGTTCAAAGAAAATCATTTGGGCTCGATTTGAAAACGTTTTGGGCCTGAGCCCACAGGCCGAGAGTTTTAAAACTGGGCTCTGATACCAAGTTGAAACACCCCACACCCGGCCCACGAGTCTGAACCGAATTTGGTATGTTCTTTAAGTAAACCGGTCTTCAAATTCTTTGTTACTTAGAGAAAAATTGTAATTTTTAGAAAACATTATTTTGGGTTGGGCTTAGATTGAAACCCATTTAAATAAAAAAAATTTTGAAAATCCATGTAAGTAAGGTGACAAAATAATTTTAGGGTTTATTAGTTCAAAAGAAATAAATTTTGTTTTACTTAACTTTAATTAAAATATATTGTAACATAACCAATTAAAAATAAACAGAAATAAAGAAAATCCAACTGGGCCTTATGGCCTTATTACATCATTCAAACCCAGAAATAAAATTTAAAATACTAAAGTTAAATAAAGTCCATCTGCTAAATAAATTCTTCAAGTGATGCATGGCCACCTTTAGCTCAGCCGACCCGGTCCATTACTGCTCATCACTTGAAAAATATTTCCCCAACGGGGTGAGTCAACAGACTCAATGTGCACACAATACTAACATTCAACAAGTCAGGCATACATGTTCATATCAAATTCATATTCATATAGAAATAAATGATGCAACCCAAATCCGAGCCTATTTGTCCATCCGCTACACACCACCCGTACCTGCCAGTCACACCGTGGGGACTACTAAGTCGACCATCCATCCGCTACACACCATCGAAGGCAGTCGCTGCAGTCGACGTGCTCATCGCCCACTTACGTTGTGTCATTAGACACTATATTCAGATAATGTAACCGAAGTTACCATATTCAAATAATGTGACCGTAGTCACCATATTTCGTTGGTGAGACCATAGTCATCACCTTCACTTTCTCCCTTCACATATATCCCAAATGCCCCAATTATTTTATATCATGCATAACTTATTTCTTATTCATGTTTCTTATTCAAAATATATCATATTCATAATCCTATCAAAAGTAGGAAACGTACCTGGGTACTTTTTGCCACATTTGTGGTACATAGCCACATTCTCATTCTTATGCACATTCACATAATAAAATAATTATTGCCATAATATATTGAAAGTTAGTGTGAGTACACACCTGATTTGCTTAATAGATTCCTTGAGATCCCGAAAAACCCGATCTAACTTTAGATCTGTTAATTCCTATATTCGGCCCATCATATAAAAACACATTAATAACCTATTTGGCTTAAAAACCCAAGTCCTAGTAGGGTTTGTATTACTTACCTTGTTGCCGAATTGGATGGTTGTAAATCAAATCCCAAAATTGCTAGTATCCCTTTTCCTTGGAATCGGCTAACACTAATTCATGTAATCATGTGAGTTTTCGGCTTTTGAAATAAATGAAAATAATTCCAAATACCAAAATTGAGCCTTGGCCGAATATCACTTACCATACAAATTCCAAATCTGAAGAGGATTCCTTGCCCTATATGTCTGTCGAAATCTTCATGTTAGATCTAATCTAACATATACATCATAACCTTTAATCAAATAAATTTATCTTACCTTAGATCCTTGATCCTTGTATTCGACAGTTGTAGAAACCCTTTTGATGTTGTAGTTGATTGCTCCTTTACTTCGAATCAACAAAGATTCGACTTTGACAGTAGAAACAGAGAAGAAAATAGAAGAAGAAAAGATGGATTTTGCTTGAAGAAAAATTCGGCAGAGAGGGGGAGAGAGCTAGGAAAATTTCGGCAAAGAGGAAGCAAAAGTGAATGAGTAGCCCTCCTGACCTCCTTTTATAGCCAAAGTTATCAGCCTAGGAGTCCCTTACTTGGCCACCACTCCTCTTTTTGATAATATTATCTCTTTTATTTAAAAGATAAAAGCCTTTAATCCATCAATTATCTCCTCAATTATCTCCTTAGAAAATAATCCTTTATTTATCTCTTATTATTCACATATTTATGTGAATAAACTCCTTTATTTATCTCTTATTATTCACATATTTATGCAAATAAAACTCCTTTATTTATCTCTTATTATTCACATATTTATGTGAATAAAACTCCTTTATTTCTCTTACATATCCAAGTTTCCTAAAATGTTCAAGTTTCCATTTTTGGATCATTTCCAAAAATGTTTAAGTTTCCAAAAATGTCCATTTCCATTTCCATTTCCATTTTCATTTCCATCTCCATTTTCATTTCCATTTTCATTTTCATTTCCATTTTCATTTCCATTTCCATTTTCATGCATTTCTAGGTTTCCAAAAGTATCAAAAATTTATTCATAGTACTTGAAACTTGTCATTTCATACAATTAAACTGGAAATGCATAGGCCCTATTCAGGATGTTACACAAAGAAAAAAATTGGACTAGATTGTAAAGTTCTAGAAAAATTTTGGACTTGAATTTTGAGCTTGATCTTTTAGAAAGTATAAGGTCCCTAATGAGAATATATGAAATCGAAATCGAAATCGAAACCGAATTTTAATCCGGAGCTAGGAATCGAATGTTATGCTTATCTTGAACTCAAGGACTAAATTGAATAAAATGTAAAATATTTGGGAAATTGTAAAATGAATTTATATAGGTTCATGTATATCATAACATTGTATGAAGATGATTGGTATTGATTTGTATATAAAATAATTGTATAGATCAAGATTTGGATCAAACTGGAGCTAATAGAAAAAAAGTAAAAATTGTGGATTAGTCCCTGAAGTATGCACTCTTTTCATATTTTGAATAGCTAAGTTCATGTGGAACTTACTATCTTATTTTATGTTATGTGAAATTTTGTGTTTGATTTTATATATATATTTGGATATAATTAGAACACTAGTGAAATTGTCATGTCTGGTTAGTAATGGACTAAATTGAAATGTCAAGTGATTGTTGGTTATTATGTAATAATACATGGTACAAATACGAAGTTGGTTGATTACATGGATCGATAATGATATATATACGAAAATGATGCTGGTGTGAACTTAGTAAAATGTTAGGATGTGATTTGACATGCCAATATAGTTATAAGTGTGCTTGATCAGAGATTTTACATGTTATAACAAGATCTAGCATTTGTTACAGATTCTCAGGTTATTTGTAACATAGGTTTAGCCCGTACAGGTAACTTGCTTTAGTTTTAGCTTATGTGAACAACTTTGATGTAATTTCAGCTTGTGTGAGCAACTTAGTTTACCCGTGTATCCGAGTCTATTTTACTATAGTTCCATCGGGCAATATTAATTTTAATTAAAATGGAAAAGCTTGAAAATGTATTGATATGAAATGATATATCTTTATAATTTTTTATGTGACAATAAATTGCTTTGGTATTGAGTGATGTTATTCATGATATGCAAGTAAATCTAACTTATTTCAATGTTAATGTTGACAAGTGACTGGTTAAGGCATTATGTGCCAAAGATAGCCAAATTGTATGCCAATGTGATTGGTAGTTGTTATTCTTATAAGTGATCAAGGTAAGTATAGTATTTCCATTTGAACTTACTAAGCATTCTTAATACTTACTCTAATTATTTCTTTTTCTTGTAGATTGTCACTTTACGGAACTTGCCAAGTTGAATCTGTAATAGCCCAAATTTCAGCGATGTAGGAAATAGTGATTCGTGTAACGGCCTAATTTTCAGTGGTGTCAGAAATGGTGATATGAGATCACTAAATCCGACAGGTAAGATTGAATAAGATAGTAATTTAATATTTATGAGCCAAGTGAGAATTTAGAAGAATTTGTGGATTGGTGAATTTGGTGAATTAAAAGAATTTATTAGGCCAAATGGGTCAAAAATGAGGTATCGAGACCTCGAATTTGAAAACCGAGCCATAAAAATATTTTTAGAAATATTTATGGAGTGTTATTAAGTTAGCATTAAAGTTTGGTTGAGAAATTTAAATGTTTGGGTAGTCAATTAAATAAAAAGGACTAAATTGTAATAAATGTAAAATTGCTAGAAGAATTAAATAGCTCAAGTGTTCAAAGAAAGAGGGTTTATAGGGCAATTAAACCTAAAGGTGAAAAGGTTGGACGGCAAGGGGAAGAAAATCATAGAAAGATAAGGGAAATAAGGGCAAAATTGGAAATTTAATAATTTTAACATGTATAATAAAGACAAAATTGAAAAACCTAGAGATATCTTCACATTATCTCAGCCAAAACGCCATAGGAGTTCTGGAGAAAGCTGGTTATTCATACTTTTACATCATGTGAGTTTGATTCTTGCTTTTTCTTGATAATTTTTATGTTTTTATGACTTTTACAACTAGATCCACTTATAGAATTCATTAGTTTTTGATTTGGTGGGTAAAATTAAAAGTTACCCTTGCTGAAAAATGGAAGTTTATGATGAATTATTATGAAATTTAAATTCTAATTTCATATTAAGGTGGTTTTATTAAGTGATTTTGATAGGAAATGGTATTTAGGACCTAATTGTGAAAAAGTTGTGAATTAGAGGTTGGTGTTGAAATTCAGAATATCAAAGGTTGTGAAATAGTTTGTAATGATAGAATAAAGTGTTGATTGAGAAAAATTAGTTCAATTGACGGCTGAATTGAACAGGGACTAAATTGTAAAAACTGTAAATTTTAGGGTAAAAGTACAATTTCGAAAATGGAAGAGCATAAATTATGAAGTGAAATAGAAATGAAATAAATGCTAATGAGTGAAAATATTTTACATTATAGATCAAGAATCCAAAGAAGAACGAGGAAAAGAAAAAGTTGCAGAATAGTCCCTAAATTTCAATATCTACTACAAATCAGCCGGGTAAGTTCATATGGTTGAATTTATATGTTTATTTGTGAATGATTGAATGATATAGTGTGTTGTTAAATATGAATTTGCTGTGGAATTATGAAAATTATGATAAAATGAAGAATAAAGGCGGTAATTCAAATTAGGAAAAACGCAGAATTGAGTACGTTCGTACCGTGACATGTGATGAATTGACGGGTAAGACCATGGTTAATCCATGGAAAAGTGTGAAATGTAGGTATGGTATTAACCATACTGAGTTAAGAAATGTAGGTATGGTATTATCCATACTGAGTTAAGAAATGTAGGTATGGTATTATCCATACTGAGTTGTGAAATGTAGGTACGGTATTAACCATACTGAGTTAAGAAATGTAGGTATGGTATTACCCATACTGAGTTGTGAAATGTAGGTATGGTATTAACCATACTGAGTTAAGAAATGTAGGTATGGTATTATCCATACTGAGTTGTGAAATGTAGGTATGGTATTAACCATACTGAGTTAAGAAATGAAGGTATGGTATCATCCATACTGAGTTGTGAAACGTGGCACTGAGCAACGACGTACTCAAATTCGTAAGACGTTTCCTAATTTGATAATAAGTAATATAAAAGAAGTGAATCAAATGGAAGAGATTGAGTAGTTGTTAATGTTGAGCTCAACTATGTGAAGTATTTTAACAATGGTTGTGAATGGCAGGGAACTTTAGTAAATGTTTTGTTATTGTTTGGAAAGATTATGTGTGGTAAGCATTACTTTTAAACCTATGAACTTACTAAGCTTCATTAGGCTTACTTGTGTGTGTTTGATATTTTTATATAGATTGAATTAAAGAGAAGTTGGTAGATCGGATCATCACAGCAAAGCTCACTATCCAGATCAATTCCGGTAGCTTTTGTTTTATGTTTAAAGATTTATATGGCATGTATAGAGTTTAAATGAGATGGAGTAAAGATGTTATAAACTAGTTAACAATATTTTGCAATGAAACAGTTTTTGAATTACAGCAGTGACGTGATTTTGAAAAATCACCAAAAATAGAAGAAATAGAATTAGAAAGTGAATAAGATATATAATTGAATCTTATTGAGTCTATTTTCACATAAAAGAAACATAACAAACAAATTATTCTTATGTTTTGAGATATTTGAATTTTTGTGAGACTAGTTCAGAATGATTACGTGATCCCCTGTTCTGTTTTTGAAAAATCATTAGAAATTGTACAAAACTAATTGTGGGATATAGTTTATATGTATGGAATCCTGAATGAGTATATTTTCAAATGAACTAAATAAGAAGGTCATATGAATTCTATATGAAGAGTAATTTGATTCGTAGTGAGGATAGGTCAGAACAGTCGAACAGTAAAACAGGGAAAACTTTAATGAATAAACTGTACTAATTGGACACATGAAAAATTCTAGAAAAATTATAGTAAAAAGATATATGAGTCTAGTTTCAGGTAAAATTAACGGATCTTAATTTGGATTTCCGTAGCTCCAGATATAAATAATTTAGTGACTATGACGCAGATGGACGGTTTTAAATTTTATGCCGAATTAGTAGTTAAGTCTAGTAATGCCTCGTGCTCGACTCCGGCAACGGTCTCGGGTAAGGGGTGTTACAATTTGAGACCACCAAATTCAGAAAATGAACTCGTAAATTATATTATTTAATATTTACGAGCCAAATGTAGCTTTTGAAAGATTTTTGAAATAGTAAATTGTGTTTTATAAAGATTTATTTGGTTAAGAAATTGAGAAAAAGAGGTATTGAGATTTCAGTGTTATAAACCGAGCCATAAATATTTTTACGAATATTTACGGAGTGTCAATAAGGTAGTATTAAAATTTCGTCAGAAAATTTTAACGTTTCGGTAGTCAATTAGATAAAAAGGACTAAATTGAAAAGGTGCAAAACTTGCTAAAGTGATAAATAGCTTAACCATTAAATAAGGAAGGACTAAAAGGGAAAATGGACCATTTTAAAATGGCTGAGGTGGCATAGCGTGAAAAAAAATCAAAGATTTTTATGTGAAAATGATAAAATTGGAATTTTAATAAAAGTTACATGGCCAAAGTTGATTTAATGATTTCTAGGCCATTTCTTCTTCAAATTTCTGTCAAAAACAGCCATGGAAGAGGGTTTTGAGCTTTTATTTCATATTTTATCTTCAAGTAAGTTCAGTGCTTTCTTTTTCCTTGAAATTTTTATATTTTTAGAATTTTACAATTAGGTCCAACTTAGTATTCTATTAGTTTTTGATTTTTTTGAAAATTTTGGAAGTTACCATTGATAAGTTCATATGATTTTTGTTATTTTATGATGAAATTTAGATGTTAATGGATGTTTAAAGGTGTTTTGTTAATGAATTTTGGATGAAAACATGTTTTAGGGGTTAAATTGAAAAGTGTTGAATTTATGGAAAATTCTGAAATTTCATGGAATTCATGGGCTGTGATTGGTATGTATGAGAATAATTAGGCTTGGAATAAGAATTAAATTGCAAGAATTTCATTTTCCGAGCCTAGGGATGAAATTGTCATGTATTAAAAGTTTAGGGGAAAAATGGTAATCAACATTTTGCACTAAAACAATTTTGGACAGCAATAGTAGTTTAGCTTTGAAAAATCACCAAAAATTGTGGGAATCAAATTAGAGGATGAATAAAATATGAAATTAAAGCTTATTGAGTCTAGTTTCTCATAGAAGAAACGTGTAAGCAATGGAATTGTAAATCATGAGATATAATAAATTTTGTGAGACAAGGTCAGAATGATTTCGGATTCCCCTGTTCTGACTTTGGAAAATCATCAAAAATTGTAAAAAATAATTAGGGTATTAAATTTATATGTTTAAATTCTTAATGAGTCTATTTTTAAGAAAAACAAACGGTAATATCATCCAAATTCTATGTTAAGAGATAATTAATTTTTAGTAAGCAAAGGTCAAAGCTGTCAAATAGCAGAACAGGGATAAATTTGAAGATTTTATTGTACTAATTGGCTAAACTATAAATTCTGAAATTCTGTAGCTCAAGATAAAAATAATTTAGTGACTATGACACGGATGGGCAGCTTTGAATATACATATAAGTAAATAGTGAAATTATAGATAATGTTACTTATAAGCGTGATATATACATTAAGGATGTGGAATGGAGAGGAGAAGGTGATGCATCGTTGAATGCACCAAAAATATCCTATTCCCTGCAAAAGAGTAAAAATAACAGTAAAGGAGAAGTAGGGTCGAGTCCTCAGGGACCGGATTATGCTAATACTTGTTTCTCGAAATCTTGGGCAGAATCGTGCCCAAGAAAGCCCGCGTTCCTGAAAAAGAATAAAAATAACAGAATTGAAAGGGCGGATCTGAAGACGAAAATAAGTAAAATAAAATAAAGAACTGGGAAGTCAATTGAAATTGCTAAAATAAAATAAAGAGCTGGGAAGTCAATTGAAATTGCTAAAATTTAAAAGAAAATAAAGTTGAGTTAAAGAAATTCTTATAGGGAGATTCCAGCCTCCGGTTGTCTCGTTCCTTCTTGGGTTCCATCTTCGGCTTTTGGATGACCCTTCTCTGCCCAAGTAAGCCAGTTATAGTGGAAGAGGACGCCTACGACTACCAACTCCAAGAGTTTAAACTTACGAATTTAGGGAGCCTGACTCTAGCCTACAATTGCTTTTGTGGAGTCATTTACGCTAGATCAACGTTTCTCAATGGCGAATCCCACGCCATTTTGTCTCTTGGGCTCGCTAACCTCTGACGCAGTAAGCTCACGAACCGACGGTGCAATCCTCCCAAAACACACAAAGCGGCCGCCTTTGCATACATTGAAAGGGTTACTTTTAAAGGGACCTGGACGGAAGCATCAGCCCCGTAATGCGGAGAATCGACGAATACCTGGGTGAGAAAGTTAAGTGCAGGTTCTAAGCCTCAAGAACCTTTTTGGGGAATTCGACAACCTTCGGCTAGATGGATTTTAGGGGTTCATAATTATGGTGGAAAAGCAAATAAATATATAAGGGAATTTTTATTGAAAGAAAAATAAAGGAAACACAAAAGACTTATGGGAGGAGAGGGTACAGAAAAAGATGAACAACCACAATGAGTCACTCCATCCCCTATTTACAGTGCTTAAGGTAGATGGACTAGTCCTACTCAAACTCCCAAAGATAATTACAATTTAATTAAAGATAAATAGAGATAAATAAAGAAATTAAATAATCCTAAATAATTATCCTAATATTAATTATCCTAATTTAATTAAAATAGAATTTGATAAAGCAAAGTCTCTTCTTTTTGCATTTCAATCCCTCTGCCCTCCATGTTTGCACTTTTGGCACCATCTTTTCCCTTTGTTGCACATTGGTCCATTTTTATCTTTAATTTCACAGTTTTGGCCCTCAATTTTGCATTGGTCTCCAATTTAGTCCCTACGAGATAAAAGTCCATAAATAGCCCAAATTAGTAGAATCACACTCAAAATTAATATACAATTAGTACATAAAAACATGACATTCTAGAGTGTTATCAGGAGGAAAATATATGAATGACTTGTGTATAAATTGATCACATGCCCGATTATAATCGATAAAAGTTGAATTAGAAATGATATAATATTTTATTTCAAATATTTATTATGAAATTAAGATTATCGTTATGGTATAAAAATCGAATTGTACGTTTGTGTAACTTGAATTGTATTCTTAAATGTTTGAAATGTATATTTATGTGATGAAAATGTGATTTGAATGCTCAATGTATGATTATTGATGAAATGTTGATAATATTCAATAAAAAGGGAAATAAATCTCGGTTGAATGGAATAGAATTCGATGAATCACTGAAAAGGGTTTGACAGTAAAATGGATCTAGCCCGGACGGGTGATCCTGATATAAACCCTCTCGAAAAAATATGTGTGAAAAGGATCTAACCCGGACGGGTGATCTTGATATAAGCCCTCCCGAAGAATATGTGTGAAATGGATTTAGCCCGGATGGGTAATCCAAAGTAAATGTGAGTCTGGATTTAGCCTGGACTGCTAATCCCGACAATACTTTTTTGAGCATATGTTACAGGAAAATTAGCCTGGACTGGTAATCCCGCTTAAAGGTGTACATGGGCCGAGTCGGGCCCAAAAAAAATTTTTCGACCCTTTTTTCAGGCCCGGCCCGAAATATGGGCCTGAAAATTGTCCAAGCCCGGCCTGACATAAAATTGGTAGGCCTGAGCTTGGCCCGACATCAAAATGGTAAGCCCGAGCCCGACCAAGCTAATATTAATTTTTTAACTTATTTTATTAAAAAATAAAATATAATAAATCAAATACATTTAAAAAAATAAAAACAAATATTAAAACAAGAAACAAATAAAAAATGATACTAAAACAAAATACAAAAACATTGAAATTTTTCTACCAATTCTTTGAGTTTTTAGTGGTTGATGCCGAAAGATGTGTTTTTTTTTTTTTTTAGTTATGATAGTGATTTTATGCTTTTATGCTTAAGGTTCATTGTGCTTTTATGCTTTCTTATATCTTTTCTTTTCAATATCGTCTGTTGTAATTGTAAGAGTGAAGTGATGTTATGCACATAAAGGTCAAATATCCTCTTCTATACCTATGTATGTACACTGTTGGCATTGCATAATTTATAAAATCAATTTCTGTCTCTCAAATCAAATGCGAGATGTGATGGCACATGCACCCAAACGCAACCATCCATTGTTCATCTCCACAAAAAAAGTTTTGATATTCAATCAATATATTATAGGATCTCAAAGATCATATCGAAATAATATTAAAAACGACAACAGAACAATAAGAAGTAGTTATATTAAAATTGAAACAACTTGTTTGAACTAAAATAATAACCAAATTGATAATAAAGCAAAAGTTCTACAATATCGAAATAATATTAAAAACGACAACAAAACAATAAAATACCATAAAAGAACAATAAAACAGCACCAAAACAGCAACAAAACAGTGCCAAGCAACATAAAAACAACACTAAACAGCAGAAAAACAACATCACCAACATCCCCAAAACAGTACCAAAAACCTGCAAAATATAATCAACCAACCAAAATATCTATACATTAACCAATTAACATATTTAATTTTATAAGAAACTATAAATTGTAAGCTAAATTAAATTGTCAACAGTTAGAAAGGAAGGTAACCTAAAAAGCAACAGAAGAAACATCGTCATCATCGTCCTCATTGTCATCGTCATCGTTGTCACCAATTTCTAACATGAAATAAGAATAAATAATTAGATTATCAAATTGATAAAAAATAATATAAAATTACAACAATAAAACGAGAATAATAATTATCCGTTGAAAATCCCTTAGCTCACATCCAATCATCAAGGCAAACAACGGCTTGAACCATTTTTGGCTTAAGTGAACTTCTCAAAGGTGTGATAATTTTCTTACCCATGCTAAAAGCGGACTCGAAAGCTACAGTTGATATTGGAATTGCAAAAAGATCACAAGCCAATAATGAAAGCTCATTATATCGAACTGAACTTTTGCTCCAATAATCCAAAACATCTATTTGACTATTCAACTCAAGCTCCGGTTCTTCCAAATAAATGTCCAACTGTGACTTTTCACTCTTAGTGCCAGATTCATTTAAATACCATTTATAATCATCACTCTCATCAAAATTTCTCCCAAAACCAACACTATTAACATTGTATTGATGCAAACTAAAATCAACGGGATCTTTATCTGAGACATTAGAATTCTCGACCAAAGAGGAAGACATGGATTTGGATTTCTTAGCATACTCATCAAGCAAGAGTCTAAGATTGCTAAGAATGGTTTCAACAAAATCTGAAGCATGAATACCATAGGTTGTAGTAAAGCAATACTGCACATAATTCAACTTGTAACGAGGATCTAAAATTGCAGCACATGACAATATCAACGAATACTCAGCCCAATATTTATTAAATTTCTCTTGCATTTGTTTAACCATTGGAGTTAAAAAAGAATAAGGACCTTTAACTGTATCAAGCAAGAATTTGTGAACCTTCCAAACCCCTCTGAAATAACGGTTGGCCGTCGGATAATTAGAACCAGAAAAAATACAAGTCACATCATAAAATACTTTCAAAAATTTGCAAAGAATAGCAACATTTCTCCACTCCTCGTCAGAAAGTGCAAACATTTGATAGTCTTTATCCCGTTGGCCCCAATAATCTAGCACATCTTTATAGTAGAGAGAAGATTCAAGCATCAAATAAGTAGAATTCCATCTCACACACACATCTTGACGTAACTTTTTGGTCACATTCAAATGAAAACTTTTGTCGACCACATTATAAAATCTTTTCCTACGAATTCCTGACTTTTTTATGTACTTAACTCTATTTCGAATCTTACCAACAACATCATCTGCAAGTTCCAAACCAGCTTTAACTATAAGATCCAAAATATGTGCACAACATCTAACTTGAAAAAAAGCACCATCATACAAAATAGCTCGGTTAGCACGAAAATGATTTTTAAGACAAGAAACCAATACATCATTATAAGAAGCATTATCCAAAGTGATGCTAAAACCCCATTCAGATAAACATAAAACAAGTTCATCCGCTATATTCAAACCATCATACGGAGGAAATAAAGCTCTAAACCTTATGATTCTCTTTTGTAGCTTCCAATCTTTATCAATCCAATGAGCAGTAATGCAAATATATTCATCATTAGTGTGCTCTGAATTCCAATTATCGGAAGTTAGACAAATTAAACCGAGTGCTTTAGTTAACTCTTCTTTAACATGATCTCTCTCTTTTGCATAATACATTAGGACATCCCTAGCAGCTGTAAATCTACTTATATTCTTAAAATTAGGACTAGCAATTCTCATCATGTATCTAAATCCCGGTTCTTCAACTGTCCTAAATGAATGCTTGCCACACACAAGAAAAGTAGAAACAGCTCGACGACACTCATCAGCATCAAACTTGTAGTTTTTTATAAATGGACCACCTCCTAATGATGGTTGATTGGCTATGGTGTATTGAGTGATGTCCTTATTAACTTTTTTCAAACATTGATTTAGATGACATCTTAAATGAGAGGTTCCACTAGAAGATTTAGCAGAAAAGATACTCTTACAGTGATTACATTGTGCCTTCAATTCATTTTTGTTCTTGCATTCAAGCTTTGTCATTTCATCCCACACCTTTGAAGTGGTAGACTTTTGACATTTGGTAGCACTTTCATACTCATTAAACCCATCGTCCAAAGGTATAGGAGTGTTCGAACTAGCCATAGTCATAAAAACTTAAGTCCTGGAATCCAAATAAACCAAAAGTTAATATAATTGTTCAACAATTATATATAATATATGAATTATTCCATATTATTAATTACTACTATCATAGAATGTTATCTAAAATTAGCCCAAATTATTCCTGCCACAACACACCAATTCCAAAACAAGAAACATGAAAATTACCACCTTACAGTCTTTAATAAAAAAATATTAACAGTTATATTTATCAAAAGCATCTCATATCCAACAGGCTGCAAAAAACAAAGACAAGCAAATGAATGTTATGTTTTCCTGTTTTAGGTGTAATAATTTTATCATATTTGATGAATTACGAAAATGATTAAATTAATTATTCATAAAAATATACAAATGTCATTTATTATCTCTACATTGATAAATATTCACTAGTTTTATATATATATAACTAGCTCAATGATTACATATTTAAACTAATAAGAAGTTGCATCATAAAAATCATTTTAAATGTAGAAGATAAATTTTATTAGTTGGTTATCTAAAATTATATTCCATAGCGGATGGAGTCATGGTGAGCAATTAACTATGTTGTCTAGAGTCCAAAAGAGGAAGATATGTTGCCTTGATTATTAGAACGGGATTAACTCCCAAATATTTATATAAATAGATAGGTATAAACACACACTAAAGCAATTTGAAGAAGAATTTTAAGAAACTAATCTTATGTGTTAGATTATTGTCATTTTGTCAGCTAAACAATTGCATATATAGTAAGATTTTTCATTAAATATATATTTTCTATAATTACCTACTTATAATTAATAGATATAAGGAATGTTTTGAGAATTAAAATACAAGCAACACATTGGCATTTTCATTAACCTAAATTTTAGTGTTTTCCTTTAACCTAAATATTATTTAGCTAATGAAATCTAATTACGCATGTATGAATAAAATCCACCAAAATTGTCATTGATTTCCATTCTCATCGATAAATGAGTAAAACTTGCATTACAAATAGGATATTAAGCAATAAATTTGCATATAAAAACTGAAGCTATTTGGTGTGTGTTTGCACTTTGCACAACCATTCTTTGTTTTCACATAAACTTTTAGTCAGGCAGAAACTAGAAGCTGAAACAGAATGGGTACAATACAGCAGATTATGAAAATACAAACACAAGCTATTTGGTTCGATAGAGTAAAATTATGAAAACTTTTAAGCAGATTGCTTGCTACCAAATTTTCTAAACTAAAAAATATGTTCCACTACTAATTTGGTTCGATGGAGCAAGAAATTTCTTTTCATTATTTCTTTATTTATACTCCCAACTCTTTCATTCTTTATTTCAGTGTCTGCAATAGAAAAAGAAAAATAACAAATAAATTTAAATTAACTTTAAATATGATATAAATATTTCAAAAGTATGCATGCCTTAACAGTTAACACAATCTTTGCTTTTTTTAAGCTCTGTACTTGCACCAACATTTTCTTCCATCTCCCTTTATTAATTTAAGTACTGAATGACATCTTAAAGCATTGAAACTCAACTTTCACAACCATGAGACTATCAACAATATTTAATAGCAAATTGCTTTAAAGATAAAGGTTCATATAATTTTCTTCTCAAAAGAAACAATATTTAATCCACCTTAGCTTCATATTTGCCCTGCATACTCTTTTCATTAAGTCACCGTTTTCACTTACAGCTTTGATAAAGTTAAAAAAAGAAGAAGAAGAAGAAGAGGCTTACAGCTTACTGTGTTGTTGTGGCCGTGGGTAGAGAAAATGAGCTGAGCTTGAGGTGGAGAGTGGAGGTGAATGGGTGTTGGGGAGGTGGAGACTACTGGATCGGAGGAGGTGGTGGCCAGTGGTGACTTAAGGATTTTGGAAATGGGAACAATGGGGAGGAACTACAAAGAGGAAGTCAGGCAAATGAAAGTTAAACTAAAAGAAAGGTAAAGTTAAAAATTAAAAAAATGACTAAAATTCATTCTCTGTTGCGTTCTTAGTTAAATTAGTTTAGTAAATTTAGATTAAAACACATCACTCCAAATTGTCAGCTAAATAATAGAAAAACGGTAATTACTAATACTTTTAGTCCTCGTGGATACGATATTCTCTACTCACCAAAGCTATACTATTGTTCGATAGTTGCACTTGCCTTTGTCGTACTTATAGTTAGTTTATTGACCATCAGTATACCAGGATTTAGTTCTGATATTTGTAGTCCACCCTCCGATTCAAAAACTCTGTAAATGTGGGGCGGAGAAGTTTAAAGGCAAGAAAGATGATGACTTAGAAAAAAACGTTAGAAAATACTTAGAGAGTCCTCAACGAGTTGATGTGTTCCTGAGAGGATAGTGTGCGATGTGTCATATCTCTGTTCAAAGAAAAAGCGTGCCAATGGTGGACGACTTTGACATCCGTAATCCCGAGAGATCGGGTAAATTGAGAATTTTGCCAAGCTGAGTTTAAAAGGAAATACATCATTCTGTTGTATTTAGAGAAAAAGAAAAGAGAATTTATGGAGCTAAAACAAAACAGATATGACTGTAGCAGAATATGAACGGGAATTGGTCTGTGTAAGTAAGTATGCTCAGGACTCGTGCCTACTGAAGCAGCTGTGTACCCATTTTGAGTGGAGTCTGAGCAAAGATATTCGTGTGCTGGTGGGAGCTCTAGAGTTGAAGAAGTTTGTTGTGTTATTCGAATGAGCTCGAAAAATGGAAGACATGCAGAATGAGAAAAGGCAAGCTAAAGCCAAAATTCGAGAATCCAGCAAACGTAATATGGCCAGGTCATTCCTAACACTTTCGGCAAACGTAATAGGACTTATATAATATTTTAACCTACATTATAATATGAAGATAAAGGTTAAATTCTATTATTAGTCCATGTACTTTGCGAAAGTTGTTAATTTAATCCATGTACTTTAATTTAGTTATTTTTAGTCCCTATACTTTTTTAAAATTTTATAGTTTTAGTCCTATCAAATGATAACTATTAAACTCATGAAGTTAAGTTCAGCTAATCCCAAAATATAATGCACCAAACATATTATCATATATGTAATGTTATGTCAGCTTATTATTTTCACATACTAGTCATTAAAAATTTAGTAAATGTATTAACGATTTTTATTTGCGTCGAGATTGAAATTTCAAGATTTAAAAAGTAAAAAGACTTAGAATGATCCAATTGGAGAATATGGACCAAATCTACAATTGTATGCATAATACAAAACTAGTAATTTAATTTAACCAAACAAACTTAACTGCTATTAATTGAGTCAAGATTAAAATTGACCAATTTAAAAAGTACAAGACTAGAATTGAGCAAATTAAAGTATAGGACTAAATCTATAAATTTAAAAAAGTACAGGAATTAATAGCAGAATTTAATCTAAGATAAATCATGTAAGTTTGAAACCGACTAAGCTGTATGGGGAGCTTAAGCTTCTCTAATCTTTACGGTATGGACGGTCGTCAGTCTGAGAATGACATTTACGTCTTATAATTTCTATTTGGTCCACTCCAATGTTCTTTTCTTTTTCTTTATTTATTTTTATTTATAGCTTTCATTATTGTGACCCCCAAGAGTTTGAAGCTAGCTTGATGAGATTTCTTTTTCTTGTTTCAGTGACAGGCTCCACGAATAGAAACATCTTGGTTTTAATTCTGTAAATCTATATTTTTAAAACTTTTTATATGAAAATTTTATATTAGAATATATATACTTTCGAAAACAAAAAGAATATCTTGAAAATATACTTTAAATAACAAAATAAAAATAAAAATCTCGGCATCGACATCCCATTATGTCAACGAAAACAGTGTGGAGGCACTAATTAGGCGGTTAAATCTTTGTACCTTTAGCCATGCAGCTCCTAAGACATTGAAGATCTTGTCACAGTTTTCGTTTTCAACTATGAACAGTATATAGCTTTGTAGGCATTCGCATCAAGATTTCAACATGTCAGTACAAAAATTAGTTAGGGATGATATTATATAATACTATATACGATACTGCTAAACAGAAAGGCAGATTATACAAATAAAATATGGCCTCATCCATTGCACAATCATTCGTGCAAACCAGATTAAATATTGAAATAGACGTATGCTTTTAATGGGATTCATGTGAGCTTTTGTATTTTATATGTCAAAAAAAAAAATTATTTTCTTCATTTTTCTTTGGAAGACAGAAGGCAATGGGGCGATATTTGACTTTGGGTTTTTGTTTGATGGGGACTCCTCCCACTTTGTTTGCTTTAGCAAATTAAAACCTGGGTTTTTGCTAACGAGTGCCTGTATAACATTTCTTAAGATAACTTTAATGCTCGAAAAGCATCAATTATTGCATCTAACATAAAAAGTATTACCATAAATAATCATTTAGAGAGAGAGAGAAAGTAAAATCTTGGGGGTAAGGAGGGTTTGATATTTTTCGAGAGAAAAGAGAGGGCGGGTGGTGTTTGGCTGTAATCATTGAACAGCAACTGGCAATTTTGCTTTGACGCTTCCACTGTAGGGGACCCTGTTGGAAAATTCCAAGCTGTCTTCAAAGCCCATACTGCTATACCCTTCAACAACCGTATTGTAGCCATTGGCCAAAGTCTTTGCATATTCTAGTTCTAGGCAGAATATAATCGAGGTAAAGGACTAAAAGGTGGGTTATAATTCAAAGCTCGCAATGTTTACAGCTTTGTTCAAACTATTTGTATACAAATCTTATGAGTTTAAAGCTATTACATTAGATGAAACTTCAATCGTTTTGAGCCAAGCAGGAGGGGAAGAATATAAATATTAAAAAAAAAAAAGTACTGAATCAGAGCATGCAATAACAGCAGGAAGCCAAATGCGAAACTGATTATTTGTTTTACGCATAGAGATTACGAGTCATGGACTGGCAAAGGGCCACAAACTACCAAAGGCCATGTGCACATGAGTTTAATGTCTGGGACCATTTTGATCGATCCAGAAGAAGATCCTACAGCGGCCCCATGATCTTGTTTCCATGGCAATTTATAATCATTGTTTTCTTAAACCAAGCATCGAACTTTGGCCTAATTTAAGGGCCAATGATTTCTGTCATTTGTTTTCATAATCCGAGATTCTGAGGAGTTCAAATTTAAACAAATATTTTCAGTTCCCCTTGAAAAAAGCTGAATCCCAGTTTCTGGTTTAACGTATACAGTTTTTTTGTGGAGGGCAGACTGGCTACTTGGTTTGCTTTAAACCAATGCACGAATGATATAGAAGGGAAATCTAGGCTAGCTTTAACAATGTAATGAGATCTTCAGGAAATTATTGCCCGATATAAAAAATAACAGTGGGATAAGAACTATAAACGAAGTCGTACGTGGGTTTAGCAGTATGATATCAGTGTATCGTTTTGCAATTGCATCAGTGGTCACCATGAGGATTCAACATTATTAGTAGGGCCCAAGAACAGCTATTTTAAATGTACTAGGGTGGATTTTCTACCTTAAAAACGGAGAAGATATTGTTCTTAAACAACATATATCTGAATAATATTCAGTCCATCATCACTAACATGCTCGGGTCAGATTATATTACATCATTGTAGGTTTCTCCCACTCCTACCAAAAACTGGTTCATTTATCGTGCCGATGATTAAGCAAAATATTGAACAAGCTTTTGATGTGACGGCCGGGGCACTCAACTCGAATCGTTAAGAAAATTTACAAGTTGAGGAATCCCGGATTCAACCTATTAACAGACTTAAAATCATTGTCAATCACCCAAGTTTCAAAATGTTGAACACCAAAGAAGACTTACAAGTCTTTTCAATCTTAAGGACCGAGTCTCACAAGTGAGTGGTGTTTCAGAGTTTTTCAGTACGAATAGTCAATGACTTTCAGGAAAAAATGAGTGATTAAAAGCCCCCCATGTGAATTAGAACAGGGTGAACAAGGAAAAGTCGAGTTTCTAGTGTGCACTCATCAAATATCAAATCATCAATAGATATTGACTTTCTTCTTTTCTTTTTTTCATCTCCCAATCATCTTTGAAGGTGTAAGTCTCTCTCAATTGGAAGTGTAAAAAGTACAGCTAGCCATTTGCTTAAATCATAGTCTCTACAGTTTCCTCAAACCAAAGGAGGTTTTTCTGCATTTGCATATACTTCTAGAAGAAATTTACCTTCCGCAATACATATTCTTCAGATGCCGGATACATTGCAATGATCTAGCATTTATGGGGGTCGCTCAAGACCCCACCATTTTAATGCATTCCAACTTCTAACTTTAGATTTCAATGGTAGCACAGGAAAAAGAATATAGATAAAATAATCTGTTGTGAAGAGAAAATGGAAAATTAATCAGTTTACAGTAATGTATAGGTTACTACAAAAATGAGTCTGCTACAACTCAGCAAGGGGACATGCATGTCTGCCCGTTTCACGTTTGGTGTACTTGGTTTAAACAAATTAGAGTGTAGGATCATCTTTACATTATGAATAAGAACCCCAACAAAAATCTCATCCCAAACTCTAAATGATGGTTCATTTAAGAATCTAGTTAGTGAAGAAGATGAAAAGATTTGTTTTTCTTAACAAGAAAAAAGGGTCCCATTTAGAGAATCTTGACAGTAAATAGAGTATTGAAGACATAAGAGAGTTTTGTCTTGACAATGCAATACCCTGTTTAATAATTCACTAATCTCTTTTAAATGGAACTGTTTCCATTATTGTCTATTTAAGTGTCCAGCTTGTAACATTCTTTTCAAGTGATATCGTTACCCTGTTTGAAGCCAATCTATCACTTCCAACCTAACCAAAGGCATGCAGGCAAACGAAGGCATAATGGGGCTATTAAAGTAGCAGTAAAATACCTCCACCTTTTCCACTTATTGAAGGACAGCTCCATCGATTGTACAGGCTGCTGTATTACTACATTTATACATGAATTGGTAACCGCTTCCCTTATCATCATTGTTACCAATTGCTTTCATCCCCTCCCCCCCCCCCTCCCCTTCTCTCTCTCTCTCTCTCTCTCTCTCTCTCGCTAAGCCAACTGGCAAATTTGATTGATTTACATAAGAAAAAAACAAGAGGGAGAGAGGGTAGAAGAAAGGACAAAAAGGAGTCTAGGATTTGAGTGCGATTCGTTTGGTCTTATCCCGCTGTACCCTCTTTTTCCATTCTGTTTATAAACACAACAGCTTCAAGAGTTTGCATGAATGTGGAAATCCAAGAGAG
Organism: Gossypium australe; assembly: GCA_005393395.2. Classification (NCBI taxonomy): domain Eukaryota; kingdom Viridiplantae; phylum Streptophyta; class Magnoliopsida; order Malvales; family Malvaceae; genus Gossypium; species Gossypium australe. The sequence continues at coordinate 30,999,437 of CM016626.1, forward strand.
AAAAAAAGAGAGAGGGTTTTCTTTTTCTTTTCTTTTTTCATTGTTCCTATAACAAATTCATTTCCTTTATTCATCTTTTTTTCTCAAACACGAGGGGTTGCAGTTTCATTTGAGAAACGAGCGTGGGAAAAAAAATGAATATGTCAGCTTCACAATGTGGTAGTGGTTGTGAATCGGGTTGGACTTTATACTTAGATCAATCCTCATATTCTCAAAAAAGGTGTCAAAAGTTTAGTAGGAGCTTCCGGGTTGAAGATGAGGAGCAGGACTTATCCATGGTGTCGGATGCATCTTCTGGCCCAAGACATTATTGCCAAGATTACGAGCAATGCCTTGATGAAAATGGGAGCTTCTGTTCTGCTCCTGCACCCCCTGAACCAGCTAAGAAAAGCAGCAAAAACAAAAAGAAAATCAAAGAACATGGTAGCAATCAACAGCATTCTTATCTTGATGACACTGCCAGTTCCCCTGTAATAAGCTTTTCCAAGGCAAGTTCCATATCCTGAGTACAATGGTCTTACTGTATTGAGTAATTATGGTATTTTTATTTATTTTGTTTTGTGTATGAGCAGAAGAACTGCAGGAAAGAAGCTTCAATAGATTTGTTGGACTTTTCACAAGGCTTCTCGGGTACACATATAAAAGTACCATCTCCTTTTGTTTAAACCTGTTTGTGTCTAATCTTTCATTTTTATATACATATGGTATCCTGAATTGAAGCTTAGCTATGCCACCTTTTTTTCAGGGGAAATCAGCATTCCACAAAAAAATTGGTTTCTTGAAATCTGGGAAAACAAGTTCAAAAGATTCAGGTGAATCCTTACTTTTTCACTTTATCGTGAAATTTTGGCATTTAGAACATAATGCAATCCACGGTGTAAAAAAATGAGGAGGAAATTTGATGTTATATATGCCTAATTTGTGCTGTATTAATCTCTTGGAAACAGGTGGTTTCCAGGAAGGAAACTGGGAATGACAAAAAGGGTAAACTGTAACAGCTTTTGTCTCTACTACTGCATGCAGCTGCTCTGGAGAGAAAAAAATGGGAGGAATTTGTTAAAAAAAAGAAAAAAGAAAAAAGCATTAGATCTCAAAGGGATCTTGTACCTTCCTTTTATTCTTGTTTTTCTTTTCATCTTTATTTCTACTCTCTTTTCTTTTTTTATTTGTTCCTGTCAATGCAGTGGGAAACATCCTGAAAAACATTAAAATAAATTAAAATTCCTCAGTCATTGGTGTATATATTTATTTTATTTTTCAGTGATGTTTTTCTCCAGTTTCTTTCCTTGACATCATCATGTAAGTTCTTGAGGTTTTTATCCACTGTAGATTTTAGTAGTTCATACTAGTAATATATACTGCCCACCATAGTTTTCCACTTGATCCTCAACAAATTTTCAATGCTGAGCGGAGAAATTGCTGTTCAAACTTCTACATATCTTTTGACCGTTTTGGCTGAATAATGTAAAGGTTTTATATACATAATACATGGAAACGACGAAAACAATAATTAGTTTTGGGAACTTAAAATTTAACAAAATTAATATAAAAATAGCAGTGGTCCTTGGATGGACAGAGTGTCTTCCATTAATCAGAGGCCAATTCCAATACAAGGCCATTACAAAAGCATATCGTATTAAATTGGTAGTATCCCATTTGAGTTAAAATGAAAGATTCTTCTATAATACATGTGATGGAGCTGTTTAAAGATCATTTGTAACCTTATTTTCTGATTTTAAGTTACAGTAATTTGAAACAAATGATAGAAAAGAAGAAAAGATCTGTGATTGCCAGCCTTGCTTAAAAGGTAGGGTTGGTAAAATTGGTAACCTATGCCTATTCCAGATTCAAAAATGGCAAATATATTTTTCAGATGGAAATTAGCAAAAGACAAGCTTCATTTTCCACCAAAAACAAGAAAGGGTCCCAAAAAGCACCATCCCCACCACCCCCATCCCTGACAGCTACCTACCAAGAATGTGATCCATACATACTACTGGGGTTGAAGAAATTTATTGAGAATTTTGTTTTGTTTTTCTTTTTGGTGGATACCCCTTCCAAAATCTTTTAAGTGAAGGTGTTTCCCAGGGCCATCCTCAGAATTTGTAGCCATATCTTGGCGAGGAACTTGGATCTTAGGAAAACGACAACACTTCCCTTCTTTGTCTTGTCAATCCCTTCTCTCTTTGTCCTTTTTCTTTCTTTCTTTACTTCCATAAAATAGCATCATAGATATATTAGAGCACATTCACTTTAAATATAAGTCCACTGTTAAACAACAGCTACTTGTTTTGTCCTCAAACAGTCAGATTATGTCCACAATTCTGCACATTAATATCCCACTTAGCTGCTCTATAACTCGAATATATGTTCCGAGATTTAAAATTAAACATAAGATATCTTGTCAGTAGCTTTCAGAAATTAAGACAGGAACCTGCTAGAGGAGGCATGGGAAAGAGGGTTTCTGCAGTTCCAAAACTTGGGTTGAAATTCAGAATATATATGTATATCCATTCAAAGTAGCCCACAAACATCTTCTGCAAATTTGGCAGAAAGTCCAACTGGCTTTTAAGAAAAAAAATCGAATTTTCTTCCCTAAATGAATGATTTGGACAGCCAGCAAGTTAAGAAAAATAACAGGCATTAACGATTTCGCAAAACGCCAGAAGAGGATCAATGTAGTGTGACAATCACTAATAGTCTTTTTTTTTCTTTCTTTGTCCTTTTTAAAAAAAAAAAAGTTCAATTTTGAAAAAGCCAAAGAAACAAGGAACAGTTGAATCTTACATCAAGGAGGTTTCACTTGCAACACAATAAAAACACCCGTAATGAATATGAGATGTTAACAGTATGTCATAAACCAGTCCTTTTAACCTCTGAGAAAACTTGCAACATAAAAAGTATTATAGTAATTTTAACGATCACATCTTTCTTAACCCTATAGGCAAATACAATGACTGATATAATGAGGTTTCTGAAAATGAAGAGATAAACCACAAAATTATATTTAATTTTCATTTAATATATAATTTGATAAGTAAATTTTGATTTGCTGCATAAAACTTTGATGGTTATTTAAATTTATACATAAAATTTTGATTTTTATTTAATTATACGCATTTAATAAAATAAATACATCAATTTATTTTTATATTTGATAAATATAATTATTTATGCACGCCATATATAAATGTAAAATGATTAAGTTATGTTACTTATTTATGAAAATTGAATCAAAACAAATTTTCATGTGTAAAATTATACAAAATCAAAGTTCACGTATAACATTATTTCATTTTTAGATCATTTTCATTTTCATTTTTATTTTTATTTTGGAAAAAACCATATTAATTTCCAAATAATTCCATTTTCAAATGTTTCTCATTTCTTCATTTCTTCATTTTCACCATATCTATTCATTTCTACTCATTTGATTCAACATGCAATGCATTTTTTGTTTCAACGAGCTAGCGAAGCGACCAATTGGACATATGCAAATGAGGTTCAAATGATTTATAGTTATGTTTCAACTTTTCGCCTATTAATTATAAACTCATTTAGTCACGAAGTCATTCCAATATAGTATCGTGAATGAGCTCTCCCCAACGGCATACCCTTACGAAAGTCACTCAATCAGTGCTCGTCCAATGACATTATCATAAGTGTGTTACCCTAGTAGGATATCTTTAATCTCTTTAGAATAATATTCGTTCTCTCATTATAATCCTATTTTATCTTATGGTAACCATTACATCTGCCTTCATAAAAAGTCAATTGCTATCAAATAGTAATCAAGTCGTTCATTACAAAAACGAATGACCCGTGGGCACATTTACTTTTCATCAACTATGTAATGCCAATGAGAAGATATTATTTACCTATGTCTTGAGCTATGAATTTCAATGTTGTGAATGACGCTACATATTGCAGAAGTCGTATACCCAAAGCACCAACTTTCGGTTCCTTATCTATTTGAACTCAGACTTTTATTTACATTAAAGATATGAGTCACACATACATAGTCTGTCATCCACTCAATGTCAAACTATGAACGTCAGAAGTTAACAAATTCATAAATTGATTTAAGATTTATTCTTCTTGGGTCCAGTCAGTCACATTTATGTCTTTATCTTCTAGGAATCTGTAACACCCCTAACCCGTATCCGACGCCAGAATAGGGTTACGGAGCATTACCGGACCAATAACTTAATCATTCAAACATCTTATAAACAAATTTCATTCAAATTAAAAACCATACGAATTCATTCATATAGTTTCCTAATACGAGCCCTCCATGCCCCAAATAGACATTAGAAGTGGTTTGCTACTAAACCGAACACTCAAGGAATTTTTATGAAAACATGGAAAATTTTTCAAAGTGCAGGGGTCACACGCCCGTGTGGACAGAGGACACACTTGTATGACTATGTAACACGCCCGTGTTACAGGTCATGTCCGACCCCGTGTAACTCTCTGACTTGGGTCACACGGGCAGACTACAAGCCCGTGTGCCAGGCCGTGTACCCTTCAAAATGGCCTCACATGCTCATGTGCCAGGCCGTGTACCTTTCGAAATAGCCTCACATGCCCGTGTGCCAGGCCGTGTGTTAGGCCGTGTGAAAACTGGAGGGTATACTGACTTGTGCCACACGGCCAAGCCATAAGTCCATGTGCTAGACCGTGTGGAGCTAGAGACTGAGTTTCTAAATAGTATCAGGGGACACACGGCCGTGTCACCTAGCCATGTGTCACACCCGGCCGAGACACATGCCCGTATGGACAAAAATAGGTTATTTTCCAAGTCACTTTTCTCACCCAAAGTGGTGTCGGCCTACACAAATCAATATGCATACAACCAAGACATAATAGGCATTTAACATCAACCAACTTCAAGTTTATATCATGTAATATTAACACATACAAGTACGGTTCTATAGACATTTCAATTAACCATTTAAACTCATGCCAAATTTGACATCCGAATTTACTTAAAAGGTCAAACACATGTATAACTTAGCATGTATACACATTCTCCATTTTCAACCATTTGGTACCTTATGAACCAATTCACAAAACATGCATTCACATAGTAAATACACATATCATATCATAAGGCCATTTACAATTATTTACATATCCAAAATATATCAAAATAAGCCAAATCACATGGCTAATTTCATAACTAAGACAACAAAAGACATATAGGTCACCTTAGAGCCAAAACACCTATACATGCCATTTAACCTAAAATGTAAAGTCTAAGTACCAAAATAGAGTTTGATAGTGCGACGCGATCTCCGACGATTTCCAAATCGAGCGAGCTTCCAAAATACTATAAAACATAAACAAATAAACTAAGTAAGCAATGAAGCTTAGTAAGTTCGTAAATCAAAGAATAAAACTTACCATGTAACTAAAATTTTAGGCAAATACTCAAACATAACTCAATTCGATCTGGCCAAAGCCTATCATTCAACCCACAATCAAGTTAGTCATATATTCTCATAAAACCGAAAATCATACAAGAATTCAGTAATCTATCAAATTTCCTGTACATGTATTATTTATGCTATTTAATCATATATCAAATATCAACCCTTTCCATGCAAATACTCATACTTGACATATCGGACTTGTATAATCCCGTAGTAAAACTATGCCCATTGAACCATCTAAAATGTCGTAGGATACGCGGGTGGTACACACGAAGTGTATTGAACGATAAACCATTAATTATTATACATGTATGCTCATACGATCGATAAACGATAAGCTCATCCGAGCTGAATATCAGTAAGCTCACGGTAAGCTCTTATGAGTTGAGAATCGGTAAGCTCATACGAGTTACGGTGAGTCTGCAACACATGTAGGATCTCAACCAAAATCGGTAACCCTAATGACATGACACGTCATTTGTATCTTACGAATTTCTATGGTTCAATTGGGCTCGATATTCTTAATACTATATCCATTGTGTATTCAATGTTTACACACCAAAATTTCTAAATTTTACATACACGTAATTCAATTAAAGTATATAAATACACAATGTAATTATACGAACTTACCTCAAATTAATACGGAGTAAGTCGACCGTTCAATCCACTACTTTTTCCTTTCCCCGGATTAGGTTCGAATGTGGCTTTTCTTGATCTATATAATATCAATTTAACCAATTTAATAATTATTCTATTCAATTACATCTAATTTCATAGTATGGAAAAATTACCATTTTGCCTTTAACAATTGACTTCTTTACAAATTGGTCCATAGGCTCATAAAAATGAAATCCATGCAATTTCATCTATACACAAGCCTAGCTGACTTTCATATATACCCATATCAGCCCATAAACCTCATAATTTCACACATTTAACACATAAATTTCACATTTCACATTTTAGCCCTTAATTGACAATTTTACTTAAAATCCCTTAACAAAAGTTATTTATTTAACAACCAAGATTCATTTCCTTCCATTAAACTTCAAAAACAACCAAAATGCTCTCATGGAAAAACCCTAGACTTCCCATTATCTTGCAATTTAGCCCCCTAATTAGCTAGCTTAAGCTATAAGGGTTCCAAAAATACAAGAATCAACAAAAACAAACACCAAAATGACTTACATGCTAGAGGTTTATGTTGCTAAAAATTTTAAGCTTCCTAAGACTCTTTCTTACTGAAAATTTAGGTGGTAGGAGGAAGAAGATGAAGCTTTTCTTTTCTTTTTATTATTTTATCAACCTATTACCTAATATCAACCCACTTTGACCATTTCATGATTTTTTTTTACTCCATGTACATCCACTAACTTCATTAGTGGTCTAATTACTCAATAAGAACCTTTAATTTAAAATTTATATAGTTATTTGACACCTTTAGCTAATAGAACACAATTTTCGTACTTTATGCGATTTAGTCCTATTTTTAAATTGAACATACTAACGATAAAATTTCTAAACGGAATTTTTATCCTATAATTCTAACGCGCTATAGACCATAAAATAACATTAAAATAAATTTTATGACTTCATATTTTTGGTCACAAAACCACTATTTTGATTTCACCAAAAACGGGTCATTACAGAATCATTTGCTCTGATGCCTAAGATAAAGCATCTCCCCAATTGGACTTGGTAGGTGACATATTTTTCTTTCAATCATTTTGCTTATTTCCGATTAGACTAAGGACATATTTAGGACCGTCTACTAATACAAGTTGTCTTTCCGTATTACGATCTGACCATGTAATATTACTTAGTATCAATTAAACATTCGACAACAAGTGAGTAACATTTGCTTCTATTTTTCTTTGCATGCAAAAATCACACGAGGACAATTATACAAAGTATGTTAATATAATCCATGAATTATTTTATTAACCAATTTTTTTTGAAAAATTACAAGTGTACATAGACGAAAATACAACACGTAGGGCATCGGATCCAACATTAAGGAGACCCCCTAGAAATGCTAGAGGTGTTGCAAACCAATATGAAACTTATCGAGTCATCAGTGGGGCTACCATATATAAGAGAGGTGGGTTGTACATTAAACTTTGTGGGAAAAATAGTGATGCAAGTTGGGCAGTTGGATCGAGTAAACGCTACGAGTAAGGTACATCTCAAACACTTATCTAGTGTTTTACCTTATGACTTACCGTTGACTTGGCAAAGACATAGGGCCCTTTTTAGAGTTCTGAAGCGAGTAAGCCGAGGGGCTTACAAACTAGAGTTAACGACAATACTCAAGGTTTTTGTGTAGATCAAGAAGATCTCGATCGAGGCAAGTCACAGTAGGGGGCAAGTAAGAGCAATAGCCTCTTACGATCAAGATGTACAATAGAGGAATACATTTCGATTTAGGCGACAACGAAGATATAAATTGAGGCAAATGTTTCGAGGAGTGGAACTACCTGACAGAGAGACTAGTTGGGAATCAGCCAATGCATCAAAATCGTTCCGAGACGAGTCAAACTAGCGTCATTCCTAAGATGCGACGAAGGCATCACGAGAATGGATGGAGGAGAATGTCACGAGCAGTGAATAAAAGCCCGTGACCATTGTGCACAAAACGTCCAATGAAGGTCAACTAATTAAATTGGGCTCATTTGACCCGTTTGGATTGGCCCGACTCATGGAACATATGAAGAAGTCCATCTACTTGAAGCCTTGGCGGCCGAGTGAAACACTTCAATAAAACTAGAGTTACCAAGGTAATTAATGTAATTCCTAAGAGATAAAGATGTATATAGTTTAAATCCTTTAGGATTCTTTTGTTTTTTCGTTACTCTTTCGTTTTGAGTTGCTTTCGCCTCATTGTCGATGTCTTGGAGAATTTCTAATGAGAACTCTAACCTTTGCGAGAGTTAAGTTGATTTAAGCAATTTTGAAACTCAAAAATCGCCTAAAATTACACAAATTGCGAGACTAAATTTTTAGCCCCATAACACTAGTAGCTAAGGTTATGCACCCAATGATAGGGCCTCATCTAGCCTCCTTGGTCCCTATTTTAAAGAAGAAGAAGAAAAAAAAAAAAAGGCAAGGGAAGAGGAAAAGGGTTCCTAACACTATGGTGGTTGAGGACAAGAGGTCCGATGAGGCCACTGTCATTGAGGCTCACCGTATTTCGTGCTTTCATGCATGCAAACGAGAATTAGAAAAGAAAATGGTAAAAAGGGAGGCCAAAGGTCTACATTTGGCGGCCAATCAAAAGGGCTCCCTGCTTTTCTTAGTTTTTTTTCTCTTTTTTTATTGACAGAGAGTAACTTCTTTCTTTGTTTGTTTTCTTCAGGTTTTGTAATTGATTCTTAATCCCTTATTAACATTTAATATACTTTTGCTTAATCATGTGTTATTTGTTGTTTTGATTTGTTTTTACCCTAAATTTCTTTTCAAAACTGTTTTTCTCAATTTTAATCCATTGTACTGCATTTGGTACTGATTGTATTGCTTGAATTCGATAGTATGAGGGGCCTGGCCACTGCCCTCATGTTCACACCATACTGTGTTAAAAAATTAGGGTTTCTAACCATAACCATTCCTTAAAATCTTTTTAAGTTTTCGGCCTCTGATAAAAAAAACTAGAAATAGGCCGAGAATAACTGGAAAATGGGAATGGCCTGAACTTTGGGCTTAACATTGCATTTGGGCTTTTGACTCAAATACCTTGGGCTTGATCGGATTTAAAAAACAAAGTGGACTCCAAATTAGAAATAAGTCAGGCTTTAACACAAATTGGGCTCCAAGTTGTATTGGGCTCGAAATTACTACCACTTTAGGACTGTTTTGGGCCTTACAAATTAGTAAAAATATTTGGTTTGGTAAAACTGACTTCGACATTAAAAATTAATTTGGCTATTTAAAAAAATAATTTGGATTTTTAATTTATCAAATAGTTTTTTAAAATAAAATAAAAAATTTATAAAAAGTATTTATTTGTATTAAATTTTTTAAAGACCCAGGATACCTAAATATCCACCCACTTTATGCCCAAATTTTAAGAGATTAATTAAATTAAATTAGAAACAATTTGATATTGTTCTTAACTTAATCAAAACCAAAATTATTTTAGAAACAAATTAAATTTTATCTTAATTTAATTAAAACAAAAATTAAATCGAAATCCAACTTAATTTATTTTAAAACCTTTAAAATTTAGGAAGAAATAAATTTTGTTTTAATTCTAAAGTACCGGTTAACTACTAAATTTTAGATCCAACTAATCATGTCTGGCATGAGTTATTTTGAAGCAAGTTCAAATTGTAGGTACTAGTCTAAATTAAGTGTTTACAATGGAATAACATATTGTGGTAGTGATGGTAAAAGTGGTCGCTTCTATTCAACACTTAATCAATCGTTTCAAACTTTATCTCAATAAATATGTTTGTTAAGAATTAATATAATTCATTAATATTAAAAGAGGGACTTTTTACTCATTCAAAAAAAGTTTGCAAAATGTTATTCGATCCGAGTTGACATATCCCTTTACAAGTTCAGTGTTGTTTGAGTTGAGAGTTTTATATTCTATCTCTATCGAGAACTTGAGTGTTTGAATAGGCAACGTGTTCACAAAGTAAAGCACCTTATAAGATGTTTGAGAAAGTAAACCATGTGCAAACTCCTGAAAGAGTCACTCTTGAACTTTTAACAAAATTGAGAGATAAAACTCTACTTAAAACAATATTAAATATATTGGAGCCTAACACAATATATGATATTCAACGAAAATTCATTTGAAACAAATTTTAATGATACAATGTTATTAACAAAAAAATTTCAAAGTTTATAATTTTCATATTTAAAATGAATATAAAAATCTAAATCATTTCATTTTCACCTTTACTTCCAAAGGGTTCAACAACCAAACACGTTCCAAATCTAAATCAACGTCATATGCATGCAAATTCAATGCTTCCATGTTCGCGAGTGGAAAAAAATATTTAATAAATATTATAAATTTCTATACTAAATATAAATAAGAATTTGGTTGAATTAAAAGAGATTTTTTTAAATTAAGTTGATGTATATATCATACATGTGAACGGCCCAATTTGTCCAGGCCCGAATCAGAAACTGCAAAACAAAAAAAAAAGTGTCCAAAGTCCTTTTACAATTGGCCCAAAACGCAATCTAAATTTTTGACCCAATTTTACACTAGCCCAATAAGCCCAAAACCTAAAGCTAAGTCAAAAAATCGAAACCCTAGCTGTTCCCTAGTGTTGCATGCCTCTTGACCAGCCTCCTGTGCGCCGTATCCCCTCCAACGTGCTTCCTTCGGCGTGCACGTCGCCCGAGGACCACCATCCTTAGCGCCTTGCACCAAAATGGCAACCCCAATCTCGTTAACCCCTAGCAAACCTGCAAGACAGAACACAAAAGGGCAGACAACATCGACAAGAGACAAGCAAAAACAGAAAAACCAAACCACAAGCAAACTTAATAGTAAAACATGTATTTCCTTTCGGCTATATAAACCCGAAAACAACGATGTAATGCTCGGGGAGACAGAGAAAAACACACACAAAATTTCGAAATACAAAAAGAGATTAAAAGAAAAGAATCTGGTCATTCTTGCATTGGTATTACTATTATTTGTTGTGCATGTTTATTTTGAGATTCCTAATGTACGAATAAATAAAGAAAAGGGATAAACACTACCTGTCGATTCATTTTCTTCTGTCGTAAGTCTGTCAGTTCATCTCCCTTGCCAACATACGAGCACCTAGGAATCCGTATAAATTCCGATGAAGGTTTCGAAGGGCAACATAGGGAGTTTTACATATATTTCCTTTTATTTCTAGACTAAGTGGGGTTTTGGAAGTTTTTTACTAAGAAATAGACTAAAAAAGGGTAAAAAAAAATGACCTTTCATATCATCGGCCGCCGTATACGGCGGAGCCACGACAGGGCTATGGCGGAGCCATAGTGGGGATACGGTGGAGCCACGACGGGGATACGGCGGAGCCACAGCGAAGGCTAGCCGGAGCCCCAGGTTGGGGTGAGAGCTTTGTAGAGGACAAAAAGAAAAAAACTCTTAGTTTTTTTTTAGAAACCATTTGAAATGCTTTTTTAAAAAAAATGGCTTTAAATAGGGCTCGTGAAACGGTGCCGCTTCACTCTGACCTTTCAATACAAAAACGACGCTGTTTTGAGCTGGGTCGGACCGACCCGAACCGCCTAGGATCCGCGTGTTTTTGGACTGAGGGTCTATTTACGCCCTCAGTCCTTCCGCTTTTGAGGTGGTTTTCAATTCGGCCCCTATTTCAGTTTTTTTCCCTTTTTCTTTCGAATTTTCTCGCGAACTTTATTTTGATTTCAATTTAGCCCTTATTAATGAGGTGCGTTTTAAAGGATAAAAATAATTTCCCATTTAGTCCTCGTTTCTTCACGCGCCTCTTAGTTCAGCCCTAACTTTTTTTAATTTATCCTTTCAAATTTCTTTCGTTTTTAATTTAGTCCGTGACTTCACTAACTGAAACGCAACACATATGGACGAGGCATATTTTCCCATGCAATCCTTGTTAGTTTCAGCGCGTTACATGCTAGTCCTTTTAGTTTTTTTTTTATTTATGATTTATATCTTTTAATTTTCTTTTAATGCCAATTAAGTCCTTTATATGTTACCCATTTTTTGTTTTGTTCATTTGTTTATTTAATTGTTGGATTAATTATTATTCTTTTGTTTATTTATTTTGATTATTCACTTATTTTACAAGATATATTGTTCATTTATTTGTTTGTTTGTTTTTATCCTCGTATGTTGTCGTTTTTTTTTATTTTAATTATGCTTCTATTATTTTTCTTACTCTATTATCCATTATTGTTTATTATCATATATCCGTTTGTTATCCTTTGTTATATACTTGAGAATTTTAAATATATATTGTTTTTTTATGTACTTATTTTTCTTGTTGTTATTATTATTACCTAACATTTTATTATTATTATTAATTACTATTATTATTAGCACTTTATTTTTATCACTATTATGATTATTATTACTTTTAAACGTTTATTTACTCATTTTAAAAAAAATCAATTTGTTTTTTGCTTTATTATTTATCATATTTTTATTTTACTCTTATTTTTCTATATATCTATTTTGATTTATTTTATTTTAAACTTTACACTTATTATTGCCATTTCATTATTTATTCGTTTATGTACTTATATTTTGGTTGTACATGCTTTCCGATTTTGACTATTCATTACTATTAACCCATTCATTATTGATATATATTTATTATCATCATCGTCATTATTTTGTTACATATATTAGCACTAAAATTCATTTTATATCTTGCCACAAAATCATATTCCATTTTATCCGATCCATTAAAATTTTTGTTTTTGAAATAAGTGAATACTCTGCGTTCTAATATTCGAAAGAAATCGTGCCCTAACTTACTGGGTTTCGATTTTTCTCATCGAGTCTAAAGAACCTATTGTTTTCTTTTTAAAATCAAAGCATAAAAGTTAAATAAAAACTTATTCTAGAGAATTAAAAATTGTCGTGTCCTAACTCACTGGATGTGACGTTTTGTTATCTCGGGATAAGGATTTCTAAAAAACAAAGGCAATATTCTGTATTTGGAATTTCGAGAAATCTTGCCCTAACTTACTGAGTTTCGGTTTTTCATTTGACCCAAATAACAGGATATCCTCCTCAAGCTTAAATATGAGTTTTAAAAGTCGAAAGACAAGCTCAGTTTCGGGAACTCGAAATGACGTACCCTAACTTACTAGGCGTGACATTTTACTTCTTCGAAATAAGATGGTCTTAGCATCCATTTTAATTTATTCAAGTTTTCTTTTAAATAAAGAGGATTGTATTTCAAAATATTTTCAATTTTTTTACAATAAAGACATCAAATAATCAATTAGGTACCAATTTTAGGCGTCACGAGGGTGCTAATCCTTCCTCGTGCGTAATCGACTCCCGAACCCGTTTTTCTAAATTTCGTAGACCAAAAATTATCGTTTTAGTAAATTAAAATATTTATTAAAATGATTGAATCACTAGGTGATCCAATCACACCTCATAAAAAGGATTGGTGGCGACTCCCGTTTTCGTTTTTATTTTTCAAAACCAAAGTCGACCCGTTTTACAAAAAATGGTTACGACAGCATGGCGACTCCACTGGGAAGTGATAAGAAAGTCAAGCCGTAAAATTGATTATTTTCTATCTCGTTATCGAAAATTGAAAATCTTATTTGAAAATTTACGATCCTCTTATTGCATTTGTTTGTGTTATTTCATATAATTATTGTGGTTTGGTTCTCGTAGAATGTTTTAGCATCATATTGCATAAGGACCATTCGGTCTTACCTTTTTTAAGTGGGAGTGAGAAGCTACTCATTCGTGAGGTTTTCACCTCCGTGCAGGATAGTGGACCGCTTTCGGAATACGTCCGTACCTATGTATTCGTGAGATTTTCATCTCGGTGGAGCCATAGGGAAATGTATTCCCCTGAACTGAACTCGGTCCATATGAGTCTATAATGGGTAAGGATCGAGGAATCAGCTGGTTCGGGTACCTGAACTTTAGAACCAAACCGCATGTAGAAAAACTTAGGAGCCCACCCTAGACAGTACTGCAAGAAACCCTAGCAGTTACCCAGATAGGTGTTTGATTCTCTTTTATTTGCCTTGAGTTTTGTTTTTGTATGTTGTACTGACTTATTGTGTTTTGCCATGTTTGCATGTCATTTCATATTCGAAAGAGTGTCGATTCACGTTCGATTACTAAATTAGAGAGTTTATCATGGAGAACGAGTTTCTTTGTAAAGTGGAGGAAAACGCGGCTGTCCGCATTTGGTCAAAGAATAATCAGTTAGAAAAAGGAGATAGTCTAGCCGAGGGGTACACGTCAGAGTTATGGGACTACACTCGTATTACTGTTACGCAAAATAATCTTCAAGAGTTAAAAGTGATATTGGATCAGTGGAACTATGAGACCAAGAGGTTGTTCTACCATAATTATGGGGATTTGTTGTACTTACTTGACATCAAGATAGACGATCAGTTATTTTGAGCCCTCACTCAGTACTGAAACCCCGCATATAGCTGTTTTACCTTTGGGAGATTGGATTTGGTACCCACCGTGAAAGAATACACAACTCTACTGCATTGTCTGAGGGTTCAAGTTGATAAAGTCTATTCGAGAGCTACTTATGTCCCAGCCTTTTGGAAGAAGTTAATGAGCGTTACTGGAATGAGTGAGTAGTGAATTACAGCCAGAATTAATCAAAAGGGCGAGTGTAAGTGCATCCCGTGGAGGAATTTGAGGGATTTGATTCTAGCTTATCCTGATATGAAGAAGAGAGTTGATGTCTTTGCATTGAGCATCTACGGATTGATGCTATTCCCTAGGGCTTTAGGATATGTAGATGAAGCGGTCACAAATCTCTTCGACCGACTCAGTAAAAGGGTCATGCCAGTTCTTGCAATTTTGGCCGAGACTTTTGGGTCATTGAATACATGTAGAAGATCCGGATAGGGCAGGTTCGTAGGGTGCGCTCAGTTGTTGTTGGTTTGGTTTCACAGCCACTTCTGGAAGGTGGATAAGATTTCTTATCAGGTCTTCACTAATAATTATTCCCCACTGAAAGGGATAGCAGCAACACCAAAAAGAGACTACGTGTCAGAAGAGAATTGGATGGCACTTCTCCAAAATTTTCAGGAAAATGATATTGAATGGAGAGCTCCTTGATTGGTGCCCAATGAGATCCTGTTCCGATGCGGGAGTGTTGATTGGGTCCCTTTGCTCGGAATTTGGTGAGCCATTGGTTATGCTCACTTACTTGTACTAAGACAATACGGATCAAGGCAGTTTATACTGGCAACGCATGGTCTAGCGCAATGCGAGTTCTCGTACAAATGAGATAATTACAAGAAGAGGGTCAATGAGATTTCCACTGCTTGGAATCAAACTCTTCGGATGAAAAAGTTGACGGTAGGATCAATGACTACTCCGGAGTATAGCAGATGGTTCAATAGAAGGATTAATGACAGTATGAAAGATGTTCGACCGATGGAAGAATACTTACAGATAGTCCCATCAGAACTGGAGATAATAAAACAAGATTTTGAAAAGAAGAATCGGGAGCTGGAGAAGAAGATAGAGCAATTGGAAGAAGAGAAGATGCACTTAAGATTAGATGTCGACGTTTAAAAGTTAGAGGCCGAGAAGTAAAAGAAAGGCAAAAATAAAACCGATGAGGATTTGGATGATTTGAAGACAATTTATAAGAAGTTACATCTCTCAATGAGAACTACTGGATTGGGGAAAACATCAGAGCAGTGGCAGCAGGAAATTCAAGCGAAAAGGATCGAAGCTGATTGGTGGAAGAGAAAATTCCAAGAGGCTCAAGCTTAGAGAGAGGCTCTAGAAAGGAGTCTATCAGAAGCCCGAAATGACAAAGGGGAATTAAAGGCCAGAGTGGCAGAGCTTGAAAAAGTACTTTATCAGTATAGAAATCATAATTCTGCAACTGAGCTGAGAACCAGTTTGAACAAAATTGAAGAAATGAAAGGAAGAATAGAAGAGCTAGAGTCTACTTTACAAAGTTGTGAGCTTCGGGTAGAGCTTCTTGAAGTAAATGAGGAGCATTGGAAGGAACAGCTTCATCACTCTCAGAGTCAAGTTAGGGACCGAGATTACATTATGGGTGAGGCCGTGGCTCAAATTCGAGAGGTAGACGATCATTTACAGGCTTTGGCAATTCAAGCTGACATGTTAAGCGTGAAGTATGAGCTAGAATCAGATCGAGGTCAAGAGTTAGCCTCGTTGCTTAGGAGAGTTAAAACTTTGAGCATTAGGGCAAAGTCATATTTGTAATCTGTTTTGTGTAAAGAATTTTGTTTTCTAGTAAAGTTTTCTAAATAAAATTGAATCAGAATTGACACATTTTTGCATTCATTTCATGCATTCGCATTACATCACATCATGAGCACTTAAATTTCACAAAAAGACCCTAATTAAAACAAAATTATTTTAGAGTTAATCTAGACAACAACAAGAATCAACCAATTGAACACCATTATAATACTCGCGCCAAATCTAAAGTGATGGATCAGAGATTAGAAAGACTAGAACAAATGCAAAAGGAAATGCAAGACCAGTTGCAAGCGCAACTACAAAAGCAGCTAGCGAAGGTGCAACAGGATATGAGAGATCAAATCTTGGAATCCCAAATAAGCATGGTGAATCAATTGACTCAGTTGCTAGTCGGAGAACGAGAAAAGGGGAAAGGCCCTGCGGTTAACTCAGGAGATGATAATGAAGATCGCACTTACCCCCCAAGATTTACCCCGGTGAATGTTTAAGCACAACCGAATGTGTACCCGCAAAGGGCACTCATGACAATCAGACCTCAACATTACCAATTCGGTACCTCGGCACCCCTGAATTACCAAACTGGCTCAAGCTCTAACCCGGGGGATAACCCAACCAACCCCGTAGTCCCCGACCTAGATGATGTGACAGAGACGGAAAAGACAAGAGCGGAACTACCAAAACTACTTGAGGATAGGTGCAGGTGGTTAGAAGAAAAGTTCAGGGCCATGGAAAATGCTGATTGCCATGGCAGAATTGATGCCAATGATCTGAGCTTAGTTCCAAACCTTGTGCTCCCGCCAAAGTTTAAAACTCTGGAGTTCGAGAAATATAATGGGACAAGTTGTCCGGAAGCTCACATTACCATGTTCTGTCAAAGGATGACAGGATATGTTAATAATGATCAGCTATTGATCCACTGCTTCTAAGATAGCCTAATCGGGTCAGCAGCTAAATGGTACAATCAGTTGAGTCATGCCCAAGTTAACTCCTGGAAAGACTTAGCACAGGCTTTTATGAAACAGTAAAGTTATCTAATAGATATAACACCTGATAGGCTTACACTGCAAAGCATGGAGAAGAAACAGAATGAAGGCTTTAGGCAGTACGCCCAAAGGTGGAGAGATGTGGCAACACAAGTCCAGCCACCTCTTTTGGAGAAAGAAACTATGATGCTTTTCATTAACACCTTAAAAGCCCCATTTATCAACCATATGTTGAGGAGCACCACGAAGAGCTTCTCGGACATAGTAATGTCCAGTGAAATGATCGAGAACACGGTGAAAAGCGGCAAAATAGATGCGGGAAAAAGTGCCAAAAGATCAACCCCGAGAAAAAAAGGAAAATGAAATAAATAATGTGGGCGTTATAACAAGGGCTATTCAAAGCCAATCACTGTTGGCCCACCAAAGACGATGACCACTAACTTTCAAGCACCTCCAAGGCAGGAATCTCATCCAAGGTTGAGTACAGAGAAACTTCAGTTTACGTCTATCCCAATGACGTATAAAGAGTTGTACCAAAGTTTATTCGATGCATATGTTGTATCCCATTTCTACCTAAAGCCAATGCAACCCTCATACCCTAAATGGTACGACACAAACGCCCAATGCGAATACCATGCGGGAATTACGGGGCACTCGATAGAAAACTGCACCGCTTTTAAGAAATTAGTCGAAAGGTTCATCAAAATGGGCATCGTAAAAGTTGATGATCAATCTAGTGCAGAAAATTCGTTACCAAACCACGCTGATAAGGGGGTAAATACGATCATCAAAAATGCAGGGAGGAAAATTAAGATGAATGTTGCAGAAATAAAAACCCCGATGAGAGAATTCTAGAAAAAAAGGTAGAAAGAGGGTTGATCAGGAAAGGCTCGAGGAACGGGTCCCGAAAAGCAAAAAATTATTGTGAGTTTCATGATGAAGAAGATCATGAGATTCAGGAATGTAATGAATTCGGGGCTTTAGTACAGCGTCTAATGGACAACAAATAGCTTGAATTCTTTGAGTATGTTAAAGAAGTAGAGGTGTGCACTTTTGAAGGAGGATCGATAAAGAGGGTCTGTGAGGCCAATCATCCGGTGGTAATCATCTCACGACCAAGAAGCAATGAAGCTGGAGTGCAAGTGGCACCAAGGGTCATAATCCAAAAACCTATAGCTTTTCCTTACAAGGATAGCAAAAAGGTCCCATGGAATTATGGCTGCAACGTGATAATTTCGGGAGAAGAGGGCCTAACCGGTGCTTCGGAAGAAGGTCGAGAGGTTGGTTTCTATACACACAGCGGGAAGCGTTATGCGGGAGCTGAGCCTGTTAAAGGGAAGACCCCAATAGCTAAACAAGAAGGGGAAAAGACGGTCAAGTTCAACTCATCAGTTAACGAACCAGTAACTGAGAATGAGGCTAGAGAATTTCTAAATTTCTTAAAGCACAGTGAGTACAGTGTTGTAGAATAGTTACATAAGCAACCGACTCGCATCTCAATGCTAGCCTTACTTTTAAGTTCGGAGGTACATCGTGAGGCATTAATGAAAGTGTTGAATGAAACCTATGTTGCTAACAATATCTTCGTAAACAAGCTAGACCGTCTGGTCAACAACATAAGCGCCGACAACTTCATATTCTTTAATGATGATGAGATACCGTTAGGGGGCATGGGATCTGCAAAAGCCTTACATATTACCACCCGCTGCAAAGGATATACGCTACCGGGGGTGTTGATTGACAACAGATCTGCATTAAATGTCCTGCCCATGTCTTCCCTGAACAGGTTACCTGTGGATAGCTCTCATATGAAAACATGTCAAAACATAGTGAGAGCATTCGATGGAACTGAAAAAAGGGTGATGGGAAGGATTGAGATCCCCCTTTTGATCGGCCCAAATACATACAAAGTAGACTTCTTGGTGATGGATATTAAACCCTCCTACAATTATTTGTTAGGGAGGCCTTGGATTCATACAGCTGGGGCAGTGCCGTCGTCCTTACACTAGAAGCTAAAGTTGGTAGCTGAGGGTCAGCTAGTAACAATAAATGCGGAGGAGGATATTATTGCATCCGTAACCAGCGATGTGCCGTATGTAGGGACGAACGATGAAGAGCTAGAATGTTCATTTCGATCGTTAGAATTTGTGAATGCAACCTTCATCGTTGAAAGGAATAAGATCCCGGTGCCCAAAATATCCAAAACTACAAGGATGGGCCTACAACTCACGGTGGGTAAAGGAGCCTTACCTGGGAGAGGACTTCGAAAATACCTATAAGGAAGGGTTGAGGCACCCATGCTGAAGGATAAACGAGACCACTACGGTTTAGGGTTTAAGCGAGATACCAGACAAAGAAAGAAGGAGATAGAAAAGAAACAAAAAAGGCGAATAGCGAGACTGAGTGGGGGAGAAGTCAAGTGGGAATCGATGACCTTTCCCCACATATCCAAGACTTTCGTATCAAAAGGGACCATTCACCCTGAAAGAAAAGCGCCAAGAAAGGAGACTGCGGAAGAAATGTTGGAAAACTAGAACATCAATGCCATATCAGAAGAAAGAATTGGGGGAGAGAATCTATCAGGCATCCGCCCCTATGTACTTGGAAGTATTTTGAACAACTGGACTGCAGAAGAGATTCCTGTAGTTTTTAGAGCCAATACAGAGTAATGTTCAAAACACACTTATTGCTCTAAGCCTAGGAGCAATAAGAGTCCTTTTGTGAAATAGGCTTATGTCCTAAATCCTTACTTCAATAAAAATGCATTTTTTGCGTATCATTTTGAGTCAATATTCTTTTATTCCTTTCATTCATAATCATATCATACAAACAATTATTCTTAGATTCTTTTGATTTGTGGATGTTTTTTTCTTCATCCCTATAACAGGTATTCAGATATCAATGATGTGAGCGACATTACTACTAACTCAGAATATCTTTTTGAACAAGATTTGTGCATGGAAGGCTCCCAAGATCTTAAAGATGATCGAGACTGTAGTTTATCTCCTGATTTGTTGAGGATGGTAGAACAAGATGAGAAACAAATCTTGCTTTATAAAGAGTCAGTGGAAATTGTGAGCTTTGGAGATGAAAATGAGGTGAAGATAGGAGCCTACATTGCTGCGGAAATGAAGCAAGACCTCATTGAATTACTCCAAGAATTTAAAGATGTATTTGCTTGGTCGTATCAAGACATGCTCGGGTTAAGTACTGATATCGTGGTACATTGACTCCTTATAAAGGAAGAATGCAAGCCGGTTTAACAGAAACTCCGTAGGATGAGGCCCGATGTTTTGCTGAAAATAAAAGAAAAGGTCAAGAAACAATTCGATGTCGGGTTCTTACAAGTGGTTAAATACTCAGAATGGGTAGCTAACATTGTCCCCGTCCCTAAGAAAGATGGAAAGGTACGTATGTGCATAGATTACAGAGACCTGAATAAGGCCAGCCCAAAAGACAACTTCCCATTTCCTCACATTGATACCTTGGTGGATAATATGGCGGGCTACTCATTATTCTCCTTCATGGATAGATTCTCTGGATACAATTAGATAAAGATGCATCCTGAAGACATGGAAATACCACATTTGTGACCTTGTGGAGAACTTTTTGCTATAAGGTGATGCCATTTGGATTAAAGAACGCGGGGGCAACATACCAAAGAGCCATGGTAACCCTGTTTCACGACATGATGCACCAGAAAATCGAGGTTTACGTCGACAACATGATTGCAAAATCCCGAATAGAAAAAAAAATATATACAAGTTTTGAGGAAATTGTTCTTGAGGTTGAGAAAATTTCAGCTGAAGCTAAATCCAACAAAGTGTACTTTTGGGGCTAGATCAGGAAAACTACTAGGTTTTGTAGTTAGCGAGAAGGAAATTGGGATCGACCTAGACAAAGTCAAGGCTATACAAGAATTGCCTCCGCCGGGCACTCAAAACAAAGTTCGAGGTTTCCTAGGAAGACTAAATTACATTGCCAGGTTCATTTCACAACTAACTGAGAAATGCGACCCCATATTCCGTATCCTTAAGAAGCACAACCCAGGCGTTTGGGATGAGGAGTGCCAGAAGACTTTCGATAAGGTCGAACATTACCTATCCAATGCCCCAGTACTGATGTCACCTAACCCGGATAGACCATTGATACTACACTTGGCAGTATTCGGAAACTCCATGGGATGCGTGCTTGGTCAACATGACGAGTCAGTAAGAAGTTCACTGAATATGAGACGAGATATTTGCCGATCGAGAAGTTATGTTGCGCCTTGATTTGGACAAGTCGAAGATTGAGACAGTACATGTTGTACCACACGACTTGGCTCATCTCAAAACTAGACCCTTTGAAGTACATGATAGAGTCGGCTGCTCTAAATGGAAGGATGACCTGATGGCAAATTTTGCTTTCCGAATTTAACATAGTCTATGTGAACCAGAAGGCAGTTAAGGGAAGCGCAATAGCCGACTTTCTGGCCAGTAGAGCTCTAGAGGATTATGAGCTTTTGAACTTCGATCTCCCAAATAAAAATCTATTGTATATTGCAACCACTTAAGATGACGTGCAAGAAAGTCATTCTTGGAAGTTAAACTTCGATAGTGCTTCAAACGCAATGGGTAATGGGATTGGAGCAGTCCTGGTATCCCCGAACGGAGATCATTATCCCTTCACTAGCAAATTGGATTTCGATTGCACGAACAATATGGCAGAATACAAAGCATGCATCATGGGTATCCGTGCAGCCATAAAACGTGAGATCAAAGTGTTAGAGGTTTTTGGAGATTCCGCTTTGGTGATTTATCAACTCAAAGGAGAATAGGAGACAAGAGATCCAAAGTTAATCAAGTATCGAAAGTTGGTTCTGAAGTTAATCGAGGATTTCGAAGATATCACCTTCTTTTATCTCCCACGAGATGAAAATTAGATGGCTGATGCCTTAGCCACTTTGGCTTCAATGGTTAGAGTGAACAAACAAGAGGATGTACAACCTATCCAAATGAGTATTTATGAAACTCCGGCTCATTGTTACAATATCGAGAAAGAAGAAGAAAATAATGATAATCCTTGGTACAATGATATATTGCGATACGTGAAAAAATGCGAATACCCTGACCAAGCAACTAAGAATGATAAAAGGACGTTGAGAAGGTTGGCCAATGACTATGTCTTAGATTGGGAAGTCCTGTATAAAAGAAAAATTGATCAAGTGCTACTAAGGTGTGTAGATGTTGTTGAGGCTAAGCAAATCCTAGAAGAGGTCCATGAGGACGTGTACGGAACACATGCCAATGGTTTTACAATGGCCAGACAGATCATGAGATTCGGCTATTATTGGTCTACCATGGAAAGAGATTGTATCAACTACACCAAGAAATGCCACAAGTGTCAAATTTACGGAGATAAAATCCATGTACCTCATTCACCTCTTCACGTTATGACTTTTCCTTGGCCTTTCTCTATATGGGGCATGGATGTCATTGGGCCAATTTTGCCTAAGGCTTTTAACGGGCATCGATTCATCTTCGTGGTTATCGATTACTTTACCAAGTGGGTAGAAGCTGCTTCATATGTCAATGTCATGAAATCGACAGTCAGTAAATTCTTAAAGAAAGAGATCATATGTCAATATGGAATGCCAAAAATGATTATATCTGATAACACGTTAAATTTGAACAACAGCACATATCAGATGTCTGCATTCAATTCAAGATCAAACACCATAACTCATCACCATATCTCCTAAAAATGAATGGTGCAGTGGAGGCAGCCAATAAGAATATCAAGAAGATCGTGGGAAAAATGACTGAGACTTATAAAGACTGGCACGAGAAGCTATCGTTCGCCCTCTATGCTTATAGAACATCCGTCAGAACCTCAACAGAGGCAACGCCTTTCTCTTTGGATTATGGAATGGAGTCGGTTTTACCCATTGAAATGGAAATTCCTTCTTTTCGAGTTTTGGCAGAAGTAAAGTTGGATGAAGCGGAATGGATTTAATCCTGATATGAGCAGCTAAATTTGATTGAAGAGAAAAGGTTGAAAGCTATCCGTCATGGTCAGATATACCAAAAGCGAATGATGTGAGCTTACAACAAAAAGGTTTGTCATAGAGAATTCCAAGAGGGGGACCTAGTGTTGAAGAAGATCTTGCCCATACAAAAGGATTTTAGAGGGAAATGGATGCCAAATTGGGAAGATCCTTACGTGGTAAAGAAGGCCTTTTCTGGAGGAGCGTTGATTCTGATGGAGATGGATGGCAAAAACTTGCCCAATCCTGTGAATTCAAACTCAGTAAAGAAATATTTCGCCTAAAAAAAGAGGAAAGACCAAGGTGAAAACTCGTAAAGAGCGCTTTGAAACCAAAGGGGTTTTGAATTGAAAACCCACGAAAAGGGCAATTCAAATCTTGATCAAAATGAGGCATGTGGTAGTCTTACTATTCTTGAATAAACAAGGAAAAGAGATGCTACGTCTTGGGGCATCAACAAAGTGCTTTGGATCTCCAAAACACACATCGAGTTCAAAAGGGCCCTTGGGAAGTTAGTACAAAGAAGCTCATGCTATGATATCTGGGGCACCTACTTTCATATTATTCACTTTGTATTTAAGCAAATTCGCTAAATCTATTCATTTCAAGCCTTGCTCTTAATAAATTTTGATCTTATCCATTTTTTACAATCTTTTTTTCAAGCATTTTATATTGAAACAATGATTAATGAACTAACATTCAAGAAAAGGAAGTTTTTGCATATTACTTTGGAAGTTTCTAAATAGTACAATGATCTGATAACAGGACCACTATTCAAGAACTAACCAAATTTAGGGATTGGAAACACTTAAGAACCAACAATCTGAATGATGACTATTTCTTTGGATTTTCTGTTAAAGATACCAGTTGAACAAGAAGGCGTGGTAACACATCAGTAATAGAACTTGGATGAACATCGAGCAATGATAACCCGAACTTAAAAAAAAAAGGGATCATTCTCATTTTTGCATTCATCATTCATGACACATCTAGTTAGGAGCATTTGATTCATTTCGATCATAGTATCCTAATCATTTGGCATAAGCATAGATAAATAAAACTGATCCTACAATCATGTCCCTAGAGGACAATGTAGCAACATCGGTAACTTCGCAGATCTTTTCTCCCTAAGCAGTAGTGGAACAGATCAAATTTGGCCAATCTTGTCTCTATGTATCGGCAATGGAGCAGATTTAAGCCACCAACCTTATCCTCTAAAGGATAGTGTAGCAAGATTGATAAATCCACAAACCTTATCTCCTTGAAATTACAGTGGAGCATACTGAAGATAGTGAATCCTATTTCTCTGAAGTTGCAGTGGAATGGATTGAAGCTATAAATCGCAGATCTTATCTCTCTGAAGTTGTAGCAGAGTAGATCAAAATAAACCTTATCTCCCTAAAGTTGCAGTGGAGCAGGTTGGAGTTACAAGTCTTATCTCCCTGAAGATACAGTGGAACAGACTGAAAATAGCGGATCTTATTTCCCTGAAGATATAGTGGAAAAGATTGAAGCTACAAATCATCGCGAATCTTATCTTCCTGAAGTTGCAGTGAAGTAGAGTGAAGCCACCAGCCTTATCTTCCTGAAGTTGCAGATAATCAGGTTAAAATTTCCAATACTTATTTCCTTGAAGTTCCAGTGGAGTAGATCAAAACTACAAATTTCTTCTCCCTGAAATTACGTTCGATCGAAGCACCAAGTCCTATACCTCTAAAGTTGCAGTGGGTTAGAGCGAGGCTACTTGAAGAAGAAGAAAAGAAGCACCGAGACTCAGCAAAACGAGGCAAAATTGGTCCTTCCTAAAAGTCTTTGCTCCATTCTTGTTGCACGACAACGAGCAAAGAGGAGCAGTTGTAAACAGCCCAATTTGCCAAGGCCCGAATCAGAAACAGCAAAACATAAAAAAAAGGTCCAAAGTCCTTTTACAATTGGCCCAAAACGCAACCTAAATTTTTGGCCCAATTTCACATTAGCCCAATAGGCCCAAAACCTAAAGCTAAGTTAGAAAACCGAAACCCTAGCTGTTCCCTAGCGTCGCATGCCTCTTGACCAGCCCTCTGTGTGCCGTATCCCCTCCCACGTGCTTCTCTCGGTGTGCACGTTGCCCAAGGACCACCATCCTTAACGCCTTGCACCAAAATGGCAACCCCAGTCTCGTTGACCCCTAGCAAACCTGCAAAACAGAACACAGAATGGCAGACAACAGCAACAAGAGACAAGCAAAAACAGAAAAACCAAACCACAAGCAAACTTAATAATAAAACATGTATTTCCTTTCTGCTATATAAGCCCGAAAACAATGATGTAATGCTCGGGGAGATAGAGAAAACACACAAAAAATTTCGAAATATAAAAAAGAGATTAAAAGAAAAGAATCTGGTCATTCTTGCATAGGTATTAATATTATTTGTTGTGTATGTTTATTTTGAGATTCTTAATGTACGAATAAATAAAGAAAAGGGATAAACACTAGCTGTCGATTCATTTTCTTCCGTCGTAAGTCCGTCGGTTCATCTCCCTTGCCAACATACGAGCACCCAGGAATCCGTATAGATTCTAATGAAGGTTTCGAAGGGCAACATAGGGAGTTTTACATATATTTCCTTTTATTTCTAGACTAAGTGGGGTTTTGGAAGTTTTTTACTAAGAAAGAGACTAAAAAACGATAAAAAAATTGACCTTTCATATCCCCGGCCGCCGTATACGGCGGAGCCACGGCGAAGGTTGGCCGGAGCCCCAGGCTGGGGTGAGAGCTCTGCAGAGGACAAAAAGAAAAAAACTCTTAGTTTTTTCTTAGAAACCATTTGAAATGCTTTTTTTTTAAATTTGGCTTTAAATAGGGCCCGTGAAACGGTTCCGTTTCACTCTGACCTTTCAATACAAAAACGACGCTGTTTTAAGCTGGGTCGGACTGACCCAACCCGAACCACCTAGGATCCGCGTGTTTTTGGACTGAGGGTCTATTTACGCCCTCAGTCCTTCCGCTTTTGAGGTGGTTTTCAATTCGGTCCCTATTTCAGTTTTTTTCCCTTTTTCTTTCGAATTTTCCCGCGAATTTTATTTTGATTTCAATTTAGCCCTTATTAATGCGGTGCGTTTTGAAGGATAAGGATAATTTCCCATTTAGTCCTCGTTTCTTCACGCACCTCTTAGTTCGATCCTAACCTTTTTTTAATTTATCCTTTCAATTTCTTTCGTTTTTAATTTAGTCCGTGACTTCACTAACTGAAACGCAACGCATATGGACGAAGGATATTTTCCCATGCAGTCCTTGTTAGTTTCAGCGTGTTACATGCTAGTCCTTTTAGTTTTTTTATTTATGATTTATATCTTTTAATTTTCTTTTAATGCCAATTAAGTCCTTTATATGTTACCTTTTTTTGTTTTGTTCATTTATTTATTTAATTGTTGGATTAATTATTATTTTTTTGCTTTATTTATTTTGATTATTCACTTATTTTGCAAGATATATTGTTCATTTATTTATTTGTTTGTTTTTATCCTCGAATGTTGTCGTTTTTTTTTATTTTAATTATGCTTCTATTATCCATTATTGTTTATTATCATATATCCGTTTATTATCCTTTGTTATGTACTTGAGAATTTTAAATATATATTTTTTTATGTACTTGTTATTAGTACTTTATTTTTATCACTATTATCATTATTATTATTATTAAACGTTTATTTACTCATTTAAAAAAATCAATTTGTTTTTTGCTTTATTATTTATCATATTTTTATTTTTACTCTTATTTTTCTACATATCTGTTTTGATTTATTTTATTTTAAACTTTACACTTATTATTGCCATTTCATTATTTATTCGTTTATGTACTTATATTTTGGTTGTACATGCTTTCAGATTTCAACTATTCATTACTATTAACCCATTCATTATTGATATATATTTATTATCGTCATCGTCATTATTTTGTTACATATATTAGCACTAAAATTCATTTTATATCTTGCCATAAAATCATATTCCATTTTATCTGATCCATTAAGCTCCCACGTGGACGCTCTTTTTCTACAGTAGTATCTGAAAAAAATAATTTTGAGAAGACGTTTCTGAACAAATAATGTCCAAAACACTTCAAGCAAGATGCGCTGTCAGCAAGATTACTGAAAAACACTCCCACGTGGACGCTCTTTTTCTACAGTAGTGTCTGAAAAAATAATTTTGAGAAGATGCTTCTGAACAAATAGTGTCCAAAAGGCTTCAAGCAGGATGCGCTGTCAGCAAGATTACTGAAAAATGCTCCCACGTGGATGCTCTTTTTCTACAGTAGTTCCTATTTGGCCTTAGACTATAAATGAGCCAAATTTCATTCTCAGTTGCACAAGTTACAGCAAGAGAAATTGAGGCTAAAGTAGAATAGAAACTGAAGATGAGTGAACATATTAGTGTTGTTATTTACTATCATGGTGAGGTCTGTGACACCGAGAACGGAGTTATTTTTTTATCGGAGAACACAGCTCGACTGGTTTTTAACCAGGACATAGATTTGAAAGAATTTCGTAAAAGAATTAGGCATAAAATCTTCGGAAAGACGCCAATAAAAGTTTTGTCTATTAAGTATAGATTTTATGCTTTGGTTGATCCCGTAAGATATGACTCATTCGACACCAAAGGTCCTCATAGCTTGGAGGCAATGGTGCAGACTCATCTTGCTAGTGGATCACCCTATCCTGAGGTATATGTACAATTTTCATCGGCAAATGATACATTTGCGACTTCAACATCTACTGCTGTTTGAGAGGAATACACGACCTATAGTCGACACTCAGTTAGTGGAATGCAGAATACGGAAGCGTCCGTGTTTAGTGGGAGTATGGAAAACATAACCCCTGTACGACACTCGATTAGTGGATAGGATATGCACATCGGTGGGTCGATGTTTAATGCTGGAAATACGTATTGGAGAACAACATCAACTTCTAGTGGTTGGCAATTTACATATGATTGGGGACGTTACAGATGAGTCCGATATGGATCCACCTCAAGAGCCCGGCCCCGATGGTGCAGAAGTTGCATTATTTTCTGAACCGGAGCCTGTTCCAACCATACCTAAAGATGTTGAAGGGGGTTCAGATGAAGAAGAAGAAGGTCCGCGATTCAGGGCGTACTCGTCTTTAGCCTACATGCATAATGTTGATCTATCTCAAGATGATGCGTTGGAGTTTCCAGATCTACCACACAGAAGGCATGACCGTACAAGTTCGTCGTTGGATTTGGGTGAACTGGAAGTTGGTAAGGAGTTTTCCAATAAGGATAATTTTCTTGGTGCATTGAAACAATATAGCATCATGAACGGGGTTTACTACAACGTGGTTAAATCCAAATCTGATAAGTATGAGGCCAAGTATGCAGTGCAAGACGGTACATGTTCATGGAAAATCATGGCCTCGTTGAGGAAAAGGACAGGCTTGTGGGAGATAAAAAATACAAAGGTCCGCATACATGTGTTGCTGATACAGTATCACTAGGTGTTTAGGGTTTTTGAATAATACTGTTATTACGTAATGTTGTATTTTTTAACGTACTTCATTGACAGGTGTTTCACAAGATCATCCTAAGATGGATTCAGATATGTTAGCTAGCTTAATACTACCGACAGTGAAAACGGATCCCAAGACTTCAGTGCCGATCTTAATTGCCAAATTTGTAGCCAATTGAAGTATACACCCTCTTACCGCAAGGCTTAGATAGCTAAGCAGAAGGTGTTGGAAAAGTTGCATGGTCGGTGGGATGCTTCATATAATGAAGTATGGCAGCAGTGTCAGATGCTGGAGAGATATGTACCAGGTTGCATAACAGACCTTGAAACGGCACCTGTGTACTACAACGACCGATTGCTCCGTGGATGCCAAGTGTTCAAGCGTTTGTTCTGGAGCTTTAAGCAAATGCCGAGACGCATTTCTATATTGCAAGCCATTGGTACAAATTGACGGTACCTTTATGTATGGTAGATATATCCATCGACTATTGCTAGTTGTGGCACAGAATGGCAGTGGGAGAATCCTTTCAATTGCGTTTGCAATAACATCGGGGGAGTCAACTGATGATTGGGATTTCTTTCTTTCTAGGTTAAGGAGGCATGTCTGCCCCCAACCTAATATCTGCGTTATATCAGATTGGGGCCCTGGAATACTAGCCGCAATTGAGTGACAGAGAAGCTTATGGCATCGCAAACACTATCAGTATTGCCTAAGGCATGTTGGGTCCAACTACTACGGTCAACATCGATCTACAAGTGAATGACGACAAGTGACCAACATAGGTATTTAATCTCTATTAATATAATTTCGTTTGTAATATTCAATTTATTCTTAATGGAAGAGTGGTATGCAATATTCGCTATCAACTTATATTGGCAGGGTATGAAATAAGTAAGGACCATTTTCATGAGATGTTGGCCGTTTTGCATTCAGTTAACGAAGAAGGCACAAACTACCTCTGTAACATACCTTTCAAACAGTGACACCAAGCATACGACGGCGACCTACGATATGGTCATATGACCTCAAACCTAGCTGAATGCATAAATTTTATTCTAAAAAGAACACGTCATTTACCGATAACATCGGTTGTGCGAGAGGCATATTTTTGTTTAGCAGCATTATTTCCAAAGCGAGCAGAGAGTTATAAAGGCCAAATGCAGGGAGGCCATGTATGGTGCGCAAAGGTATTGCAAGAAATTAATAAGGCGAAGGCATGAGCCAACACTATGCACACAGTGTGTCACGATCACGACAACCTATGGTTTTGTGTGATGGAGTTTGACAGGCCGAACCAAGGTATTATTAGCGGGCAATATCGTGTACACTTGAGAAATAAGACATGCGGCTGTGGGATGTTTGACGCACTTTGTTATCCATGTGCTCATGTAATTGCAGTTTGTCAGAATCTCCGTCTGAATCTCATGAGCTATGTCGAAGAAGTGTACAAAATAGAATATATGTACAACGT
Organism: Gossypium australe; assembly: GCA_005393395.2. Taxonomy (NCBI): domain Eukaryota; kingdom Viridiplantae; phylum Streptophyta; class Magnoliopsida; order Malvales; family Malvaceae; genus Gossypium; species Gossypium australe. The sequence goes on from CM016626.1 coordinate 31,029,768, forward strand.
GTAGAGACATGTATTCCCACCAGTCTCAGATGAACATAAGTGGCCGTCTGTATCGCTTGCTTCGTTTAAGCTGTTACCGGATAGAGAACTGCGTCGCAAATCAAAGGGTTGACCTTACTCGATTAGAATACGTAACAATATGGATATCCGATAAACTGCCAACCAACAGAACTTTTGCGGATGGTGTAGGAACCTAGGCCATACAACTCGATCATGTCCAAATCGGAATAGTTGATAGTTGTTGTAATAAAATTATGTTGTATTATTTATATTTTATTAAAAATATAAAAATATTAAAAATATTGCCTATTCAAAAGAACTTGTATTTTATTAAAAATATAAAAAGCAAATTACAATTAAAATATTAAAAATAACTTTTATTTTATTAAATGAAACAATATAAAAAAGTTTGTACAAATATATTAACAAAAATCAATGTTGGTGCCGGTCGAAATCAGTGCCATATAGGGGTCGTCGACGCTTACATGCTAGACTCCTCCTTGCTTCAACTTCTGGTGGGGGTTGTGGTTGCTCCTGTAACACCCCTAACCCGTATCCGTAGCTAAAACAGGGTTACGAGGCATTACCAAAGAGTACATAACACTTACAGATAATTTGAAATCATTATCTTTACACAAATTGTACACTTGAGGTGTACAGTTCTATAATTATGAATAAACACATTTATCAAACATATTCAATGTTTTTATATATCATAATCTCATATTTCCATGTATCAAGTACCACCATTTCCTCGTATTTCAGACAAATACGTGCAACAATTCATAGACACACAATTCACTAACTCTTCCTGTCAATCACAATTTAAATTGACAAATCACTTACTGAGTCCAATTTCAATGTTCACTAAAATCTATCATATAAATTTGGATGTACGTATCCACCAATAGATTCCATGTACCGACATCATCATCTCAAATTTCTACATGCATTTACTTTCCACATTATAAACTCAAATAACATATATAAGATATACCAATGTATTTCAAGTACGGTTTCATAATATTTCGTTTCAAATTTTAGATTATTTCATACTAGAACTTTTCTCATTAACTCATTTGGAATACCAATTCATACGGATAATACACTCAAAGGTGTACAAATATATAATCACAAATGAACTCATTCATCAACCAAGTTCTATGTTCATGTCTTATCAACTCGTATTTCCTTATATCACATAATTCCATGTAACACTTACCAAACTTTGTCAGATTAGTGAACGTCTTATAGAACTGGTCTGCTCACACAAGCTGTCGATCATGACAAGCTACATGGTGTTGCTCAGTGCCACATTTCGCAACTCAATATGGGAAATGTCATACCTACGTTTCTTGACTCGGTATGGTTAATACCATACTTACGTTTCACACTTTGCCATGGATCACCCATGGTCAATTCATCACTTTTCACTAGAATGCCATAGTTCAGCTATGGTCTTACATCTTAAACACGTATCACACTAATGCCATATCCCAGATATGGTCTTACACGGAAATCACTTGTCACTTGTAGCCGAAGCTACTGCTATTCACTGATCAGGTAGCTAGAGCTACCACTTTTCACTGATCAGGTAGCCAGAGCTACCACTTTTCACTGATCAGGTAGCTGAAGCTACCACTTTTCACTGATCAGGTAGCCAGAGCTACCACTTTTTACTGATCAGGTAGTCGGAGCTACCACTTATCACTTTCACTTGTCCTTGATCAGATAAGTGTAGCCGAAGCTATCACTTATCACTTTCGTTTATCCTTGATCAAATAAGTGTAGCCGAAGCTATCACTTGTCACTTGTTGCCATGGTTCAACCATAGTATTTTCCGTTAATTCATCTTGTCACTGAACTGAAGTGCTCAATTTGATTGCTTATTCAATTTTCATGCTTTTACATTATCCATGATTTTATCATCATTACATATGAAATAACACATCATGAAGTTCATAAAATTAACAAATGATCACTAAAATTTAGCCGTATAAACTCACAAGTTCAATTTTTGTATTATAACGATAATCATAATTTCATAATAAATATTCCAAATAAAAACATTATATTGTTTCTAATTCAACATTTATCAATTATAATCGAGCATGTGATTAATTTATACACAAGTCATTCATTTATTATTTTTCCTCCTCCTCCTCTTCATCCACATCCTTAGTATAAACAACACACTTGTAAGTAACATTATCTATAATTTTCACTATTTACTTATGTGAATATTCAAGCTGTCCATCCGTGTCATAGTCACTAAATTATTTTTATATTGAGCTACAAAACTCCAAATTAAGATCCGTTAATTTTATTTGAAACTAGACTCACATATCTTCTAACCATAATATTTTCAGAATTTTTGGTGTGGCAAATTAGTACAGTTTATTAGTTAAGTTCTCCCCTGTTACACAGTCCTACTGCTCTGACCTCTCTTCACTAAAAATCAATTATCTCATAGTACGATTTTCATATAGTGTTTCCGATTATTTCTAATGAAAATAGGCTCACTAAGGAATATAAACATATAAATTATAACTCATAATTATTTTTTTACAATTTTTAGTGAATTTCTAAAGTAAGAACAGGGGATCGCGAAGTTATTCTAAACCAGTCTTACAAAAATTTAAATATCTCAAAATGTAGACTTTCTTTGCTTGATCTATTTCTTTTATATAAAAATAGACTCAACAAGCTTTAATTCTATATCTCACTAAACTTCTAATTCAATTTATACCATTTTTGGTGATTTTTCAAAGTTAGACAACTGCTGCTGTCCAAAACTGCTTTAGTATAACATGTTGATTTCTATTTTGTCTCAAATTCCACATTTCATACAATTCAACCCTTGCTCAATTAACCCCTCAATTGAGTTAATTTTCTCATTTAATACTTTTCTATATCATTTTAAACTACTTCATAACCTTTGAAAATCAAAATTTTAACACTAGGCCTTAATTTCAACTCTTTCTCAATTAGGTCCTAAAACCAATTTCCATCAATTTTACTTGATAAAATCATCATATAACAAAATTAAAGCTTCAATTCAATATTTATTCATCATATTATTCCAGCACTAATCCACATCAACTTTAAAAATTAGCCATAGAATCAAAAACTAATGACATAGTAAGTTGGACCCAATTGTAAAAGTCTAAAAACATAGAAATTTCAAGGAGAAAGCAAGAATTAAACGTACATGAAGCTTGAGTATGAAAACCAGCTTGAAACTCTCTCCCATTGCTATTTTTCAGCTGAAGAAAATGAAGAGAAATGAAGAGAATTCTAGATATTCCAATTTGGTCCCATTTTTATTTAACTAATTTTGGCAATTTTCCAATTTTGCCCTTATTTCACCCATTTCCTGATTTTTCTCAGCTATTGCCGCCCAAAATATCTCCTTTGACTTATTTTCACTTTAGGTCCTTCCTCATTTGACAATTAATCTATTTAATCCTTCTAGCAACTTTTACACCTTTTTCAATTTAGTCCTTTTTATTTAATTAACCACCCAAACGTCAAAATTTTCTAACGAAATTTTGATACTAACTTATTAACATTCCGTAAATATTCATAAAAATATTTATGACTCTGTTTATAACACCGAGATCTCGATACCTTTTTTTCTCGATTTCTTGACCAAATAAATCTTTATAAAACACAATTTACTATTTTAAAAATATTTTAAAAGCTACATTTGGCTTGTAAATATTAAATAATATAGTCTACAAGTTCATTTGTCAGATTTGGTGGTCTCAAACCACTATTTTTGACATCACTGAAATTTGGGCTATTACAGCTCCGGCGGGAATTCTGGTTTTTCTGGCAGGGGATCTGGTTGTGGGTGTTGGGAGGATGACCCACATTGATAGAATAATGACTACGGATGTGTTTGCATCACCCATGGCGGATGTGTTTGAATCCCATAAGTCGATGGGGATTGGTAAAAAGAAGAGCTCCCCGACGACGACTCGTGCGATCCCTCATGCAACGACGGCTAACTCCGAGTAATCGAGAACACAGATGAACTTGGCCATGCATTCCAACCTGCCATAGGACTGGGAAAAGGAAACATATAAGGATTAGGATACATATAAAGGCTATGATACACACCTGGCATAATCTGAAAAGGCTGTGATATGGGTGTCGTCAGTTGAAGTATTGGGCCCGATGATTGTGTGGGCACTGTTGATGGGCCCGGTGATTGTGTGGGCACTATTGATGAGCCCGCGTCGTCATCCCTTCTTCTTGGATTTAAAGGGTCCCGTCGTTCCCTTTGGACACACATTTACCATCGCCTCTCCTCTTCCGACAGTAAATATGGCTTGCCATGGATCCTAAACCATGGCATGTATTCCGGCACGCACGCTAACTCAGGAACGATGATCGGTTCTCGAGTGATGCGTCGTTGAAAGCACCAAATATATCCTATTCCCTGTAAAATAGTAAAAATAACAGTAAAGGGGGAGTAGGGTCGAATCCTCAGGGACCGGATTATACGAATACTTGTTTCTCGAAATCCTGGGCAGAATCATGCCCAAGAGAACCTGCATTCCTGGAAAAATAAAAAAAACAGAATTAATAGTTTCGATCTGGAAAAATAAAAAAAAAATTTAAGACGAATTGAAATTATGAGAATAAAGTACGAAAATTAAAATGAGGAAAATAAAAAGAAAGAGTTTAGAGAAAGTTTCTTATGTGGAGAGATTCCAGCCTCCAGTTGCCTCGATCCGCCTTGGGTTCAATCCTTGGCTTTTAGATGATCCTTCTCAATCCGAATAAGCCAGTTATAGTGGAAGAGGACGCCTACGACCACCAGCTCCAAGGATTTAGATTTCGATTTTGTGGAACCTGACTCTAGCCAACAACCTCTCTTGTGGGATTATCTTATGCTAGATCAACGTTTCTCAATGGCGAATCCCACGCCATTTTGTCTCTTGGGCTCGCCAACCTCTGACGCAGTAAGCTAACGAACCGACTGTGCAACCTTCTCAAAATATACAAAGCGGCCGTTCCTTGCACACGTTGAAAATATCACTTCTTAAGGGACATGGACGGAAGCGTCATCCCCGTAATGCGGAGAAACGATAAATACCCTGTTGAGAAGGCTAAGTACGGATTCTAAACCTTAAGAACCCTTTTTGGGGATTTTTGGCAACCTTTGGCTAGATGGATTTTAGTGGCTCATGGATAGGATGTAAAAGAAAATAATTATAAAAATAGAAAAGGAAATTTTATTGAAGGAAAATATGGAAAGAACAAAGATTTTTGGGGAGAGAGTTTACAGAAAAGATTAACCCCCATTTGAGTCACTTCATCCCCTATTTATAGTGCTAAGATAAGTAGACTAGTCCTACTTAAATTCCTAAAGATAATTAAAAATAATTAAAGATAAATAAAATAAATCCTAAATTAAATAATCCTTAATAATTATCCTAATATTAATTATCCTAATATAATTAAAATAGAGTCTAATAAAGCAAAGTCTCTTCTTTTTGCATTTCAATCCTTTTGTCCTCCATGTTTGCACTTTTGGCACCATCTTTTCCCTTTGTTGCACATTGGTCCATTTTTATCTTTAATTTCACATTTTTGGCCCTTAATTTCACTTTTGCCTCCAATTTAGTCCCTACAAGATAAAAGACCATAAATAGCCCAAATTAGTAGAATCATACTCAAAATAAATGTACAATTAGCACATAAAAATATGTCATTCTAGAGTATTATCATTGAGTAAGTATATAATCATATCGATTTTTCCACAGTTCGATATATGCTGACCAGAATCTCGGCCAATCCGTATGCAACTGCTGTAAGTCGACTTTGTGCTCATCATCGAACACCTCAAGTGCCAAGGGAATCGATTGTCGGAATCCAAATTGTCGCAATACTCTATCTGAGTAGTGCATCTCCACAGTGGCATAGTTGACCAATGGGACCTTCACATGCCAAATGTTCGGATTTTGAAAGAATTCATCCGAAATTACTACCCGAATTGCCGGATCCTCGTATGATGTCCATTGAAACTATATGAATATGATAAAAATATTAGTTATATACATAATACTAAATACTAAATACGAAATATGAAACGACTATTTTATTATGTATATATATTATTTAATACTTACTTGTGCTTCCGACTGTTGGTCTACTAGAAGCTGTATATCTTCAAGAGAGGTAGGTATTCCAACATAACTCGCCGAATGGTTTCACCTAATTAAATAAATTTTTAGCATACAATTATATTTTAAATCTACGTAATAATTGTAAAATCTAATATAAAATTTACCTTGTTATGAGTGGGAATGTATATGGGTGGGCCACTCGAGGATGTAAAAATGGAAAGCGAATCTGTGCCCATGATTGCAGTAGTGATAGGCAACCTCCAATTTTGGCTTTATTCAGTTGCGTCGCCCCGCACATCTCCCGGTACAATTTTGCTAACATGGCAGACCCCCAACTAAATTCACCAACTGCTCTAAAATCAACGAGTTTCAGCAGCCATCTCAGATGTACGAGGTTTCGTAACAAGTCTGGTATTAGATAACTTCCAATCATATCAATAATGTATGCCCGAACATATCGTATTCTTTCTAGTTCAGTCGAATCATTATCCGGCTCTAGGAATGTGTCTCGTAACCAACCCATCTCGATCCGACCTCCATTAATATTATCCGGAATAACACCCCAAAGCTCGTAGCTTACGGCTCCCCAATCAGCAGATTGGGCAGACCCGATGACTGCGTACCCATCCACCGGCAATTCCAATTGCAACTGCACGTCTTCCAGAGTGATAGTACACTCTCCGCATGGAAGATGGAAAGTGTGCGTATCGGGTCTCCACCTCTCTATCAATGCACTGATTAGTTTCGGGTCCAACTTGCACCCCCGGCCTATTGTGGCCACGTGCCAAAAACCCGCTTCCTGTAGGTAATTCTCTATCAACGGCGATGGCGGACCAGACATTTTACGAATATAGCATTGCAACACCCGATCTACAGACTGTTATAAAAAATTATAAAATAAAGATTAATTAAAATTGTATAAATGAAAACAATATTAAATAGTATTGAAAAATTAAAATTATCACTTACCATTATCATTTGATCGACGGAGATGTGTTTATTATCGAGACGAATTAATTCTCCGGCCATACTAACACGATCGAATATTTTTTAATTAAAGAAAACTAATTCAAAAAAATTTTAAACAAAGCTTTTTTGTAAAAATTAAAGGACTTTTGTGAGATTTGAGAGTAGAACTTTAGTGTAAAAAAAAAGACTTTTGTGTGAAAAAAATGAAAGGGTCCTTTTATAGTTTTTTTTTTTTTTTTACTGTTGGAGCCCAAACGGTAAAAAAATAGCCGTTGGTGGGTTAAAAACGGGCAAAACGTGTCCCTCGTGGAGCGTTTTGCTGACACATCACCTGACATCGCGCTGACGTGGACGCATTTTCGGGGAATTCAGCCCTTTCCTGTAAATAATTAAAAAGTCTGTCTATTTCCGTAAATAATTTTAAAATAGAGCATTTTTGGGTAAAATGACCAAATATAAGAATCGTAAAATTGTACTTATATTTTAAAAAAACTTTTAATTTTAAAATTGAATTATTATGTAATTAAATTGTAACATAAACTTAATCATCCTTAGTATATACATAACATAAATCCCACAGAAAATTTAAACGCATGGCAGGCCCAACTTAAAAGTCGGTGACCCGAATCGAAACCGAACCCGCGAAATCAGATAATAATCCCAATGCTAATTAATTAGATTAATACTAGGCAGTAGGAAAGTTATTGATTTTGGCAATTAGGAGAGGTTTACTTGTATTCTACTACAACCGAGAGCAGGAAAAAGCGTAAATCTCGAGCGCCCGAGCCGAAGCGAAGCAGTTGTTTTATCAATTTCTATAGAGCGAAGAAAAGAAACGGACGAGCCCAATCGCAAAAAACACCGGCAAACCTGTCATCTCCGATCCTCAATGGAGGACGCCTACGCTAGATCTGTTTCCGAGGTACTTCACATTTCCATTTCTCTAAATTTTTCATTCAAATAAAATTTCTTCTACTTACTATAAGAATTTGAATTAACTTGTTTCTTTGTGGTTAGGTTTTGGATTTCTTCGGAGTAGACTCGTCGAAAGGTCTAACTGATTTTCAGGTAAGTTTTTATTCTTTTTTCCTGATCGGACTTGGAGTTCAATTTTAGTTCATTTATATTATAAGTTATTATATTTAAATACTAACTGCATTGGCCAATTTTTGCTAAAATCGGATTTCGTTTTTGCAATTCCAGGTTTCGCAACATGCAAGGCTTTATGGTAAAAACGGTAAGTTATTTTATAAATAGAACTTTTACTTATTTTTCATGTGGAATTGTTAATATGTAAATGTAGGCATTATTTGAGGCTCTGTCATGATCCATGATGGACGTTTCCTTATAGCTATTCATCTTCCTTAAGCTTGCAGTATTTTAATCCACCGATTTGATCATGATTATGATTCTTTAATGTTGTGAAATTTGATCTTCATTCTCTTCCCTCTTGTAATATTGTTTTTTTCCTTTATTCGCATGTTCGTTTTATCATCTCCAGTGCTTCCTGAAGAAGAAAGTAAGTACCTTCAGAACACCGTATCATTTTCTGTTTTATTTTTTCAAATTGCTTTCACAAATACATTTCTGCACCTTGTTGTGTTTGTATTCGGTTGTTTTTATAACATTTATTTGAACTATAACATGTGGATAATGTTAATCAGCTCCTCTGAATTTTTGTGAACTTTTTGGTTGGTTATAGTTGATGCAATGCATTTACTTTAACTGTAACAGTTTAGTTAGTCTAATGAGCTTCTTTATATTTCAGTCAACTTTTTCTTCATCAAGCATCAATTTTGAGGTCTGCCTATTTTTAATTGAATTTAACTCAAACTTAAGAAAATTATGTTTTATTGAAAGCCATTTGACGTATATGTGGGGCTTTGGGAAGGCTTTTTCCCTTTCAGAATTAGCTTAAAAATATGGCTGTCTTGTGAAATCATGTTGATCTTCTCATTGGTTGTTGCTTGGAAAAAAAATGAGGCTTGCTGTGGGCCTGTGGCTAAAAAATCTGTTTGCTGGAGGTTGAGCCTATTGCTAGGGCTATATTTTGTGTGTTTTTGCTTCAATAATTTATTTCTAGCAATTTTGCATTTTGCTCCTTAGTGAATCATAAGAGCAGTTAGTCTTTAGTAAAAGTAGAATTGTCAAGAGGATGCCTGGGGTCTGGGATTTGCCAAGCCCATGAATTATTTCTTTTGCTGCCAGTTAGTGATCAAAGTATTCAAAATTGAATTTTTTGTTGAATGGTGGATGTTAAGTGATGCTCTCTCAATTCCTTTTGTGCTCCTGAACTATCTCAGCATACATCATGTTAAAGTCTGCTAATTATTATTATTTCACATTACTGAACACAGGGACTCCCTTTTGGAAATTGGTTTTCAAGCAATTTGATGATTTGCTTGTTAAGATATTGATTGCTGCAGCGCTTGTTTCGTTTCTTTTGGCCCTGATTAACGGAGAGACTGGTTTAATTGCATTCTTGGAGCCTTCTGTAAGATGACCATGCTTGGATTTGGCAAACTTACTTCTTTGAATAATTTTCCAAAATAATTCATATGCATTTTTTTAAATAATTTTTAAGTTGTTGAACAGAAAAAATGACGAGTCTTTGTCAAGAGATTGTTAAGCGGAGCATTCTGTCTAGTGGTCAAGTTTGACCAAAGCATATTTTCTACGGTAGCAATATGATTGATGCTCAAAGCATGGTTTCATTTGGACAACATCCAAATTGGCTTACAGAATGTTTAATGTATATTTATTTAGTGGAAGCACTGATTGCGAGATTTCTTAGCTTTTGGGGAAAGAGGGGAAAATTCTATGACTTGCAGTAAATTCATTTGAACATGGATTCGTGAAGTTAGGTATATAACCTGTAAATTAATAAAATGTGTCTAGTTTAGCCATGCAATCTGTTAAATGGAAAATATGGTTAGGTCGCTTTGAGATTGGCAACTCTGATTATACTGTTCTAGTTTGTTATATGAAGTCTCTCACTTGTCCAAGGAAATATGAACCTTAAATCTTCCATATTTGTTGCCTAACTTATTTATTGGTGCTTGTATTGATTTCCAACTTTCTTACTCTTCTGTTTCCTGCTAATAGCGGAATCTGTTTTGTATTGTAGATCTGGAGGCATCTTCATGCTTGGTCTACATTTATCGCTTTAAATAATATGTTTGTTTGTTTAACCCACAGGTTATCCTCATGATATTAGCTGCCAATGCTACAGTAGGAGTAATTACAGAAACAAATGCTGAAAAGGCGCTTGAGGTATGTTTGGATCTCAATCCGAGTCCAGTACATAAATTTGTTCTATATAAACGAAGCCTGCAAAAGCTGGGGCAATGAACCTATGGTCAGTACATGAGAGCTGGAGAAAGAGAGTGAAAGTATGACCTCATAAAGGCAATAGAAGTCTCTCTCTGACCTGGGATATCTCTGGATCTTTCCAATATATTGATCACCACGAAGCATGTAGCTAGTGTCCACCATTTTAGGATGATATTAAAGGAGTAATTCATTGGTCCCTTGGTCTTTTCACACACAACAAAGACTCATTTGATATTTTGTATTCCTCTTTTGTTTATTTATTTTTATTGTAGGAGTTACGTGCCTACCAAGCTGATATTGCAACCGTGCTGCGCAATGGTAAATCAAATAATGATATAATCACATCATTTACGTTATGGTTTTAATGTGGTGTTATGATGAGGCAGTGTTTAGTTTGTTGTTAAATGATATTTTTATATTACAATAGTTAATGCAGATAAATTGTTTGCTTTTTTATTTTTCAGTTTGCTTGTATTGTTTTTTTCCAAAATTTTTCTTGCTGGATAATAATTTTCATAACCGATTGTGTTTCTGGATTCAAATAGACTTGACTGAAATGTTAGTTGGATTTATTTTGACATTCTAAGTGGCTATTGCAGGTTGTTTCTCAATACTTCCTGCAACAGAGTTAGTTCCAGGAGACATAGTAGAAGTTAGTGGTAAGATTGTTAGGTATTCTTAATTTTAAAATCAGTTGTCACTAAATGTTTTTGAACTAACAGAGCTGTTGTTTTTCTTGCCTTCTACAAATTGAATAGTGGGATGCAAAATTCCTGCTGATATGAGAATGATTGAGATGTTAAGTGGTCAGTTACGTGTTGATCAAGCAATTCTTACAGGTACAAACCATTACTCTGTATTGTTGTATCATGGCTTCTAGTTTACCAAGTGAGGTGGCCCTTCTGGACTATCTAATGAATTGAGAGAATATTGGAATTTGGTGTTGCTATTTTAGAGAGCACATGACCTAGAGAGATGCTTGCAATAAGGTTTCTCTGAGTGGTGATTTTTATGATCACCTTTGGAGTCAGACCTTTGATTTTTAACTTTCTCATTTTCAAGCTAGATAACCAGGTTTATTGATTGTGCCATTGGTTGAATATTGTGTTTAAACCTTTGACTATTTGAAGTTTGGTTTCAAGGAGAATCCCCTTAGATTCTGGTGATGATCAGAAGAAGACTTGGGTGATGCTTTTTTGTGCCAAACACTTAATTTGTATTTGAGTTCAAATAACTTTCAGATTTTACTTATTTCATCATGCTGGAAGCAGAATTACAGTAGTTTTAATAGGCCTTAGAATGATTAACAAAATCTGGCAGTGTCTACTTTTGGAAGCCCTTAGATGGTTTTAGCCTTTGTTGCATAGATAGAGCCATTGATTAATGTTTGATTATTTTCTTGATTCATTGGGGTAAACATTTGAGTTCTGAAGTCGTTTCTGTTTTCGAGTAGACAAATGCATGTGCTTTGTTTGCTTCTTGTGTTTCTTTGTGCTTTCCAGGAAATTGGAATATTTGCTTTCGTTGCATCATATTCGAAGTGGTTCTTAAGCCACAGAATGAGAAGGGATTACTTCCCAGAATATTCATGTACCAGACCGTGCTTATTGTTTTTCCTTGTAGCCTTAGGTGTGAGTCCAGTAGGCATTTTTTTTACCCTTTCATACTTGGTTTACTGCTAATGACCTTCTGGTTTTTGCTCGATATCTTGTTATCTCTTTTAATGTTTTCTGCGTGCACATGGTCCAATTCAGCTGAGGATTCTCTGTGTTGGTAGGTGAGAGCAGCTCTGTAGAAAAAGACCTTGAGTCTACCATAGCAACAAATGCTGTATATCAAGACAAGACAAATATTCTTTTCTCAGTAAGACTTCAAAATTATTTTGCACTTCATAACTGGGCATGATGAGTTACTTATGCATGTAAGAAACGGAAAGTCATGGTTTCACTGCTGAAATTAGTTTTTGACTGAGTAGAGTTCAAATGTGGTGCATAATGTGCCATAATTTGGGTTAGTGTTGGCAAGGAATATTTGACCTTTTTCATCTTTTTAAGATTTTCAGGATCATGAATTTTGGTGATCTGAATATATTCATCTAATTGATTGCATGGTAAAAATGCTGATGTAGCACATATTGTGCTTTAGGGTTATTCCTTCTTGCAAAGGCAAACTACCTATGCTATTTCTACTTCCTTAGCTGAATAAAACTACCATGTTATATATGAGTTTATAATGAGCCTTTTAGGTCATCTGACTACTGCATTCAAATTAATCTGTTGGATGCTCTGGTGTGCTTTCAGTTTCAAGCTTTTAGATTTTTTTGTCTTCTTTTTTCTAGTTTTGGGTGAAAATTATATAAAATTTTTACAGATGGTCCATAATTTGTTTGGAAGTGAAATATGGTGAGATTATAGGCTGACATGTTTTTTATTTCTTAAATCTTCAATCAATAGTTTTTATGTATAAATTTGATCAGTTGAATCAGATTTGAGATGTTAAATTTTCTTTCTTTTGCAAGTTACCAACTACAGCCTTGGTAAAAACTCCTTGCTTTTCCATGTTATTGACAACATATCTTGACATTTTTGGATTGCCAGGGTACTGTTGTGGTTGCTGGCAGGGCAAGAGCTGTTGTTATCGGAGTTGGTGCAAACACTGCTATGGGCAGCATTCGTGATTCAATGTTGCGAACAGATGATGTATGTACATTTTCAAATCTTTAACTAGTATGTTTTGCCTAAATTTCTTTCTCCTGGGGGAATGATGTTCTCTCAATATTTTTCCCTGTTATATATGTGCTAATATTAACTTCTTTACAAAATTGCTTCCCAAGTTTCAAACTTGTTCATATTTCACGAGGATTTAAAATTATGATGCAAGATGCTGTTAATCAACAATACAAAATAGATAATAGCTGTCAGACTGGCGATCTTTCTTTTCAGTTTAGTGCTGAGGCTTCTATTTTTGTTTTTCCAAACCTGTAAAATTCATCTCTATTGGAATATTTATTGTCTTGTTATAACTTTCATCCGAGACTGATTTAAATTATGGTTACATAGATGAGCAGTATGTATTTATTCTAAGTTTTCTTGTCTAAAACTGGTTGCAGGAAGCAACACCCTTGAAAAAGAAATTGGATGAATTTGGTACCTTCTTGGCCAAGGTGAATGTGGATCATCTCTTTAAGCTTCAATAGACATCAGGTAGATATGATAACCTAATATGGGATGTATTTTTAAATATTGGTGTGCTTTTAGGTTATTGCAGGAATTTGTGTACTGGTGTGGATTGTAAATATTGGTCATTTCCGTGACCCTGCTCATGGTGGACTCTTGCGTGGTGCAATTCATTACTTTAAGGTAATAGCATGATAATTAACTCTATTTGTTCCACTTGGTGTTTGATTTCCATATCAGACATATTTCCTTACATTTTTTAACTTTCAATTACTTGGTTCTGCCTCCATAGATTGCAGTTGCACTTGCAGTTGCAGCGATTCCTGAAGGGCTTCCTGCTGTTGTAACGACGTGAGTGTTTAATCTTCTTTTCTCGTATAAATATCTCAAAATCATTATGATATCAGTTAAATATAGATGTGCTGCTTTGGACTTATACTTTGATACTGAATGGGAGATTAAAATGCCTATGAGATGATTGTGTATGGTTGAGGGCAATAAGGGTCAGAGAAGGGCAAACACTCATTCTTAGAACCAGCATTATTAAGACCAAAGAGTCAGAGGGTGAAAAGCTCTCAGTTCCTGGTTCTCTTGTAGCTGGATCCTCCAGAACCATCAAAATCAGCCGAGGACTGAAGATATGACATAAGAATTTAGAAAGTCCCTTGTCATATAATTTTGTGTGCCTCAAATAGCTGAAATAACTGAAGAATCTAAAAGTGTGTCTCAATCTTACTTTTCATTGGTAGTTGTAAGCTTATGTTGATTGGTGCTATCAATTATCTGAAAGTATTTTGTATATTCCTCAAATGTCTGATGAATTTTTCATCACATGTTATTTATAGACTCGCACTAATGAGTACTAGTACTAAAATCCTATTTTTTTCATTTCTATGAGGGATTGTTATGAACTTGCTTTTCTTTTTGGCTGCTTTGTGGTGTTTTTCACTTTTTCTAGGTGTTTGGCTCTCGGAACGAAACGAATGGCTCGACTAAATGCTATTGTTCGATCCTTGCCTTCAGTTGAAACTTTAGGCTGCACTACAGTGATTTGCAGTGACAAAACAGGAACTCTGACGACAAATATGATGTCAGTTTCAAAGGTAATTGTACTAGAACACTTACTGAGAGTTTTATATCTTACCTCCAAAATTAGTTTTCTTCTTGGTTTGTTTAGTCATTTATATTATTGCTTCTTTTGTTTCTAAGCTGTTGCTTCCACTGTTGTTGATGGTGAAATTTTGGTTTGGTTTGCATGTTGCAAACATTATGGAAGAAAGCAATGGATAAGTGCACCAAGACACGGTCCCTTATTGTTGTTAATTTTGAATTTTATTATAACATAAAATAATTATAGAAACTTTAGCTTCATTGAAGCTGGTTAAAGGGAACCTGCAGTTATGGCTTCTATATAATCAATGCTTTACTATCATTTTAGTTCCTAACAGAATGATATTTCTTTCTGCATTCTCCTTTATCTCAGATATGTGTGGTCCACTCCATAAAAAATGGTCCTGAAGTTGCTGAATTTGGTGTCAGTGGGACAACATATGCTCCAGAAGGTTTTATATTTGATAACACTGGGGTTCAGGTATTTATTTGTCGATTTTGGAAGCTGCCATATACTTAAAATAATAAATACGGTCGCTCTTGTTCATCATCATCATCCTTATCATTGCTAGGTTGCCCCATAATTTGGACTGCCTGGGTGTACCCCATGGTTTTCACCTATGTTGGAAACTTACTACACAAAATAAGTTTGAATGCTCTGTACAAGACTTGGATATGGCTTGAATCCCATCACATAAATTGATAGATGCCTCACTATATTCATTAGATGTAATGATTGGTGATTGTGCTTATCTATTTTAGATATACACACAGAATATATTGTTTGGGAACAACTATTTTGGCAAATGAAACTAGATGCGTGCAATATAGTTTCTTACTTCTGGATCATTTAGGATTGTTCCATTCTGCACTTAATCTATACAACATTTGTTGTTTTGCAGCTAGAATTCCCTGCTCAGTTACCTTGTCTTCTTCACATAGCAATGTGCTCAGCTCTATGCAATGAGTCTCTCTTACAGTATAATCCAGACAAGGGAAACTATGAAAAAATTGGAGAGTCAACTGAAGTAGCTCTGCGGGTGTTGGCGGAAAAGGTTTGTATACTTTGTTCTACTGGCCAGCTAGATGCAGTTCCTTTCATATTCTGCCACCTTCTTTGCATGCATATTATGCGTGTGACCTGTTGCTTATACGAGACATCAAAACAAGCCACTGCTAGTATTTTATTTTTACTCCTCTTTCTGTTTATATAATCTTTTGTAATTATTCATTTTCGGTGTAACTTATTTACCTCACTGATTCTTTCAGGTTGGGCTTCCTGGCTTTGATTCTATGCCTTCTGCTTTGAACATGCTGAGCAAGCATGAGCGAGCTTCCTACTGTAATCACTATTGGGAAAACCAATTTAAAAAGGTTTGGATTCATATTTTGTTTTCTTATGATAGGTTTTTCATGTTTGTCGGATTTGAGTCCAATTGTTTGCATAAGGACAATCTGATATGAATTTCTCTGGATGAGAACAGTTTCTCATGTTTAAGCACTTTAGGGGAAAAAGTGTCCTGTTTTTGTTTTTCTGGATGCATGTTCTGGATATTATGTGGTTCTGCTTGTTGCTACTTGATTAATTGATAAATTTTGTAGATCTATTATTTTCCACTTGAAAGTTATTCTAAATTTACCATGATGATGGCTGCTCTTTGATTAATTGCTTATTTGTCCCTTGCAGGTTTCTGTTTTGGAATTTTCCCGGGATCGTAAAATGATGAGTGTTCTTTGTAACCATAAGCAGATGGAAATTATGTTTTCTAAAGGTGCTCCCGAGAGTATCATCTCTAGGTGTACAAATATCCTCTGCAATAATGATGGCTCCACCATTCCAATGGATGCTACGCTTCGGGCTGAGCTGGACTCAAGATTCAACAGGTTAGATTTCATTTTGTTTCCAGATATTCATTAACTTTTTGTTTATGCCCTTCCCACTTTCCAGTTATTCTTAATTTACTATGCATCAGATGCCACTAGCATTAGCCATTAGGTATTTCTCATAGAGTTGAAAGAGAGGAGTATGGAGGTGCCTGACAAAATCCGAGTTCCTGTGATAAAAAAAATTGACTGTTGTCTGCTGTTTAATGCAATGTGAATAGAATGTGGTTGTTGTGCACATTGACATCTCTAGTCCAAAATGTGTGGATATGAAGAAAGCAAACTAAAATGCACCTCGTTTCTTGCATGGCAGAGTGTTATTGAATAGTTGAACTGACTGCCACATATGCATAGACACTCGTATCTGAGTTATAAACTGAGAAAAAATTGGTTATTATCTGTGACGTTTATGAAAACTTATGCTACAAGAAGGCCAAATCATATGTCAGATTTGATGACACTACATGCTAGCTCTTGTTTTTCAGGGTAGTAAAAGTTTTTGGTGTTTTGATTAACTTGTGGAATTACTTTCTGCTGCTATATTTTCTAGATCAAGTTGTCGTTTGAAGTTTTGCATCTTACCAATCAATATCTTCTGGTTCAGCTTTGATTTACGCTGTGTTTCCTCATTGTTCAGTTTTGCAGGAAAAGAAACATTGAGATGTTTGGCTTTAGCATTGAAGATAATGCCCATGGGTCAACAGACACTCTCCTTTGATGATGAGAAAGATCTTACCTTTATTGGGTTGGTATGCTATCTTTTCATGATAGAATACTTGAATCTTCTTTTATGTGATCGTTGTAATTGCCTAATTGGCTATTCAAGTTCCTGATATATTTTCTTTTTACTGTTCATCCTTTCTAAAAGGTTGGCATGCTTGATCCACCACGAGAGGAAGTGAGGAATGCTATGATTTCATGCATGACTGCCGGTATACGTGTTATTGTTGTTACTGGAGATAATAAGGTATATTGGCATTGTATTGTCTGGTTCTTGCAAATGTCTATTTTCTTTTCTTGCTGTCATTTGCACATCTAATTTCAGATAAAATTTCAGTCCACAGCCGAATCTGTTTGTCGGAAGATAGGTGCTTTTGATCACTTAGTAGATTATGTTGGGCATTCGTACACTGCTGCTGAGTTTGAAGAGCTTCCAGGAACGCAGCAAACAATGGCATTGCAACGTATGGCACTCCTCACCAGGTATTAATGGTTTGGTTTATGCAGTGTATCTTTCTAGATGTTATAGGTCTTGTTATCCTCTCAGCTCTTGGGGTGTGCTTGGTTGGGTGAAAAGTGGAAGGATGGGAGAAGTGGAGAAGTGGAAAGAGAATAAATTATTATGAGTGTGCTTGGTAGGGAAGAAAAGTGAGAGGAAAGAAAATAGGAGGGATGATCATTTTCCATTCTAATGTATAAAAATCAATCCTTCCAAATTGGAATGATGAGAGGAGAGAAAATGAAAGATGTGTATATTAGTTTAAAAATATCCATTTTTTAAATGTTTTATTTTCTTTCCTTTCATTTTTTAACTCTACCAAGCAATGGATGGAAAGAAAAGGTAAATTTCTTTCCATGTTTCCATCTTTCATACCAAGCACATCTATGGAAAGAAAATTTATATTTTCCATCTTTCTATATTTCTATACCTTCAATTTTCCATCTTTCCAATTTCCTTTCCACCCTACCAAGCAAAGGCTTAATGTTTTAGTTATCTTCTCCTATGTAAAATATTCATTCTGTTGATATTCATTTATCTAAATTTACAGGGTTGAGCCTTCTCATAAAAGAATGCTAGTTGAGGCCTTACAAAATCAGAATGAAGTTGTAGGTTTCATATATAAAGTTTTCTCGTTATAAATTGCAGTATCATTTATTTATTTCCTATTGCTATTGACTTTGCTGTTATTTTATTCACTTTATTGATACGCTCTGCTTATTTCTCCAATAATTTGTAACAATAGTAACTTTTATTAGGTTGCAATGACTGGTGACGGTGTCAATGATGCACCTGCACTTAAGAAAGCAGATATTGGAATTGCCATGGGATCTGGAACAGCTGTTGCAAAGGTTTGCATAATTTGCCTCTCTCCGGTTTATTTGCTCTCATATGTTCATTTTCATTTTTAGTGGTAGGATGTCTAAAATCACAATTTTATAAAAATTGTGTAACCAATATGAAAACAACTATGCATTCTAATGACACAATGATATCTACTTTCTACATTACTGGCTTTTAAAACCATAATCCTTTTCGCCCTGATGTTCTCATTTTGTTTGATATATGTTCACTTTGATGTTATTTGAGAGTAATGCTCTTTGGTTTTCTTCATTCTCATTGTCTTTATTCTTTCAATTACAGAGCGCTTCAGATATGGTTTTAGCTGATGACAATTTTGCTACCATTGTGGCGGTATGTTAGTTACAGTTTGTTCCATATCCTTCATGACATATTTGTATTCTTGTTATTTTTTCTGTTCTAAAGTACATGCATACCTTCAGATAAAGGATGTAAAAATTGTTGTCTTTTCAATTTGGGCAGGCTGTTGCTGAAGGAAGGGCTATATACAACAACACAAAGCAGTTCATCAGATACATGATCTCTTCAAATATTGGAGAAGTGGTTTGTATTTTCGTGGCAGCTGTGCTAGGAATACCTGATACCCTTGCTCCTGTGAGTATGTTGATTTAAGAAATATACTTTCAATTTAGCATCTCATATCTTTAAATGAGGGGAGGAAAAAGAAACTACATTCTGTTTTGAGTACTTTTCATCATATTGATTAAATAATGACAATGATAAGATATTTACATCTTAGCTGTGCAATAGAATATTACATCTTAGCTGTGCAATAGAATATATCCTGATCTGGGCCTTCTTGTTCATATCATTTACATGATATTTTCATTACTTTCTAAGATTTTTGATAACCTTTCTAAGGTTTTCATTGTCTTATTTTGGCAGTCCTAAATAAATGGTACTTTTGATTTTTTCTTTTAAACAATGTCCAGGTCCAGCTGCTATGGGTCAACTTGGTTACTGATGGATTGCCTGCCACTGCCATTGGATTCAATAAGCCGGACTCTGATGTGATGAAGGCCAAACCTCGCAAAGTACTGCATTTATTATTTTCATTATCTTATTTTACCAATCAAGATTATGTTTAAGAAGAAAACATGTAAAGATGAGCCAAATATTTAGAAATTTTTCTGAACACTAAAGTGTTCTTTTAAAAAAAAAAAAAAAAAACATAAATACAAGATTGGATTGGTTTTATTAACTTTTTCTTATTTTGGTTTCTAAAAAATTCTTTTTGATAGTTAGGCATATTGTGTGATAAAAATTACAGATTTATCTTTTTATTTTAATTTTCTAATATGATACATTTGTAGATAACTAATTTTTTGTTTCAATTCAGGTCAATCACTTTACTTAACTTGGTTGTGCAGGTAAGTGAAGCAGTGGTCTCTGGCTGGCTGTTCTTTCGATATTTGGTGATTGGAGGTGCATATAAATGCTGTACTTCTAATTTTATATATTCTAATAATTTGGAATGCTTTGTTTCACTTTTGGGGCATCTTCTAAGCGACTTTCAATCTACAATATCATTTTGCTTTGCTTCCTTTGCGTATTTTTTAACAATTAAGTTCCGAGCTTTGTTATCAGTTTCTTACATCATTTGGATAGACTTAATTTTTTATTTTGTAAAATTTTCATTAGTAATGATTTTTTATTCCTGGCTGATGCAGCTTATGTTGGCCTTGCAACTGTTGCGGGGTTCATATGGTGGTTCATTTATTCAGAAACTGGTCCTAAACTACCATATACTGAATTGGTAAGTTTCTATTTTCTTTTATGTTTACTAATGTGAAAAATTAGTTCGAAGTTCCTAGGGTTGGAGATGTCTTCTGGTTGGAGTTTTGATGTTAATGAATGTGTGCCCTTGAGAATGTGTTTGAGAAATATGAAGAAGTAGCTGTTTCTTCCTTGTTATTGGCCAGGGTGCAATTTTGATTTATCTCCAATTTTTTTAATTACGAATTGTGTAGGATAAGCCATTCAATAATGATTGCAGTTGGATTGGCTAGCAAAATTGTTTTAGTGAATGTATCTTTTGAGACTTCTTTGTTTTAACGCATGAACTATCATAATTAAAGAGTAATTTGGTCTGTGGGATTTTTTGAACTTGTTCCTCAATTACATTTTTGTATCTTAAATTTCAACATAAAAAATCGAACCACTTACTTTGTGGGAAAAATAAAAAAAGAATTACTCTGCACTTTTAGCTTTTAGATTTATGATCATAGGCTTCAAAATCTCTTTTCTAGCTCTGCTTGTCTTTATATATTTCTTTCGAAATACCTGATAAAATTCATTTGTTGTAGATGAATTTTGATACATGCCCGACAAGGGAGACAACTTATCCATGCAGTATCTTTGAGGATCAGCATCCATCGACTGTGGCCATGACTGTGCTTGTTGTTGTTGAGATGTTTAATGCGTTGAATAACCTCAGTGAAAACCAATCACTTCTGTAAGTATAGTGTTTCCTTCACTATTATTTGACCAAAATACTAAAAGGAAAAAAAAGGAAACATTTTGCACTAATTTTCCCAACTATATTTAATTTTAGGGTTATTCCTCCTTGGAGTAATTTGTGGCTGGTTGCTTCAATAATCCTAACCATGCTTCTGCACATACTAATTCTGTATCTTCCCCCACTATCTACACTATTCTCTGTAAGTTGATTCCTCTATCTGCTATTTGCCTTGATATTGAATGTATTTCTACTTTCTTTTTTCTTATTTGAGGAAATTTAATGGCATATAACTTTGTTTGATAGGTTACATCATTGTCTTGGAATGAGTGGGCTGTTATCTTGTATCTTTCTTTCCCTGTAAGTTCTAAGTAGTAATAACTTTTGTAACGGGTAAATGCATTGTATATGATATGGCTTTATGTTGCATTGTTTTTCATGGTACACTCGTCATCTTGGCCTTCAACTATCGGTGGGTGTGAAATATGGCTTTCACTGAGATATTATTTATTTTACTCTCACCATTCTCTTCTATCTGCTGCAGGTTATAATTATTGACGAGGTTCTAAAGTTCTTTTCAAGAAACTCCCATGGTAATGCTTACTGTTCCTTTGGCAGTGTATCTTCTGACCTAATAAACAATCATGTGTCTTACATATGCGACGAGCTTACAATATATTGCATCATGTTTCTGATCATATTTAAAAGAAGTGCTGCAACCATAAAATATTCTTTTGTTTATTTTGACCTGTTGTAGGTATAAGGTTCAATTTCAGATTCAGGAGATACGATGCACTCCCGAAAAAGGAATTGAGAGACAAGTGATAATTTTGCTTGATGGGATCCTTGATCTTTTACGTATATTTTGAGCGGATACAAGGCACAGCTGACGGGTTTCTCTTCTCCAGAGATACAAATCGGAACATCTTGCACAATTAGAATTATTTTGTGTTTTTTTTTCACCGTTGCCTCTTGATAACCAAGCCATAACGAGGAAAGAGATATTTTGGAGCCTTACAAATATATAATATATATTATGACTACTGATGAGTTCATCCATCAATGGTTGGCTTTAGAAAGGAAAAATGCCGTTTGTTTTACGTATACCTAAGAAATGGTTGTAACATTTTTAGTTATTTAATTGATTTGCTTATAGAAGAAATGAACCTTATGGGTCCAAAATCTGCTGCCTTACATTCAGTGTTTGACCTCTGATTCTTTAAATAATAATATGAATTTAGTTTTAATTTCTTAACTCCGTTTTGCATCACCTAACTACCTTCTTGGTAATCTTAAAAAAAAAAAAGAGTATTGAGATTAGATGTAGATGGATTATGATGTTCTTAGTTTCAACAAAGAGTAATGTCATAATCCTCCTTTTTACTACTTGTTTTCAGTTCACTATTGATTCTGTCGGTCTTTGAGCCAGAACTTGCTTTGATCCTAAGTCCCTTGAAACGCTCTTATTTCCCTACTTTTCTTAATATAGCAATGATGAACCTTACCAATGTGAACGTAGGTAAAATTAATTGATTTGTTTCACCTCGGCAGATAGCAACGAATTACTATTACAAATAGCATGATGGTTCAAATATTCTAGCTTACATATTCCTTAGTTCTGGCATGCTATGTCATCTCTATTATGATGATGATGGTGTTCTCAATCACAAAGGCTGTCCAGATATCCACCTTGTAAACATTGCCAAACATTCTGCAGGCTTGTACTCCGGAGCCGTATGCCCTCCTCCCTACAAATTCAACCAAACTATTTAGAGGGTAAATATAAAGATGCTGAACATCGAGAAATTGCCCTTTAATTTTCATTGACAGACTGAATTAGAAAAAGAAACGTAAGTGGAAGAGCAACTTCCTCACCTTGACTGTAGCAAATGTCATCCTGTTAGAATAGGTCCTCGTATATCTACACATTTTGGCCATTCCAAATCTCAATTAGCTTCTCTCTTACATCCAAGTTTCAAATAAATAAATTAATTAGAAACACTCTCAATGATACGTAGACTGACCCTGCAACTTGGCTTTGCACCATCCATGGTCGCCAATCATCAATAATTGGATAGTTCAGAAACCTTATCCATGCTTGAGTTGCCAAGTGCGGCACCAACATGTCATGGTCGCCACTGCATGGAGTTGAAAAAGACAACTATACTTCAATTGTAACAAATATAATTATCTATGATGTATATTTGAGCATGTTTGAATTTTTTTTTATTTATTGTTCATTATATTACTGAATTTGTCACTTAAATAATTTTTTTTATTATTTATAAGCTTTTTATCACATTTATAGATATGAATTTTAATTTTACTAAAATATTTGTTTGAATAAATTTACTTCATAATAAACAACTCTAATTTAATTAATTTTAAGAAAAAGAATTTATATAATAATAAATAAAAAACTTAAACTTTCCATTGAATCAATTTATATTTAAATTATTATGTTTCCATTAACCCCCCCAAAAAAACTATTATTTTAGTTTTAAATAACAATGTTAATTTTTTATGAAATATGTAATTTTATATTTCATATATAAAATTTTATGAATAATACAATTATATAATCTAAAATGATATAATTATAATTAAGATAATTATTTTATACACTGCTAGTAAAATCGAAAAAATTTCACAAACAAGTCTAGGTTGATGTTATTTGTTTTTAAGATATAATAAAATAATTATTAAATAATTACAAAATACACTTGGTATCATCTTAAATCTTAAATCCAAGTGAAGAATTTTTTTACTTCACTGACAGTGGATAGATTAATTACCTTTATAATTATATTAATTATATATTATTGTTGCAATATATCAAATTTTTATAATTTGTACAAATACTTTAATAATGGTTATGACTTTTTATTAATACTATATTTGAATAATCAAAATAATTCCCTAGAAAACAAAATAATTGATATAGGCTATTTATGTTTGGTATGTATTATTTTGAATAATGTGATTTTGTATTAATTATATAAAATAAAATTAGATTGTATATTGAATATGATAAAATACTTTAATTATGATTTGATAATTTATTATTGTAACATTCGGATTGTTATATCAATTAATATATTTTATTTAATCATTTAAATAATGAATATTACTTAACACTAATTATAGTAATTAAAAATATATTATTTAAAAATTAATTAAAAAATTAAATTCGTAGAATCATGTAATATATATAACATTAGAAATTAGTAAAATAAAGTAGCCACCTGTATATTAAATAGCGATAGCCTTTGGCGCTGAGGTTTGCATGATACGGCAAGCTGGTTGGGACATCATTGTTATAAGGTAATCCATAATTGCACCGTAGCCACTTTCCTATGCTTCCCTACATCAAATCACAATAGTTGCTTCTTTTAATTCTACAAAAAGACACACAACAGCTTAAAAATAAAGAAAATAGCCGAAAATGTTGAGATACATCAATTGAACCAATGATGTCATACCTTCCTAATGTGGAGAGCATTTCGGACAGTATCATCGTTAGCCCAATGACCACAAAGGTAGTATGCATAAGTCTGCGGGCAAATAAGTTAAAAAAAAAAAATCAAATTTAAGTGCAAGAGAGGAGAGCCTAAAACTAGTGAGCATTTTCGAAAATGTGCCATTTACACGACAAGCAAGCGGAGGAAGTGGCTCATCATTGAGTTGGTGTCCATCAAGATAACGCCTTCGACCGGTCTTTCTTGGTTTTGGGGAATCCAAACCACAATTAGGTTCCAAAATATGGACACTATTGATTCCTGATATACACTGAGAATTACAATATCACTAAAAAAGTTCTTTTTAAATTTATTAAAAAAAAATTCATGCATATACCTTATCCAAGTATTGAATATCTGCTAAACACGCCTTGTTATTAAGATCTACATTTTGATATTGTCCATTACAGTTTCTCTTAAATGACTGAAAAAAAAGGTCAATAACTCATTGCTTGGTAACAATCTTGTTTTTTAGGCTGTGAAAAAATATGGATTTAATAAATTTACCTCATAAAGTTCATCAGAAATTAGTCCCATTCCATAAACATATGGAATCTTAAGTTTCTTTTCAAGATTAGGCACTGTTTTAGGGTTCCCCAATATGTATCCCTAAAAGCAATATAGAAAAAACATTGTCAAGTATATTCCAATGATTTAAGCATGTCCATGTTAAATATTACTGCTATCTATGAAAACCATATTATTTCAATCTTGTTAGTAAATAGACGCAATGCAATCCTAACTCATGAATCCAACTACCAAATTGAAGAAATGAACATATACATTAGATTTTATATAGAATGTTTGAATATATTTTTGTTAGAGTTGTGTGACCCAAATTCTAAGAGATTACTTACAAGTCAAGTTAAACAAAATATATTTTCTTTCTAGAAGATTTAGTATTTATTAGTATAATATATTTAGCATTTATTAGCATAATTTGTTTGACTTGACAGTTTAGCCTATAAATAGGTTCTTTTACAACCTTAGAAATACACACCATTAGAGATTAGAACTCATAACACATTTAGAGAATTTTGTGTTTACGTTATAAGGGTTCTTTGTTTTTAGGTTTTTCGAGGTTTAATTTTTTTCTCCATTTTTTGTACTTTTCGTTCTTTTTCCATTAGTAAAATTATCTTAGCCCGTGGTTTTTTATCCTCTTTGGAGGAGTTTTTCCATGTTAAATTTGTATGTTCAATTTTTTAATTTATTCTGCTATTTTTTTTACTTGTTGCTTAATTGGGACGATCCTAACAAGTGGTATCAGAGCTAGTGCAATTTTTATAGATCAGCTCGTTCAGAGATGGCAGCAACAATATTTGAAATTGAGAAGTTCGATGATGAGACAGATTTCAATCTGTGGCAAGTTCGGATAATGGCAATTCTAGTTCAAACCGGCTTGAAAAGGGTTGTTACTAGAAAAAAGCCTGAGAATCTAAATCAAACAGAATGAGAAGAGCTTGATGAAAAGGCCTTGTCTGGAATCCAGTTGTGCCACGTGAATACGGTATTGCAGGAGGTATTGATAGAGAAAATCTCATCCGCCTTGTGGAAAAGGTTAGAAACTCTTTATGCGACTAAGTCTCTGGTTAACCGTTTAGTGTTGAAACAACGTCTATTTACGTTTCGCATGAACGAATGTGAGCTTCTTAGAGATCACATTAGTCAATTCATTACTTTTTTTAAATGATTTAAAGAATGTTGAGGTTCATATTGACGATGAAGATCAGACTATGCTATTATTGTGCTCTTTACCCCCTTCATACAAGTCTTCTAGGGAGACCCTGATTTATGGCAGAGACAAACTGTCGTTCGAAGATGTGAAGGGTCATTTGTTGAGTAGAGACAAACTCGACAATGAGTTTGGTTTGGATAGCAAGGCAGATAAGCAAGCTTCCGTTTTGGTAGCATCAAAGAAACGAGACAAAAGGTATCGCTATTGTAAAAAGTTAGGGCACGTCAAAGCAGATTGTTATAAACTGCGAAATAAAAGAGCTGCTGAAAGTAACGAGGAAGATGTAGCTGGTGCTAATTTGGCCGATGAAAGCGTGATGACTTCTTATTAGTGTCAACGAGCAATAACTCTAAGCTCACGTCCGAGTGGATCCTAGATTCAGAATGTTCTTTCCACATGTGTCACAATAGAGAATGGTTCTCCACATACAGTTCGGTTGAAGGTGGAGTTGTGCGCATGAGAAACGATTCATCTAGTAAGGAAATTGGTATTGGTACTGTTAAAATTAGGATACACGATGGGATGATTAGGACACTCTCAGATGTCAGGTATGCATCTGATTTATGAAAGAATCTCATCTCCTTGAGTAGTTTAGACTTGAAAGGATGCAGAATCAACATCAAGTCGAGTGGCACTAAAGTATCTCGTGGAGCTCTCGTTTTGTTAAAAGGTAAAAGAACCGACAGTCTTTATATTCTGGAAGGTTCTACAATGACCGGTGAAATTGGATGTCCCTCGTCCGTTACGGAGTCGAAGTCAACTCGTTTGGAGCGGAGGCAACTTAGTCATAGGAGGGAAAAACGTATGACCGTTTCATTGAAGAGATATTCTCTTTTGGATGCAGGTTTTGAAAAGTTAGGGCACTGTGTTCATGAAAATCAGACCCGGGTTAGTTTTGATTTGGCAGTGCACAAGTTGAAGGCTAGAAGTCTTCCATCTTCTAAGCATAGATTCGACTCAGTTAATTCCCTACATAGTTCAAGATAGGCCCATGGCGGGTTTTGGCAAAGATGGCGTTGTAAGAATTCATGTCAAGGTGGAGATTGTTAAAGTTGTGTGACCCAAATTCTAAGAGATTGCTTGCAAGTCAAGTTAAACAAAATATATTTTTTTCTAGAAGATTTAGTATTTATTAGTATAATATATTTAGCATTTATTAGTATAATTTGTTTGACTTGACAATTTAGCCTATAAATAGGTTCTTTTACAACTTTAGAAAAATACACCCATTAGAAATTAGAACTCATAACACATTTAAAGAATTTTGTGTTTATGTTTTAAAGGTTCTTTGTTTTCGGGTTTTTGGGGTTTAGTTTTTTTATCTCCATCTTTTGTACTCTTCGTTCTTTTGCCATTATAGTAAAATTATCTTTGCCCGTGATTTTTTATCCTCTTTGGAGGAGTTTTTCCACGTTAAATTTGTGTGTTCAATTTCTCAATTTATTCCACTTTTTTTTTTTACTTGTTGCTTAATCGGGACGATCCTAACAAGTGGTATAGCCTATAAATAGGTTCTTTTACTATCTTAGAAATACACACCCATTGGAGATTAGAACTCATAACACATTTAGAGAATTTTGTGTTTACGTTTTGAGGGTTTTTTGTTTTCGGGTTTTTCGAGGTTTAGTTTTTATCTCCATCTTTTGTACTCTTCGTTCTTTTGCCATTATAGTAAAATTATCTTTGCCCGTGATTTTTTATCCTCTTTGGAGGAGTTTTTCCACGTTAAATTTGTGTGTTCAATTTCTCAATTTATTCCGCTATTTTTTTTTTTACTTGTTGCTTAATTGGGACGATCCTAACAATTTTAAACTTGAATTAGCGTGGTTCAACCTACATCCTTTTTTTTTTTGTTTACTTTTATCCAGGGACGAGCTAGGATTTTACTCTAAGGGGGATGGAACTTTTAAATCCGAACGACCTAATACAATAATATCAAATACAATTTGACAAATCTAATGTGTACACCAAATCTAAAATATATGATAATTTATATATAAAATTAAAAATCTTAAAATTCCAAGGTGCGACCACTCCGCGCCCCGGATCCATCCCTACTCTTATTTCTCTTTCCTATTAAAGAATTTAATATCCAAGAATTCTCGATTGTTATTTGTTTGATCCGAGACTTAATAGACTATAAATTTATCTTAAAACAGTTTAGAAAATGGGAATGTATTTAATCTACAAATGAGACACTATTTCATTGGAGTAAATTATAAGCATCAGTGATTGCATTTATTTTCTTTAAACGGAAGAACCAGAGTATCGCAGCAAATCTCAAACCTGTAGATGGATTATGGGTTTAATACCTCCTTCGTTTCCTGCATGATGACAGGCGGAAATGAAAAGTGCTAACTTCATCTCTACAAGATGTTAAGGTCAGGGTTTTACCATTTGAGATCTCTTGAGCAAGGACTGGGACTGGAATCCCAGAATACGAGTCCCCACCAACATAGACTGGATTCGAAATGAAGTCTGGATGAGCCATCAGCCACTGTATTCAAATTTGAATCCTTCTATTTCAGATAAATGATTACATTTACATACACATGTAACACTGATTATCTACTTTCGCTGAACTGAAGAAAGCTGACCTTACGAAGAAATTGATGGAGATGGTGAACTTGTTTCAAGTCACCGGTTTGTGCAGCGCGATTGTTTCTAGCATAGGAGAAACCTGTGCCTACTGGTGAATCTATAAATATGATGTTTGACACCTGAAAATAAATCATCATTGTTCAAGCTTCGTTATTAGTAATCTTAAAACAAAAACCACAACAACAATGATCTGGTTGAGTAGATGATATGATTTGATCACCTTTGTCCATGCGTATGGGTTGTAAACCAACGTAGGCAAGCTTCCATTGTACACGTCGACCTTGAATTTCAATGGACCTGCAACGCTCATTTCAGTTTGATGATCCTATTTGGATATCAACTTATCCTCTAAGATCTGATTTTGGAAACAAATTTGATACATATTATTTGTTGATAATTTTGAAAATTTCGGACACATTAATATAAATGTAAAATTACTACTCATCAAAATGAAGGTTAACATGCAAACAACTTTTAAATCTTCATTAGACCTAAATTAGTCATTGTTGATTATTGATTTTGGAAAGAAACAATTTTTTTCACGTGTTTAAACATATTTCGATATACTGTATTTTGTTAGTGTCTAATTTTATTTCTAGTTGATATTTAATTTTATTTATAATTTTTTTAACATGTTTTAAAAAAAATTGACACTTAAACACAAATCTGACACTTGAACAATCATTGTGCTTCACAGTTAGATAGTCCATCAAATAAAATTCCATTCATTCTTGGGTTCTTAGATATGAAGCATCTGGTCGTTAGGGGCACAAAATTGTTTGCAACCGGAAGTGTCCCTTTTTCATTAAGCAAAGAACATGTAATTAAGTGGAATATGGGTGGGATTACCAATTTCGAAAACAAGACCAGAGAAGGCAGAGCAGCCAGGGCCACCAGTCAACCAAAACAAAAGAGGGTCGTCTTCAGGTTTCCCCTCCGACTTTACAAAGTAGTAAAAGAGTTGAACTTCTTCTGAATCACCCACACCAACATACCTGACAGAAAGCAACATATACACCCATCAAACAACTATATATCTCCACAGCCAAAAAGAGTGTAAAATTTCGTTAGATTACCCGGTTTCAAGTTCAAAAAGAAGAGGTCCTTCAAATCCTGGAAGAAACTTGACAGCAGAACCATGAGCCAAAGCGAGCTGAGAAAGATAGAAGAAAAACAATAGGAGGGCCATCTTATGATGTGTTAATGCTGCCACTAACAACTTAGCTCTTCAGCCATGGTATCTTATATTAGTTTCACATTCAGAACGTACGTGGGATGAGCTCTTTTGAATCGTCACAAAGCGAGAGCGGCTACACGTGTTGTTTGTGTTTGTATTTTATTTATGTGAATAAAATTAGTGGCTATGGTTTCTTGGTTTGGCTTTCGTCCAACATCTTCAATGGACATTCTGACAAAATTGAAGTGAAACACTCGGGCGGTCATTCGGCTCTGTAAGGTTAGAAACTGTTGGTCGATCATTGTCTATCCCCAATGTTCATATTTTGTATATGTATTTGTATTTTAATGAAATCTAGAATTCAATCCATAGTTGAATTTAAATGTGTTTGTTTTTTCGATTTAAGATTTTAATCCAACCTTTGAACCTATCCAATCATTTTAACTTGACAATAACTTTAATGTAAGCTTAATAAGATAGTAATTTTTTTTTTATAGAAAATGTACCAATAGTGTCCATGATTGTATTAAAATTTTAAATGAAAAAAATAATTGCATTGATCTTTTAAATAGATAAATTCAATTTCAAATTTTATCATTGCCAAAATTAGTGATATATTTTAACTCTTTTTGGGTTTAATTTGAAACCTTATTAAATTGTTTTATTTTATTTTATATTATTTTTTACGGTAAATTATGCTCGAGGTTATTAAATTATTAGTAAGTTTATGTTTTGGTTGCTCAATTTAGAAAATTACAAAATGGTCATTGAACTAATAAAAAATTTTCATTTAAGTTACTGAACCTTGAAAGTTTTCATTTAAGTTATTAGGATGTTAAGTTTTTTTATTTTAAAAAGTCCGGCTAGTGAGCTCTAAACGGGCATTTGATGATCTATACGGAGGATCAATATTCATAGATAAGTAGAAGAACAGAATTTAATTCAAGTTTATCTAGCAATCAGTGTCAGAGATCAAAGAAGAAAATTGTTTGGTTTTTGGCGCACAGATTCGTAATATTCAAAGTTGTATCATGAAAAAACAATAAACTGTAGAAGAGATCGGGGAATGAGAGCTTACGATTGGTAATTGGGAACAAAGAAGGCCATACAACAACAATTTTTAACAACTCAATAACTTAAATAAAAACTTTCGACTAGAATAACTATTTTGTAACTTTTTAAAATTTAGTGAACAAAACATAAACTTACTATTAATTTAGTAATCTTGGATAAAATTTACCCTTTTTATTGTCGTTCTCTTTTGTGAGAGATAAAACATGAGTTTTAATTTTTTTATTAGTAATAAACATATAATTTTTTGTGTGATTTTTGAAGTTAAATTAATAGTCGAACTAGTCAAGTCACTATTTTTCAATTCAATTAATCTGATCATTGATTAAGTTTTAATTAAATAAAAATTTTAAAAAAAATAAATATTAAAAATTTTTTAAAAAATTATAAAATTTAATTCAATTAATTCAATAAATCTTTTTTTAAAAAAAGTGATTCATAATCTAATTGATTCAACCCATGTATGAATGGGTGTACCTGCCAATTCCAGTAACTATGAAATTTTGAAGTCAAAAGGTATTCTCTTTACAGCTAAACATAAAAAAAAAAAAAAAAAAAACGTTTATTTTTATCATTAAATAATGATTTGACAAGTAAATAAAGATTGTTTTGAAGTCGAGGAAGGGTTGAATGACAGTAAAAATAGATCTTGAGAAAACTTGTGATAGGCTAGGCTGGATTGATGATGCAGTATGTGATATTGGCATCATGATCAAGGAAGATCATTATGCATTGAATGAGCTCAACTTGTACGCAAATTGTTTGGAATGGCTTAATGTTTGGTGCCTTCATACGCTACTAGAGGTTTGTGATAAAGGGGATCTTTTATCTCCTTTTTGGTTTATCATTTATACGGAGCGGCTAGCCCAAACAATTTCTTTGGATGTTAGTTATGGTGCATAGAAACCGATCAAGCTTTATAAATATCTGGAGTGAGTATTTGATCGAGTCCAATTGATTAAAAAAATTTTGAATTAATCAAGTTGATGAATTCTATTTTAGCAACCGAAATCAATTTGAATTTTTTTTTCAGATTGAATCGAGTTGAGTAAAAAAATTTCGAGTCGAGTCGAATCGAGTTAACGAATCCTATTATTTATATTCAATGTTGCGCTCACATGGATTAATTATTTAACTAGTAGAAAAAATACAAGATTATTTAACTACATAAATAATATAATAGTTTTGCCTTCTAATTTAATGAGTAAACAATTATCAAAACAACGAAGTTTTACTTTTTCTTATTCGGATTTTTAGATAACTCGAATTGTGTAATCATATTTGAGTTAAACTGAAAAATTTAATTTTTTTTTATTTGAGTTGATCTAAATAAGTCGATTAACTCAAATAATTCGAACTATTTAATTTAAAATTAAAAATTTTTATCGAAATTTTAGAATTAAATCAAATTTTGTTCACTCCTAATCTTTTATAGTTGTTGGATGGATCCCTCTTGAAAATTGATGGGTTAAATTAAACTACGATGCATCTTCAATCGGTAATCCTGACTCTGCTGCGGCAGGGACACTCCTTCGGGATTCTGATGGCAAGCTGGAGTTACAACAGGTATTGTTGCGGAATTATGGGCTCTAAGAGATGATTTAATTCTTGCAGTTGAATCGGTTATTGTTGAAGTTGATGCAACGACGGTTATTTCTGCTTCAACTTGCTCAAATCTTTCTTTGCGTTCCTTGCAGGACTCTATTGGTAAACTTCCCCAGTAGTAGAAGGATTCATGCTTCCCATGAAGGAAATTGTTGGCAGTAATCCGGAGCAGCTTCGTAGTTTCAATTTTGGCGATGTTATCGTCTTTTATGATCTTCGTAGTTGCGTATAAATTCCAACTTGCTATTTTCTAGTTTTTATTAAAGAAGTGAGATTAGGTGATGATGTTATTTTCATTAATTGAATTGTGACAAAGGGATTTTTAGGTGATGATGTCATTTTCGTAGTAGTTGTATAGGCTAGGATTTGATATTACTTCTGTCAAACAAACGAGTGGAATTAAATTCACTGAATTTTTCTTTTTGAAGGAAGAAAGCCCTTAACAAAATGTGAAAAAAATAATTAATTAATTCCTTATATTAAATTCTCATCTAATTAAATCTCTCTATTAGTGATTTTCGTCATTGATCACATTGACTATTAAAATAAATTGATAGATCAATCATATGATGATATATGGCAGCTTTTGGTTTAATTTAATATTTTCTCATAAAATTTATTTAAAAAATCATAAAAAATTATAAAAATATATAAAAATATAAAAATTAGTAAATATTTAAAAATATGAAATTATAAAAAATAAATAAAATATAATTTTTATAAAATTAATAAAAACATATTTAAAATATTTAAACATTTATAAAAATGTATTACAAGTCTTAAAAATCATAAAAAATTATTAAAATTGATATAAACTTATAAAAATTATAAAAAAAATCATAAAAACTTGAAGTGGATTGGATCAATTAGACCGAAATCAACAAGGGTGTTGATTCAGAGAAAGCCATTATACCAATTGACCTGGGAACAAGATGGTTGAACCAATTTTTTAAAATTTTTTGATTTATTATGTTTTATTTAATTGAACTGGACGGATCAGTCAAACTGGTAAACCGATGGCCTATTCGGTTTGACCATCAATCCAGTTCTAAAAATTTTAATTAGAATGTTTTATTCTGGCATATGCTAATAATTGTATAATGAAAATTTGGTTTGATAAAAACATTAAAAAGAAATTGATTCAATTGTCTGGTTCCCTGGTTAATCGGTCTAATGGCTTTCTTCGAATCAATACTCTTGCCAATTTTGGGCTAACCAGTCCATTTCAAGTTTTTTATGTTTTTCATATATATTTTACAAGTTTATATCAATTTTAATATTTTATAATGTTACAATTTTTTTAAGAATTACAATATGTTTTTTAATTTTAAATAAGTTTTATTAATTTTATATTTTTTAAAATTTTTTATATTTTTAATATTTTTTGATGATTTTTTTTATTTTTAAATATTTTTATGGAAAAACGTTTGATTAAATAAAAAAATTACCACATGTTATCATCTAATTTGTCCATCAAATTATTGTAACGGTCAACATGATTAATGACGAAAACTGTTAACGAAAAGACATAATTGATTATTAATTAATAAGAAGAGCTTAATTGCGGTCTTAATTATTTTTTTTTTTTTTTGCATTTTCTTAAGGGTTTTTTGACATATAAATCAAATTAATTTAATTTTAAAATTGAATAACTTTATATCAAGGTACCTCACTTCAGGTTGGATGGTTTGGATAATTATGGATTTTAATTTATCATTTATAAAAAAATATCTCATACATAAACTAGATTTTAAATTGTTATTCCAAAAAAAATATTTCACAAGCAGATAGTAAATTGTAAATTTAAATCGTGTGCAAAATTTTCAAATCTAAATCACCATAACTGATGGAAGTTTAGACGTCTCATCTGCTCTAAAAATTATTGGTAGGAACTGATTTTATGTTCATGGAGTAACCATACATACGGTTTAATGGTCAAAATCCAAGAGTCCTACATTCCAAATCAACATAAAGAAACGAGTGAGGCAGACAGAGGAGTGCTGTGTTAATGAAGAACAATCAACCCACCTGTGTTCAACTACAAACAACAGAAACACATACAATGTGCAATATTTTGGTTAAGGTTCAATGTTTATGAATAAATATGAAATATTAGAACATCTTAATCGCCTCTTCATATCGGGATTATCATTTCTTTCATCCCTTCTTCCAGTTTATAGGAATTAACATTTTAACACTGGGTTCGGTTATACTAATTTTCTTCTCTCTTTCCTGCTAAAACTTACAGGCGAGCAAGGCTGAGGGAGAAGTGCTGGTTTTTGAACATTAGACCTTTTTAACCTTTTGTTAGATGGATAACAAGTGATAAATGGAATTTCTCAACTCTGATCAACTGCCATTCTATCTTCAGAAGGTGTTGAAGGTTCAGCCACGCATTCCCTTTCAGTTGCAGCAGCCTCTTCACTCTTCTCAGGCTCTGCTATCTCAACCTTCAATTTCTGCCATAAAAATATTCAAACAGATTCATCTCAATCATCATTAATAAAACAATGTCTAACATGTAGCTCGTCACCTATACAAGTTATGGAGTTGATACAGAATAGTTTCCTTCAATATGAATTGTTGTATATTCACCACATATAAAACATTGTTGGAACACCACTCACCTTAACGGGCATAGATGATCCCTTCGACATTCGTGCAAACATGTTTGTAAAAAGTTTAGCATCCCTCTTGTTGCTTTCAACTTGGAGTTGTCTCAGCGTCTTCTGAAGTAGCTTCACCTCCCTGGCAAATGTAAGGAACACGATTATTGACAACTTGGCCATTACAAAGAACTTGCAGATTGTTTAAGTTCCGTCTTTACCTGTTTTGGGGGTCAGCCTCAAGAGCTTTCTTGATGTCCATTTCAGCTGATATTAGATCTGAAGTTTTCATATAGGCTTGTGCCCGCCTATATAGAGCTTTCACATTGTAGGACTCGAAATCTAGTACCTAGAGAAAGATCAAGCTTTAGAATGAAGTAAGACGCATGTTTTCCAGCTAATCAACCAGAGCAAAATTTATATGTGATCTTCAGTGCAAGATATAGTACTTAAAAAATGCCAGCCTCTGTCCTTACATTTTGAAACTAATGCATAAACCTTCAAGAAGCTAGTGATGACATGAGATACGCCCTCATTGAGAGCTCTTTCACTATTACGTATGTCAAACAATAAAAGACACAAAAGTAAATATATAATAGTGAAACAAAAGTAAATTCCCAATTTCAATGGAAACAGAGGTTGAACATAAAAGAGGTTTAATTTTGCAAGTTCATCCTTTCATGCACTAATGACCAATTTCCAAGATATCATTATTACCATACTAACTGGGGGAATCATCTACCATTTCAATCATACAGATTTGTGTTGGTAGCTTGGCAACTCACCTTGGAACATAACTGGATCGCCCCCCAGAAATCACTTAGTTTGAGGCTACATGCTGCACCATTCAACCAGCAAGAAATCCTCAATGCTTTTATTTGCTTTTGCTCATCATCCTGAAAGAGTCCATCTTCACTGACATAGTCCACAGCCTAATGGTACAAAACAGATAGCAGATATTAATTATTTCAAATATACAATCTAGGCTTTGTATTTTAATCAAACAAAATCAATGCTTTGTGATTACCTTATCATACTTTTTTCCTGCTCGTTGATAGTTCCCATCTTTAAAGAGAATATTCCCTTCTTCTTTCTTTTTCCCAGCAGCCTCAATTTTCTCTTGATTACTCAGTTCCCATGGGGCTTTTTCCTATTAAATTCATTAAGCAGATATAAAACACAGCAGATAATAACATGACCATCTAACCTCAGGAACAGACTGACTGGAAAAGAAGGGGGGGGGGGATGAGGAAAGAATCCCAAATAGACCAGGATGGTAGATAAAGATTTAGAGGAGAATTTGGACCCAACATACCAGAACTAGAGATCAATGCCTAAGGAAATACCTGCTACAAATTAGTAAGAGACTAAAGGAGCTGCCATGTTTAACAAGTCTATAGGGCTACAGTTGTCACCTTAACAAAATCCAACATTTCAACTTCATAGACTAGGTTTGAAGAAGGTGGGACTACAGCAAGATCACGCTCCGCTACAACACTACCAAAACCATACTCAGGACTAATTGTCAACAATGCTTGTTCCCCCTTCTTCATTGTTGCTGCTGCTCGGTCCAAACCCGGAATCACTTGTTCTATTTGTCAAATCGGTAAATGGTTAGATATGGTCCAAAGTTTTTTACTGATCATCTAGCAATATTGCAATATAAGGGTACACCAACCTTCATCTGTTATAAATTCCAATGGCTGCCCTCCATCAACTCCTTTTCTCTCAAATACAGTACCATCTTCTAACCAAGCAATATAGCTAACTGCAAATAAGGAGTAAAGCGTTTATAGAAGAAGCACTGGTAAAGATATTTAGAGCATAGGAATTATGCAAGGCCATGGGATCATAATATAATATATTGGTCGAGTCACCTCAATGAAACAATCCATAATCCCAACATTTCCCAAACAAGTTGGAAACAAATTTTTCATGTCCAATTTCATTTATTGCTAAAAGAGCAAGCATAAACATACACCTAAACCTTACAGACCATAATTTTTTAAGCAAATTTACTGTTGACATATCTTACACCTTTAAGATACAATCCAGTACTAATCCCATTCCAAACCTAAATGGAAAGTGGAACAGTATCCACTACCTCTGAATCTAGTTTGATTTGGAAGAACACAGATAAGATATCATAATGGGTGAATATACTCACTAGTTACTGCAGCACCTTCATTAGCTACAAGAGCACCTTCTCCCTCTTTCAGAATTTTTTTGAATACCTTAGAATCTCCTGTAACATCAATAACAGGCTTGAAAGAGACCAATTCCAGTTCAACGTTCAAAACTGAATTTGGTGGGATGCTTGGGAACCCATCAGTAGCCTCCTTCCCCTTATCTCCGAAAGCATCTGGCATTGAACTCAATACACTATAAAACTTGCAATATTGGTCTCTTGGAATAAAAGTCAATCAAGATTTGAATTGCAGTAATCCAATTATCATATGACAACATACACTTAGGTTGAACAATTAGCTTGACCTTCTCTCCCCTTTTCATTGTTACAATTGCTTTTGTCAATGCTGGAAAAAGATGACCTGCAAAAACAGAAAACATGTTGAGAACTTCTGT
Source organism: Gossypium australe (assembly GCA_005393395.2). NCBI lineage: Eukaryota > Viridiplantae > Streptophyta > Magnoliopsida > Malvales > Malvaceae > Gossypium > Gossypium australe. The sequence continues at coordinate 31,067,817 of CM016626.1, forward strand.
TTATAAAAAGTTTAATATCTCTTCCCAACTACCGTAAAAGTCCAACATTCAATTAGAATTACCATCTTTCACATAAAACTCATATCCTTCTTCAGGGGTTTTTGCTACGATAGTCCCATCGGCAAGCGCAACTTGATACTTGACTGCATAAAGAGGATTTAAAATGAAAGCAATCACTATAAACCTTCTATTAATCAATTTAAAAACAAAGCAAATGATGAAAAATTTTGCAGTACTTAAGAGTTCAGAGTACCAAGAACTTCATCTAAATCACTAGGCCGTTCATTCCTCTCTCCCTTCTCCATAATCTTCTTAATGATACTACCATCTTTGAATATGTCCACAACAGTGATCCACGAAAGAAGTTCAACCTCAAATTGTACAATTGAATCAGGTGGGACACCATCACGCCCTTCAGCTCCATAACCGAAATCCGGAGGCAATGTGAACAATACACGTTCCCCCTTCTTCATAGTTATAATCCCATTATCCAAACCCTTAGCCACTTTACCTATCAAACCCATTAAAACATAAATTAAGCTGAATAAAACAGTTGATCAGGCAGCACCATCAAGATTAAACCTCCAAAAACTCACCTTCACCAAGCTTAAAAGTCATCGGTTCACCATTATCCCTTGTGGAACAAAACTTTATCCCGTTAAGCAAAGTACCCACGAAATGAACTGCATAGTTTCGATCACTGTTTACTCAAAAACTAAAAATAACCCCAAAACAAGGATTTTTTTTTTTTTAAAGAAATTGAAGTTAGAAATAAATATAATGGAAATTACCGGTGACTTCGTCGCCAAACTCAGGCGTTTCCCAATGGATACCATTGTTGAGGAGTTTTTTCTTGATACCGGAATTACCCAACTCTCTCTCCTCACCAACCTTAAGAGGCGGAGCTGATTCAATTTCCTCCCCAGGTTCCTCGTCGAGGTCATCTTCGCCCTGTACGTCTGAAACGTCGGTTCCTTTCCCTTTCTGTACTTCCATCGAAGTGGGTAGACCACGAAGATTTTGAGCGACGGTAATGTAATGAGTAGATGAGAAATTAGGAGAATAATGGATGATCAGACAAAATACTGATTATGTGAAGATGGTTGAAGTTAAACGATGTGTTGGCAAGTGTTTTATGTTTCTGTGTGTCGCCTGTGAGTGCATGATTTGTTATTTTTGTTGAGGTTATAGGGGGTGCTTTCTAGACTTATCATTTTACCAGTTGATAAATGCTGTTTCTATCTACCCCATTTACAGTTTCAAACAGAATAGGCCATTCAATTTGAGAGGCCCAAACTTAACAGTGGTGGAATTTTGGAATTTGCTTATGGCCTAATGTATAATTTAACCCTTAACTTTTATATATTTTATCAATTTGGTCCTCAATCTTTTTAAAAAAGAGTCGAATGATGTTTTCTCAACGACATCTTGCATGACAATCCACGTGTACTCCGTGCTAATATTTTTTGAAATTTTTTTATATTTTTTAATTTTGATTTTGATTTTTATAAATTTTAAATTATTTATTGACGTGACATATAAGACAATTGATGTTATGTTAGCATGATGTATACATGTATTGCCATGCAAGTTGTCACGCCAATAATGTACAAGATTCATGTTTTATTCATTATTTACATAAAAAAAGGGGTAATTTAATTCTTTTTTGAAAGATTAAGAGTTAAATTTAGCTAAAAAAATATAGGTAAAATTGTTAAAAAATGTAAACCTTTAGTTTATTACGATGAACAATGCTTTGGTTAGGTGTTTTTTAGCCAAAAATTCATTGGTTCACATTATTAAAGTGAGATACAATAGAGATCCAACAAGTTAGAAGCAAGTAAAAAATACAAAAATACAAGTTGGACAAGAAGCAAACAAAAAAGATAAAAGCAGAGGTTGCACTTAATAAAGCATTCATCAATGTATCTTAATTACTATAACTCGCCTAATAATATGATTTGTTCTTAAAATGAACAGATACCTCAACTCTTTACAAAGTTAAAGCACAAAAACAATCAAACAAATACATAAGAGCTATTAAAACGCTTAAAGCTACAAATAAACAAGGAAGTAGCCTCATTTCCAAAACATCATATTTGCACCCCAATCCCATACTCGTCACCATCACAATCAATGCCTAAAATGGTCTCTGGGTTCTTCAACCCAACTAAAGGTTAATAGAAAAAAAAAATCTTGAAAAATGATGATAAAAAATAAAACCTCAAACATAAAAATTAGTATCAAAGAATAAAGAAAACAAAAGAGCAAGAAGCGCTCGGCTTCCACTCAGAAAAATGAGTGAAGAAATGAGGCATACAAAATTACAAATCACTCTCAGGGAAAATGTTTCCTTTCTGATTCATTTTTCATTTAATTTTCGAATTAATAGATTGTTTTAATATGTAATTTTATAAATGATTATCATTGTCTAAACTTTTTTATATAATTAAATAAAAAAATTATATGCATAATCGCATCAAAGTATTTCAAATAACCTTGAGTACCCATATCCTGCTAATGCTACATGTAGAGTAGAAGAGTAATGGAAATGCCTTGATTCTATGTTTCTAGTTTCTACATATGCCTTGACGATTTTCTATGTGCTAAGGGCCAAGGCCATCTTTGGCAATGTAAATGCAATGGGTTCAGTGCAGGCTTATTACTGTTAGGCCCTTCAGATCCCATAGTCTCTATTTCTAAAACTAGACACAACTCTATGTATAACACCCCTTATCCTTAATCTCTTTCTTTTAAATTTTACCGAAATTATTTCGTGAAATCGTTACCGAAATTATTTCGTGAAATCGTACCATAAAAATATAATAAATTTTTTTTTCTTTAAGTTAAATTTGTGACTCTAAAATCACTGTTCCGATTAGACTCAAAATCGGGCTGTTACACCGCTTACACCGCTTCTCCATTCCCTATTGCAATTATGTAGAGACTCATGAAAGAAATTTCACACTAAGAGATGTAACTCGCGGCTGCAATGCATAGAGCCAGGAACTGTAAATTTATTTCCTGCAATGCCTTGAAATTGATTTATTATCTTTTTTGGCCATCATTGCTGTTGTAGACTTTCAACAACTGAGGTTAAATTACACTAGTCTTGGATTCTTCTTTGGGAATAGTTTTCCCAATTTCTATAATATCTGGAAACAACCTTCTAGAAAACATTTCACAACAACAAAAAGAAATTAAAGGGAGGGTTCTTTTTTACTTCTCCTTAACATGATCAATAGGAATCAAAAGAAGTAGTTTTAGTGACAGCATAGCTTCTGCTCCTCGGATACTTGTTCTTATTCACAACAGCAGCAGCAGAAGCTTCATTTTCTTCAAATTCACAAGGCTTTTCTTCATCAATTCTTCCCATCACAACACTGCAACTCTTGGGCAAGGCTTTCGATCCCATCTGCACCCTCAACTGCTGTTTCAAAAGCATCTCCATTTCCTTCCTATGACCCAAGCTCGTCGCGGATGCAGCTCTAATGAGCTCTCTAAGATCTTCATTGTCATTACACGTTGCCGACATTGCACTACTAAAGCTCCTCGGCAACCCTGAGTATTGCGCTGAGCAGCCGCCCGAACCATATCCGTAGCTCATTCTTGAAGCACAACTTGTCAAGCTTCTAACATATAGATCCCTGGCCTTGACTAACGCTTTAAAAGGAACCGTAATGAACCGCATGAACTTGTTATGGCTATGTCCTTTGCTCCTCATTCTGCAATTTTTTCAGGTAGAATATCTGGAAACTTGACGGATGAAAAGTGAAAATAAAAATGGGGGTTTTGATCTAAAAAACAAGAAGCTTGAATAAAGAAATTCGAGGATAAGAATTAGGTTGAAGAGGTGGGGTTTATTGAGGTAACTAGTAGTGAACCTTTATAAGGTAGTTGAGTAGCAGCTATCAATGGGAAGAACACATGTTGCTGGATTTGGAATTTTTATTTTTCCAAGGCACGCAGAATTGGACAAAACCCCCTTTGATAACAACAATATAAAACCAGCAGCCGTAGATCGTAAAGTTGACTGCCGGTACCAAAAAATCAAATTAGGTCCACACGGTCTAGAGTTATTTTATACATTCAATTTGCAACTGAGAAATAGTACCAATTCCCAAAGTTGTTTGAGATGGTACACTATTAAAATTAAAAATCGCACTAAGAAAAGGAAAAGAAAATTTTAAAAAATGGTGTATAAGAAAGATAAGGCCGATTATATTTTATTTGAGGTCACATCTCTGTTTATTACTTAATGATTATATTTTCAACAAGTTAGATTTGATTTTAAAAACTCTTATCTCAATTCTCAGATTGAGACGTTTGGAAAATTAGGTTCCAAGAGGGAAAATTTCCAAAGAAAAAGCTAGCAACCCATGTGTAATACAATTATTTGTGAAAACAAGAAAAGTAAGAGGAAAGTTCAAACATAGTTTTCAAATGGTGACTCACCTTGGCCTGCAAAGTTTCATATTGATTGTTTCGTGGATCCCCAACACAATCTGAGACTGTGGAAGGAGTGTCAACTTTTCTGCCTTCTATTTATTTTTAAATTGTCTACTATCTATTACTTACATCCATTTTTCATTAAACTTGCAATAAATTGATTTCAACTTCCGTACGAGAGTGAACTTCTGTTAGCATTCTTTCTTTTATCTATAATATCTTAATCCAATATTTTATTTAAAAATTATTAAAATTTTATAATTCTATTTTCATTTTGAGTATCAAACCGTTTTAAAATTTGTAATTAAACTCCTACAATAATTTTATATTATCCTTTATCAAATAAAACAAATTTTATAACTTAAGTCTATCATTTAATTTTTTAATATTTAATTTTTCGACACTTATTTTCAACATTTAATTTTTTTATTTTTCAAACTTAAACTAAATTTATGATAATTTAAGAAAACCAATTATTATTCTTTACAATTAGCAAAAATGAAGTTGCTAAGAGTAGAAACAACACAATCAAATTGGTGCCTAACTTAGTGGGCACTTCTCTAGGCACTAAATAATAAAATAGTAAACACACAAGACACAATAAGATAATTGCGCAATTCAATTTCTCTACGTCTGCAAAGTCTTACTCAGTGAAAATTTTACACTCTCTTCAACAATTACAAAGTGAACCTACTCAATCATACATACTGTGATCGTTTTTCTCACTCTTGCAATTCAAAGATACAATACTTTCACCACTATGATCACCTCTTGTGATCACAGCAAGTAAAACCACAACAAATGGATTTACTATAAAAATAGCACTCTTACAAAAATATTCTCTCAAGGACAGATTAAGTGCCTAACATTCAATATTTTTTCCTAGGAAAGCTTCTCGAATATATAGACATTGATTTCGAGACTTGCTTATAATAGAAGATCTAATACAATCCCCATATTTTATTCAGGCTGTAAATTTTAGAATATAGAGAACTTTTATTTCTTCATACTAATTCGTCTTAAAATTCTACATGAATTCTTCATATCTTAAAACTTCTATTTGCATAAAGCCTACGGGAGAGGAGCATAGAATATAGGCAGAGAAATGGACACTCCTTCTAGCACCAAATTGCCAATTTCATATTTTTCAACAATCTCCCATTTTGGCAATTTGTTGAACAAAACAAATAAGATAAGAAACATAATTCATCTATCAATATAAGATCACATTCATCACATACTCATTAACAATAATTAAACAATCAATTATCAATGCTAGGATAAGTTTGCATCAATAACTAACCAACAATAATTATAATTAAGCAAGTTAATAAAACAACCATTAAAGAAACTAAAATCTATATCATAACGAAAAGAAATCCAAGTTCATCTCTAGCAGCAACAAAATAAAGTAACAGCAAAATCAACTTGCAGTTGTCCAAAAATTGTAAACAAAACAAAAGCTCATAAAAAAATCCACTCCACACAATTTTCCCCTCAAAATGAGCATCCAACAACACAAAAAAGCAGCAACATTTTCACTCCCCCTATCTCATCTCTCCCCTTTTTTGTTCTACACAATTGCCAAATTAGGCAACATTGGCCATAGCTTAAATATATGCTATCAAGACATTCTGTTTATTAATAATCTCCTTAATGGCCTGTAACACCCCTAACCCATAACCGTCGCCGGAATAGGGTTAAGAGGCATTACCAATCAATATGGAACATTTAAAATCTTTTCACATCAACACATAGCAATTCACATTCATATAGTCCCTTAATTAGGTCTACGAGACCTTAAACATGCATTAGAAAGGAGTTGGGACTAAACCGAACACTTACAAAATTTTTCTGAAACTTAACATTTTTCAAAGCTATAAAGGTCACACGCTCGTGTGGGTAGTCTGTGTGCCTCACACGGCCTCAGACATACCCGTGTGTCTAAGTCGTGGCAAAATAGGGCATACATACTGACTTATCCACACGGCTGGAGACACGCTCGTGTGCCTCACCCGTGGTTGACACTGACTTGCACCACTCGGCCAGCCACACGCCCGTATGTCTAGCCCGTGCGCGAGCTTGACTTGTTTCAATTTGCAAACTTAAATGACACGGTCGAGCCACAAGCCCATGTGCTCAACCGTGTGGGCAAAAATAGGCCATTTACAAGGTCGATTTGCCATCCACACTTTGGATTCACCTACAAGCAACAAACCAATTTCAAATTATGCCTCAAATGCAATCAAAACATACCAACTAAACACCTTTTTAACCTCTTAACATCATCATTCATCATCCCATACAAGTCCATCTAAGCATATCAATCCAAAATATAAATTACATATCAAAAACATGTAATTCATGCATCACTTAATCTCAACCATATCATAGCATGAACATACTATCTCCATAATACCAAAACATATCATAAAGTCATTCACTTAGAACACACATACACATCTTAACCAACCTTTACTCATACCCAAAGCATATACCAAATTCATTAACCTATCTAGCCATATCACATGGCAAGGTTCAAACATCTCAAAATATACCATATCTACTAGCCTATACATGCCATATTCAAATATATACATCTTTTCAAAAGTACCAAAATAGATAGTCAATAGTGTGATTGAGTCGTTGACGATCCTAGATCCGAGCTAGCTTTAAATACACTATAAAATAGAGAAAACTTCACACAGTAAGCTTAAAAGCTTAACAAGTTCGTTATATAATACATTTAACTCAATAATACAATATCAATATACAAAATAAACCATCACTTAGATAGATTTACAACTATACATAATATCATCCTTAGCCATATGCTCACACAACCATCCATTTATCCAAAAACGATATCATCAACCACATAGGTTCCGAACATACCTTTGCCAACACTTAATTAACAATCATTCTTGCTATTCAATGCTTGATACCACACTTCGATCACTCTTCATTATTCATTCGATTTAATCACACACTTAGTGCCAAATTTTTTAACCGAAGCTTAAATATCACCGCACACTTAGTGCCTTTACGTTAAACCGAATTTAACTCGGTATCGCACACACAGTGCCAATCAATATAGCCGATGCTTTCTTTACTTCGCACACTTAGTGCCATTTACCACTATTTCAATTCTATTCACGCACACTTAGCGCCACAACACTCAATTCCACATATAGTATCATCAATTCATCAATTACATGTACTCATTCATTACATAACACATGAATATAAATTAAACGGTTTGTATTATACACGAACTTACCTTGGACGTCAAAATACCGAGACTAGTCAATTAATCGAGCACTTTGTCTTCGCCTCGACTCGATCCAAATCTCTCTTTTCTTGATCTATACATATTCAAATTTAGCTCATTCAATCACCAAATCACTCAATTTAGTCCAAACACATATATTTAGGGCATTTTACAAAATAACCCTCACATTTTCACATTTCGACACTTAAATCCCTATTTCATAAAATCATCAAATTCACATAATTTCACTTCACACATGCCTAGCCTTTATTTTCCTCATGTCGATACAAACCCACATATTTCATTTATTTCACATTTTAGTCCTTTAATTTACACTTTTCTCAGTTTAGCCCAAATTACTCAAATTCACCAAAAATTCAAAGACAAAATATGTTAATCTATCACATATCTTTCATATTTCATCAGCAACTATCACAAAGCTCAAGCATTCATCAATGGCATTTTACAAAATCATCATCAAATTCTAAAATTAAAGTATGGGCTAGCTAGAACACTAAGCAACGATCACAAAAACGTAGAAATCACTAAAAATTGAGCTCAAAACATACCTTGATTGAGCCAACTTCTAGTCGAAACCCTCAAACTCTTTTTCATTTATTTTTCTTATGATTTTTGGCAAAGAAAGATGAGAATATAACTTCATTTTTCTTATTTGTTTTAGTAATATTAACTTAATAATTTAATTACCATTTTAACCTTATTTTAAACATTATATATTCATCTATTTAATGACCGTTTATGTCCATCTCCACTATCAAAGGTCTAGTTACAACATAAGGACTTCTCATTTAAAAAGCCATGCCAAATAAGCACTTTAACAATCAGCAAATAGCTTTTACATTTTATGCGATTAAGTCCTTTTTGCAAATTAAGCACACAATCGATAAAATTTTCACACAGAATTTTCACACATGCTCAATCACATTCTGTAAACACGAAAATATTTTGACCTCAGATTTATGGTCTCGAAACCACTATTTTAACTAGGGTCTAAACCGGGCTATTACATGGCCTTTGCTTTTGCCTTGAGTTTGTCATAATGCTTTTGAAGAAAATCAATAGAGGCTTGGAGATCTGCAACATTCCTAGCCTTCATACCTTTCAAGACAGAAATGGTGCTTGTAGGAGTGGGCATTTCTTAACTTCCTTCTTCCTCCCCAACAGATTCATCCTCTGAAGCTTGAACTCTTCCTGTCATTCAACACATGTTCCTTCTAGCCAGTTATGAGAAAATTTCAATTTAGGTACAGTTTTCTCATAAGTTTGTTTTAGTTTAACAAGCTCTAAGTCTTGTGAGAAAGGATTTTAAAGATGAGAGATGGAAAAGGCAGTAAAAACTTCTCATAGTAGACACTATCAAATTTAGTAATTTCATCAAAAATCAACTGGCCTAAATCAAATTCAACCATTTCTACCACTTTTTTGAGAAGAACGACCACTCTTTTTGTAATAGAGTCTCTTTGGCAATTAAGGAACCAGTTCCTGATTGCAAGAGCATAAAAAGCAGCATACATAGGGTCAAGTGAAGCCTTATGTGAGAATGGGACATTTTTATCCTTTATGGATTGGTTGAAGCCTTGGACGAAGCAAGAGTTGCAATGCCTAGAAGTCAAATAACTTACCAAAGCACGACTGTAGCGAAGTCTTTAATTGAGCTTATTTTAAGGAAATACAAGTTCGAGTCCTCCAAGCCTGAAGAGAAAGGCAATGGTAGGGAAGATGAAGAAGGACAAATTAAAAATAACAATGGTGGAAGTGGTGGTAACGAGAAACCACATAATGAGAAGAGCCCAACAACAAATTAAAGGAGTCAGTGAAGTGTTTTTTATGTAGTGGTCCGCATAAGGTGTAGGATTGCCAACAATAATCCATGTTGTTCGCGATCAGTAAAAAGATGAAGCAGAGCTTGATAAGGAAAATGTATTAAAGCATGGGTTAATGATACTCAATTTTGCTAAAGTCAAGAGGGATCACAATCTAAAAAGGTTGATGTTTGTGGACATCAACATCGCAGGCCAAAGGAGGAGCGCTCTTATAGATATGGTGGCATCTGATTTATTTATATAGAATAAAGTCATGGGTAAACTTGGTTTTTCAGTTAGCAAATTGACTAAGAGGATCAAAATGGTAAGTTCCAAAGAGGTCTCAACTGTGAGAGTAGTATAAGGTGTTGAGCTACAGATAGGTGAGTAGAAAGGAAGACTTCGAGGTAATACATTTAGATGATTACGACTTTGGGTTTGGTTTAAATTTCCTTGACCAAATTAATTATTTTTTAGTTCATTTTGTCAATTGTATATATATCTTGGATACTCATGATTGATAATGCATTGTGTCGGTAGGTCGTGATGAGAAAGGTGGAATCAATGTATTGTTGGCAATCTAGCTAGGTGAGGATGTCCATTGTGGTAAAAGCACCCAGTTGGTAGATTGGAGTTCAATTACATTCATTAAAGACACTCTATTTTCTATTTATACAAAAAATTTATAATAATTTTACATTTTATTTACTTTAGTCCTTATGTACAAAACTAACAATTAAACATTATAATCTAGTTCTTTTTCATAATCTAAGCTTAAAATCTATCTGTAGAAAGCCCAATTTGTCCGGTCCCGTTACAAATTAAGCCCAAATGGAAAAATAAAAAAGCCCAAAAATAGGCCCAATCCACGAGTGGCCCAAACACCCAAAATTTTCAGAAAGCTAGGGTTTCTGAAACCCTAGCCCCTGCGCCGGTCGACCTCTCCACTGGCCTCCACTACCACGTGCGCCGCGACCCCACTAGCCTCTGTCACCACCACGCCCACAACCAACGATCTTCGCACGCCTCTGCCATCGCCCATACCTGCGAAAGAGGACAAACGATGACAGCAAATAAACCACAACAACAAATGGACTTTGTATTTTCATTCTATTTCTTATTCGGCTATAAAAGCCAACTCAAAATAATGTATTAAGGACCCTTTTTTTTCAATCAAAAAATACGAGCGTAGCATTTACCAAATACAGAAGTAAAAAGCAAAGATCAAACAAAAATCCGAAAAGCAAAAAGCAATCTGGAACATTCGAAGGTATATTTTTATTTTTAGAATCTTTTCCTTTTTCGTTAATATATATATATACACATATACATATAAAAAAGAAGAGAACAAAAAAAAACCTACCTTTTTGTGAATTTCGGCCACCGCGTGAGGTGGCTGGAGACGGTGGTCGGAGGCGATCGGAGGAGGTGCGGGCTAGGATGAAAAACTGCAGAGAAAAAGAAAGTTAAAGTCAGAAATTTTTTTTTAGAAGGAAACTAATGAATTTTTTTGGAAGTTTTGGGCTTAAATAGCCCCAGTAAAACGACGCCGTTTAAGGAGGAAGGGATCCGCGTATGACCCGATTCGTGACCCGGAGGATCCGGGTGTTTAGTCTAGAAGGGTTATTTATTGCATTAGTCCCCCTTTGTTTCGCGAAGATTCGATTTAGTCCTTTGGGCTATGCCTTTCGTTTATTGCTATTTTGGTCTTAAAATTTTAAAACATATTTCAATTCAGTCCTTACTCGAACGCTGCGTTTCGGATTGTGGGGTTTATTTCTATCTCGGTCCTTCTTGGTTGCGCGCATGTTACACCTTAGTCCCTAATTCCCTTTCCCCTTTAATTTATTGTTGTTTTAACCCTTTTAATTTTATTTTGATTACAATTTAGCCCTTTTCTTATCCTTTTTGTAATTATACTATTACTGTTATTGTTATTAATTTTAATATTTTAATAATATATTATTATCATATTATAACTATATTATATCATTATATTATATATTTGTATCATTATTATTATTGTTACTACAGTTATATAGTATATGTATATTTGTATATTATTATTACTATTATTACTATTATGCTTATATTATTATTTGTACATATTCCGTGTTATCATCATCATCATCATTATTATTATTATGTTACTATTATTATTATTATTATTATATTGTACATTTTTGTATTATTATTTTTACTATTATTACTATACTAATTACTATTACTATTATTATTACTATATTATTACGTTGTATATATTTTGTATCATTATTATTTTTTTATTATTATTACTATACTACTGTTATTATCATTATCATTATTATTATTACTACATATTATTATATATACATATTTTGCATCATTATTTATTATTATTATTTACTATTGTCCCTATCATTACTAACATCTTTTTGTTTTTATTTATTATTATTTAATGTTATCTTTTTATTTTTGTTTTATTATTGCATCTTTTATTATCATGTTTTGCTAATTTCTCGCTTTCGTCGTTTCATCGCAATTCAACATTTTATCTTTTATTATATTCCTTTTATTCATAAAAAATGGGTTTTCACAAAGATAATATTCATGAGTTTGGGAATTCAAAAATTCGTGCCCAATCGTGCTGGGTGTGACTTTTTGTTTGACCGAACAAATGAATATCCTTTCAAATTTTGTTTCTATTTTTAAATAAGGTGATATTTGCGTGTTTGGAAGTTCGAAAAGATCGTGTCCAATCATACTGGGTGTGTTTTTTTTGTATGACTGAATGAGCAAATACCCTTTCCAAAATTTCAAAAATGTGTGCTTGGAGAATTTCGAAGACGATCTTGAATTCAAGGACTTAGATTATCGTGTCCAATCGTGCTGGATGTGAGACTCTATTCCTTCGAAACAAAGGAAACTCGATATTCAATCAAGTTGTTAAAAACAAAAAAATAAAATAAAACTTCAAAATCTTTTCAAACTTTTCGACATTAGGACATTGATTAATCAATTTGGTACCGATTTTGGGCGTTGTGAGAGTGCTAATCCTTCCTCACACGTAACCGACTCCCGAACCTATTTTCTCGAATATTCGTAGATCAAAAGCCCCGTTTTGATGAATCGAAACGTTTTATTAAAACAAAGGTGAACCGGTCACACCTAATAAAAGGTCGGTGGCGACTCCCGTTTTCATTTTCAAAACCCAAGTTCGATTCCCGTCGTTCCAAAAGAAGGACGGTTTCGACACTATCAATTTAACACCAAAGTTTTCAAGAAATAAAAAATGGAAACTTTCAAAAACTTTAAAAATTTTACAAGTTGGTACATGGGCTAGTTAAATCAAGCTCTCATGACCTCAAAAACATAAAAATTGCAAAAAAGATAGTTGAAATTGCTCACCAATCAAGGGTAGAATGCTTTGAGCTTCAAAAATGGTTTTTCCTTAGATTTTTAAGCTTAAACGATAGAGAAGAAGAAAGAAATATAACAACTTTGCACTATTTCACCTTTTTATACTTGGATTAAATCTTAATTAACCTAATTAATTAATTAAACTTTAATCATTCTTAATAAAAAATAGTGAAAGTTAACATCTTCACCCACTATTTGATGTAACAAAATGTTTTATTTACCATTTTGAACATTTGGCTAATTAAAAACCTATAGCAATTAGACTTTTACAATTTAGCCCTTGCACCCAAATTGAGTAAATAATTGACAAAATTGATGGACCAAACAGTAATATACTTTTATTGAAACTCTGTAAATGTTCATATTTAATATTTATGGACTCAGTTTACGGAAATGGGGCTTCGAAGCCACTTTTTTCGACACCACTAAAAACCGAATTGTTACAAAACTACTCAATAGAGGGGCTAGTTGGGAATCAACCGTGGCATTGAGGCTGTTCCAAGACAAGTCAAATCAATGTCATTCCGAGGACATGACGAGGGCGTCGCAAGGTCATGGATCAAAGCCCGTGGCGAATGCACACAACCATTGATGTAATTCAATTTGTACCATTGGATCTGGGAGAGCCTTTACTTAAACACTTGGTGTTTTTAGCTTTCTTATAGCTTTTTTGTTCGCTTTTTGCATTTTTGTCTTTTGAGTTTATCTCCACTTTATTTTGGTGCTTTAGAGAATTTCTTTCGAGAATTATTACTTTTAAGAGATAGGCTGAATTAAATGGATTTAAAGCAAAAAAACATCTAATTCCACACGATTTATCAGTTCTAGACTCATAACACTAAGATCATATTTCAATAGATAATTTTTATACCTTAAAATGTGAAGGTACTGGATTTCTGGTAGCATCTAAAGGACCAAAAAAAGCTTGAACGTGGCAACAATAGAAGGAACAATTTCTACAATGACATGTATTCTCTTTTCTTATATTGGTATAGATATTCAATTTTTTGATTGAGCGTATATATTACAAATTTAACTCAATAATTGCATAGGATTAAAAAAATCAATATGGTGTGTTCAAAATGTCAAATATAAATCTACTAGAAAACAACTTGACTAGTAGTATTGTGGAATAGATTTATCACGCGGTACTGTTATTTACAATTTGAATAGAATTGAGTCCAAAAAGCCACCTATTTGACGTTTACATCAATAATTTTAAAAAATAATAATAATAAAAAAACCAAACATGACCGGTTTTAATAAGTAATAAATAGTGGGTTGATTTATATATACTTGTTCACAAATGAAATATTATTATATATTTGTTTATATTATTTATCTTTTAAATAAAACCATATGATAGATTATTTTAATATATAAAAGAAAAAAATTGAATCTAAACTCATGATTTTTTTTGGGTACAAATTAAAATTGTTTAGTGTAATAGTTATGAATGGAATCTAGACTTAATACATAACTTCAGTCATTTGGGTTTGCAATTTTGATATCAATTTTCAAGTTTAGAAATCTTTTTTCTTTTCATTCCTTAAATCTCACAAGTTAAAAAGTGTTTGTATTCATATTTGGTGACAGTTGGCTTAAGAAATTAAATGTTTGGTAGAAGCAAATTGTTGCGAAATTCAAATACCCGATAGACGAGCTGTGATTTGGAAGGAAATAAAAATGAAGGGCAAAGATTCATCTGTTTATGGATGTATGCAAGTGTAGGAGAGAAAGGCATGTTTATAGTAAGAGTGTACATACTAGAAGGGAAGATGAGGAGACGAGAAAGATGGAGGAGAAGTTAATAGGAAAAACAACGAAATAACCTGACAGAAAAAGGGAAGCCAAGCATTGGATTTTTGTTAAAGTGTGTATACATTCAACTTTGTTCCAATTCGTGCTTGTATTAACATTGACGTGGATGCATTCTCCACCTCTTATTGCATTTGGGGATGTTCAAAGGCCACGAAAGTAAATGTCATCCCATATATAACAGGCCCCTCCTTACTCTGCTTAGCTCGATTGCTAGGATTGTAAATAGATAAACCGATAAGGAAACAAAGAAAAAGAAAGACAAATGCGTGGACTAGGCCTCAAGCTAAACTCTACTCCGCATTGCCATGATGCTGTGCGTATGTAAAGTCACCTCCACCCTTCACCCTCTAATTTTGGTACCAGGGAGCGGCGGGAACCAACTTGAAGCGCGGCTAACAACTGGTTACAAGCCCTCGGGCATGTTTTGTGGCCGTTTCTACCCAATTTCCAAGGATAAAGAAGGTTGGTTCAGACTGTGGTTCGACCCCAGTGTGCTACTGGCTCCATTTACCAAGTGTTTTAATCAACGCATGATGCTTTATTATGATCCTGATTTAGATGATTATAGCAATGCTCCTGGGGTTGAAACCAGGGTCCCTGAATTTGGTTCTACCAACTCCCTTCTCTACCTTAACCCTAATCTCAAGTAAGCTTGTTGTAGCAATTACTTTCATTCCTGCAGGATACGACTTGACTTGGATTTGGATCTTTTCACTGTAAATCAATGCTTGCTATTTGCAGGAGTCTTACGGCATACATGGCACCGTTGGCGAATTTCCTGGAAGAGATTGGTTATATGAGTGGTGAAACCATGTTTGGAGCTCCGTACGACTTTCGATATGGCTTAGCAGCTGAAGGCCACCCATCCCATGTGGGATCCAAGTTCCTGCAAGACCTAAAAGATTTGACAGAAAAAGCAAGCGCTTCCAATGGAGGGAAGCCGGTAATTCTCCTCTCCCACAGCTTGGGAGGCCTTTACGTACTCCAGCTTCTCAACCGAAACCCACCCTCTTGGCGCCGAAGATTTATCAAACACTTTATTGCACTTTCAGCTCCTTGGGGCGGCACGGTTCAAGAAATGCTCACATTTGCTTCTGGGAGTTCATTCGGGGTGCCTCTGGTTGACCCATTGCTGGTGAGGGGAGAACAAAGGAGCTGCGAGACTAATCTCTGGCTCATGCCTTCTCCTAAGCTTTTCGGCCCTGGAAAAGCTCTTGTAATTACTCCAAACAAGGCTTATTCAGCTCATGATATACCAGAATTTTTGAACGACATTGGATATCCGGAAGGGGTGATTCCTTATATATCACGAATCCTCCCCATGACTGAAGCATTAGTAGCTCCCAATGTTGGTTTGACGTGCATATTTGGGACAGGGGTGAAGACCCCAGAGACTTTGTTATATGGGAAAGCAGGGTTCGATAAGCAGCCAGAGGCAGTTTATGGGGATGGGGATGGGACAGTGAACTTGGAGAGTCTATCGGCACTCGAGTCACTGTGGGCTTTTGAGAAAAACCAATCACTTAAGGTGATAAGACTCAGTGGGATTTCTCATACTTCAATACTTGAAGTAAGTGCAGCACTTGATGCGATAATAGCGGAAATTTCTTCCATCAATTCCAAGGCCCAGGCCGAGGTCTCTTTCGAGTAGAGCCGTCGAATTTGGACAGCAATACAAACTTTTCAGATATTCCATTGTAACTAAGAAACAAATTTCGGTGTTTCGGACTTTGGGTATAATTGTCTCGTCAAGGCAAAGGCCGAAAATGAGAAAAATATACTTCATCCAATCTGAGACCGTTGGATTCGAGTTAGCGGCAAGTATTTTTTTTCTTTTTGAAATAAATTGACCGGGTATTTTATTAGAAAAAGAGAAAAACAATTGAGACCCAACAAAACCATTGGGTTCAGTCCTACTACATCAATGCTAAAACAAAGATTCATTAAAAAAACATAACTTAATGAAAACGTAAAGCAATAAATGAGACTGAAAAAACAGGAACCTAATTATCTACCCTAGATTCCATTAAGTTTTTCGACTTTTCATTTCAAAAATTCAATCCGTTCTGACGATAGCGATTTCCAATAATAAAACTTTACTTGCTATCTGGTTTTGAAATCATTTTCCCTCAAATGCACCTTCAATCTGGACTTCTTGACCATCGTCCCTCCGAAGCGAAAGCATGGCGATTCAACTCTTCTCCCATCAGGTAAGAAATCTCTCCTCTTTCTAGAGTGTCCTTTGCAATTCTATGTGCTTGCGAATTTCCTGATCTGTGAATATGCTGAAAGTCAATCTCTTGAAAACAAGGTTTCTTATCTGAATATCTCTGATAATCGCTCCGATCACTGATTTGTCTGTTGATGACGTTTGGCATTTTTTGATTATTGTTCTGGAATCCCCCATTATTTTAACCACCCATTGAGATCCCTAACTTTATGGCTTCTAAACATGCATATGCTTCTGCTACAAACGGGGAAGAGACGTTGTTGTGAAGGGTCGACTTTGAGACCAAGAGTTCACCCATCAGACCCTAAACCACCAGACCTGTCGCTGATTTGAAGTTGCTATTGTCGAACGCTGCATCAAACTAAATCATCATTCTCGGTATGTTTTCCTGGTTTCTGTGGTTTTTGTTCGTGTTTGAAAGAAGGTATAGTCACTTTGAACAATCTTTTCAATATTGAAAAACTGAAGTGATAAACAATGAAGAATTCTCTGTTTTCTATTCAATGAATCTAGTCTGTTCTCTGATTATTGTACATGCGTTTTTATAGGGAATGCATAGACTGTTAGCTGCACAAGTTGCAAACTGTTTCATCTAACTGCTTGAACTAATTATTAACAGTTATAACAACTAAACTACTTGAGCTATACTCTATCAGTGTTTAAAGGAATTTTCGTTGCTCTCACTCCATATTTTGCCATATGCCTCTGTATTCTTTGTGCTAGGTCTCTTCCTGTTGTATTTTTCCTCTCATATATGAATTGGTTTTTGGAAAACCAGATTAACCATAAGGCATAACAAAAAAGTCGACATTGTTCATCAGTACATTTTTTAAATACCCAGGTTAGCCACTCCCATATATTTTGATTCATATTGTTTATGACCCAAGATAGATGTAAAATTTGCCAAACTTCTATTGATATAGGGCATTGACGAAAGATATAAGGACTGTCTTCTTACCAGGAATAGCAGCGGGGACATCTATCGTTTGAGATGACTCTTCTGCATCTGAGATTAGCTAGATTAAGGATAAAATCCCAAGAAATTCGCTAAATAGTGATTGTGATTTTTGAAGGTAGCTGTAGGCTCCATAGTTTCCTATGAAATTCTTTGATTTCGGCTTGTATTAAATAATTACTAGGATCCAAATTAGCATCTTATAATAGTTTATAGGCACTACGTACTGAATATTCGTCGGACGGTTCTCCTTTCCAAACTTGAATATTTGAATATCCTCGTGATCTATCTTCGCAAGAGGGATTTGCATGATTTTCTGCGCAATTTTTGCTTGAAAGGTATTGTTAATTAAATTTGTCCTCCATTTTTTGTTTGGAGCATCAATAAGATCCGAAATTAACTTTAACTCTTCATTGTCTAATTTGTTGTGCCCTTCAATTTTATCAATACCCTAAATCCAACTATCGTTCCATATTGAAATTTTATCCCCTTTACCCACTCTCCAGCACAACCCATTTTGGAGAAGGCCTTTTGCTACCTAAATACTCTTCCAGGTGAGTAAAGGTAAATTTCCTAACTCTGCATTTAGAAAACTTGATTGTGGATAATATTTTGTTTTTAAAACTCAAGCCAATAAAGAATTTGGATAATTAATAAGACGCCAGCCTTGTTTGGCTAATAACGCGATATTGAGTTGGCCAAAATTTCGAAAGCCTAAATCACAATTTTCTTTTAAAAAACAAAGGTTTCTCCAAATGCACCAATGAATTCCCCTTTTTCCATGTCCCTTTTGCCACCAGAACTTCATAACGATACTTTCGAGTTTATCACATAGAGGTTTAGGTAATAAAAAACAAGCCATCGTGTAAGTTGGTATAGCCTAAAGGATGGCCTTTATAAATATTTCTTTTTCGCCCTGAGATAAATACCTATTACTCTAGTTATCAATATGCTTTTTGAGTCGGTCCTTCAAATTTTGAAAAGATTTTTTTTTCTCCGACCAACCATATTCGACAACCCTAGCTAATGTTCTGGTTCCTTCGAACTGCGGACCGAGTAAATCGAGAACCAACCTTCTATCTTCCTTCGATGTGTTTTTGCTAAAAAATATTGTTGATTTATCAAAATTTACACATTGACCCGAAAAAGATTTGTACTCGTGTAGGATGTCTTAGAATAAATTTGCTCCCTTGTTTGTTGCCTCCCTAAACAAAATGCAATCATCGGCAAATGATAGGTGGGATACCTATGGGCCACTTCTGCTAACCTTAACACATTTTAAAACCTTCCATTAGTTGATAGTCTTATTAGACTCGATAGACCCTTACCACATAGGAGAAATAAGAACGAACTTAAAAGGATCCTCTTGTCGAAGTCCTCTGGTTGGTAGAAACTTTTCTCCAATATGCCCATTAATGACCACTAAATAAGAAATAGTTGTTACACATTTCATAAGAGCATCTACCCACTTTTGAGCAAACCCCATTCGTATCATTATCTCCTTTATAAAGTTCCATTTGACCTTATCATATGTTTTACTCATGTCGAGTTTTACTACCATAAACCCTTTCTCTCTAATCTCTTCTGTTTTAGCACATGGAATATTTTATAGGCTAACAACACATTATCTGATATTAATTGTCCTGGCACAAAGGCACTCTGCGCACCATCAATACATTTTCCAATAGCTCATCGAAATCGATTTGCTATAAAATCTTTGCCAGAATTTTATAAAGCACATTGCATAAACTAATCGGTCGAATCTGCATCATTTAGAAGGGCAGGTGATTTTTGGAATAAGCATTATATTAGTGGAATTAATTGAACTAACCTCCATGTCTCCATTTAGAAGTCGTAAGCAAAAAGAGGTAACTTTTTCTCCAACAATATGGCAGCATTTCTAATAAAATAGGGTTGGGAATCTGTCTTCCTTGGTGCCTTTGTGGGTCCCATATCAAACACTGCCTCTCGAATTTTCTCTTTTGTGTAAGATGCTGTGAGTTTTTGATTATTTTCCTCGTAGATGCAACGATCAATCCCTAACAACAAATGATCATAATCCCCCTATCCCCTGTCGAAAATAAGTTTTGGAAATAAGCGCGTGCAACACCTTCTATTTCCTATAAGGCCTCAATTTCTCTTCCATCTTTATTTTGCAGTTTATGAATAAAATTTGTCCTCCGGTGCTGTGTTGCTTGACTGTGAAAATATGTTGTGTTTTTATCGTCAAATTTCAACCAATTCAGTCTAGCCCTCTGTTCTTAATAACATTCATCCTTTTTAATCTCAAAATTTAAAGAAATTTTCGTATCAATCATCTCAGCTAAATATTTATCATCTCTTTCAGCTTCAGATATTTTAGATAATTTTTCCTTTAGGAACTGTTTTCTCTTCTTCTTATTCACTTGAATTTGCCTAGCCGATTGTTTCAACCCTTTTTTAAAATTTTCCAGCTTCTGCAATAGCTCTTATGAAGACTTCTCCCACAAAAATTTAACTTAATCAATGAAAGAATCCTCCAATAACCACCAAGATTCAAATTTGAAAGTATTGTTCTTCAACTGTTCTTCGATCATTCTTGTATTAATTAGAAGGGGCAATGATCTGAAAAATAATGCATTAGATGTTGGATTTTCTCCTTCGGGAACATAACAATCCATTCTGTGTTGACGACACCTTTATCCAATCGTTCTTGTATGTTCATCTCTGGTAAATGAACCAATTACCTGAAAACCCCACGTCATTCAGTTGACATTCCTCCAATGTTCTTCAAAAAAGTTCCATCCTTCTTTCATCTTTAAACAACCCTCCCTTTTTTTTAAAGCCATACATAATTTCATTGAAGTCTTCGCAAACAAACGAGGGGATATCCACATCAGTAGCTAAGCTTTTCAAAACAGTCCATGAGTCGTTTCTATCTTGTGCGTAAGGGGATCCATAAAATCCTGTATATCTACAATTGATTCTTACTTCATTGTCTTCAACTACCACATCGATATGTCTTTTAGAAAAATTCTGAAGTAGTATACTAACATTAGTTCTCCATGCTAGACACAGTCCTCCTCTAGTACCTTCTGAATCGAATTCAATACCATTTGCAAAATCGTAACTTTGACGAACTCGTTCCATCTGTCTTCTACAAAGCTTTGTCTCTATAAAGAAGACTATTTGGGGATTATATATCTTCAGTAAATGCTGAAGTCTTCAAATCGTTTGTGGGCTCCCCAAACCACGGACAATCCAGCTTAAAATTTTTATTATGCCCGGTCGGTTTGTCTCTTGGCAGCCGCCAATGATAAAAGATTAAATTCCACCGTTCTCTTACTCCTTGCCATTGCATTACCACTCTGTTCTTTCCTTGTTGTATATTCCATCTCCCTCTGGTTTCATTTTTTCCCCTCCTCTACTATTAAGATACCATTTTCCAAATCATGCTCCATAGCAGTTTGCATTTGATTCGTCCAAATATTTTCCTTCCGTTGATTAAGAGATGACGTTCCCCCTTCTAAGTTAAATACTAGAATTGGATCAATGATTTTTCCCCTTTTTTCCTTGTTATCCCCATCGTATGTTCTAATCCCCAAAACCCGATTATCCTTCCCGTTTCCTTTCCTTTTCTTCTCGTAGTCATATATTGTTCATTGATAAATCTCTTCGAGATTGTGCTCGCAACGATAAATCCCAACCCATTTCAGCAATTCACTTTGAGCATCATTTTTGCTTCATAAAAAGAGTCGATATGCCCCAAACGTCCGCAATAGAAACAAAAAAGTGATAATTGTTCATACTTAAATTTGACATATGAACATCTCTCGCAAAACATAACCTGCTTCTTTCTTTTCAAAGGACGCCTAATATCAATCTGTACCTTAATCTCATGAAACTGCGATTTTCTTTCCCCAGATTTGATCCATCATATTCTAAAAAAACCCTTATAAAATTACCCAGTTGTATTGCTAAATTTTCAGAAAACAGACTTGTAACAATTCGATTTTGGGCCTAGTCAGAACAGCGATTTCGAGACCACAAATTTGATGTAATAAAATTTATTTTTATTATATTTTTATGGTCTATAATTTCACAGAACGATTGTGTAAATTTTGTTCGATAATTTTGACGTTTGGGCACTAAATTTAGTCAAAAGGACTAAATTGTAAAAAATGAAAAATTTGAGTTCTAAAAGTTAGAGGTGTCAAATTGCTATGAAATTTTAAAGTAAAGGTTATTAAATGGTAATTAGCCTATTGATTAAATTGTTGGATAAAAATGGATATGGTATATGTTAGATAAGATATTTTTTTGTAAGGACATTTTGGTCCTTTTGTAAATTAAATGAATTAAAAACAAAATTAAAATGTCAAATTTTTCCATCTTCATATGGATGAAATTTACTAGAAGAAGACATGGATAGGGTTTTCTTAAATTTTCAAGCTCATGGTAAGTCCGTTTTAGCTCTGTTTTTTAAGTTATTTACGGTTTTGGAGTCCTGGTAGCTTGATTTAGCTTATGCTACCAATAATTTATGCTAGAGTTCATCTTTGAAAAATTATATGTATTTTGATGTTTTATGATAGAATATGAAGGTTGAAATTATGTTAAAGAACTTTTGCTAAGCGATTTTAAGTGAAAACGAATAAAACAACATAATCGGTAAAAATACCTAATTATCATAAGTGTATGTTAGAGTAAGAAATTGATGTTTCCATAGAAGGGAAAAATGATCAGCATGTTATAAAACATAAGAATAAGGGTTGAAGTTTAATTTTCGAGTATTGGGGCAAAAGTGTAAATATGTAAAAGTTTAAGGGCAAAATTATAATTTTTCATAAGTTGAGTTAATGACTGTTTTGAATAGTACATTAATTGAATAAGTGAAATATGTTGTTATAGATTAAGGAAAACGAGGTTTGGAATTAGAATGAGGGAAAAACGAGTAATTGACGAATAAGTCATTTTCACCGATTTTGCTTTCGAGGTAAGCTTGTACGTAAATAATACATCGTTTTTATTTATCTTTTAATATTTTGTTATATTCTATGAGATATGGTTAAATATGGAGTAATTATTTGATGTAAATTATGAATTGTGATTGATTATGAATGAATTGGTAAAATGATGAAAAATGAGAATTCTCAGTTGAACCTTCGGAATAGAAAAGATGCGAATGAGGTAGCTAGGTCACATGTGTGGTTCTAAATGCAGACCATTATGTGTACAAGAGAGCTACAAGATGATTTTAGGTCACATGTGTAGTACTAAGTGTAGGCTACTATGTGTACTAGACGAATAGGTAGCATTTGTAGTACTAAGTTCAGGCTATTATGCGTACTCGATTGCTTCGATCACAGTACTAAGTGTAGGCCACTATGTGTAAGTGATGGTTTTGGTCACATATTTAGTATTAAGTGCAGGCTACTATGTGTACCAGATAGCTTCGGCTACAAGGGTGCTACCATGTGCAGGTCACCGTGTATCTGTTATTATTTTGATGAGTTCAACGAGAAATTGACTAAGTGAAAGTACATGTGATCGTGTAACGACTAAGTGTACTTGAATATGATTATATGATGATTTATGAACAATGTACTCGATATTTGATCGAACCTTTAGTAAGATGAAAATGGAGTAAGTGAAATTATGCAAGATTAAATTTAGTAACAAAACAATTTTGGACAGCAGCAGTTGTGTGATTTTGAAAAATCACCAAAAATGGTGGAAATTGAATTATATGTTGAATTAAGATATGGAATTAAAGCTGGATGAGTCTATTTTCACATAAAAAAACAGTGTAAACAAAAGAATTTCATATTCTGTGATATTTAAATTTTTGTGAAATAGGGACAGAATAATGTCGAAATTCCCTGTTCTGACTTTTGAAATTCATTAAAAATTGTACAAAAATAATTATGGGATAAAATTTATATCCTTGAATTTTTTAATGAGTCTATTTTCAAGAGAAACAAAAGGTAACGTCATTCGAGTTTAGTACAATGAGATAATTTTTAGTGAAGAAAGGTCGAAACTGTCAAACAGCAAAACAGAGGAGAATTTAATGAATAAACTGTACTTATTGGCTAAACCAAAAAATTTTGAAAATTTTATGGTAATAAGATATGTAAGTTTAGTTTTAGGAAAAATTAGAGGATCTTAATTTGGAGTTCCGTAGCTCAAGATATAAATAATTTAATGACTGTGACTCGAGTAGACAATTTGAGATGAACATGAATAAAAAGTGGAACTATGTCCAATTATGATTGTATTATCTTGAGAACATATTGTGAAGATTTATAAAAGCCTGTTAATAAATCACTTATTATTTACATACATACATACTAAGCTTGGTAGCTTACTTCCCTTCCTTTCCTATATCTTATAGGGTTGCATGCTAGCTCGAGTTGGAGACCGCCGGAGATGTAATCACACTATCAAGCTATCATTGTAGGGTAAAAGTGAATATAAACCTCTTAAGTTTATGAAATGTATAGGGGATTTTGTCATTTGTATATGTCATAATTGGTTTTGCCTAAAATGTTGGCCTTTAATATTTAGTAGTTCATTTTGTATAAGGCCATTGATGTTGGCTAGTGTTATTCAAGTTATATGTTTGTGATGATGCAATTTATGAGATGCATGATTTGAGTGAATGAGTGTACGATGATTAAATAAGAAAAGTGTGGCATGTGAATGGTTATAAGAAGGACACGACTTTGGACACGGGTGTGTGCCCTTATTTTTCAAGAAATTTTTTAATGTTTTTCAAAATTCTCGGTTTAGTCTTGGACCGCTTCCAAAGTATGTTTTGGGCCTTGTAGGTTCATATTAGGGACTTTGTGATAAAAATTCGAAAGTGTTAATTTGGATAAAATTTTATGACTCGGTTGGAATGGAATGGAAGACTTATCTTAGTTGGAATGGAATTCGAGCTCTACTGCTAACTACAGACCCAGAACTGGTCAACGAGGTCCTTAAAAACAGTGAAAAGCCTTTTCGAAAGCCAAAGGCTTCATATTTCTTCGACAAGCTACTAGGCGACGGTCTTGGTTCAACCGAAAGTGAGAAATGGGCAAGGGAAGGCTAAGGAAACTGGCCCATTATGCCTTTCATGGGGAGAGCTTAAAAGTAAATCATCGCCACCTTCTACTCTAATTATTGTAGTGTAACATTTACAAACTTGATACTTTTTTGCAGAATATGATTCCAGCAGTATTGCTAGCGTTGAAACCATGCTTGAGAAATGGAAAAGTAAGGAGGGCAAAGAGATGAAAGTTTTCCAGGACTTCAGATTATTGACTTCAGAAGTGATATCCAGAACCGCCTTTGGTAGCAGTTACTTGGAAGGGGAGAAGATTTTTGACATGTTGATGAAGTTGACAGTAATTGCAGGCAGAAATATTTATAAAGCAAAGATTCCCATCATCAGGTAACTTCATCAAATCTTTACTTTGTTAATCAACATTCTTCAGCTGCCAATGGGTTGATTTAATCTGGTTTTCCTTTTCAGCAAGTTTTGGTAATCTGCTGATGAAATTGAATCAGATAAAATTGCCAAAATGATACATGATTCTGTGATGAAGATTGTTAAAAAAAGGGAAGACAAAGTAGTAACGGGAGAAGCTGATAACTTCGGTCGTGATTTTCTGGGATTACTTGTAAATGCTTATCATGAGGCGGACGAGAAAAATAGGCTTTCGATACAAGATTTGGTAGATGAGTGTAAAACTTTCTATTTTTCTGGGCAAGAAACAGTCAATTCCTTGCTTGCATGCATGGCAACCCTGCTTTTAGCAATACACACCGATTGGCAAGATAAAGCAGGAGCGGAGGTGATTGAGGTCTTTGATAATCAAAACCCAGATTCTGATGGGATGGCCAAATTAAAGACGGTAAGCAAACTATACAAATTCAATAGCTTGAAAACTAACGGTGACCATTTATATTGCCTTTCGGATTTCTTTTTCTCCAACAGATTACCATGATTATCAATGAAACTTTACGGCTCTATCCTCCTATAAGTGGCGTGATAAGAAAAGTAGGAAGAGAAGTCCGATTAGGAACACTTGTCCTGCCTACTCATTCAGAGGTCGACATGCGAATCATAGCACTTCACCATGATCCTGACTTATGGAGAGATGATGTTGATCTTTTCAAACCAGAGAGGTTTGCTGAAGGGATAGCGGAAGCTACTAAGTACAATGCAGCTGCATTTATGCCCTTCGGATTGGGACCTCGATCTTGCGTAGGCATGAGCTTTACAATCATTCAAGCGAAAATTGCACTTTCCATGATTCTGCAACGCTACACTATCAACCTCTCCCCTAGCTATGTTCATGCACCTTTACAACGTCTTACACTCAGGCCACAACATGGGATTGTTGTTGTTTCATTCACTAGATTATTATGCTTAAAATTCTAGGCTGTTGGTCTCCAATATAGTAATATATAATAAAATGAGGATAATACTGTATTTTGCAACCATATGATGATATATGGTTTGGGGATTTCATGTTTTGGTAACAAGATTATATACTTTTTTTTTTGTTGATATTGTTAAAGGTTAAAAAGGCATTACAGCAAACGTCGCCACCACAGGAGCAGGCCCTACAGTCCTGTAAATAACATAATCAACAACAAAATAGTCCACCAAAGAGAAATCAATTCAAACTACCCCAAAAAGCTGGAACGGCAGCAGCAAATCCAGTCAGCTCCCTGAACATCATACAGCAACACAGCAACAAGAACATCACAACCCAGTCATATACACGCCATGACATTGGACTCCACATTTTGCTAAAGTATCAGCAAAGCAGTTAGATTCTCTATACACATTCACAACGGAGACATTATGGGATCTCATTACACAGCTTGGAATATGACCCATCCAGCATTTGAGAAACAGTGAAGATGTCAAGTCCAGGAGCTCCAAACAATGCCTCAGCCGGTGGATCCTATAATTAGGTGTCTTTCTTCCATTACTACTGCAGTAGTGAAGTTTTTATTCCACTTGGTTCCCTTCTTCCAGAGTTTCTGCTTGAAACACTCACTCCTGGAGCCGGCCATTACATTGCTTGTTTTCATTTTTAATTTTGTAATATGATATATTCAAAAATATGAATGGTCAACGTTAAAATTTATTGCTAAATGTTGTATTACCATTGCTAAAATTTTATTTTAACAAAAAAAATCGTTGCGAGTTCATCGTGTATACCTCCTTTGTATAAAATATGTACAACGATTTTGTAAATTGAAAAGTCGTTTTGCAACAATTTTTTTCGTTTTAAAATATAATTTTTTTTTGTAACGATGTAATTTTTTATCTAAAAGTGTTTTAGTTATAATAAAATTTGTTATTAGTTACAAACACTACTACTTAACAATAATATATTGGTTGCAAAATAAAATTTGCAACAATGTAAAATTAAATTGCTAAGTCTTCTACGTAACAATAATAATATTGATTACTAAATATTATTTTGTAAGGATATTTTATTTAGTTGTGTATTACATTGTGCAATGATTATATTTCATTGCCAAAAAAATATTTTAACAACCATTAAACGTGGTTGTCAAATCATTTACGTAACAATAATACTATTGATTGCTAAATATTATTCTGCAATGATGTTTTAATTGGTTGTGTACTAATTGCGCAACAACTATAAAAATTTATTTAAACAACCATATAACGTGGTTGCCAAATACTTTTGGCAACAACAACAATTATAATATAGTTGTTAATGCTTTTACATAACAATTTTTACTTTGAAATATTAATTTACAATGACATAATATTTGGTTACGTCTTATATTATACGATATTTAAATATTGTGTAAAGTTAATTTTAACAACCATAATATTTTGTTGCAAAATTTTTATATGTAACCATATTATTATGTTTTTTGAAATTTATTTTGCACCAAAATATTATCTAATTGATAATAAAAAGAAGTAATTACAAATATTAAAGAAACTAGTTATTTGTTTAAAAACAATATTACTAAAATTTTAAGCTTGTTTGTTATAGTCTGGCTTGAAAAATGGGCCTAAAATTTTTCCCAAATCCAGCCCAGATAAAAATGCTAAACCCGGTCCGACCCGCTTATATTAATTTTTTTTAAAAAATATAATACATAAAAATACTAAAAATATTAAAATAAATATTTTCCAATAAATTAAAAATAAATTAAAAAATAATATGTCTACTTAAATAATACTAAGATTCAACGCATTAATTGCCGTTCTAGACTATTCTATAGTAAATATCTAGATTTTTTTGTTCAGTTTTTGGCCATCTGCAATCTTTAGAGCTGTTTCTTTAGGTATTTATTTTATTTTGGGCCGTTTCTTTAGGTTAATATCTTTAGTTCTCTTTTGGTCTTGCTTTGTAACTTGCTTTTAATTTTATTAATACAAGCCCAATCTGAAATTAAATAATAATAAAAAGATAAGTGTAACTTAACAAGAAAATACCTATAAAATAGTAACAAAATTAATAATAAAACAACAGTTATACAATATCCAAACAATAACAACAAAATAGCAACAACATAATAGTGAAATTGTAGCAAAATAGTGGAAAAAAAAGAAGAAAATAGCATCAAAATAGTAAAAAAACAATAAAAATATTTTTTTTTTTGGAAATTCAGGTAGGGGCCAGGCTCAAGCACAAAAAGCCTTAGCTGAGGCTCAGCCCATTTTTTAAATGGACCTTATTTTTTTGCCCAAACATATTTTTCGGGCCTAATTTTTACCTAAACCTTCCCACTCTTCGGGCGAGCCATCTGGCCTGACCCATAGACAAGTCTAATTTAATTGCAATTAAATTAAAATAAAAATCTAAAAAAAATAAATAGATATATATAATAATCTAATAAAAATGATTTTGAAACTAAAATTTAAATAACCCATAAAATTTAAAGTAAAAATTAAAATTTTATATGTACTGTATGGTAATAAATACATTAATAAGTTTAGAAATGTTCTCCCTTTCCACTTTTAACAATCCTTTTCAGGTGAATTGTAGTGGAGAAGGTAAAACACATTTCAAGAAAAAAAAAATCACATTACTTTTCCGGGTAAAATACCTAAATATACCAAAAAATTCTTTTAATTACGGAAAAGGGCTGATTTCTAAAAAATTTACGGAAAAGGGTCGTTTCCTCTCAAAACGTGTCCACGTCAGCGCGTTTTGTGGGGAAAAATCAGCAAAGCGCGCCCCTGAGGACGCGCTTTGTGCCACATCAGCAAAGCACGCTTACGTGGACGCGCTTTGCTAATATGGCACAAAGCGCATCCCCAGGGGCGCGCTTTGCTGCTGAATCACCAGGAAAACGCGCTGACGTGGACGCGTTTTTGCCCTCCCTCCCCGTCCAATTAGGTTATGACATTCTAAGATTTCTGGGCTAGGGTAAAAATATATTTAGGGTTTTGGGCAAAATATATTAGCCCAAAAAATTAATTGAATTTTTTTGACAGTTGTATCTGGTAAAATAATTTTGAGAAGACGTATCTGAACAAACAGTGGCCAAAAACGCTTCAAGCAGGATGCACTGTCAGCAAGAGTACTGAAAAGAGCTCCCACGTGGACGCTCTTTTGCTACAGTAGTCTTCGGTAAAATAATTTTGAGAAGACGTTTCTGAACAAACAGTGGCCAAAAACGCTTCTAGCAGGATGTATTGTCAGCAGGAGTACTGAAAAGAGCTCCCACGTGGACGCTCTTTTGCTACAGTAGTCTCCGGTAAAATAATTTTGAGAAGACGTTTCTAAACAAATAGTGGCCAAAACGCTTCCAGCAGGATGCACTGTCAGCAGGAGTACTGAAAAGATCTTTCACGTGGACGCTCTTTTGCTATAGTAGTCTCCGGTAAAATTAGACTATAAATCAGCCAAATTTCATTCTCAGGTTGCATAAGGGAAATTGAGGCAAAAGAAAAATAGAAAATGAAAATGAGTGAAAGTATTAATGCTGTTATTTACTACGATGGTGAGGTTTGTGACACCGAAAATGGTGTTGTTTTTTTATCAGAGAACACAGCGCGACTGGGTTTTAATCGGAACATCGATTTGGTAGAACTTTGCAAAAGAATTAAGCATAAAATCTTCGGAACAACGCCAATGAAAGTTCAGTCTATTAAGTATAGATTTTGTGCTTCGGTTGATCTGGTGAGATATGACTCATTCGACATCAAAGGTCCTCGGAGCTTTGAGGCAATGGTGGAGACTCATCTTGCCAGTGGATCACCCTATCTTGAGGTATATGTACAATTTTCATCTCCAAGTGATCTTTCTTCGACCTCAACATCTACTGCTATTCGAGGGGAATACACGACCCCAAGCCGACACTCTGTTAGTGGGAGGCAAAACACGGAAGTGCCCGTGTTCAGTGGTAGTATGGAAAACATAAACTCTGCACGACACTCGGTTGGTGGATGGGACATGCATATCCATCCTTCGACGTCCGATGATAGAAATATGTATTGAGGGACGTCATCAACTTCTAGTGGTTGGCAATCCACATATGATTGGGAACGTTACGAAAGATGTTTAAGGAGGGATAATGTACTCCCCACGACATCCACCGGCGAGGGGCCATCGTTCGTTGCAGATTATGGTGGGTCGGATGATGAGTCCGATGTGGATCTACCTCGGGAGCCCGGGCCCGATGGTGCAGAAGTTGGATTATTTTCTGAACAGGAGCCTGTTCCAACCGTACCTGAAGATGTTGAGGGCGGTTCAGACGAAGAAGAAGAAGATCCGCTATTCAGAGCGTACTCGCCTCCAGCCCACATGCATAATGTCGATCTATCTCAAGACGATGCATTGGAGTTTCCTGAACTACCACACCCGACGCGTGACTGTACAACTTCGTCGTTGGATTCGGACGAATTAGAAGTTAGTAACCAGTTTTCCAACAAGAATGCTTTTCTTACTGCATTGAAACAATACAGCATCAAGAACGGGGTTAACTACAACGTGGTTAAATCCAAGCTCGATAAGTACGAGGCGAAGTGTGCAGTGCAAGACGGTACATGTTCATGGAAAATTATGGCGTCGTTGAGGAAAAGGACAGGCTTGTGGGAGATCAAAAAGTACAAAGGTCCACATACATGTCTTGCCGGTACAGTACCACTATGTGTTCTATGTTTTTGAATAATACTAATATTATGTAATGTTGCATTATTTAACGTACCGCTCCATGGATGTGTAGTGTTCAAGCGTCTGTTCTGGACATTTAAGCAATGCCGAGATGCATTTATATACTGCAAGCCATTAGTACAAATTGACGGTACCTTTATGTATGGTAGATATACGCATCGGCTATTGCTAACTGTGGCACAGGACGGCTGTGGGAGAATCCTTCCGATTGCGTTCGCAATAACACCGAGGGAGTCAGCTGATGACTGGGACTGCTTCCTATCTAGGTTAAGGAGGCATGTTTGCCCCCAACCTGATATATGCGTTATATCGAATCGGGGCCCTGCAATACTAGCCGCAATAGAACGCCAGGGAAGCATGTGGCATCGCACACACCATCGCACACACTTCGTGTGACGGAGTTTGACAGGCCGAACCAAGGTATTGTTGGCGGGCAGTATCGTCTACACTTGACAAATAGGACCTGCGACTGTGGGATATTTGATGCACTTCGTTACCCATGCGCTCATGTACTTGCGGCTTGTCAGAATCTCCGTCTTGATCCCATGAGCTATGTCGACGAAGTTTATAAATTAGAAAACATGTACAACATGTGGAGACACGTATTCTCACCAGTCCCAGATGAACGTAAGTGGCCGTCGGTATCGCTTGCACCGTATAAGCTGTTGCCGGATAGACAACTGAGGCGCAAACCAAAAGGTTGACCTTATTCGAGTAGAATACGCAACAATATGGATATTCGAGAAACGAGCAACCAAGGTAGGTTGTGCGGATGGTGTAGGAACCCAGGCCATACATCTCGCTCGTGTCCAAATCGGAATAGTTGACCGTCTTCTTAGCTTTTTTGTCTCTTGGTGGCTATGTAATTTCTATTTTTTTTTTATGAAAACGGGAACTTTTGTACAAGAACTTTTATTTTATTAAAGTTATTAAAATTAAATTACAAAAAAAAAAAAAAAAAACAACGTTTTAATTTATTAAATATATTAAAACTAAATTACAAAAAAAAAAAACAAATTCTTATTTTATTATATTACATATATTAAAATTAAATTATAAAAAAACTTAAACAATTTCTATTTTATTTAAGATATTAAAATTAAAGGAGAAAAAAAAACCATTTCTATTTTATTAAAGATATTAACATTAAATTACAATAAAAAATAAAAAACTTTTATTTTATTAAATATAAAAAAAATTAAAAAAAAAACAAATATTAAAAATATATTAAAACTAAAACAAAAAAAAAAAAATTCTTAGATAATTACATATATTAAAATTAAAACAAAAAAAAAACAATTTCTATTTTATTAAATATATTAAAAAAATTACAATAAAAAAATTAAACCATTTCTATTTATTAAAGATATTAAAATTAGATTACAATAAAAAAATAAAAACTTTTATTTTATTAAATATATTAAAAATAAATTACAAAAATAAAAAAAAAAAATAAAATTTTAAATTATTAAAAAAATTAAAATTAAATTACATATAAAAATAAACAACTTCTATTTTATTGAATATATTAAAATTAAATTACAAACACAAATAAAAAACAACTTTTATTTTATTAAAAAATTAAAAAATTATATTACAATTAAAAAATAAAAAAGCCGGTCCGAATCAGTGTTGATGCCGGTCGGAATCAGTGCCACACGGGGGTGGTCGGCGGTTACGCGCTGGATTCCTCCTTCTTCTAGCTTCCGGCGGGGGTCGTGGAACCTCGAGCGAGGATTCTGGTTCCTCTGGCAGTGTGTTTGGTTGTGGGTGTTGCGAGGATGACCCACCTTGATAAAATAACGACCCGGAGCTGTTTGCATAAACTACGGCGGGGGTGTTTGAATCCCGTATGGCGAAGGAGACTGCTAGAAAGAAGTGTTCCCCGACGACGCCTCCTGTGGTCCCTCACGCGACGACGGCCTCAAGATCGGCTGGCCAGCCGGAGTAGTCGGGAACGGACTCGAACCCGGCCATGCATTCCAACCTGGGCTGGGACTGGGAAAAGGAAACATATACGGGTTAGGATACATATAAGGGGTAGGGTACGCACCTAGCATAAAAGGTAAAGGCTATGATGTCGGTGTCGTCGGCTGAACTGATGGGCCTGGTGACTGTGTCGGCTCTGTTGATGGCCCCGTCTCATCACCCCTTCTCTTTGGATTTAAGAGGCCCCGACGTTCCCTTTGTTGACAAAGTTGTCGTCGCCTCTCTTCTTCCGACAACAGATACGGCTTATCATGGATCCTAAACCATGGCATGTATTCCGGCACGCACACTGACTCAGGAACGACGATCGGTTCCCGGATAGGTAAATAGTCATATCGGTTCTCCTACATCTCGATATATGCTGACCAAAATCTTGGCCAATCCGTGTACAACTGCCGTAAGTCCACTTTGTGCTCAGCATCAAGCACCTCAGGTGGCACGGGAATCGGTTGCCGGAATCCAAATTGTTGCAGAACCAGATCTGACTGGTGCATCTCCACGGTCGAATAGGTGATCAATGGGACCTTCACGTGCCAACTGTTCGGATTTTGCAAGAACTCCTCCGGAATTACTGCCCGAATTTCTGGATCCTCGTACGGTGTCCATTGAAACTATATTAACATTACCAAAATATTAGTTATATACATAATACTAAACACTAAATACGAAAAACTAAATTATAAATACGAAATTCGAAACTTACTTGTGATTCCGACTGTTGGTCCAATAGAAGCCGTATATCTTCAAGCGAGGTATGTATTCCAGCATAACTCGCCGAATGGTTCCACCTAATTAAATAAATTTTTATCATACAATTATACTATAAATCTACGTAATAATTGTAAAATATAACATTAAATTTACCTCGTTATCAGTGGGAACGAATATGGGTGGTCGAGTCGAGAATGTAAAAATGGAAATCGAAACCGTGCCTATGACTGCAGTAGTGATAGACAACCTTTGATTTTCGCTTTACTCGGCCGCGTCGCCTCGCATATCTCCCGATACAACCTCGATAGCACGACAAACCCCCAACTTAATTCACCGGCTGCTCTAAAATCAACAAGTTTCAGCAGCTATTTCAAGTGTACGAGGTTTCTAGACAGGTCCGGCATCAGATAACCTCCAATTATCTCTAGAATGTATGCCCGAGCATACCGTATTCTTTCTATTTCGGTCGAACCCTCATTCGGCTCCAGGAATGTGTCTCGTAACCAGGCCATCTCGATCCGACCTCCCTGAATGTTATCTGGAATGGCACCTAGAAGCTCGTAGCATACGACCATCCAATCGGTAGAAGTTGCGGACTCGGTGACTACCGACCCGTCCACCGGCAATCCCAACTGCAACTGCACATCTTCCAGAGTGATGGTACACTCTCCGCATGGAAGATGGAAAGTGTGCGTCTCGGGTCTCCACCTCTCTATCAACGCACTGATCAAAGTCGGCTCCAACTTGAACCCCCGGCCTATCGTGGCCAGGTGCCAAAAACCCGCTTTCCGCAGGTAATTCTCGATCAACGGCGATGGGGGACCATGCATATTGCGAATATAACATTGCAACACCCGATCTACAGACTGTTTAAAAAATTGTAAAATAAAAATTAATTAAAATTGCATAAAACTAAAAAAAATTAAATAATATTGAAAAATTAAATTTAAAACTTACCATTTACATTTGATCGACGGAGATGTGCTTGTTGTCTAGACGAAGTAATTCCCCGACCATTTGTAATACGATCGAAAATTTTAAAAGTTTCAAAAAAATATATTAAAAAAATTAAAAAGGGATTTTTTGTAAATATTAAAGGACTATTTCAAAATTTCAGAGGAAGTTTGAAGGACTTAAAGAGAATTTTGAGAGGAATTTGAGAGGAATTTGAAAGGAATTTGAGAGAAGAATGAGTAAGGATTAAAGTGTGAAAAAAAATAAAAGGGTTGGGGGTTTTTATAGTTTTTTTTTACCGTTGGGCCCCCAACGGTCAAAAAAATTTTGGCCGTTTTTTTTACCGTTGCAGGGCTAAAGCGCGCCCCTGGGGACGCGCTTTGCTGGTTTTTCCCCACAAAACGCGCTGACGTGGACGCGTTTTGTAGGGAAACGGCCCTTTTCCGTAAAATTTTTAGAAACCGGCCCTTTTCCGTAATTAAAAGAATTTTTTGGTATATTTGGGTATTTTACCCTACTTTTCCATTAATTTTTAATCCATTCGGGTGATTAATCAAAATCTTTTTACAAAATTCTCTACCAACCAGAAGTCATAACTCGTCTTGTAAAATCCGATTTAATTCAAAAAATTTAATAAAATATTTAAATTTTGAATTAAATAGTTCGAGTTATTCGTATTAATTGAGTTATTCAGATTAACTCGAATAAAAAAATTAAAATTTTCGATTTAACTCGAATATGAATTATACAATTCGAGTTATCTAAATATTTAGATATTCTGAAGTTGAAGTCAAAACCATTAAGTTAAAAAACAAAACAATTATATTGTTTATGTAGTTATATAATCTTGTATTTCGTCTACTAGTTAAATAATCGGTCTATGTAAACGCAATATTGAGTATAAATAATAGGATTTGTTAACTCGAATTTTTTGACTCGATTCGATTCGAAAAATTTTCAAATTGAATTCGGTTACTAAAATATGATTCGTCAACTCGACTAACTCGAATTTTTTTACTCAATTGAATATTCACCCCTATTTCTAAACTATAACAGTTAATGAAACTCGTGAAGTCATAAAAAATTCAAGTAAATGTTTTAAACTTGAGTTTTATGAATACAAAAAATACTTTTAAAAGCTATTTTAAATTATAAAGTTTGTTGAGTATAAATTAAAATTGAATACAAAATATAATTATATTGTTTGATAAAATATAATTTTTTTAAAATTTAAAGGTGGGGTATTTGAAGGATTTAATAGAGATAAAATAAAAATAATTGAAACAAATTCTACATTAAGATATAAATAGTTATTTATCTACTTTTTATTTTTCACGTCTTTTCGTAGAAAAATCCAATCATTTGTTTTTTTATTATGAATCTTCGAACTTGCTTAAAAAAAAAAAATCATTATTAATTTTCAATTCATTTAATTTTTTTAATTGATTATCCTTAGATAATGTTCTCCAAGTTCAACTCCATTTATTAAAAAAAAAATTTAAGTAATGGTAGCATAAACATTCATTTTATAACAATAAAGTTAAAGCCTTGAATATTTAAAAAAAAATTCAATTAAGCCCTTGAATGTTAAAATTTCAATTAATTAAGCTCTTTGATAGTTAAAGTTAACAGTCAATTGTTATAGTTAAAATTTCAATCAATTAAGGCATGGTGTAGCGTTTGTTTACATTATCCTTTAACCATGTGGTTGAGGGTTTGATCTCCATTCATGAGAATGGAGCATATTTCATGGTCGGTCATTTATCTATTTGGAGAGCACTCATAGTGAGGAGATTAACCAATGTTGTTGTCGATGGATACCTTGATTATGACAAATAAAAAATAACAACTGCCATTTTTTTTGGATTATTTTTGCCACGTGTTACACTAAGATTGTGCCACGTGGTGAAAAATATTTTAATTTTTTATTAAAAATCATATAAAACCATAAAAATTATTCAAGAATTATAAAAATACATAAAATTAGAAAAAAATATATAAAAAATATCTATTGTGAAAACATAAAATTATAGAAATATAATTGCTCCCCCGAATTCCATGTTTCCTCTAACTCATCCAACTGGATTCTCCCTTAGAATCAACTTATTTCGATTGTGAAAATCTCCATCCGATATTGAGCAATTTGCACAAATGGTTGATTGCATTTTATAATGTTTTTTTTTTTTTTTAAAGTGAAAAGAAAACCCAGTTATATGGAATTGGTTTATTTTCTATGCATGTGGATCACCAATTGAACAAGCATAGACGACAAGGTGGACTCGTGAAAAGAAAACATTTGTTGTATCATTGTTGTTTCCATATTCTCGCCTACCCAAAGCAGAAATAAAGGGTGAATTTGGCATATTCGCACCATTTCTACCTCCTTTCTCCCTCTATATAAACCTCTTCCCACCCAAGCTGCCATTGCCAAAACCCATCAACTTCACCTCTATTCTTCTTACTTGAGACCTATATTTAGTCTTGAAATTTGACTGTGAAAATGGGTTTCACATTTGCATATCGACTTATCTTAGTCGTGGCAATTGCTTCCGTGTTGGGAATAAGCCTAGCCAATAAAGACTGGGGCTCCCCTAATTTCAACTACACTGGTTGGGGTTGGGGTTGGGGTTGGGGCTGGGGCTCCTCGAAGTCTAACCACACTGGTCAAGGCTTTAATAACCATCCCTTGAATGAAACTCAAGGACCCAAAAAGATCATTGTTGGTGGATCAGAAAACTGGCATTTCGGCTTCAACTACTCCGAATGGGCATTCAACAATGCACCATTTTACTTCAACGATACTCTAGGTGAGTCCATAATATCACATTTTAAAAACCAAAGAAATGGGAAGCTACCTTGTTTTTATATTTATTTGTTGAAATAAATTATGTTTTGAACTGGTTTGCGTAGTGTTCAAGTACGATCCACCAAGCAACACCACATTCCCTCACAGCGTTTACTTGTTCTCTGACCGATGGAGCTACTTGAATTGCGACTTAAAGAGAGCGAAGATGGTGGCAAATGCAACCCAAGGCGGTGGCGACGGATTCGAGTTTGTGCTGAAGAGGTGGACGCCCTATTACTTTGCTTGCGGTGAACGTAATGGCTTCCATTGTAAGGTCGGAGGAATGAGGTTCATGGTGATGCCACTCTTTCGTTGGCATTACTAAAATACTTGGGAGATGATCACAAATTAAGGAATATCGACATCCAATATAACAAAGATATTTAGACTTTGATGACAAAATTAATGTGTAATTGTTTGTTAAAATAATGAATAAATTAATTTCTTCTTCTTATTATTTTTTCTTATTATTATTTTATCAACAATCTCGTTACAAGTTTTGTTTTTATTACACAATGTTTAGAATTATTCATAGTCTCTTTCCAACCTATAAATAGGAGAATAATGCGCTTCAATACACTCGAACCCACATATTCTTGCATTAACAACAATATCTATGACAATTGAGCTCAAACTTAATCCACTTCTTAATTTATTTCAAAAGAAAAAAAATACATCTTTAATTTCTCGACCTTTACTTAGTTAACTCGTTTAAAAGACATTAAATCTTCTTTAATTCTAGACTGATCTGTAAGTTTGAACATCCATTTGCCATGTTAATGTTAAGTGATATATATACGTGGCTTATAGGGATAGAAAGCCTTTAAGAAAGAAAATTTTATGCCCTTCAACTTAATTCACACTCAATTAAGTTGTTATCATTAATCCAAAAAATCAATTAAGTCCCTTAATTGTTGATTTTCATCTTTGGTCCGGTTAACGATTAAAATTAGCTAATCGGATGGTCGCATTTACTTAATTCATATTTAATTTTCTATTTTTCTAATAAAAAATTATTAAAAATTATAAACACAATGTCAAATTTAGCCTCAATATTTGCATTTTTATTAATTTAGTCCTTATTCTTGTTTAAACTAAATTTAATCATTAATCTTTCAAAAAGAGTTAAAACTTCTTTTTTTTAATGAAGATGTTGACTAAAACATTAATTTTTTAATGATAGTGTGACAACCCGCGTTACATTTTGTATTTCATGTTGACATGGCATTATTTGTCTTCTATATTACGTCAATAAATAATTTAAAAATTATAAAAATATTAAACAAAACTCAAAATTTAAGAAATTATAAAAAAATAAAAAATAGCATGAAATACATTTGGATTGCCACGCAAGCTACTATGTTTAAAATTTTAACATTTTAATTAGTATTTTCATTATTTTTGTTTAAAAAATAACAATTCCATTCTTTTTGAAAAGTTTATTAAATTTTTTTTTAAAGTTAAGAGCTAAATTTAACTCAAAAAATTTAACTCGCAATTGGAGATGGAGAAGGAGGAGTGGCTATATTAGCCAAGGTGGAGGTGCAACAAAGGTATTGGGTTCATGCAAGCATTGGGTTAAAAAATGTTTTTTTCAAGTTTTTATAATTTTGTATGATTTTTCTTATAAATTTTTATATTATTTATAAAAATAATAAAAGATTAAATTTGGAGTTACCATTTATCATTATTTGATAGGTTGATTTTAATAATCAACAAGATTAATAACGAAAACCGATAAATATAAGAGTTAATAGTAAAAGTTGAATGGGTACAAGGGGCTTAATTAAATTTTTAATTATTTTTGGTTTAAGAGCTTTTTAGAGGGATGAGTGGGAATTTATATTTATTCAATCAAAGTAGAGTAGATGAACTAAACAAACATGGCATAATGAAGTCCCAATGCATTAGAAAGTGCAAGATTAAGGTAGCCTACTTCAACATGCTAAAATCATGGAACGTAAAAGTTACTATTCCTGACTTATAGTTGAATGTTTTTGAATTGCCTTCTATTCCTGGCCATAGTTTGAAAATGAAAATGACAATCAACAGGTAAAGCTGTCATTATTACATCACATAAACGTATGACTAACTATGTCCTGGCAACCCCAGATCAAAGTATGGGACTTTTCACATTTTGTTATGGTAGTGGAGAAGACGTAACACAATCCAAGAACTAAAACTGAACTGAATGATCAAAGGCAATTTACAAAATTCCCCACCTACCACCATTAGCCAACGGCGGCACCTCGGCTCACCTACCATCACAATCATATAATTTTTCACACTACTTCTAAACTTTAACTGTTAATGGAAACACAAGGAAATGGTAAACACAGTTCAATGCTCTCTGACCAATAACTTTTAAAACCCAAGAAAAACCAACACCAACCCCTACAATTCCCAAACCCAAGCAAAATCAACATTTAAAATGGGTTTAGTTCCAGAATCTTTCAAGGCAGTTTGGAGTTCGGTATCAATATGAGAAAAAAAAAAGATTTTAAGTATCAATGTGGAAAACATGTATAATTTGAAGGCTAAAATGCGAATAAAGCCAAATATTTGCCATATCATTGCTGTTTCCATTTTCTCGCCTACCCAAAGCAGAAAAAAAGGTCAGTTTGGCAGATTTGCACCATTTTCCACCTCCGTTCTCCCCTTTATATAAACCTCTTCGGCTCTTCCCCAACATGCCATTGCCAAAAACCATCAACTTCAACTCCATTTTCTTTTAGCTGAACCTTATATTAAGTCTTGAAATTTGACTGTGAAAATGGGTTTCACGTTTGCATATCGACTTATCCTAGTTGTGGCAACTGCTTCCTTGTTGGGAGTAAGCCTGGCTAATAAGGACTGGGGCTCCCCTAACTCCAACTACACTGGCTGGGGTTGGGGTTGGGGCTCCTCTAAGTCTAACCACACTGGTCAGGGCTTTAATAACCATCCCTTGAATGAAACTCAAGGATCCAAAAAGATCATTGTTGGTGGATCAGAAAACTGGCATTTTGGCTTCAACTACTCCAATTGGGCATTCAACAATGCACCCTTTTACTTCAACGATACTCTAGGTGAGTCCTTAATATTACATTTTACAAACCAAATAAATGGGAAGCTACCTAGTTTTTATATTTATTTGTTGAAATAAATGGTGTTTTGAATTGGTTTGCGTAGTGTTCAAGTACGATCCACCAAGCAATACCACATTCCCTCACAGCGTTTACTTGTTTCCCGACCGATGGAGCTACTTGAATTGCGACTTAAAGAGAGCAAAGATGGTGGCAAACACAACCGAAGGCGGTGGCGATGGGTTCGAGTTTGTGCTGAAGAGGTGGACACCCTATTACTTTGCTTGTGGTGAACGTAATGGCTTCCATTGTAAGGTCGGCAGCATGAGGTTCATGGTGATGCCACTCTTTCGTTGGCATTACTAAACTCTTGGAGATTATCTCAGAGAAAGATCGACATCCAACATAATTCACATACATATAGAGTTTTATTTCACTTTGTTGACAAAATTAATGTGTGATTGTTTCTTAATATGGTTGAGAAGCTACTAGTTTGGTTTATTTTATGTTGTAATGATGCAAAATAAGACATGTTATAATTGCATTTAAAGATTATATTGATGAATAAATTAACCTTTCTTAATTTGTTTTGTAATAAGTGAAATCTCTTAAATTGTATACTCTACTCATTTAAAAGGTAAATCTGTAATATTTAGAAATTTATTTAATATCATATATTATTAGAGTTAATACATTAATAATCAAATATTTAAGTTTTTACAAGTAAATGAATCACAAGTAAAGTGACAAAAGATCTGTATTCAAATCAATTAACACCAATCTCGAGTTCAATCTTGAATAACATTAACCTTTACAAAAAAAAGATTTTGGATACCAGCACGGAGTTGATCATTCATTGACATTATGGGTCATAGCAAAAAGGGCGGGAGGGGCCTTGGCCCCCTTTGACTGGATGGATTATTTGCTATTTTAATACTTTCTAAATGTAAATGGTTCAAAATTTTTTTTAGCTTGTTTTAAATAAAAGAAATGTAATTATGGCCCTTTAAAAGTTTAAAAAATAGAATTTAAATCATTTTAATGCAAAATTTTTAATTTTAACCCCAATTTTTTTTAGTTTTATCTTTATTCCCATCACATAATTCCTAGCCCCCGTTGATATGCTCATGGATAAAGACATGCGATAGAGGTGAAGTTAAAAATTTTTTTTAGAGGAGTCGAAATTAAATTATAATTTTTAAGATAGTAAAAATGTAATTTTATTATTTTAATAGTTTATATCTTTATAATTTTTAAAAAATTAAATCAAATTTTTATTATTTTAAAAATTTAAAATATAATTTTAACTTTACTAATTTAAAAATTATTTTTAAAAGTGAGGTACCCTGCCAACCCCTTCCATTAGCATATTATATACTCCTTCGCAAAGAACTTGATAGTGGCGAAGTCAAAGTGTTGAGTGTAGACAAAGGCCTTGTCTGTTTTGATTAAATGAAAAAAATTTTCCTTTAAATCCTCTCAAAATAGAAATCATTTAACTTAATCCTTTCAGCTCCTTGAATGAAATAAAAGATTACAAAAGATACGAGGCTACGGCTTATTGAGGAAAAAGAAAAAGACAATCAATCGAAATGTACAGCAAAGCTGTCATTGTTACATCACATAAACGTATAAGTAGGTGTGTCCTGTCAGAGTGAGATCAATGCATAGATATTCCCTTTGACTTTTCCTAATCAGTTTCAGGTCAACTGGTAAACTTGTAGTGGAGAAGATGAAAACACATTTCAAGAACCCAGAAAACGAAACATTGCTTTCGTATTATTTTATATACAAACGAATTATGCTGATCCATTCTGACTGAGTTAATCGAAGGCATTTTAGAAAATTCTCCACCAACTCCCAATGGGAAGAAGAAGAGTGAGTTGGGTAAAACGTGGTTTATTGTACAATGACCTGTGAATCGTGTTTTCCATATGGAGCCAACCAATGTAGAAAAAACGAGGGTCAATCGAATTTGGAAATTTAACATTTTGAGCTTACAATCTGTGTTTCATCAGTTACACAACTTGGTCTAAGAAAAAACATGGGTTTTACAGGTTCTGCCACACTCGTGATAGTAACAATGGTAGGTGCAGGCTTGTGGGGAATGACAATGGCTAACAGGGGCTGGGGCTGGGGCCATTATCATCCCTTAAATCAAACCGAAGGACCCAAAACGATCAATGTTGGTGGGTCAGAAAATTGGCACTTCAACCCCAAAATGGTCCATTCTACTTCAATGATACTCTAGGTGAGAGTTTATTTAACAAGGGTTTCTTTCTTTCTTTCCTTTTTTTTTTTTTTGTTTTATTTATTTTTTGGTCGACATTTGGCATTTGATAGCTAAGGGCAAATTCAATAAATTTTTTGAAGGCCTAAGATGAAATTAAAATATTTTGGAGGAGCCGAAGCTAGAAATATTTATTTTAAAATTATTTAATTAAATTAATTATGTTGTAACCATTTTTTTGTAAAACGGGTCGACTTTTTATTTTGGAAATGAAAACGAAAAACGGGAATTGCCACCAATCCTTTTTGATGAGGTGTGATCGGATCACCTCGTAATTCAATCATTTTAATAAAATTTGAATTTACTAAAACGACAATTTTTGGTCTATGAAATACAAAAAAATAGGTTCGAGAGTCGGTTACGCACGAGGAAGGATTAGCACCCTCGATACGCCCAAAATTGGTACCTAGTTGATTAATTGATGTCTTTATGTCGAAAGTCGAAAACTCGAACGAGGAAGGATTAGCACCCTCAATACGCCCAAAATTGGTACCTAGTTGATTAATTGATGTCTTTATGTCGAAAGTCGAAAACTCGAAAAGAAATTAAACTACGATCCTTCTTTGCATTATGTATATTTTATTTTGAAATGTTTGAACAAGTCGAAAATATATTAAAGACCTTCTTATTTTGAGACAACGAAACGTCACATCCAGTAAGTTAGGACACGACATTTCAAATCTTGGAGAATAATTTGGTCTTTGATTTTTATTTTTGAAAGGATATTCAATTATTCGATTTTAAC
Organism: Gossypium australe; assembly: GCA_005393395.2. Classification (NCBI taxonomy): domain Eukaryota; kingdom Viridiplantae; phylum Streptophyta; class Magnoliopsida; order Malvales; family Malvaceae; genus Gossypium; species Gossypium australe. The sequence goes on from CM016626.1 coordinate 31,111,518, forward strand.
GAGAAAAGTCGAAACTCAGTAAGTTAGGGCACAATTTTATCGAATCTTTCAAATACGGAACATTGCCTCTTTTTTCGAAAATTTCATTGACATGTTCAGATAAAAATTAATGATATAAAATATTATGTTGATGAATGACGGTACAAACGATGATATATGAATGAAATATCGTATTAAAATGGCAATAATGAATATGCTAATGAAAACCACATACGATAATCACATAATGTACATTATTTTAACATTACTATAAACAATCCAAGAAAAATAAAATAGACAACCCATGAAGTTAATAATAATATTAGGAATTAAAACAATGCACGAAAGAGAATACCAAATTTTCAAACATTATAAGGACAAAGAGATATATGTATACACGAATAAATGTTGAGGAAAAAAACGATTTGAAATGTTGATAATGAAATTAAAAAACAAATAAGAGTGGTGCCACTTATAATAAAGCACAATAATAAATAATAGCAATCATAATAATAAATAATACATTAACAAACGAATAATAATAATAAAATAAATGTATCAAAAAAAAAATAATAAAATAAATAAACAAATAAGAATAACATCAAACATTAAAAAATAAAAAAGAATAAATAAATAGGTAAAGCAAATAAATAACTTAAGTATCTAAATAATAATAGATGAGTAACATAAATATATGTAATACTGAATTTAAATAATTAAAGGTAAATGAACAAATAAACAAACAAATATAATAAATATAAATAATAGATAAATATAACATAAGATGAAAATAAAAATTCTAATATAACAAAAATATAAATAAATAATAAAACAAATGGATAAATAAATAAAAATAAATGTAAATATAAACACATTATATAAAAGGGGTTGAAATTAATTAAATCAAGGACGAAATCGAAATTAAAATAAAGTCAAAAGGACAAATTATAAATAAATAAAAAAAAGGGCTGAACGAAGAACTAAAATGAAAAGCGCGTGAAACTGTAAGGGCTGGATGGGAAATTATTCCCAAGCCCTATGCACAGCGTTTCAATGTGGGCTAAAATGAAACAATGTAAAATTATATAGCAAGATTAAAAAATAAAATAAAATAAAGAACAAACACGGGCGGAATTGCGATGCGCCGCAAAAGCGGAGGGACTGTGTAACATCCTAGATTAGGGGTTATGCGTTCGTGTGTAATTCATGAGATAGTGGGCTCAGTGGGTGTGTTGGATGTGTTCTGAGGAGTTCTAGGAACCCTAAGGTGTATGGAAATGTATGGAAATGTATGGAAACGTTAAGTTTAAAAGAGGAAAGTGAACATTTTTGGAAACTAGGGGATGTAAGGAAATGATGTGGAAATGATTCAAAAGAGGAAAGTAAACATTTTTGGAAACTTGGAAATGTAAGGAAATGTCAAGTTTAAAGAGCCAAACGAAAATTTTTGGAAACTTGGAAATGTAAAGAAATGTCAAGTTTTAAGGCTTAAAAAGAGAAAACTAAGGCAAAGTGGCCTTAAGAAAAATAATAGGAGGAATTTGACACACAAACAGGCTTGGAAAAGTGGCCTGGAAATGCCACTTAAGGCCCAGGTAAGTGACGCCACCTACATGAGCAAGTGGGCCTGAGTTCGAGTCACATGGGAAGCAAATAAAAGAAATTTTATTTTGCTTCCAGAAGAAGTGAGGTGGACGGCACAAGCTATTTAAAAAGGAAGAGTTTTATTCTCTTTAAAATTCGGCTAAATGATGGATAAATAAGGGATTTATTTATCATTATTTTCAAGAGATAATGGTTGGATTAAATTCTTTTATTTAGTGATAATACAAAGGATAAAGCTATCAAATAGAAGAGTGGTGGCCAAGTAAGGGACTCTAGCTAGTAAATTCGGCTATAAAAGGAATAGAGAGACCATTCAGCATTATTTACTCTTCCTTAATAACCTCTGCCGAATTTTCTCTGCAACCCCTATTCTTTTCTTCTTCATTCTTCTCCTCTCAATATTCCAAAAGCCAAAAGCTTGCTAAGATCAAGACCATAGCCGAATAGTTTGAGACTTCAAGCAAAGGAACTGTCGATATCTAAAGTAAGGGTAAGATCTCATTCGATTTCCATCCTTTTTCTTTTAAGATTTACCGAAATCTAGGACTAATCCCATTAGAAACTTGTTTGCTGAAATTTGGAAGGATCTTTCGGGATTTATTAAGTGTCGACTACAAGGAATGAGAAGTTCTTTTCCCGAAGGTACACCATAAGCTACGTGTTCCCTAGTTATTCGGTGAGATTTGGGATTTAAAATCCACAAGGTAAGTCATATTTAACATTCGGCTAAGGGTTATTTGTTATGAATAAATGTTAGAAATTGATCTAACATGAAGTTATAGGGATTTCGACCGACATATAAGGCAAGGAATACTTTCGGGATTTGGAAATTGCAAGGTAAGTTTTAGTGTACTAATCCTACTAGGATTTGGATTTATGGCCGAATGGTTCTTTACTAAGTATTAAATGATTGATTAAATGTAGAGATCTAAGATCTAAGGCATTAGATCAAGCTTTCCGGGATTTGGATTGGAAACCCTAAGCGAATCAGGTGTGTACCCCACACTATCTTTTAATACGTTATATGGCAATATGTAATATATGTATGTATAAGAATGTGAATATGGCTAAGTACCCTAATGTGGTACAAAGTACTCAAGTACGTTTCCTACTCCTACTAGGATTACGAAATATGTTATATTTTAACATGTGAAAAGTGACATGAATGTGAATTTAAGTATGATATGCATGATATGAATAATATGGGGTATTCGGGTTATATGAGAAAGGGGAAGTGAATGTGGTGACTTCGGTCTCACTATCTGAATGTGGTGACTTCGGTCACATTATCTGAATGTGGTAACTTCGGTTACATTATCTGAATGTGGTGTCTCATGACACAATTATCTGGTGGCTATGCCACGAATTTATATGGGCGATGAGCACGTCGACTGCAGCGACTGCCTTCAATGGTGTGTAGCGGAAGGAGGGTTGACTTAGTAGTCCCCACGGTGTGCAGGTTGGTACGGGGATGTGTAGCGGATGGCATCTAGGTTTGGGTTCGGGATTGCATCATTATCTTGAATTATTATTATGTGAACATGATATGTATGGTATGCCTAAATCTATTAAATTTTAGTGTTGATTACACATTGAGTCTGTTTGACTAACCCCGTTGGGGAATATTTTTCAGGTGATGAGCAATAATGGACCGGGTCGGCAGGAGCTAAAGGTGGCCATGCACAGCAAACAAATTATTTAATCTGGACATTTTATTTTATTTAAGTACTCTACAATTTTTATTTTGGGTTTTGTTTTATGTAATAAGGCCATAGTGAACTATTTTATTTCTGTCTTATTGTTTAATTATGTTTACAAATTTTTATTAAGTTAAAGATTAAGTAATTTAATTTTTTTTTAATATACTCTGTATGTTTTATCACTTAAAATTAAAAAGGGTTTTCAAATAAAATCGAATTCGTTTTCAACTCAAGCCCAACCCAAAACAATATTTTTTTTTTAAAATCGCACAAGTTTTTCCTATGAAGCAAAAGAATTTGAACCGGTTTTCTTGAGGAACATACCAAATCTGGTCAAAGCTCGTGGGCCGGGTTTGGGGTGTTTCAGACTACGAGCGAAAATACCCCCTTTTTCAAAGAAACACGCGGATCCTGGCTTATGGATCGGGTCTCGGGTTACCCCCCTCAAAACGACGTTGTTTTGGCCTCCAGAGGGGTGATTAAAACTGCAGTGTTTTAATGCTGTTATTTAAACCCATTTTTATTTTTTTTATTTCAGCCCTTGTAGCGACGTAAAATTTGCTCGGGCGCTAATTGAGGCGATTATTGAAAATTTGAAAACAGAGTTTTGATTTTATTTAAAAAAGGGAGTCGCCATCGATCCTTTTTCCTAGGTGTGATCGGACACCTAATAAATCCTCCTTTTAAAAGAATTTTTTTCTTGAATTTCCTAAAAGAGGCTGAGTTTAGGTCTACGTCAAAATTCCAGAGAAAAATAGGGCTCGGGAGTCGATTACGCGCGAGGAAGGTATTAGCACCCTCGCAACGCCCAAAATTGGTATCTTGTTAAGCGCGTGTTGTCTTAATTTTCAAAAATACGAGTTCAATTTAATATTTAATTGTGATCTGATTGAAACACGAGAATTTTTGAAAACACGAGAATTTTTGAAAACACGAAAATTTTGAAACTCGAGAATTTTTTTTGAAACCCGAGAATTTTTTAAAACACGAAAATTTTTGAAACTCGAGAATTTTTTTGAAACCCGAGAACTTTTGAAAACACGAAAATTTTTGAAAACGGGAAAATTTTGAAACTCGAGATTTTTTTTAAATCCTGAGAATTTTTGAAAACACGAAAATTTTTTATCGAGAATTTTTTTAGATTTTTTTATTTTTAAAAGGGCGTATCGTATTTAACACGAACCAATGATATTCACCCAACATAGCGATGAAATCAACGACTGATAACATGATTATTTTGCATGATTTCTTGTATGTAATTCGGTTTATTTCTGAATTAATCCCTACTAAATTAGTGTTTTTATGATTTAATTCTTGTAAGGGACGCAATTGATCGAAAGCATGCTAAAAAGGGCCAAATTGAAAGAATATCATGGAAATGGGGCCAGATCAAAAAGATGGAGGAAGCCAAGGACTCGTCAAGCAATTTGATTTTGTAAAAAGCCAAGAATAGAAAATTCTATTTTTAGTTTATTTTTAGTTTATTTATTTATTTATTTATTTTTATTTTTAATTATTTAAGATTTTATATTAAATTAGTTAAGTCTATTTTTAGTAAATCCATTAGTATAAATAGGGGTTATTTGTAATTGGATAATCATCAATTAATTCTCTCTTTTCCTATTTCAATTTGAAGTTGTTTTTCTCTCTTTTCCTATTTCAATTTTGAATAGGATTTCTTTTATTCTATTTTTTTCAAGCCAACGACCAACATTCTACTTATTTTAATTATTTTTGTTTGTTTTCTCAAAATTGATTTAATTGCCTTCAAAGCCCCTTTCAAGCATGAGTAAAATCATGCCACACTAAACCCCTTTCAGCTTTAAGCCGTGATGCGTCGTTGAAAGCACCAAATATATCCTATTCCGTGTAAAATAGTAAAAATAATAGTAAAGGGGAAGTAGGGTCGAATCCTCAGGGACCGGATTATACGAATACTTGTTTCTCGAAATCCTGGGCAGAATCGTGCCCAAAAAAACCTGCGTTCCTAGAAAAATAAAAAAATAGAATTAATAGTTTCGATCTGGAAAAATAAAAATAAAAAAAAAAGAATTTAAGACGAATTGAAATTATGAGAATAAAGTACGAAAATTAAAATGAGGAAAATAAAAAGAAAGAGTTTAGAGAAAATTTCTTATGTGGAGAGATTCCAGCCTCCAGTTGCCTCGATCCGCCTTGGGTTCAATCCTTGGCTTCTAGATGATCCTTCTCAACCTGAATAAGCCAGTTATAGTGAAAGAGGACGCCTACGACCACCAGTTCCAAGGATTTAGACTTCAATTTGGTGGAACCTGACTCTAGCCAACAATCGCTCTTGTGGGATCATCTATGCTAGATCAACGTTTCTCAATGGCGAATCCCACGCCATTTTGTCTCTTGGGCTGGCCAACCTCTGACGCAGTAAGCTAACGAACCGACTGTGCAACCTTTTCAAAATATACAAAGCGGTCGTTCCTTGCACACGTTGAAAAGATCACTTTTTAAGGGACATGGACGGAAGCGTCAGCCCCGTAATGCGGAGAAATGATGAATACCCTGTTGAGAAGGCTAAATATGGATTCTAAACCTCAAGAACCCTTTTTGGGGATTTTTGGCAACCTTTGGCTAGAAGGGTTTTAGTGGCTCATAGTTGTGGTAGGAAAGAAAATATATAAATGGAGATTTTTTATTAAAAAGAAAAAAATGGAAAGAACAAAAGAGTTATGGGGAGAGAGTTTACAGAAAAAGATGAACCCCCATTTGAGTCACTTCATCCCCTATTTATAGTGCTAAGATAAGTAGACTAGTCCTACTTAAATTCCTAAAGATAATTACAAATAATCAAAGATAAATAAAATAAATCCTAAATTAAATAATCCTTAATAATTATCCTAATATTAATTATCCTAATATAATTAAAATAGAGTCTAATAAAACAAGTCTCTTCTTTTTGCATTTCAATCCTTGTGTCCTCCATGCTTGCACTTTTGGCACCAACTTTTCCTTTTGTTGCACATTGGTCCATTTTATCTTTAATTTCACATTTTTGACCCTTAATTTTGCTTTTGCCTCTAATTTAGTCCCTACAAGATAAAAGACCATAAATAGCCCAAATTAGTAGAATCATACTCAAAATAAATATACAATTAGCACATAAAAATATGTCATTCTAGAGTATTATCAGATTCCCCCTACTTAGCCCATGCTTGTCCTCAAGTATGGTTCTTAACCACTGTGAAGATTAGATCCTGAAAGAAATTTTACTCCAAAGTTTTATGAAGATTAGTCAAAAATGCATATGAAAAATAAGAGAACTTCTAAGCTTGCTTTAAGTAAAACAGAAAAAGTTTTCTAATTAACACACACAAAAATTTCGTCTTAAATTATTTCATGCTATTTAGGTAAATTACCAAACCTACTAAGACACTCTATTTATTTCCACTTTTAGTCCCCAGCTGAAATTTTATTAGTACTATATTTTTTTTTCTTTTCTCTTTTTTTTTCTTTTTTTTCTTTTTCTTCTTTTTTTCTTTTTTTCTTCTTTTTTTTCTTTTTTTCTTTTTTTTTATTTACTTAGGAATATATTTCTGGTTAGCGGAGTTTTACCCATCACGTCACACAACCTTTTGACGCGAAGTAGAATGACAACCCAAGCACCCTACCCCGGTTACTCAGTCAGTCACGTTCTGAGCCGCACTCATAACCTTGGTTAGCGGAGTTTTACCTATCACGTCACACAGCCTTTTGACGCGAAGTAGAATGACAACCCAAGCACCCTACCCCGGTTACTCAGTCAGTCACGTTCTAAGCTGCACTCATAACCTTGGAAACATTTATTAAATAAAATTTACACGAAATTTTAATTTTAAGAGGACTTAAGAGAAATAATCAAGTGTCGAAAAATAAGTTTTAGTAACCACCTAATAGACATGAACATAATTTGGGCATGCAAATGTATTAAGTGTCCACTTGATATTAAACTTGATCAATTTTACGAAAAGCAAGAGTTAACATTAATCATAATTATTTTTAGCCTAATAGAAATAAAACAGTGGAGATAAAATCAAACAGACAGAACCATAACTAACTCAGTAGCCAAGAATCATGCATGTAGGTCAAACAGTGGCAAGTCGTGGTCAAATTCTTGGGCATGAAAAGTGACAGAATATTCTTTAAAAAAAATGAATGGACAAAATGGAGCCTCAAGCAGCAAACATAAATCACAGCAGAAGACAACAGTAATACGAAGAGTACCTTCCCCTACTTAATACACATTGTCCTCAATGTGGACGCAAAAGAAATAAATAGGTAGAAAAGTTTAGAAAAACTCCCCGTGTAGCTACTGTCGATTGCGGAGGACTTGTGCGTGAAGGGGACGATGTGGCTAGAATAGGCTTGTTTGGCTGCAGGGATATGTCATTCTGGCTCACTTTCTGCCTCTTTTTCTTCGTATTTTCGCTCCATTTTACCTAGATGGAAGAAGAGAAATTTATTTGAATAAAATAAAATTGAAAGAAATTAAAAAGAAAAGAAAAGAAAAGAATAAATAATAACAAAAATGAAAACAAATAATAAAAGAAAAATAAAGATTGGGTTGCCTCCCAACAAGCGCTTGTTTTAACGTCATTAGCTCGACGACTTAAATGGTTCTATGGTGGCTCAAAATAAATCTTTTTAATCATGTGAGCTTGGAAATTCTCATTTTTTATCATATCCACCATATTTGGGTTTAATCGTCTTTGCGCCTTTTTCATTGGTTTCATATTTTCCTCCAAGGGGTCAATCTCTTTTAATTCGGCAATGGTCTCATCATCCTCCAAAAATGTGAATTTGAGATGCTCGAGAGGTGGTTTTAAATTTGGATCTGATGCCTGCACAACAGAAGGTAGAAGTTTAGTATCCATAGGAGCCAATAATTTATTAACAGATTCAAAATCATTAAACATCATTTTAGATTTATCTCCATAAATTGACTCAAAATTTTCTTCCACTAAAGAGTCAATTATGTCGACACAATTTACGGTCAAGATTTCACTGGGATGGCTAATGGCGTCGTAGACATTAAACTTCACGATCTCCCCGTCAAACTCCATCGTGAGAGTTCCACTTCGAACATCGATTTTAGTACTAGCCGTACTAAGGAACGGTCATCCTAACAAGAGATCTGAAGATCCGGGAGCACTATCCTCCTCCATTTTTATCACATAAAAATCTGCAGGAAAAATAAGTTTGTTAACTTTTACCAACACGTCCTCGAGGACTCCTTTAGGACGCACAACGGACCTGTCTGCCAGTTGAATGATAACACCTGTTTTTGTTAAAAAACCTGCATTAAGTGATTCATAAATAGAATATGGCATCACATTTATGGAGGCTCCTAGATCACACATAGCCTTTTTAATCCCCAAATGACCTATTTTGCATGGTATTGCAAACATGCCCCTATCCTTACATTTTGCCAGCATTTTTCGCTGTAACACTACGGTCACATTTTCACCCACATTCACCCTTTCATTACATGTTAACTTCCGTTTGTTGGTGCAAAGCTCTTTAAGAAATTTAGCATACCTCAGTATTTGCTTGATGGCATCCAACAACGGAATGTTGATCTCGACGTTCCTAAATGTTTCAAGGATTTCCTTGTCCTCCTTACCTCTTCGACATTGGTGGAATTGTTCTGGAAATGGAGGTTGAATTATGGGTAATGGGGGTTTTGCTCGGACCTGTTCGTCTTTCTCTGGCTTTTCCTGGGCGATTTCTTGGGCATGATTTCTGTCGGGAATCGATTCCAGTACCTTTCCACTTTGCAGCGTCACTGCATTTGCGTTTTGCCTTGGGTTTGGTTCTGTTTGTGATGGCAGCTTCCCTTGAGAGTTCAATTTCTCAACTGATATGGTCAGTTCTCTTATAGATGCCTCGGTTTTCTGTTGAAAATCCTTTATTTCTCTATGGAAATTAAGAGTTTGCTGTTGAAAATCAAGGACATTAGTTGCTAATTTATTGACCATGGTTTCTAGGAAATTACCTGAATCTCAAGGCTGTTGTGGAAGCTGATTTTGGTATGGCTGGTTATTTCGTGGATTGGCCCCATAACTCAAGTTAGGATGGTCCCTCCACCCTGGGTTGAAAGTATTAGCATAGGGATCGTAACGCCTTTGTGGTGGGCCAGGAAAGTTTCCCACGGCATCCAAATGAGCCATAGTGTCATCAATCAAAATGGGACATGCATCAGTTGTGTGCTCCGATGTAGCACATATTCCACATAACTGAGCTGGTTTAGCTTTTTCTGCAACAAGAGAGCTCACAATATTAGTAAGTCTATTAAGTCTATCTTCTATGGAAGAATTACTTAGCTGGTGAACCCTTCTAGGGGGTTCAGGATTGGCTCGGAATTGCTGAGAATTTGCAGCCATTGTGGAGATTAAGTCCCTTGCTTGTTGGGGGTCATGTTGACCAACGCTCCTCCACTAGCGGCGTCTACCATATTCCTCTCCATCGGTTTCAAACCTTCATAAAAGTACTGGAGGAGAGATTGCTCTGTTATACCATGTTGTGGGCAGCTCGCACACAACTTCTTAAACCGCTCCCAATAATCGTAGAGAGTCTCTGCTTCTTTCTGCCATATTCCCACGATCTTTCTTCTAAGCTCAGCTGCTCTAGATGCTGGAAAAAACCTGTTGAGAAACAAACGAGATAAATCAGCCCAAGTAGTAATAGATCTAGGAGGTAAATAAAATAACCATTCCCTAGCTGAATCTGCTAGGGAAAAAGGGAAAGCGCGCAATTTAATTTGATCCTTAGTTACGCCTTGAGGTTTCATACTCAGACAAACCATATGAAACTCCTTCAAATGTTTATGGGGGTTTTCATTTTGTAACCCTCGAAAAGTTGGCAGCAATTGAATTAACCCTGATTTTAGTTCAAAATCGGTATCCATAGTAGGATATGCGATGCACAGTGGCGGTTGTTCTGTCGGAGCTTCGGCCAGTTGCCGAATTGTTTGAGCCATTGGTTGAGGTGCTAAATTAGGGTTTCCGTCAACCCTAGTTTCAAGCGCCTCTGTAGGTGAATCGACTTCTTCTGCTTTACATTCAAATGTTTGAGTAGGGTTTTCGTTAACCTTAGACTCTGCTTCGTCGTCGATTCTGATTTCTGGGGGTGGATTGCTTTGAATCTCAACCACCGCTGACTGCTTTTTCCTTAGCTTTGTTTCCTTGCGATTAGCTTTTGCAGTCTTTTCAATTTTTGAGTCAAACGCAAGAGTGCCTGGAGCAGATCTGGTCATAGAAAACAAAAAACAAGATTAGTACGTTACTGATCCCCGGCAACGGCGCCAAAATTTGATGCGTCGTTGAAAGCACCAAATATATCCTATTCCCTGTAAAATAGTAAAAATAACAGTAAAGGGGAAGTAGGGTCGAATCCTCAGGGATCGGATTATACGAATACTTGTTTCTCGAAATCCTGGGCAGAATCGTACCCAAGAAAACCTGTGTTCCTGGAAAAATAAAAAAACAGAATTAATAGTTTCGATCTGGAAAAATAAAAATAAAAAAAAAAGAATTTAAGACGAATTGAAATTATGAGAATAAAGTACGAAAATTAAAATGAGGAAAATAAAAAGAAAGGGTTTAGAGAAAGTTTCTTATGTGGAGAGATTCTAGCCTCCAGTTGCCTCGATCCGCCTTGGGTTCAATCCTTGGCTTCTAGATGATCCTTCTCAACCCGAATAAGCCAGTTATAGTGAAAGAGGACGCCTACGACCACCAGTTCCAAGGATTTAGACTTCAATTTGGTGGAACCTGACTCTAGCCAACAATCGCTCTTGTGGGATCATCTATGCTAGATCAACGTTTCTCAATGGCGAATCCCGCGCCATTTTGTCTCTTGGGCTGGCCAACCTCTGACGCAGTAAGCTAACGAACCGACTGTGCAACCTTCTCAAAATATACAAAACGGTCGTTCCTTGCACACGTTGAAAAGATCACTTTTTAAGGGATATGGACGGAAGCGTCATCCCCGTAATGCAGAGAAACGATAAATACCCTGTTGAGAAGGCTAAGTACGGATTCTAAACCTCAAGAACCCTTTTTGGGGATTTTTGGCAACCTTTGGCTAGAAGGGTTTTAGTAGCTCATAGTTGTGGTAGGAAAGAAAATATATAAATGGAGATTTTTTATTAAAAAAAAAATGGAAAGAACAAAAGAGTTACGGGGAGAGAGTTTACAGAAAAAGATGAACCCCCATTTGAGTCACTTCATCCCCTGTTTATAGTGCTAAGATAAGTAGACTAGTCCTACTTAAATTCCTAAAGATAATTACAAATGATCAAAGATAAATAAAGATAAATAAAATAAATCCTAAATTAAATAATCCTTAATAATTATCCTAATATTAATTATCCTAATATAATTATAATAGAGTCTAATAAAACAAAGTCTCTTCTTTTTACATTTCAATCCTTGTGTCCTCCATGCTTGCACTTTTGGCACCAACTTTTCCTTTTGTTGCACATTGGTCCATTTTATCTTTAATTTCACATTTTTGGCCCTTAATTTTGCTTTTGCCTCTAATTTAGTCCCTACAAGATAAAAGACCATAAATAGCCCAAATTAGTAGAATCATACACAAAATAAATATACAATTAGCACATAAAAATATGTCATTCTAGAGTATTATCAAGCCGGTATTAACCCCGTTAAAAACCCGTGAGTTACGAACCTGAGCTATTCAACTCCCGATTTCCGATACTTATTACTTCTCCGGATTAAGAGTATGACTTCGTCAACTCACAAAGTCAAGTCATGCTAAGTTAAAAAAGACGTCGTTTGAGTTAGTGCGGCTAGACATACAGTTAGAATTCCGAAAGGATCGATTGTCTAATTGGTCTTCCGTGAACACATTGGCGTGCCAAGTGGGAATTGCTGTTTGGTTCTGTCAAGGGAAGTAGTAACCAGATTTAAATGTCCTAACGTTTGAGGGCATTGGTTCGAGCTAGGCTCTTCTAGAACGCAAAGCTGCCGGAGTTCTAAACCATGAACGTTTCATAGGTTGTTCGATCGGTAAGGGTTAGTTATAGGACGTTCCATAACTAATTTACACAAGGAATAGTTGGTGTCCGAGGCGTCCTTGGTAGCTATAACTAGCTTATCAGAAAAGACGAGTTCATCTAATTTCGAGGATCGGGTAAAAGACGGAAAAAATCGCGCTTAAGGCTGAGCTAAGTTTTATCGATTTCTTTTCAGATTATTTCAATTTTATTTTCCTATTTAGTCTGTTACTTTTTATGTTTTTATTTTCTGTGTTTGTTTCAGGTTTAATATTTTACTCCCCCCAAACGTTGCGGGCACGACAATTGCCCAGACAGTAATCTGGCCAAGAGATAGACAATTTTTCAGTAAAACCAGTCTCTGTGGGATCGACCCTACTCCCTATACTGCTAAAATTTGCAACTAGGTGTAGGTTTATATTGGTGGAATCGACAGCCATCATTTTGACGCCGTTACCAGGGACTGGCAACACTTACAATTGTTAAATTGTCTTCATGACCAGATCTTCATCAGGAGATCTCGAATACGACCCAGAGATCGAGAAATCAGCGCGAGTGCGACGAAAGGAGACAGAAGCTCTTAAAAGCACAAGTAAAGCAGAAGCTGAGCTAGGACAAGGGATCCTAGAATCTGACATTGAAAAGTTGAGCGAAGCAATTCGTACAGAGGCAATTCGACGTGGGAAACAAGTCGAAGTGGTTGGACCTGAGACCGAACCACTTCTTGAAACAAAAGAAGCGAAAGGCAACCTCGGTGAACTAGAAAGGATGGCAAATCGAACCATTCGTCAACTAGCTGCTGCTCCCAACGAGCAAACACTGTTGTGCATCAATTATCCAACCGGAGGAACCCCTTTCGAGCTGAAATCAGGCTTGATTCACCTTTTGCCCACTTTTCGAGGCTTGAAGAACGAAAATCCACACACTCACTTGAGAAAATTCCACATGGTCTACTCGAGTATGAAACCCCAGGGAGTACCCGAGGATGAAATCAAACTTCAGGCCTTTCCTTTTTCTTTAGTTGATGCAGCAAAAGAATGGTTATTTTACTTACCCCCCGGTTCTATCACAACGTGGGATGACTTATCTCGTGTCTTTTTTGACACGTTCTTCCCAGCATCACGAGCAGCTGAACTTCGGAGGGAAATAGTGGGAATCCGCCAAATGGATAATGAATCCCTCTACGACTATTGGGAGTGGTATAAAAAACTATGTGCAAGTTGTCCTCAACACGGGTTGACCGAACAATCACTCCTTCAGTATTTCTACGTGGGATTGCTCCCTATGGAAATGAAAATGATCGATGATGCTAATGGAGGGGCACTTGTCAATATGACTCCTCAAAGGGCGAGAGAACTGATATCAACCATGACGGCAAATTCTCAACAGTATCGACCGAATTTGGAACCCACAAGATGGGTTCATGGGGTAAATGTTTCATCTTTAGAGGATAAATTGGATAAGCTTACCAATGTTGTTCAATCTTTGCTTACAGAGAAGAAGAATCTGACCCAACTATGTGGAATTTGTTCTATATCCGAACATCCAATGGATTCGTGCCCAATCCTTAACGACAATTCAATGGCACATGTTGATGCTGTCGAAGGTTTTTCGAGACCTCCGCAAAGACGCTATGATCCTTTTTCCAACACCTACAATCCCGAATGGAAGGATCATCCCAACCTGAATTATGGAGGTAATCCTTGATATAATCCATCGTACCAACCGAGACCTCTGCAACCACCACAACAGCAACCCAAGCCGAGCACATCTCTAGAAGCTATTGTGGAAAGTCTTGCCGCCGATGCTGCAAAATATCAACAGAGGACAGATGCATCAATACAAGAACTAACTAATCAAGTTAGTAAACTCTCGATGGCAGTTAACCGTTTGGAGTCTCAAGGTAAATTACCTTCCCAGACAGAGCCGAATCCTCGACAGAATGTAAGTGCAATAACTCTTCATAGCGATAAGGTTCTGGAAACAGTGCCAGCCAAAAGTCGTGGGCAAGACAATGAACGAGAAAAGCAAATGACAGATCCAACAGCTAGGCCAGAATCAGGAATTCAGAAACCAGTCGTGATACCACCTCATTTTCCAGGAAGGCTTGCAAAAGGTAAGAAAGAAAAGGAGGAAAAAGAAATCCTCGAGACATTTAGGAAAGTGGAGGTAAACATCCCTTTACTCGATGCTATCAAACAAATCCCTCGTTATGTGAAATTCCTTAAAGAATTGTGTTCTAGAAAGAGAAGGTTGATAGGGAACGAAAGAGTAAATGTAGGAGAAAATGTCTCCGCAGTACTTCAAAAGAAAGTTCCGCCCAAATACAAGGACCAAGGTATGTTTGCTATTTCTTGTGAGATAAGTAATGTAGGCATTAAGAAAGCCATGTGTGATTTAGGGGCTTCTATTAATGTTATGCCTTATTCTACTTATAAGTTGATTAACGCGGGTCCTTTAAAAGAAACAGGAGTAATAATCCAGTTGGCGGACAGGTCAGTCGTCTATCCCGAAGGGCTGCTTGAAGACGTCCTTATTAAAGTTAACGAATTAGTTTTCCCTGCAGATTTCTACATTATTAACATGGAAGATGATAACTCAACTAATTCGTCTGACATTTTGCTTGGAAGACCGTTCTTGAGTACCGCGCGAACGAAAATTGACGTTTGGAGTGGAACACTCACCATGGAATTTAATGGCGAAGTGGTTAGGTTTAATGTTTATGAGGATATGGGACATCCCAATGATAAATTACAAATTGTGCCTTGCAGGAATGTTGATCTTGATGTTAAGCAAGAGGAATTATCGATAATCCAAAAGCCAATACGTGAAGCTGTCATGAAAGCCTCGACATTAGAGCTGAAATCATTTCTAGAACGTACAAGTATTCCGACAGTGAAAAATGCAAACTTGAATGAAGAAACTCGAAGACTCCTCAATCCACTAATGATAGAGGAACCCGGGAAGGGCTTCAAAGATAGTGGAAAAAGGTCGAAACCTTTCTGCAGTGACATCCAAGTGCACAATATGGAGAAATTAATTCTCAATAAGCCAAACGGATAACATTTAAGGTCGTCGAGCTAACGACGTTAAACAAAAGCGCTTTTTGGGAGGCAACCCAAATTTCTTTTCATTTATTTAATTTTAAGTTTTAGTAGATCTAAGGTGTAAATAAATAAATTTTTACTTAGTTCAATTAATTTGATGTTTTCAAGGAAGTAATGGAGAGCATCAATTTTTCCCGAAAGTCGGATAACAGTGGTGGCGCGGGCACGACATGCTAATATGGTGACAAGTATTTACCAAAAAAAAAACCAACCTTTATAAAACACCAAAACCCAACACCCACAAACCCAAATTTAACCCAATACCCAATACCCATCCATTTAACCCACCAACATCTACCCATATACCAACCCAACAACACAAACCCACCTAAACTTAGCCCAAATCTCCACACCCCTTTTCTATCTTCATTTTTCTCACAACAAACCCTCTCTTCCACAACCAACCTACGTCGCCGTCACCATCTCCGTCACCGTCGCAGCATCCATCGTCGTTGCCATCGCACTACCATCACCAATGCCACTACACCACTGTCGTTGTCTCCCCCCTTTTTACTATAAAGTTAAGGTGTGGCAATGGGCATATGCATGTTTAGGATTAGATCTAGGGAGAGCTTGGTACTTAAGCGGTCTTAATGACTCACCTCCTCTTCTCTGGAATCCTACCTGGTGCATAGTATCTATTCACTTTAGCCAACGAGGACTCGATAACGGGCCAAGGTGATCTTCAGTAGGCGGTTCCTGCAAAGCCGTTACCCCCAACATCAACGAAATCATTAAAGACACACATGGGGAGTACTCTGAACTTTTCATTTTATTTATTTAAGCTACTGTTTTTTTTTCTTTTCTATAATATGACACATGCTTGAGGACAAGCATGAGCTAAGTAGGGGGGATGAATATAATAAGTATGCATGGATGGTTGATTGGTTCTTGCTGCATGTTTCTCTTTTGCATATGTTAAATCTTGCATTGAATTCATTCAACAGTTTATTTTGACATTGAGCCTTTAATCTCATACTTAGTCAACTTGGACAATTGGAAATTTTTTTTTTTGAATTTAAATGCTCAAGTATATAGATTAATCGACACTCTTGTGTTTTAAGGTTGATGTATGTAGCTAGATTTTCATGAATTGATTGCTTGTGCATGAAAAAAAATGAAAAAATGAAAATTAAATAAATAAATAAAGGCTCAAGTTATGAGTGAAAGTTTCGAAAATGTGACCGGATTGAGTAACCGGGGTGAGGTGCTTGGGTTGTCATCTCATCTCGCGTAAAAAGGTTCGAGTGACAAGTCGATAACTTAATAACATTCCACTAACATAGCTCAATAATAAAGACTGCTCGAACTGAGTAACCGGGATAAGGTGCTTGGGTTGTCATCCTAGTTCGCGTAAAAAGGTTTGACCATGTCTAATTTATTTTTCTAAAAGCATAGTTAATTAATAATGCCTTGCAATTTATTGGATTCAAACTCATTTAATGAAATTATCTAGTTCGCATATTTCAAATCTTATGACGCTTGTCTTGTTGATTAAACTATATGTTTTGAGCATTGATTTAATTATTTTTTCCTATGTTGTTTATGTTGAGTATGGATGCAGAAAAGAGGCTCGATTTTTAATAAATTGTAGAATTGATTTTAATGTTTGAACGAACAACATGCTTGAGGGAAAGCATGAGCTAAGTAGGGGGATTTGATAACATGATTGCTTTGCATGATTTCTTGTATGTAAATCAGTTTATTTCTTAATTAATCCCTACTAAATTAGTGTTTTTATGATTTAATTCTTGTAAGGGACGCAACTGATCGAAAGCATGCTAAAAAGGGCCAAATTGAAAGAATATCATGGAAATGGGGCCAGATCAAAAAGATGGAGGAAGCCAAGGACTCGTCAAGCAATTTGACTTTGTAAAAAGCCAAGAATAGAAAATTCTATTTTTAGTTTATTTTTATTTATTTATTTATTTATTTATTTTTATTTTTAATTATTTAAGATTTTATATTAAATTAGTTAAGTCTATTTTTAGTAAATCCATTAGTATAAATAGGGGTTATTTGTAATTGGATAATAATCAATCAATTCTCTCTTTTCCTATTTCAATTTGAAGTTGTTTTTCTCTCTTTTCCTATTTCAATTTTGAATAGGATTTCTTTTATTCTATTTTTTTCAAGCCAACGACCAACATTCTACTTATTTTAATTATTTTTGTTTGTTTTCCCAAAATTGGTTTAATTGCCTTCAAAGCCCCTTTCAAGCATGAGTAAAATCATGCCACACTAAACCCCTTTCAGCTTTAAGCCGGTATTAACCCCGTCAAAAACCCGTGAGTTACGAACCCGAGCTATTCAACTCCCGATTTCCAATACTTATTACTTCTCCGGATTAAGAGTATGACTTCGTCAACTCATAAAGTCAAGTCATGCTAAGTCAAAAAAGACGTCGTTTGAGTTAGTGCGGTTAGACTTACAGTTGGAATTCTGAAAGGATCGATTGTCTAATTGGTCTTCCGTGAACACATTGGCGTGCCAAGTGGGGATTGCTGTTTGGTTCCGTCAAGGGAAGTAGTAACCGGATTTAAATGTCCTAACGTTTGAGGGCATTGGTTTGAGCTAGGCTCTTCTAGAACGCAAAGATGCCGGAGTTCTAAACCACGAATGTTTCGTAGGTTGTTCGATCGGTAAGGGTTAGTTATAGGACGTTCCATAACTAATTTACACAAGGAAGAGTTGGTGTCCGAGGCATCCTTGGTAGCTATAACTAGCTTATCAGAAAAGACGAGTTCATCTAATTTCGAGGATCGGGTCAAAGACGGAAAAAACCGCGCTTAAGGTTGAGCTAAGTTTTATCGATTTCTTTTCAGATTATTTCAATTTTATTTTCCTATTTAGTCTGTTACTTTTTATGTTTTTATTTTCTGTGTTTGTTTCAGGTTTAATATTTTACTCCCCCCAAACGTTGCGGGCACGACAATTGCCCAGACAGTAATCTGGTCAAGAGATAGACAATTTTTTAGTAAAACCAGTCTCTGTGGGATCGACCCTACTCCCTATACTGCTAAAATTTGCAACTAGGTGTAGGTTTATATTGGTGGAATCAACAACCATCAACGACTTATTGTCAAACAGATTCGTTGCCTTATTTATTAAAATTATTGAAAATAAAAATAAAATAAAATACAATTTAAAAATAAAAAAAATGCTAACAAAAAAATACCAATAATATTAAATCGAGATGTCATCAAAATACACGAATTAAATTAAAAGTGGGTAAAGAAAAATTACCGAAAAGCCCAAAACTACGGGCTTGAAGAACGGGATACACGACCCGAGGTCTCTTTTTTTTCTTCTTCTTTTTTCTTCTTGGCCTGCTGCCTTTGGGACTGCTAGGCGCTGATGGGCCTGCTGCTGGGTCTGGGCCTACTGGGCTGGCTGTTGGGTTAGTTGTTTTGGGCTGTCTTCTTTTGGGCCTGCTTCTCTTTTTTTTTAATTTATTTCTTTGGGCTGCTGCTTCTTTTTTTTCTTGCATCGGGCTTGGGCCTGCTGGGGATGTGGGTTGCGCGGGTCAGGTCGGGCCGACCCAACTGATTATTTTTTTAATTTTTTCTTTCATTTCTTCTTTCTCTTTTTCTTTCTTTCTTCTTCTTTTTCCTTCTTCTTCTTCTCTAACTGTCGCCGCCGTCGACGCCGTTGTCGCTTTACGCTGTCGTGGCCGCCTTCTCCCTCTTCTCTTCTTTTTCTATCTTCTTCTCTTTTTCTCTTCTCTTTCTTTTTTTGGGGGGTTTCTTGCTTCCAATTTTTGGGGGGTTTTGGTTGATGGTGTTGTTGGTTGTTGGTTGTTGTGATTGCCAAGAAAGTCCCTGGATTTCTTTGCTTTTGCTTTTAGCTTCTTGCTTCCAAAAATTTTTTTAACCAAATGGGTAAGAATTTTCTTTTTTTTTGCCGAAAATGTTGTAGCCCCTTTTATTTCCATCATTTTGCTTGTTTCCCATGCTATTTGCAGGTAGTGGTGAAGAAGGAGCAGCCACCCATGCTGATGGCCAGAAAATCCGGGGAGTGGGTGCCCCAAATTGCGTAATCTGCCAAAGGGACCCAGTTGCAAACGTAGTAAAACTAGTGGGGTTGAAACGTAATTTTGAGAAAGAATCAGGGTCAAAGTGTAATTTTGGAAAAGTTTAGGGGTTGAAATGAAATTTTGAAAAAGTTTAGTGGTCAAAGTGTAATTTTGGAAAAGTTTAGGGGTCAAAGTGTAATTTTGGAAAAGATGAAAGGTCAAAATGTAATTTCATTTTTTTGTATTTTTCTATTTTTTTTAATGTTGAAAATTAATCACGAAATCGAGCCAGATAGAATTTAGTGCTTACAGCTACTCCTATTTGCTTATCGCTGTGAAACAGGGATAGTGCAAAGACTTAAAAGTACTAAATTTTGTTCGATTGTCCATTCTTTATTCTTTATTTATTTTTTTATTGAAAAAAAAAATCAAAAATATCCCGGCATGCGACACGAAGCTCAACTTACCTCTCGGATTATGAGTTGATCTTTGAAAAACAAAAATTGAAAATAACTCAGCATATGACCTGAGGCTCAACTCACCTCTCGCAATATGAGTTGATTTTTTGAAAACCAGAAATTGAAAAATACCTCAGCACGTGACCTGAGGCTTAACTCACCTCTTGCATTATGAGTTGATTTTTTTGAAAAAACAGAATTTGAAAAACAGAATTTGAAAATACATCGGCATGTGACCTGAGACTCAACTCATCTCTCGCATTATGAGTTGATTTTTGGAAAAGAAATTGAAAAATAATAAGTTGATTTTTTGAAAAAAAAAAAGCAGAATTTGAAAATACCTCGGCATGTGACCCGAGACTCAACTCACCTCTCGCATTATGAGTTGATTTTTGAAAAAGAAATTGAAAAATACCTTGGCGCGTGACCTGATGCTCAACTCACCTCTCGCGTTATGAGTTGACTTTTTAGAAAAATTACAATTGAAAATACCTCGGCATGTGACCCGAGGTTCAACTCACCTGTCGCAATATGAGTTGAACTGAATTTTTTGAAAAACAGAAATTGAAAATACCTCAGCGTGTGACCTGATGCTAAACTCACCTCTCGCAATATGAGTCGATTTTTTGAAAAACAGAAATTGAAAAGTACCTCAGCGTGTGACCTGAGGCTCAACTCACCTCTCGCAATATGAGTTGATTTTTTTGAAAAAAAAAATGAAATAATTTAAAAAAAATCAGAATTTCAAAACATATCATCTGGTGGAACTCGGATGTCTTCTTTTTCCTTGATTCAGTACAGCTATCATCAAAACTTCTTGCTCTACTGGAGTACCTGTATATGTCATGCATAATGTTATCATGATATGCACGTGTTTGTTTTAAATGCTTTCATGCCTACATGATTATGCCATGCGCATTGGGCTTGTTTGTCATATATCCCTTTTCGTTACGATTTTCGTGATGATCTGCATTCATTGCTTCGAATCTTGACTTTCCTTTCAGGTTTTGTACCTGTCCTCAAGCTTTACAAGTAATCTGCGTTTCTTGTATATCACTTTTTTGCCCCCTGTTGAACTTTGTCCTTACTTTGAGTCTCTTGTACTTACCAAATTCTCATCCGGGTAATGCTCAACATTCCTTTTGTTTAGAGTATGTCATTTCACTATTTATTATTTAAATGAACCAAACATGATATGCTTGACAATGGCACAGTAGGTACGAAAGAAATACCTCACATTCATATTTATTTCAAAAGCAACAAGCAAAGAAAATTGACAAGGAATAGTTCAATAAAGAAAACATTATAAAGAAAGGAAAGCAGATTCAATTGTCACAAATGCTCTAGATATCCAACGCATGAACTTCTCCACGTTTCTTCATCCTGGATCTTTTCGAGCAAAGCTTTTTGTGTAGAAGATTTCGAGCTTCCGAGAATGCTTCAAATATTGTAATCTCGCCATTTGACTCCCTGTTCAAATCGTCTTGCTCCTTATGTCCGAACCCCCTTCATTAGGACGCCCTTTCAGGTTTTCATCCTAATCCTTTTTGTTTATCAAGACGCCCTTTTCGGGTTTTCATCTTGATCTCCTTTTTTCTTGTTCTTTTTTTTTATCAAGACGCCCTTTTCGGGTTTTCATCTTGATCTCTTTTTTTCTTTTCTTTTTTTTTACTTTTTCTTATCAAGATGCCCTTTTCGGGTTCTCATCTTGATTTCTTTTTTTTAGGCATAATATTTCTTCACAGCATCTGAGTTCACTGGATTTAGTACCTCCTTCCCATCCATTTCAGTGAGAATCAAAGCTCCACCCAAAAAGGCCTTCTTTACGACATATGACCCTTCCCAATTTGGGGGCCATTTTCCTCAAAAGTCTTTTTGTATTGGGAGAATGTTTATCAGTACGAGTTCTCCCTCGCGGAACTCTCTTGGCCACACCTTTTTGTCATAGGCCGTGATCATTCTCTTCTGGTACATCTGTCCATGACAGATTGCCTTCAAGCGTTTTTCTTCGATAAGATTTAGCTGGTCATATCAAGCTCGAACCCATTCTGATTCTTCATGTTTTGACTCCATTAAGACTCGTAGAGAGGGGATCTCAACTTCGATGGGCAGCACAGCTTCCATTCCATAGACTAGAGAGAAAGGAGTTACTCCCGTAGATGTCCGCACAGATGTACGATATGCATACAAAGCGAATGGTAGCTTCTCGTGCCAGTCTTAATATGTCTCGATCATTTTCCCAATAATCCTCTTAATATTTTTGTTGGCCGCTTCTACAGCTCCGTTCATTTTCGGGCGATAGGGTGAGGAGTTATGATGTTTTATTTGAAATTGCTCACGCACTTCCTTCGTCATCTTGTTGTTCAGATTCAAAGCATTATCTGAAATGATTCTCTCAGGCAAACCATATCGACATATGATCTCTTTTTTTTAAGAACCTGCAAACTGTAGACTTCGTCACATTAGCAAACGAAACGGCTTCTATCCATTTTGTAAAGTAATCTATAATCACAAAAATGAATCGGTGCCCATTAGAAGCTTTTGGGGAAATTGGCCCCATAGCATCCATGCCCCACATAGAAAAAGGCCACGGAGAAGTCATGACATAAAGGGGCGAAGGGGCTGCATGAATTTTGTCACCATAAACTTGACATTTGTGGCACTTTCGTGCGTAACTAATGCAGTCGTTTTCTATCGTCAGCCAGTAATAATCGAGTCTCATAATCTGCCTAGCCATAGTGAAACCATTGGCATGCGTCCCACAAATTCCTTCATGGACATCTTCAAGTATTTTTCTGGCTTCAATAACATCCACGCATCTCAAGAGCACTTGATCTTTTCCTCTTTTGTACATGACATCCCCATCAAGGACAAATCCCATCGCCATTCTTCTGATTGTTCTTTTGTCGTTCTCATTTGCTTACTCAGGATACCTTTGATTCTTGATATATTCTAAGATATCATGGAACCATGGCAGTCCATCTGTCTCTTTTTCAATGCTAAAACAATGTGCAGGAACCTCATATATGCTCATTTGGAGAGGCATTATTTTCGTTTCTCTGTTTGCTTTGAACATTGAAGCCAAAGTGGCCAGTGCATCAGCCAATTGGTTTTCTTCTCGTGGGAAGTAATTAAAAGTCACTTCTTTGCATTCTTTAATCAGTTTTGCAACTAGATCACGATATTTAACTAATTTTGAATCTCTCACTTCCCAATCTCCACGGATTTGGTAAATCACCAACGCTGAGTCTCTGTACACTTCTAAGATTTTGATGTTTCGTTCAATAGCTGCACGAAGTCCCATAATGCAAGCCTCATATTTCGCTATGTTATTGGTACAGAAGAAATTTATATGGCAGTGAGCGGATAATGGTTCCCTTCTGGTGACACTAAGACTGCTGCAATCCCATGCCCCAATGCATTCGATGCACCATCAAAGCTCATCTTCCATGATTTCTCTTTGACGACTCACACTCTTTTTTTGCAATGCACATCAAGTCTTCATTTGGGAAATCAAATCTCAATGGCTCGTATTCCTCTGTTGTTCGAGTTGCTAATAAGTCAGTTATCACGCTCTCCTTTATCGACTTTTGACTCACATATACGATGTCGTACTCCGATAGTAAGATCTGCCATCGTGCCATTCTTCCTGGGAGTGCAGGTGATTCCATCATGTACTTTATTGGGTCTAGCTTTGAAATTAACTACGTCGTATGATACAACATATATTGTCTGAGCCTTCGAACTACCCAGACCAAAGCACAACAGAATTTTTCAATTGACGGGTACTTTGCTTCATACTCTGTGAACTTCTTGCTGAGGTAGTAAATCGCCCTTTCTCTTTTTCCTGACTCATCATGTTGCCCCAGTACGCAACCCATTGAGTTTTCGAACATAGTCAGATACAATATTAACGGTCTCCAGGGAGTTGGCGGTACTAGCACCGGGGGGCTAGACAAATACTGTTTTATCTTGTCAAAAGCCACTTGACACTCCTCGTTCCATTCTCCAGGATTGTGTTTTCGAAGGAGTCAAAAAATTGGGTCACACTGGTTGGTAAGTTGAACAATGAATCGAGCGATGTAGTTCAACCTCCCTAAAAATCCTCTAACTTCTTTTTGTGTGTGCGGATGTGGTAGTTCTTCTATGGCTTTTATCTTAACTGGATCAACCTTAATACCTCTCTCGTTGACAATGAAGCCTAGTAATTTTCCTGAGGTAGCCCCAAACATACACTTGGCTGGATTAAGCTTCAGCTGGAACTTTCTTAGCCTTTCGAACTGTAACAGCCCAATTTTAATAGTGTCGGAACAGTGATTCGAGATCACTAAATCTGACGAAAAGTTAGAAAATTTTGTTAATCGATAATTATAAGTTAAGTGTGATTTTAGAAATATTTTAAAATTAGTGAATTTTGTGAACTGAAAGAATTAATTAGAAAAAAAAAAAAAAAAATTGGGCCAAAAACGAGGTATTGAGACCTCGAATTCATAAAGTGAGCCATAAATATTTCTAAAAATATTTATGGAGTGTCATTAAGTTATTATTAAACTTTCGTTAGAAAATTTTAACGTTTGGGTAGGAAATTAAATGAAAAGGACTAAACTGAAATGAAAGTAAAAGTTAAATTATAGATTAAAAGAAATTATGAAGGATCAAAATGGTAATTTTACCATTTTGCATAGTTGAGGCGGTTAACGTAAGAAAATCTCAGATTTTTTTTAAAAGTATATTATTATATTATATTATATTATATTATTATATTATTATATTATTATATTATTATATATTATAAACCAAAAGAAGTAAAAGGAGAATACCAGAAATGAAACAGAGAACAAGACGAAAGCAGGGGAAGGAAAAGGGGAAAGAAAGAAAAAGGAGAAATTGGTGGTTTGAAGCTTGGAAGTTTAATTGGTAAGTTAATTTAGTCCTTCTCTTTTAATTTTGATGTTTTATAAGTTTTAGAACAAAGTTTTGATGAATTTAAGTTGAAGTTTTTTGAAGTTTTAAAGCTGTTGAATATAGCATATGATGAATAAAATGATGAATTAGTGGTTTAATTGAAAGAATTTGAAGTTAGAATTGGGTAAAGGATTTAATTGTAAAATAAGCTATAACAAAACTGTTTTGGACAGCAGCAGTAGAGTAACTTTGAAAAATCACCAAAAATCGTAGAAGTGGAATTAGAAGCTGAGTAAGATATGAAATTGAAGCTTATTGAGTCTACTTTCATATGAAAGAAACAGAGAAAGCAAATAAGTTCTGTATTATGAGATATTTAAATTTTAGTGAAACTGGTTCAGGGTGATTTCGAGATCCCCTGTTCTGCCTTAGAAAAATCATTAGAAATTGCACAAAAATAATTGTGGATTAAAATTTATATGTATGAAATCCTGGATGAGTCTAGTTTCAAATGAGCTAAACAAGGAGGCCATCTAAATTCTGTACAAAGAGTAATTTAATTCGTAGTGAAGAGAGGTCAGAGCAGTTAAACAGTGAAATAGGGGAAACTTTAAGAATAATCTGGTATTGATTGGCCATACCAAAAATTCTGAAAAATTTATAGTAAAAAAATATATGAGTCTAGTTTTGGGGAAAATTTACGGATCTTAAATTGGAGTTCTGTAGCTCTGGAAATAAATAATTTAGTGACTATAACTCAAATGGACAGCTTAAATATTCACATAAGTAAATGTTGAAAATTATTGATAATGTTACTTATAGAATGCTATATACATTAAGGATGTGGAATGGAGAGGAGGAGGAGGAAAAATACGTATGAATATTCAGTTAGCATGGCTAATTTGTAATGTTTGAGGCTCAGGGACTAAATTGAATAAAAGTAAAACTTTATGATTAGTTTTGTAAAAATGTTGGAGATGACCAATTTACATGGAATGGATTATTTTATTATTGAAAATTGCAAAATTGAATGAAATTATTAATTAGATTAAGATCGGTTGAAAAATCGATGAAAATGGAAAATTACCAAAATGCACTTAAATCTTGGTATTTCTGCAAATTTAGCCAGGTAAGTTCGTGTAACTTTAAATATGTGATATAAGGAACTATAAGTTGATAGTACGTGAAATATTGATATAATGAATTAACTAAATTATGTTTATGAATAAACGGCAAGAGAATGATATTTATCATGGCATGTCAATATGTGATTATCTGTAATATGTAAATAAAAGGTAATTAAATATGTTTAGACGAGAAATAAATTCAAGTAAGTCATGAAATGAGAAAAATAAATATGTTTTAAGGGACAATATGTTTGATTTTGATTGATTTCAAATATAAAAATGCTAGATGAAATAAAATGTTTGATAAATAAATTTGTAATTCTGGTAATGCCTCGTATCCTATTCCGGCGTTGAATACGGGTAAGGGGTGTTACATTTAGTGGTATCAGAGCTTAGGTTTAGTCGGTTCTCGGACCAAACGTAATGTGTGTGAAGTCTAGAAATGTATGCCATTATTAATATATAACTTAAAATATAATGTGATATCTCCAGACTTTGATGATATTTGAATCACTGTTATTCAAACTTTATCATTATTATGTGTAATTTATTAATTATGTGTGGTAAATATTTTAAGGTAAGTATTTAGTAAAATGATAAATTTAAGATTGAGTACTAAAATTGAGACTGATACTGAACTGAATTATGGAATACTGAATATTATTTTGTGTACTGAATTGAATTGTGAAGTTATTGAATATTGTTATATGTATTGCATTAAACTATGAAATTATTGATGTAATAAATAACTGCAATATTGTGAAGCTGATTGAAATAAGAAGTGAAAGTAGAATGAACTGGAAATTAGAAAGTTATTTAAATTACGTAACTGAATTATAAATTATTTGAATATTTGAAGGCAAATTAAATAAAGAAAATATGTGAGTAATTGGAATGTATATTGATTGGAAAGCAATTAGTGATTTTAAATTTGATTGGACAATAAATTAAAAATACGAATTGAATAAAAATGCATTAAATTATGAATATGTGTAAATATATGAATCGTGTATTGATTGAAAAGTGGTTGGAATTGAATCAAAGTCTGATTATATGTGAATATTTGCAATATGTATTGGTACTGAATTGTATACTGATTAGAAATGGAAAAGTGAATTGAAATAAAAAAAATAATAATAATAAAAAAAATGAATGATTTGAACACCCTATTAACTTATCGGACTAGATTGGATACAAATGGCATGCCATAGGATTGGAATTGTTCAGGGAATTCTTCGACCTTGAGTCGATGAGGCACTGGGTGCCAATCTGGTGTGTTTGGGTGGATCCGCGTATCCGCCAAAGTCCGAGTCTTGTTAATAGGGGTAGATATGAATATTATGTGAAATTAAAATGAGAATTGATTTCCCTATTAACTTGTCGGACTAGTCGGATATAATTGGCATGCCATAGGATATGGAAGAGTACGGGTTTTTGCCGGCTTACTGATCAGGCACTTACGTGCCGACTACTGTTACTGTTACTGGTTCGACACTTTGTGTGTCGTATATTGTTACTGTTACCGTTACAGATTCAGCACTTTGTGTGTTGAATACTGATACTGTTACTGTTACTGATTCGACACTTTGTGTGTCGTATATTGTTACTGTTACCGTTACAGATTCAGCACTTTGTGTGTTGAATACTGATACTGTTACTATTACTGATTCGACACTTTGTGTGTCGTATACTGTTACTGTTACCGTTACAGATTCAGCACTTTGTGTGTTGAATACTGATACTGTTACTGTTACTGATTCGACACTTTGTGTGTCGTATATTGTTACTGTTACCGTTACAGGTTCAGCACTTTGTGTGTTGAATACTGATATTGTTACTGTTACTGATTCGACACTTTGTGTGTCGTATACTGTTACCGTTAAGGCACATTGTGCCGTACTGGTGTGTTTGGGTTGAAATCCGTGTATCCATCAAAGTCCGGATTGTTAATAGGGTGAATAACTGAAATGAGAAAATTAAATAAATTTGATTGACCGTACTACTAAAAATATGAGAAGGACATTATGAATTGAATTGTGAATCGAATTGAAATGTGAGAATTGAAGTATGAACTTAAGGTTCATAAATTTGTTAAAATATCAAATTATTATTATTGAAATCTGTTGAATAAACGAAATGAGAAAATTGATTGAATTTGATCGGTTGAATTATTGAAAGTATGGAAAAGTGGAATTGGGAATTGAAATGTAAATTGAAATTGAGATATGAGATTGAAAACTTGAATCAAAGGTTTATGAATTGATTAAAGATAATGTAGATGGTATATGAGGCTATTTGATGAAAGACTATTGTTGAGGTATAAAATTAAAGTATAAATTAACACATATGACTTCTATTGTTACATGTTTGATGTCTATTATTTAATATTAAATGTTAAATTTAAATTATGCGTATAATAAGTGAAGTATGAGGTAAGTGTTATTGTTGAATTAAATGGAAATTGAATTAAGTGATGGATAAGTATTATATTGAATTGTATATTGATGAGAAAGTGAAATTAAATTTAGTTGTGAATAAATTGAAGTGAAATTGGAATTGAAAAAAAAAAAAAAAAAAATGGAGAATGAAATGTGAAGCACATAATAAGAATTATTAGTAAATTAAAAATGACTAGTAAGTTTTGAAATATGTTACATATATTAAAGAAAGAAAATATATAAACATACAGGTTTTTAGTACAATAGTTAAATTGTAAAGTATGTAAAAGCATTATGTTAAAATTGTAAAAGTGACATGCGTGTATAATGTAATTTTCCCAAGTAAATGAGATTAAATCTACTAAGATATTAGTAGTATACCATTAAGGAACTTTAGCGCATTCTCTGATAATAACACTTTGGTTCTCATCAAGTGCTATCTGATTAATAGTAAATAATAATACACTTCTATATTTGTTTCATATATCTTAAGTATTCTATTGAATCTATTGGGCCTCTTATAAAAAGGTAAGTAATTTTCGTTATAAGGTATGTTCGCAATATTGAATTAAAAATGAATTGCAAACTGAAAGGATATGGAATGGATATAAATGATAAATCAGATAAATATGTGCACAAAGGAGCTATAGAATTATAGAAATAACGAAGTTCATGATCAAAATAATAAGGAAATTTCGAGGACGAAATTTTTTTAGGGGGGAAGAATTGTAACAGCCCAATTTTAATAGTGTCGGAACAGTGATTCGAGATCACTAAATCTGACGAAAAGTTAGAAAATTTTGTTAATCGATAATTATAAGTTAAGTGTGATTTTAGAAATATTTTAAAATTAGTGAATTTTGTGAACTGAAAGAATTAATTAGAAAAAAAAAAAAAAAAATTGGGCCAAAAACGAGGTATTGAGACCTCGAATTCATAAAGTGAGCCATAAATATTTCTAAAAATATTTATGGAGTGTCATTAAGTTATTATTAAACTTTCGTTAGAAAATTTTAACGTTTGGGTAGGAAATTAAATGAAAAGGACTAAACTGAAATGAAAGTAAAAGTTAAATTATAGATTAAAAGAAATTATGAAGGATCAAAATGGTAATTTTACCATTTTGCATAGTTGAGGCGGTTAACGTAAGAAAATCTCAGATTTTTTTTAAAAGTATATTATTATATTATATTATATTATATTATATTATTATATTATTATATTATTATTATTATAAACCAAAAGAAGTAAAAGGAGAATACCAGAAATGAAACAGAGAACAAGACGAAAGCAGGGGAAGGAAAAGGGGAAAGAAAGAAAAAGGAGAAATTGGTGGTTTGAAGCTTGGAAGTTTAATTGGTAAGTTAATTTAGTCCTTCTCTTTTAATTTTGATGTTTTATAAGTTTTAGAACAAAGTTTTGATGAATTTAAGTTGAAGTTTTTTTGAAGTTTTAAAGCTGTTGAATATAGCATATGATGAATAAAATGATGAATTAGTGGTTTAATTGAAAGAATTTGAAGTTAGAATTGGGTAAAGGATTTAATTGTAAAATAAGCTATAACAAAACTGTTTTGGACAGCAGCAGTAGAGTAACTTTGAAAAATCACCAAAAATCGTAGAAGTGGAATTAGAAGCTGAGTAAGATATGAAATTGAAGCTTATTGAGTCTACTTTCATATGAAAGAAACAGAGAAAGCAAATAAGTTCTGTATTATGAGATATTTAAATTTTAGTGAAACTGGTTCAGGGTGATTTCGAGATCCCCTGTTCTGCCTTAGAAAAATCATTAGAAATTGCAAAAAAAATAATTGTGGATTAAAATTTATATGTATGAAATCCTGGATGAGTCTAGTTTCAAATGAGCTAAACAAGGAGGCCATCTAAATTCTGTACAAAGAGTAATTTAATTCGTAGTGAAGAGAGGTCAGAGCAGTTAAACAGTGAAATAGGGGAAACTTTAAGAATAATCTGGTATTGATTGGCCATACCAAAAATTCTGAAAAATTTATAGTAAAAAAATATATGAGTCTAGTTTTGGGGAAAATTTACGGATCTTAAATTGGAGTTCTGTAGCTCTGGAAATAAATAATTTAGTGACTATAACTCAAATGGACAGCTTAAATATTCACATAAGTAAATGTTGAAAATTATTGATAATGTTACTTATAGAATGCTATATACATTAAGGATGTGGAATGGAGAGGAGGAGGAGGAAAAATACGTATGAATATTCAGTTAGCATGGCTAATTTGTAATGTTTGAGGCTCAGGGACTAAATTGAATAAAAGTAAAACTTTATGATTAGTTTTGTAAAAATGTTGGAGATGACCAATTTACATGGAATGGATTATTTTATTATTGAAAATTTGCAAAATTGAATGAAATTATTAATTAGATTAAGATCGGTTGAAAAATCGATGAAAATGGAAAATTACCAAAATGCACTTAAATCTTGGTATTTCTGCAAATTTAGCCAGGTAAGTTCGTGTAACTTTAAATATGTGATATAAGGAACTATAAGTTGATAGTACGTGAAATATTGATATAATGAATTAACTAAATTATGTTTATGAATAAACGGCAAGAGAATGATATTTATCATGGCATGTCAATATGTGATTATCTGTAATATGTAAATAAAAGGTAATTAAATATGTTTAGACGAGAAATAAATTCAAGTAAGTCATGAAATGAGAAAAATAAATATGTTTTAAGGGACAATATGTTTGATTTTGATTGATTTCAAATATAAAAATGCTAGATGAAATAAAATGTTTGATAAATAAATTTGTAATTCTGGTAATGCCTCGTATCCTATTCCGGCGTTGAATACGGGTAAGGGGTGTTACACGAACAACTTCCTAAGGTTCCCAACATGACCTCTTTCCCCCCAGGATTTAGCAATCATATCATCGACGTAGACTTCTATTTCTTTGTGCATCATGTCATGAAACAACATCACCATGGCTTTCTGATATGTTGCCCCAGCATTCTTTAATCCGAACGGCATCACCTTATAACAGAATATCCCCCACATCATTACGAAGGTAGTTTTCTCCATACCTTCAAGAGCCATCTTTATCTGATTATAACGCGAGAAACCATCCATGAAAGAAAATAAAGAATATTTTGCTGTATTATCCACCAACGTATCAATGTGTGGTAAAGGAAAATTATCCTTAGGGTTTGCTCAATTCAGATCGCAATAATCTATGCATATTCACACCTTGTCGTCTTTCTTCGGTACCGGGACTATATTAGCTACCCATTCTGGATATTTGGAGACTTGTAGGAAGCCAGCATCAAATTGTTTCTTGACTTCTTCTTTGATCTTTAACAGCATTTCAGGTCTCATTCGTCTTAGCTTCTGTTGAATGGCTTGCATTCTGGTTTCAGTGGGAGTCTATGGACCACTACATCCTCTTTCAACCTTGGTATATCCTGATACGACCATGCAAATACATCTTTGTACTCACGAAGCAAAGCGATCAAATCATGTTTGGTGTTCTCTGAAATTGAGGTCCCAATCACTTCTTGCCTATTTTCTTCATTTCCCAAGTTTACTGTCTCAACAGATTCTTGATGGGGTAGAATTTGTTTATCTTCTTGTTCTATCATTCTTAGTAAGTCAGGAGACGAACATAATCTGCATCATTTTCCTCAGCTTCGAATTCTCCTAAACAAATAGCTTTCTCAAATCGATTTCAGGACTTGTAACGGGGATTGCTCATGTCGTTGATATCTAAGCACCTGAAAGGTGAATGGAAAAGAAAACTATAGAGGAGAATCAAGGTATGTGAATCAACAAACATAATGTTATGGCATGATATGAGATACATGTAAGGACAAGCTATGAGAAGGGGGAATAATTATGAAGTTAATGAGAATGAAAAGACTATGACAAAATGCATCTCCATTAATGTTCATTTAAATGATAAAGAGCAAACATAAGCTCTTACAAAAGAATCCCACTATTACTTAGGGGCACACAAAAAAAGAGAGTTAACATTGATCATTACTCTGGAGATGACTTAGAAACTACAAGAAGGTCCACAGCAGTCCAATTGTTCAAAACAAATCCAGGAGGACACGGGCGTATCATTGAAACATCTTTAATTGCATCATTCTCTTTGCCAATAACATTTATGCTGACATTCTGAAGACCCCTTTCAATCAATGGCAACATGCTTCATGCATTATCTCGCCCTGGGTACATCATTCTTACAGATGTAAATGTTTTTGACAAAGGAGGATACGCTATGGGCTCCCATTCCAATTCTCGATCTGAGGCTCTTGCAATCCTCCTTTTTTGATCTTCCTGCAACTGTTTTCTTCTTTGTCGCATATCTGGCTTGAATCCTAAACCATATCGAACCTTGTGATGTACTGGTTTTAGTGTTCTAACTATCCCTTGCTGATTTCTTCCCAAACCTTTCTTCGCTCGGGCTTCCTTTCCCACAATCAGTTTAATTCCCATCTTGTTATTCCTTGACAGCTTGGGTGTAGGAATGCTATTTCTTTTAGCAACAAATGTAGCATTGATAAATTCGAAGGAACGGAAGGAACATTCTACTGCATCTTTGTTTACTTCGATGTAGGGTGCGTCAGTAGAGATAGATGCAACAATGTCTTCTTCACCAGCGACCGTGATCAAGTAGCTATCCATGATAAACTTTACTTTTTGATGGAGAGATGAAGGAACTGCCCCAGTAGAATGGATTCAAGGCCTCTCTAAAAGGAAATTATACGAAGGCATGATGTCCATGACCTGGAACTCGATATCATATGTATATGGGCCCATTTCTAGAGGAATTTCAATCTTTCCCATGACCTCTCATCGTGTCCCATCAAATGCCCTTACTGTGGAATGACAAGGCTTTAGATAAGACATATCAACTGGCATCCTGGAAAGTGTGGCCAAAGGCATGACATTGAGTACAGATCCGTTGTCAATGAGCACATTCGGTATTATATAACCCTTGCAACTGGTTGTGATGTGCAATACTTTTAAGGAGCCCCTACCATTTGGCAGTATTTCATCGTCACTAAAAGAGATGAAATTATCCGCATTCAAGTTGTTCACCCACCTATCAAGCTTTTCAACAGATACGTTGCTTGCCACATAAGCTTGATTTAGCACTTTCAGCAAAGTAGTCCGATGTGGTTCTGAATTCAATAGTAGGGATAATACTGAGATTCGCACCGGTTGCTTGTTTAATTATTCTACGATGTTATATTCACTGTGCTTAATGAACTTCAAGAATTCATGTGCTTCCTCTTCATTCACAGGCTTTTTAACTTCTTGTTCGCACGGAGTTTCAAACTCAACCTCAGCCTCATGCATCGGTGCCTTTCCTTTTTTGTTCGAGTCACCAGTCTTCTTCCTTGGTTCAACCACCTCAGGAGAATAACATCTCCCACTGCGGGTAAAGTGTCCCACTTCACTAACACTTCCAGTCGTAGCTTTGGATTTTTCACCTTCGGGTATGATAATGTTGACATCATATTTCCATGGTACCGCCTTGTTGTCCTTGTAAGGGAAAGGAGATGGTACTTCAATTATCATCTTTGGTTTCACTTTTTCCTTTTTTTGCCTCGTAATAGATCACCAAAGGTCGATCGGCGCTATAAGGGGAAC
The DNA here is from genome assembly GCA_005393395.2 of Gossypium australe. Classification (NCBI taxonomy): domain Eukaryota; kingdom Viridiplantae; phylum Streptophyta; class Magnoliopsida; order Malvales; family Malvaceae; genus Gossypium; species Gossypium australe. The sequence continues at coordinate 31,145,520 of CM016626.1, forward strand.
CTAATGATTGATTATCAGAAGCGTATATTTCTCCTTCATCGGCCTCTTCCACTCTGTTAAAGATCTCGACCTCCTTGTTGTCCATCATGTCTTGAAGTAATTTTTTGAATCCCTCACAACACTGGATGTCATGCCTTCTATGCCATGGAAGACACAAAAACTTTGACCTTTTGTACTTTCTTCCTTGAAACTTTTGTTGAGAAGACAAAACAAACCCTTCTCAGTCATTATTTCCAATACCTTCCACAAAGGTGTCTTTATTTCAGAAACATAACTTTTGGCTCGCCACCTGTCTTCCTTTGTCACCGCGCTCACGTTCCCTTCAGCATGGTTAGGGAGCGGATTTCCAGCCATATTATTAGCACCATCAAATCGTAAAATGCCTGCATTAATAAGACCTTGAACCCTCCTTTTATAGGCAAGACAATTTTCTGTAGAATGCCTCTGGTTTCCAGCATGGTACATGCAACTAGCATTAGGATCGTACCATTTTGGGTATGGAGGTTTTAGGGGTGCCATATAATGTAGGGATATTAATTGTTTTTCCAATAGTTTTGGGTAGAGCTCTCCATATGACACGGGAATAGGGGTGAATTGAGGTTTTTCAAGATTGAGTCTTGTCGGTCTTTGTTCATTTTTGGGTTGGCTTTGAGCAGGCATGGTATTTGGTGGGAACATGGCGAATGGTCTTTGGTTATTTGTGGCGTAGACGGGGTAAGGAGGAGGTGCTTGATAGTAAAGGCTTTGGGGAGGAAAATAGAAGTTTGAAGGTAGGCGATATCGAGGTCGTGATTGGGTTGGGTACGGATTAGAAGTGTAGTGGTTCTCGGTTCCCACCATATGGGTTTCTGCCTCTTTTTTCTTTATGAGTACTACCTTTTTCAAACTCTCGAGGCCTTCCATCCTTCCACTATTGATGGCGTTCTCTATAAGTTCCCTAGATATTACAATATCTGCGAAGTCTTTCGTGGCGCTTCCTACCAACTTATCGTAAAACGGCGCATTCAAAGTGTCGATAAAGAGGACTGTTATCTTAGTTTTAGTTAATGGAGGTTCTACTTGGGCCGAGATATTCCTCAGTCTTTGCGCGTATTGCCTAAAAGTCTCCGTCGGCTGCTTTTCCATCATCTGCAGAGTTAGTCGATCAGGCACCATGTCGGATACATGATTGTATTGTTCACAAAATGCTAATGCTAAATCTTTCCATGATCGGATCCTTTCTCTACTGAGTTGATTATACCATCGAAGATCCGATCCGACCAAGCTGTCTTGAAAATAGTGTATTAAAAATTTATCCTCATTCACGTAACTAGTCATCTTCCGACAAAACATGATAAGATGCACCTTTGGACATCTCGTTCCATCATATTTTTCAAAATCTGGCACTTTAAATTTCGGAGGCAGAACCAGATCGGGCACCAAACTGAGCTCTTTAGCACTCAGTGCAGAGAAGACTTCGGTACCTTCTATCGCCTTGAGCCTTTCTTCCAAGCTCCTATACTTATCCTGAGCATCATGATCATCCATTTTCAACCTGGCTATTTCTACCGGATCATCCAAATCTGGAACAGTTGGATCAACAGGATTAGCTCCGGGGTTCGATACAAATATACCTTGCCCTAGATGAGCAGGTGGTGCAGGTCGTTGCTCCAGGCCTGCAGGTTCCCCCTTGAGGATATCCTCTTTGCATTGCATGCGAGTGAGGTGGAGTGAATCCTGTGGGATAGGGCGGATCCTGATTAACTCTTGACTGGGGTTCTATGATATTAAGGCTCTGTATGGGTCCTTTTCCTTTGACCAAAGCTGTCATCATCTCCATCATTTTGACCATTTGATCCCTTTGCTCGAGCGATTCCTCTCGAGATCTTACCATCAGATCTCTTGCTTCCTATTGTGACTTAGCCAACTGCTCTTGCAACTCTCTTTGGGTCCTTTCCATTCTTTCAATTCTTTCGTTGAGTTCAGCATCCATAGTTCTAGCTCTTAGACGCGTCCTATAAGAATGACGTGATTCCAGATTCGTAGTGTCGCAACTATGGATTATACGATTTTAGCCTCAGTGCATGATTAGGGTGATATGCACATGCAAATGAATGGATGAATGAATAAATGACAAATGAATGTTAGTCATGAATAAATATGCAAGAATTTGGTGTTGATTTCAAGATAGCCCCATACTTAGGCATTTCATTAATTAAAAGAGTCTATTACAAAACGTTTTGCCATCTCTGATTTAACAGTTACACAAATTTCCTAGCCATATCGCCTTGTTTCTTCACTTGTTCTAAGAACTCCGATATGTTTGATCTTTGGCTTGGAGGGAATTGGCAGCTAAGAACTTCTGTTTCATCTGATAATTGCACAATTTACACGGTGACCTTGCGAATTTCATTGATCAAATGGCCTAGGTGCATATCCTTTTCTTGGAGAGCTCTTTCGTAGGCGCGAGTGTCTCTGTCATGCTGACCATTATTTTCTTCTAAGGTTTTTAGAAGAGTATCCAAATGTTGCTGATGAGCTTGTAGCGTATTTTCTAAATCTCGTATTTTCCTTCTTAGCTCTTGACGCTCAGACTGACTAGTCATTAATTATGCAGACACGGTTTCGTATTCAACATTCTTCTTCCTTAACTCTATCATAGCACGCGTAACTTTTTCCTCTTCCTTCTTCGCTTTCCCTCTCCAAAATTCCGTCCCACCTTTTATGTTGCTTAGTTCTTCCTTCCATTCTGCCGATGATTTGCCCAGCCCACTATTCCTTATAGTGTCTTTTAATTTCTTATTTTCCAAATGAAGATCCTTTAAGTCATTTCTCATGATCTCAGCTTCTTTCTGGACTTTCTCGGTTCTAGTTTTTTCAATTTGAATATTGATCTTCAGCTGGTAGTTTTCCTCTTGAATAGAACTAATATCCCGTAACAGCTTGGCCTTTTCACGTTCAAATTCATGTCTTGCCATTTCCAGTTCGGACGACATTTCTTCTGAGAAAGGATTTTGGAAAATGTAATCCGTCAGCGAGATTTGTTAACTATTCACTCGTCGTTGTCTCCATATGTCATAATCTTGAGTGATAGTATCAGCATAGAGAGCTAACTCCATTAGGTAAATTTCCTTCCAAGACTTTGCAGTATCTCGGACTTTTTTCATGTAACCTTCACCTGTAAAAGCAAACTTAGATTGTGCCAATCCCCTGGTAGCTGGTATGAACTGTCGTAAAGCAAACTGCCTTTGAACCATTAACAGAGCATATCCAACTCCTCCCCATAATCCGAGTAAAGGCACCCAATCTTGGCTTCCGCATTTGTATAACAGAACTGAAGGACGGATCCATGGTGCTCTCCAAGTTAAGTCTTCGGCGCGGAGGTTCTGAAAAATCGAAACCCAGTGTTGTTTGGTGACATCCTTCTGTCAATCTTTCCCAAGGTAAGCTTCCAATGGAGAGAATGTTTTCGAAAACATGTGGAAAGGTGTACGCTCCACTTTCCAGAAGTGGCTCAGAATCCAAACATTAAGTAACTGTGCACATCCGATAAAACGTCCTTCCCCTTTCCTCCTACAACTACTTAGATCTAAAAGTCTCGGCTAAGATAGTTGGGACGGGGTTGATTCCTTGCCTCAACTTTTCGAAGAAATCCACTACTGCAACTTCTATATGTCCAAGAACCTTTGGGAAGACAACTAATCCGTAAATGGCCAAAGCAAACAGATCCACTCTCTTCACAATATCTGGCTGGTTTTGAACTAAGTCTCGTAGAGAAAACCACGAAACACAACTGACTTCGTTCTTTTTCTTTATCTGTTTTTCAGCCCATGTATCGGTCATTCCCGTCAACTTCATTAGCTTTTTCTTGAAGGTCATTGGTTTGGGCTCTTTCACATATATCTTGTTGAATTGTACATTGTCAACTCGAAGCAAGGCAGCATACTCTTCTATGGTCGGAGTCATATCTCCCTGATTGAAAGTGAAACATTAGTAAGCTGGGTCCCAGAATCGAACCATGGCTTGAATCAAATGTTCGTCTACATTGACAGCAATCAAGTGAGCTATATCCCTGTACTTTTCAGTGAAGATGCCCCTAGTGTCCGAGTCCTACTGTTCCTAGATCCTAGTCAAGTCTTCGAGGTTATTCTAACGAACATTCGAAGTCACATGCTCGGGAAGATTGGAGATACATCCTTCCTTTAAACTGTCCCCTTTTGTTTTCTGGGTTTTCAAAGACCAGTCTCGAACCACGATATTTTTCTCGGTTATTTGCGTAATTGACTCCTCCATCAGAAACCTGTTTTTAGCAACCAATCTCTAATCAACACCTTCCTAATAAGATGCCTATGATGCATGATAAAAAAAATAAAAATAAAGACAAATAACCTTAGTTAGTAATCACAACAAATATAAACGGAGAAAAACTATGGAAAATCTAACAAATTAAGTTATTTAATCGTGCATTTTGGTGAAACTGACCTATTTTTTTTTACCCCATCATACTTTACAAAATAAACTTACCCCACATGCTCATCAGAAAATCTACCCGATCCAATTTTATTAAACAGACCTAATTCTCTTGTAAAAACAAATATAAATGTAAAAAAAATAAGAAGTAAGAAGCGTTTCTCCCATGTACTTATTTTGGTGACTATTCAACGGACAGAGGTTCAGCATGGCTCTAATTAGGTGGCTTGTACGGTTCACTATATGCAGTTTCGGTTCTAAAAGGTACTCGAATTGTCCGTACTGTCGCCTACTAAGGCTAGTACGGAGCCTCGATTATCGCCCATCATAGGCTCGCGAGCTCAATTCGAGGGATTACATTTACTTATGCCTATGCGAAGGGACAAGTTAACTCACGAAAGCATAAGTCATATGTAACCCTGAAGTATTCACTAGCCTGTGCGGAGGGACGAGTTAACTCACGAAGGCATAGGGTTTACTTCCACTTAAGCGGACGGAGCCCGGGTAGAGAGCTCCTGTTATGCAAAAATGCAAGTGCACGGTGTGTGGGGAGAAACTCACAAACCTTTTCGTTTTTTATTTTAAAACTAAAAAACTAAAACCGTAAAAACTTAGAGCTGAAAAACAAAAAGATAAAACAAGTTAGAAAAATATATACAACATTTAAGGATCACAACTAAATATTAATTTAAACAATGAGTTTCAAAAATTTTGACAACACGTGTTTAATTCCAGACTCGACTCTCGAAAAAAAGTCCCCAGCAGAGTCGCCAGCTGTAGCAACCTAAAATTTGCTCGGGAGCTACTTAAGGCGATTATTGAAAATTTGGAAACAGAGTTTCGATTTTATTTAAAAAAGGGAGTCGCCACCGATCCTTTTTCCTAGGTGTGATTGGACACCTAATAAATCCTCCTTTTAAAAGAAAAATTATTTTTTTGAATTTTCTAAAAGAGGCTGAGTTTAGGTCTACGTCAAAATTCCAGATAAAAATAGGGTTCGGGAGTCGGTTAAGCGCGAGGAAGGTATTAGCACCCTCGGAAAGCCCAAAATTGCTATCTTGTTTAGCGCGTGTTGTCTTAATTTTCAAAAATACGAGTTCAATTTAATATTTAATTGTGATCTGATTGAAACACGAGAATTTTTGAAAATACGAAAATTTTTTAAAACAGGAAATTTTTGAAACTCGAGAATTTTTTTGAAACCCAAGAATTTTTGAAAACACGAAAATTTTTGAAACTCGAGAATTTTTTTAAAACCCGAGAATTTTTTAAAACACGAAAATTTTTGACCGAGAATTTTTTAAAACCCAAGAATTTTTTTAGATTTTTTTATTTTTAAAAGGGCGTATCTATTTAACACGAACCGATGATATTCACCCAACATAGCGATGAAATCAACAACTTATTGTCAAACCGATTCGTTGCCTTATTTATTAAAATTATTAAATTTAAAAATAAAATAAAATACAATTTAAAAATAAAAAAATTAAAATGCTAACAAAAAAAAATACCAATAATATTAAATCGAGATGTCATCAAAATACACGAATTAAATTAAAAGTGGGTAAAGAAAAATTACCGAAAAGCCCAAAACTACGGGCTTGAAGAATGGGATACACGACCCGAGGTCTTTTTTTTCTTTTTCTTCTTTTTTCTTCTTGGCCTGCTGCCTTTGGGCCTGCTATGCGCTGATGGGCCTGCTGCTGGGTCTGCGCCTGCTGGGCTGGCTGTTGGGCTAGCTGTTTTGGGCTGCCTTCTTTTGGGCCTGCTTCTCTTTTTTTTTTTAATTTCTTTCTTTAGGCTGTTGCTTCTTTTTTTTTTTGGCTTGCGTCGGGCTTAGGTCTGCTGGGGATGTGGGTTGCACGGGTTGGGTTGCGGGTCGTGGGTTGGGTCGGGCCGACCCGACTTATTATTATTTTATTTTTTAATTTTTCTTTCCTTTCTTCCTTTCTTTTTTCTTTTATTTTTTCTTCTTTTTTTTCTTTCTTCTTCTTCTTCCTTCCTTCTTCTTCTTCTTTCTTCTTTTTCTCCAACCGTTGTCACTGTCGACGCCGTTACCGCTTCACGCCGTCGTGGCTGCCTTCTCCTTCTTCTCTTCTTCTTCTCTCTTCTCTCTTCTTCTCTTTTTCTCTTCTCTTTCTTTCTCTTTTTTTCTCTTCTCTTTCTTTTTTTTGGGGGAGTTTCTTGCTTCCAATTTTTGGGGGGTTTTGGTTGATGGTGTTGTTGGTTGTTGCTTATTGCCGAATATTCTTTGTGATTGCGAAGAAAGTCTCTGGATTTTTTTGCTTTTGCTCTTAGCTTCTTGCTTCCAAAAATTCTTTTAGCCAAATGGGTGGGGATTTTCTTTTTTTTTTTTTGCCAAAAATGTTGGAGCCCCTTTTATTTCCATCATTTTGCTTGTTTCCCATGCTATTTGCAGGTAGTGGGTGAAGAAGGAGCAGCCACCCATGCTAATGGCCAGAAAATCCGGGGAATGGGTGCCCCAAATCGCGTAATCTGCCAGAGAGACCGAGTTGCAAACACAGTAAAACTAATGGGGTCGAAACATAATTTTGAAAAGTATCAGGGTCAAAATGTAATTTTGGAAAAGTTTAAGGGTCAAAATGAAATTTTGGAAAAGTTTAGTGGTTAAAGTGTAATTTTGGAAAAGTCTAGGGGTCAAAGTGTAATTTTGGAAAAAAATGAGGGGTCGAAATGTAATTTCATTTTTTTGTATTTTTTAATTTTTTTAATGTTGAAAATTAATCAAGAAATCGAGCCGGACAAAATTTAGTGCTTACAGCCCTCATTCTTTTAAAAAAAAAATGAAAAACCTCTCAATCCCCATGTCTTCCCTCTCCGACCGGCGCGGGTCCAGTCAGCGATTCAGCACACCTCCGCTGTGGCCGGTGGCCTAAAACATGCAAACGGGGTGTTTTTCGGCCCTTTTTCAGTGGACTCGAAGTCCAAGCCTTCCCGACCTAAAAAATCGAAAGAAGAGGGCTCTAAACCCTTTTTGGGTTTGATTTTGACGACGGAGAAGGGCCCTCTGACGACGCGACCGCAGGATGATTTAGGTGAGCCTCTTCTTCTTCCCTTTTTTTGTATGTAAAAAATAAATAAAAAAAACTAATAAACTAATAAATCGGCAGAAGTGAAAAGAAAAAAAACTTTTGTTTCGGAATTTGTTTTTGATTTCGTGTTTTTATTTCTATTTCTTTTTTGATCTTTGTTTTTTATTTCACAAATCCCCCTGATTACATTGTATTGGAATAGACTTTATAGCCGAAAGAAATAATACATTTTAATCCTTTATGCTATTGTCTCTATCTTCTGTTGTTGGCTTCCATTTTTGCTTGTTTGCAAGTCTCTCGGAGGGTCAACGCGGTGACCTTGCTTCTTTGGTGAAAGATGGAGCAGAGGGCGCGTCAGGGGGGGCCTCGGGGCGAGGTGCTTCGGGACGAGGCGAGGGCAGGGCGCTCGATGGGGCTGCGGCGCCTAGGGTTTCAGAAACCTTAGGTTTTTCTTTTCTGAAAATTTTTAGTTTTTGGGCCTAAAAAGCTGGTTTGTAATTGGGTTTTGGGTTTTGATTTGGGCTAATCAAGCCCTGATATTTGTAATGGATTGTAAATTGGACTTTTATTATTTACTGTTTTTTTTTTGTTTTTAGTTTTCTGGTGGGCCGAGCAAAAATGGCCCATTACAAATTAGTTTTAGGAAGGATCAAAAATATGATTTTTTTTTCATATAATTAAAGGGTCAATTGAACTAAAAAGGATATATATACTATACCCTTTAATCAAGGGGGCTACACCCCTATTCATGGTCACTTAGGCCTCGACTAAGTTTAAAGTCGAGTCTGATTGAACTACTCTAAAAAGGACCAGCTCTTCTAGAACTATTAATTTCCGTCCACAAGACTTGAACTCATGACCTTACAAATGTCTTGTTAAATGGGGTTCTTTCGATTTCTTAAAAAAAGACTATGAATTCAGTTTGGTCTAATTATAGTTTAGTTTTCCTATTTTATTGAAATTTAAAATTTAGTGTTTCTAGTTTAATTTAGCATAATTTTGTTTCTCTATTTTTGTTATATGATTAATAAGTTCAAATTGATAGTTGTTGCCATTAAAGTTGAGAAGTTGATTTTTTTTTCTGCTATAATTGTCACACAATTAAGGTCACGTGAAAATCCAGCCAATCATGTTAACATAAATTTACATGTTAGCCAAATGTTTAAGAGTGTTTAAAAAATCATGTTATCACTTGAACTACAACGTTAATGGTGTTATCAACTTAGACCTATTAATTATAAAACTAGATTGATCAAATTATGTCAAATTAATTAAAATAGAAATTTCAATATTATAAAAGATAAAAATTATAATTAGAGGATTTAGTTTTAAGCCATATGCTAACTCATAAAATGATGGTATGAAGTTTTCAAATATGATCCACCAAGCATCGTCACCTTTCCTCATAGCATTTACATGCTACTAAACATATGGAGTTTCCTAACTTGTGACTTGAGAAGAGCGAAGATAATTGTGAATACGACATAAGGTGACAGTGGCTTTTGTTTCGTGCTGAATAAGTGGCTGCTTTATTACTTTGCTTGCGGTGAACGTAATGATTTCCATTGCAAGGTTGGATGCAGGGGGGAATCTAGAGGGTTGACAGGGGCCCCAACCCCCCTTAAAATGGAAAATTTTCCATTTTGACTCTTTAAAATTTAAAAAATTTTAAATTAGTAAAGATAAAATTGCACTTTGGGCCCCCTAAAATGATAAATTTTTTATTTAATCCTTTAAAAATTGCATTTTTACTATCATAAAATTTTAAATTAGTAAAGATAAAATTGCACTTTGGGCCCCCTAAAATGATAAATTTTTTATTTAATCCTTTAAAAATTGCATTTTTATTATTATAAAAATTACAATTTAATTTGGACCCCCCTAAAAATATTTTCTGGCTTCACCCCTAGTTGGATGTATGAAGTTTATGGTTATGCCATTTTTCCGATGATGCCATTAATATCCATGGATATCGAGAACAGAGTATATGCATTGTTGTTTTAACAAGGGATTTAGTGTACAAGATTATCGTAGTAACTTAAGTTTTTTTTCTATATACTTTTCATTCAAGATTTACGAATCGAGGTTTTAATAAACCTAAACTTCATAAAGGAGGGAATAGTATGTATTTTTCGTTGGGGTTTTCCTGGAAAAAATCGTTGCATCTTTCTACGATTCCTTATGAAAAATATCCAGTCCATCAGAATAGAAGTTAAAGAGAGTATTTATGCTTGTTGTGTCTTTTATATGAGAATTTGACTTGACGCAAAATTGAGCAAAAAACTGTTGAATTGGTCTATTTTTTACATGTACCAATTGAAATCTTTTGAAATGAATTACAGAACAAAATCTTTCTCGCCAAGAGAAAAATACTCAATCCAATAATCCTCTTTTTTTCTATAGTAAAACTAAACTGAAGTTTCTTCAAAATTCCCATTCAAATCAAAGTGAAAGTCTACGGAAGAATCATAACATAAAAAAACTGGACATGTTATGTTCTTTCTTTTGATTTTCTTATTTGATTTTGTGTTGAATAATGTAATGTGATTTTAAAATTTTTAAGTGAGTCTATATATCTCAAATACAAAACTTTTCAAGCTTATTTAAGATATTTACTTAAAAAAGGAGTTTACAAATACAATAAAAATATATATATTTGATAAATTAAAATTAGAATCAAATATGGGCAAAACTATGTATATGGTGGGAGGAGCTTGACTCCCTCCCCAAATTTTTTTCAAAAAAAAAAATTCTACTTAAAGTTTTAATTCAATATTATTATTTTGTAAGTTTGTATGATGGGAGGACTTCAAGTTCAAATTTTGGAGATGATATTATTGAGAGGGATAGCCACAAATCCTGTACATGAACCGTAAAATGAACATGAAGTAAATCAAAAATAAAAAATAATAATAATTAACTTCGAAGCTTTATTTTTGAGTCTAAGCACATTTATTTAACTTAGCATAATTTCAATATTATTTTTAAGTGATTAAACCATGATAAAAAAAAAAAGTAAAATAAAAGGTAAAGGGCACATTCTTTCTTTCATTTTTTTTTTGAAAATAAGGTAAAGAACACATTGTTAAATTGCAAAATTTTATAATAATAAAAATTGCTTCAATTTTCTTCTTCAAGAAATTCTAACTTTAAACTAGCCACTAGTCCATTATTGATTTTATTTCTCTTTTTGGTTTTATGGTTTATGAATTTAGAGTTTATTTGTTTCTTAATATTTTATTTTTTAATAATTTAAAATATGTTTTTTAACAACTAAATTACCTTTTACATGTTTAAAATAATTTCCCATTCCCATCCTAATATTTTTATATAAAAAAACATGTTTAAAACAATAGATTTAATTTATTTTTTTAAAAGAAAACCCAGTTTGAAGAAACAAATAAACCCTCACATCCTAGGTTCCATCCATGCCACTCTCAAACACGACCATGTTCCCCTGTTTTCCCTTGCATTTGCGTTTTACACATGGCCTGGAGCCATGCAAATAGCCTGGACACACGGTCGTGTGGCTCCTACACCTTACTCTTTCGCATCACACATGGTCGAACGCACGACCATGTGGATCCTTCGCACAAGGCTTGGAGTCTCAAACACAGTCCTGTGGCTCTTGCACCTTCACCCTTTGTATCGCACACGGCCTGGGACTTCACACATGGGCTGGTCACACGGCCGTGTGGCCCCTGAAACTTAAAAATCATAGTTTTGTCTTATCTTTTATTATTTTATGCAAATCAGTCATTGAGTAGGTTTTCAATGACATCTAGAGAACTAGATTATGCAATTAGGTCCTAGACTAGGATTAGAATGATTGAATATATGGATGAATGAATTTATGATCTTAATTACTTTTAATTAATTGTTTAATCTATGAATGATTTTATGTTTATCAATGTTATATATGTCAAATGAACGTCACGTATACCTAAATGATTGAATTATTGATTAATAGATATAATCATGAATGTCGTTTTGCAATAAATTAGAATATTGAAAGTACTAATGATTGAATGAATGTACGCATTAAAAAAATGATCGCATTGCATGTGCATGGGGGACGATATAGTAAGGAGGAAGTTCTGGCAGTTTAATAATTTGCACTATTTGGTGGTATAACCACATATCTATTTTGGCAGCTTAACTGCAACTTAGTGGCTTGACCAAATATATCTGACCTGACAGTTTAACTGTAAATTGATAAGCCATCGTTGTCAGGCAACCTGAGGTGGCAGGTCATCGTTGTCGGGCAACCCTAGATGACTTAATTGGTGTTTTTGGAGGAGGGGTTCTAGGGAACTCCCTATTTGGAGAGCTAGTAGTCGGGGGTAGGATTGTCGATTGTTAAATGATCACGGCTTGATACATTAAGCATACTCATGAAAAGTATGTATTGAAACGTTTGAACTATTACATGTGCATATGGTTATTATGGAAGATATAATGTAACACCCCTTACCCGAGACCGTTGCCGGAGTCGAGCATGAGGCATTACTAGACTTAACTACTAGTTTGGGGCATAAAAATTGAAACTGTCCATCTGCGTCATGTTGACTAAATTGACTATAACTCGAGTTAAAAAACTCAAAATTTAGATCCGTAAATTTTCCTTGAAACTAGACTCATATATCTTCTTACTATAATTTTTCCAGAATTTTTCATGTGGCCAATTAGTACAGTTTATTCATTAAAGTTTCCCCTGTTTCACTGTTCGATGGTTCTGACCTATCTTTACAAAAACTCAGTTATCTCATTGTAAAGAATTCAAATAATATTTTTGTTTATTCAATAAAAAATAGACTCATTAAGGATTCTAAGCATATAAACTATACTCCATTATTATTTTTGTACAATTTTTAATAATTTTTCCAAGACAGAACAGGGGATCACGAAGTCATCCAGAACCAGTCTCACTAAAATTTAAATATCTCATAATATAAAATTCATTTGCCTACTCTGTTTCTTTCATATAAAAATAGACACAATAAGATTTAATTCTATATCTTATTCACTTTCTAATTCCATTTCTCCTATTTTTTGGTGATTTTTCAAAATCACATCACTGCTGTTAACCAAAAACTGTTTCATTGCAAAATATGGTTAACTAGTTTATAACATCTTTACTCCATTTTATTTAAACTCTATACATTAACCATACTTATATATATACTAAAACCAAATCAACCAAAACCACAACCAAACATAATCATCAAGCCAAAATATAAATTCCAAGATTAACAAGATGGACAAGCCCTTTTCGAATGGCTTATACAAATATATACAACTTCAAAACCAAACATAACCATCTAACCTATACATGCCATATATGTTCATAGTTTCAAAATTTTAAAATACCAAAATAGCAATCGATAGTGTGATGATGTTCCAAAACGATCCCCGAGCTCGTAGCTAGACTTCAAAATCTATAAAATAACATAATTAAACACACAAAATAAGCTATCATAGCTTAGTAAGTTATAAACAATTTCACAACAACAATGCTTTATATCTTTGTATTAAATAAATCAATTTAATATAAGCACTGCCAAGATTTCTAACCAATACTATAAATTCACAACATATTTCAAAACTTTCGCTTCTTAATAGGCCAAAGACCGAACATCCAAATTTTCGATAATAGATTTCACATACATTTTACTTACTGAATTTATATTTGCATTTTAAACTCATATAAATCGCATGTTCAAGATAAAAATAATAACATGAACTCCTTATACAAATTCCACTTGGCAATTTAGTTCCTATAGCATAAAACACAAAATTTGCACACACCATGCTTAGGCCGAATGTTGCTCATACCCATACAAATCCATACATTTCATTTATTTTGCATTTTAGTCCCTCAAAAATTTATTTTTGCAATTAAATCCAAATCACTCAATTTCTTCAAAAATTCATGAACAACAAGTGTTAATCTATCACATATAATTAATATTTCATCATCAAAAACAAGAATAACAAGCTTCCTTCAATGGCATCTCACGAAAAACACAACCAATTCAAAAATTTAAACATGGGCTAACTAAAACTCAAAGCAACGATCTCAAAAACGTAAAAATTATTAAAAACCGAACTCAAATCACTTACCTATTGAGCTTGCAAAGGGCCGAACATCACAAAGCTTTTCTCTCTTTTATTTTCTCAAGTTTCGGCCATGAACATTGAAGAAAGATGAACACTTTTCATCTTTTATTCATATTATTATTATAACATATATTAAACTAATATATTTTAACATAAAATATAATAAAATTTCAATTATTATTACATGCATAATCATGACCAGCACTAAGTCTATTTTATGGTCAATTTACTATTTTAAACCTCCAATTTATAAAGACATTATCAATTCAATACTTACTCATTTAACCACCAAATTTTCTTTTTATGCGATTAAGCCCTTTTTTTTAAAATTAAGCACCAAAATGATCAAATTTTTATACGAAATTTTCACACACACTAATTCACACATAATAAGCATAGAAAATAATATTAAAGTATTTTTCCGACTCGGATTCGTGGTCCCAAAACCACCGTTCCGATTAGGGTCAAAATCGGACTGCACGATCTCAAAAACGTAAAAATTATTAAAAACCGAACTCAAATCACTTACCTATTGAGCTTGCAAAGGGCCGAACATCACAAAGTTTTTCTCTCTTTTATTTTCTCAAGTTTCGGCCATGAACATTGAAGAAAGGTGAACACTTTTCATCTTTTATTCATATTATTATTATAACATATATTAAACTAATATATTTTAACATAAAATATAATAAAATATAATAAAATTTCAATTACTATTACATGCATAATCATGACCAGCACTAAGTCTATTTTATGGTCAATTTGCTATTTTAAACCTCCAATTTATAAAGACATCATCAATTCAATACTTACTCATTTAACCACCAAATTTTCTTTTTATGCGATTAAGCCCTTTTTTTAAAATTAAGCACCAAAACGATCAAATTTTTATACGAAATTTTTACACACACCAATTCACACATAATAAGCATAGAAAATAATATTAAAATATTTTTTCGACTCGGATTCGTGGTCCCAAAACCACTGTTCCGATTAGGGTCAAAATCGGGCTGTACGATCACAAAAACGTAAAAATTATTAAAAACCGAACTCAAATCACTTACCTATTGAGCTTGCGAAGGGCCGAACATCACAAAGCTTTTCTCTCTTTTATTTACTCAAGTTTCGGCCATGAACATTGAAGAAAGATGAACATTTTTCATCTTTTATTCATATTATTATTATAACATATATTAAACTAATATATTTTAACATAAAATATAATAAAATTTCAATTACTATTACATGCATAATCATGATCAGCACTAAGTCTATTTTATGGTCAATTTGCTATTTTAAACCTCCAATTTATAAAGACATCATCAATTCAATACTTACTCATTTAACCACCAAATTTTCTTTTTATGCGATTAAGCCTTTTTTTTAAAATTAAGCACCAAAACGATCAAATTTTTATACGAAATTTTCACACACACCAATTCACGCATAATAAGCATAGAAAATAATATTAAAATATTTTTCCGACTCGGATTCGTGGTCCCAAAACCACCGTTCTGATTAGGGTCAAAATCGGGCTGTTACATATAATGATTTGATAACTGAATTCGTCTGATTGGTTGAATGTTGAATATCGTTTGCTTAAGTAGCCAGCCCGAATTACCATACTGAATTGACTAATATGTGAAATTGATTGCTATTCGTAATGTTTATGATCGAATATTGAATTGGTATATTGTAGAGGAACTCACACTGAGCTTCCTTAGCTCACTCCCCTTATTTTTCATCTCTTCAGATAACCCAACGGACTAGAACGCGGACTTGGTATGCAGAGTGTTAGGATCAATCCGATTAAGCAACAAGAAAAAAAATAGTGGAATAAATGGAGAAATTGAACACACAAATTTAACGTGGAAAAACCCCTCCAAATAGGATAAAAAAACACAGGCAAAAATAATTTTACTATAATGGCAAAAGAACGAAGAGTACAAAAGATGGAGATAAAAACTAAACCCCGAAAACCCAAAAATAAAGAACCCTCAAAACGTAAACACAAAATTCTCTAAATGTATTATGAGTTCTAATATCTAATGGGTGTATTTTCTAATGTTGTAAAAGAGCCTATTTATAAGCTAAATTCATAGGTTAAATAATAATAAAATAATCTAGACTAATCAGAGTTTGATTGAAATAAATAAACAGAGTTTAACTGAAAGATTATTTATCAAACTTGACTGAAATAGGAGTCATACTCAACAAATCTCCACCTTGACTCATATTTCCACAATGCCATCTTTGCCAAAGCCCGTCACGGGCCTATTTTGAACTATGCAGGGAATTAATTGAGTCAAATTTGTGCTTAGAAACTGGAAGGCTTCTAGCCTTCGACTTGTACATTGCCAAATTAAAACTAACCCGGGTTTGATTTTCACGAATACAGTGCCTTAACTTTTCAAAACCTGCATCCAAAAGAGAACCTCACTTCAACGAAACGGTCATACATTTTTCCCTCCTATGACCAAGTTGCCTCCGCTCCAAACGAGTTGACTTCAACTCTGTAACGGACGAGGGACGTCTAATTTCATCGGTCACTGTAGAACCTTCCAGAATATAAAGACTACCAGTTCTTTTACCTTTTAACAAAACGAGAGCTCCACGAGGTACTTTAATACCCCTTGACTCAATGTTGATTTTGCATCCTTTCAAGTCTAAAATACTCAATGAGATAAGATTCTTTCGTAAATCAGGTACATACCTAACATCTGAGAGTGTCCTAATCATCCTATTGTGTATCCTAATTTTAACAGTACCAATACCAATTACCTTACTAGATGAATCGTTTTCCATGCGCACAACTCTACCTCCAACCGAACTGTATGTGGAGAACCATCCTCTATTGGGACACATGTGGAAAGAACATCCCGAATCTAGGATCCACTTGGACGTGAGCTTGGAGTTATCGCTCGTTGACACTAACAAGAAATCATTACCGCTTTCATCAGCCAAATTAGCACTAGCTACATCTTCCTCGTTACTCTCAGCAGCTCTTTTATTTCGCAGTTTATAACAATCTGCTTTGACGTGGCCTAACTTTTTACAATAGCGGCACATTTTGTCTCATTTCTTTGATGCTACCAAAACGGAAGCTTGCTTATCTGCCTTGTTATCCAAACCAAACTCATTGTCAAGTTTGTCTGTACTCAATAAATGACCCTTCACATCTTCGAACGAGAGTTTGTCTATGCCATAAATCAGGGTCTCTCTGAAAGACTTGTATGAAGGGGGTAAAGAGCACAATAATAGCATAGCTTGATCTTCATCGTCAATATGAACCTCAACATTCTTTAAATCATTTAAAATAGTAATGAATTGACTGATGTGATCTATAAGAAGCTCACATTCGTTCATGCGAAACGTAAATAGACGTTGTTTGAATACTAAACGGTTAGCTAGAGACTTAGTCGTATAAAAAGTTTCTAACCTTTTTCACAAGGCGGATGAGGTTTTCTCCATCAATACCTCCTGCAATACCGTATTCGCGAGGCACAACTAGATTGCAGACAAAGGCTTTTCATCAAGCTCTTCCTATTCTGTTTGATTTAGATTCTCAGGCTTTTTTCCGGTAACAACCTTTTTTTAAGCCGGTTTGAGCTAGAATTGCCATCATCCGAACTTGCCACAGATTGAAAATTGTCTCACCATCGAACTTTTCAATTTCAAACCTTATTGCTGTCATATCTGAATGGGCTGATGTATGAAAATTGAACTAGCTCTGATACCACTTGTTAGGATCGACCCGATTAAGTAACAAGTAAAAAAATAGCGAAATAAATTGAGAAATTGAACACACAAATTTAACGTGGAAAAACCCTCCAAATAGGATAAAAACTACAGGCAAAAATAATTTTACTATAATGTCAAAAGGACGAAGAGTACAACAGATTGAGATAAAAACTAAACCTTGAAAACCCGAAAATAAAGAACCCTCAAAACATAAACACAAAATTCTCTAAATGTGTTATGAGTTCTAATATCTAATGGGTGTATTTTCTAAGGTTGTAAAAGAGTCTATTTATAAGCTAAATTCATAGGTCACATAATAATAAAACAATCTAGACTAATCAGAGTTTGATTGAAACAAATAAACAGAGTTTAACTGAAAGATTATTTATCAAACTTGACTGAAATAGGAGTCATACTCAACACAGAGGGTTTCAGCTTGTTCTCACCAATGATTTATTATTAATACGATTATCATTTTATTTTATTAAAACCCGTAGTTTGGGACAACTACTTTTAATTACATTAATTATGATGCATATTATTAATAGGTATTTATATAGATGGAATGGTCCATACTTAATATTACTTGTTGATAATGATTTTAGTATGTTGTTAATTTATTAAGTGTTTTACACAGGTTAATTATTATACAAAGATTATTTATTTATTTTTTGCTGCTAAGTTAAAGTTAGTTTTTAATTAATTAATATGAGATATTCACTGTTATACAACAAGTTTAGAATTGAGAATAAATTTGAATAAGACAGGATCACTTCAGTTATTAATGTGATCTCTTCAGTTTAGGTCTACCGTCTAAGACGGATTGGGGTGGTTACAAAATTCAATTAGATCCTATATATACTTAAAATTTAAACTTAAGATAATTTAAAGAAAAACCTACCAAAAATTTTATATATATATATATATATATATATATATATATATATAACGAAGACTTGAATCCAAACACTCAAGATATTAAGACTTCAATTTTTGCAAATATTACCAAAATCTCATTTCAAATTATATCATTGGACTTCTGTACTTATGTTTTGAACATAATCAACCTTCCAAAATTATTGTAAGTCGCAAATGCCTTTTTCATTAAAATTTCTTAATGGAATTAATATAAATGGTTTAATTTGTTAATAATAAAATTTTAATAATTTAATGTAATACAATTAAAATTTTGTGACTTAAATTTAATTACCTTATAAAAACCAAAATGACTCGTGTACCACAATACAAATATGTATGTATGAATTAAAGTGTTTGGGTGACTAAATAAAAATCCAAAACCTCTCATGTTTTCTTATACATATCACTCCCTCTTTTAGCTTTCTTTTCATTTCACAATCATATTTGGGTATTTCTATTAAAAAATAATATATTTAAAACTCACGTTTGTAATATCTCTAACTCGTCTCCGTCGTCGAATTTGGGTTACATAGTATCACGGCACATATCAAAACTATTTACATCATTAAACCACTCATTTAATAAATTAAATAAGCACATTTAAATTGCATTTTATATATGCCAAAATCACATTTATGGCCTTAAATCAAGTTTACGAGGCTCTAAAAATGGTTTCGGAACAATTCGAGACTAATTAGAATCAAACAGAAAAATATGTAAAAAAAATTTGAAAATTTTAGAAACAGGGGTCACATGCCCGTGTTGCTAGATCATGTAACTAATTATGACCATATGGAAAATCCTACACATAAAATTAATAAGGCACCTTAAAAAACTTCTAAAACAAGGCAAACTTTCATCTAACACCTAAGTACCAAGCCAAATCAAAATCATCAATTTCCATACTTTAAAAACAAATTCAAACAATCCTTAAAGCATGTCAAAACATTCAACTTAAGTGTCAAACCAATGTGTCCTCATTGATACCACAATTCAAATATTAAATAAATTTGCATTCAACCTTAACAAATTCATTCATTCCATCCATTCAAACATTAAGAACTACAATATTATCAACACAACTTCATAGTATATATCAACCTAAATACCAATTCAACATGACCATTAACACACTTCCAAAAGAACCAACTTATAATACATATACAAGATTTACAACCTAATACAAAACATTTCCAAACATTTTCAAAATAAACATCCTATATACATGCCACATATAACCAACAACCAAGAATTCAAAATCTACCGATAATAGTCGATGATATGTGTGAGCTCCGATGATCCAATCAACACGCTCCAAAAGTTCAAAATCTACATAAAACAACAATAAAGTAAGTAGAAGAACTACTTAGTAAGTTTTCACAATTTAACATATAACTTACTAATTCATTTAAATGGCATTTGCACATAATAAATGAATTCAACCTTATCACAACATAGTCCAACAATTTCATGTTAGAAATGTTTAACTGTACATATAACCAGAATTCACATCAAATAACTTTTATTCTTTTGATGGATCTTTGTAAAAGTAATCAACTATATGAGTCTAGAAATGGACAATGCTCGTATGAGCTATTCAGATACAGATTAAACATGTCAGGTTAGCCGTTCGGGCTATACCAATGAAATTACAGATAAACTAGCGTGGCCAATGTAATAGCCCAAAATAGGGCTTAGTCGGAATAGTGGTTTCAAGACCACAAACTCAAAGTAAAAATATTTAATTTATGAATGTTTTAGAGTCTATGACATGTTGGGTGATGGTGTGCAAATTTTGTTAAGTAATTTTTATCGATAAAGTGCCCAATTTTATTATTGGGATTAAATTGCAATAAGTTGCAAAATATGAGGTCCAAGAATCTTTAAGTATGAAATAGCTTGGATTATCAATTTGAGGTCTATAATGTGATTAAATTATTGTGTGGAAACTTCGTTGAGAAATTTTATCGAAAAAGTGTTTAATTTGGTTAGTAGGATTAAATTGTTATAGGTGCGAAGTGTATGTTCCAGATGATAAAGGGTGTGATTGTGATGGGTTTTTAAAGTGAAGGTCCTTATGAAGAAATTAGTCCACTTATAAGTTGATGAAGATATTTGTTTGGTATTTTTGAAGTTAGTTGAAAAGAAAAAGGGCAAATTTGGAAGTTAAGTTAAATGGTAATAAGACAAAAATAGTAAAAAAAAAAAATATCATTCTTTCCTTCTTCTCCAGCCGAATGTGAGAAGAAAAATGGCAGCCATGGGTGAGCTCCATTCGGCCAAGCTTCTATTGCTTATATAGGTACGGTTTTTGTCCCGTTTTTAATGATTTTCATATTTTTGAGAACCGTAAAGCTTAATTTGTCTATTTCTACCATTAATTTGAAGTGTAATCAAAGTTTAAAAAAATATACCCATGTTAGATAAGCATGTATTTTGATATCTAATGGTAGAATATGGATGTTTGAGGTTAGGAGAGCGATGTTTGCTAAATGATTTTCGGTGAAAACGAGTAAAACGAGTTAATCGGTAAAAGTTGTTATTGTTCATAAGTATGTGTTATAGTAAGAATTTGAAGTTGCTATAGAAGGGAAAAATGTCAAGCATGTCATAAAACATAAGAAAAAGGAATAAAGTTTAATTTTCGAGCCTAGGGGCAAAATCGTAATTATGCAAAAGTTTAGGGGCAAAATTGTAATTTTGCTAAAGTTTGAGTTAGGGACTGTTTTAAGCAGTATATTAATAAAATAAGTGAAATGTGATGTTTTAGATCCCGAAAAATGAGATTTGGACCTAGAACTGGAGGAAAATCGAAAATCGAGAAAGTTGGTAAAATGGTCGTTCGGCATTCGAGGTAAGTTCGTGTGTTAATAATAATGCAACATCGTGCTTAAATTATAATTTTCTATTGATATGGCATAAATTGTATGATTTAATATGTTTAGGAGAAGTTGATGTATGATATGGAAAATGTGATGTTGGTTGTGTTATGTGAAATTGAATGGCAAAATTAATGTTAAATGAATTTAATTTTAAATTAATATTACATGGGTTGTATGAGTTGCTACACAGCTGTATCTGACGAGATTTCGGCAAGTAAGTTCATATGGTTGAGTTTACATATTTATTGGTGAATGATTGAATGATATAATTCGTTGTTAAATATGAATTTGCTGTGGGATTGTGAAAATTATGATAAAATGGAAGAATAAATGCGGTAATTCAAATTAGGAAAAACGCAGAATTGAGTACGTTCGTATCGTGACATGTGATGAATTGACGGATAAGACCATGGTTAATCCATGGCAAAGTGTGAAATGTAGGTATGGTATCATCCATACTGAGTTATGAAATGTAGGTATGGTATCATCCATACTGAGATATGAAATGTAGGTATGGTATCATCCATACTGAGATATGAAATGTAGGTATGGTATCATCCATACTGAGTTGTGAAATGTAGGTATGGTATTAACCATACTGAGTTAAGAAATGTAGGTATGGTGTTTCCATACCGAGTTATGAAATGTAGGTATGGTATTTCAATGAGGAAAACCATACTGAGTTGTGAAACGTGGCACTGAGCAACGACGTACTCAAATTCGTAAGACGTTTCCTAATTTGATAATAAGTAATACAAAAAGGAGCGAATCAAATGAAAGAGATTGAGTGATTGTTAATGTTGAGCTCAATTATGTGTACAAGAGAGTTATGAAATGGTTTTGGTCACATGTATAGTACTAAGTGCAGGCTACTATATGTACCAGATAGCTTCGGCTACAAGGGTGGTACCATCTGTAGGCCACCATGTATCTGGTATCATTACGATGAGTTCAACGGAAAATTGACTAAGTGTAATTGAAAATGATCATGTTATGAATAAGTGCAAGTGTGAATGTGACCAATTGAGAAATGTGGCAAAATGTATGTATGAGCAATATGTTCAATATGTAATCGGAAATTGGAAAGATTGGTATAAGCAAGTGAAGAACACAACTAAAGTGAAAAAGAGCAAACATTTACAATAGAACTGTGTAAAAAATATAACGTCGGTAATGACAATATATCGCAAAAGAAAAAAAAATAGAAATAAAGAACACACAGATTTTACGTGGAAACCCTTTCGGGAAAAACCACGGGCAGAGGAGAAGAAAATTTACTATGTCGAATTCGAATCAATTACAAGAGGAATAGACCATGTCTATTTATAGGCTTATAAAGCCATATTCTAATAGGAGTGTAATAAGATTGAAACTCCTTATTCTAATCAATATCAAATAGATGGAGTTTAATAAGGTTTAAAAAACCTTATTCAAAATAAAATAAAAGAAGTGTAATTCTATAAGGATTCTTCTTTTATTTTATTTTACCATTGTATTTTATTTAAATAAGAATTTGGGTCACTTAATTCTAACAATCTCCACCTTGACACGAATTCTCAATAAACAAGTTCTTCATCGCGAACTCTCAACGAACAAGTTCTCCACCTTTTCCATAAAACCCCTTAAAGGTTTAACTTCAACAATGAACACCAACCAAGTCTAAGCAATGCTTAAACTTGGTTATAGGAAGTGACTTAGTCATCATATCTGCAGGATTTTCACGAGTACTAATTTTGCTCACAACAATATCACCACGAGCAATAATATCACGAATAAAATGATACCGAACATCAATGTGTTTTGTTCTCTCATGAAACATTTGATCTTTTGTAAGGAAGATGGCACTCTGACTGTCACAAAATACTGTGCTGATTTGAATGTCTTCATTGAGCTCACTAAAGAGTCCCTTCAACCAAATAGCTTCTTTACAAGCCTCAGTAATCGCCATGTACTCAGCTTCAGTGGTAGACAAAGCGACTGTAGTTTGCAAAGTAGCTTTCCAACTGATTGCACAACCTCCGATTGTAAAGACATAACCAGTGAGAGATCTTCTTCTATCAAGGTCTCCAGCAAAATCAGCATCAACATACCCAATGACTCCATCTCTAGTTCTTCCAAACTGTAAGCAAACATCAGTAGTACCTCGTAAGTATCTTAAAATCCACTGAACTGCTTTCCAATGTTCTTTACCGGGATTCGCCATGTATCTGCTAACTGCACTGACTGCATATGATAAATCTGGACGTGAACAAACCATAGCATACATGAGAGATCCCACTGCACTAGAGTATGGAACATGTGACATGTATTCAATCTCATCATCTAATTTTGGAGACAAAGCCGATGAAAGTCTAAAATGGGCTGCTAAAGGAGTACTAACAGGCTTAGCACTCTGCATATTGAACCTGCAAAGAACTTTCTCAATGTACCCCTTCTGACTTAGGTACAATTTACTTGCTTTTCTATCTCTGAGAATCTCCATACCAAGTATCTTCTTTGCTGGTCCTAAATCTTTCATCTCAAATTCTTCACTTAGTTGGGCTTTGACCTTTCTTATCTCTCCTTTATCTTTTGCTGCTATCACATGTCATCAACATAAAGAAGTAGATACACAAAAGAACCATCACTATTTTTCTTAAAGTAAACACAGCTGTCTAAACTACTTCTTTTAAAATCATGATAAGTCATAAAGGAATCAAACCTCTTGTACCACTGTCTTGGTGACTGTTTCAAACCGTAAAGAGACTTTTTCAGCAAGCAAACATATTCCTCTTTTTCTGAGACTGTAAAACCCTCTGGTTGTTGCATGTAAATATCTTCCTCAAGCTCTCCATGCAAAAATGCAGTTTTTACATCTAACTGCTCAAGCTCCAAATCTTGCATGGCCACAATACCAAGCAAAGCTCGAATCGAACTATGCTTCACAACTGGGGAGAACACATCTGTGAAGTCCACTCCTGGAATTTGACTGTAACCCTTTGCAACAAGCCTTGCTTTATATCTGGATTCTTCAACTCCTAGAGTCCCTTCTTTCTTTTTAAACACCCATTTACAGCGAACAACCTTTTTACCTTTAGGAAGTTTCACAAGATCCCATGTTCTATTTTTGTGGAGTGATTCCATCTCCTCTTGCATAGCACACATCCACTTTTCTGAGTCTTCACAGCTAACCGCCTCAGAATAATTAGACGGCTCTTGGTTTGCATCTATATCTTCAGCCACATTTAAAGCATAAGCAACTAGATCAGCCTCGGCATACTTCTTTGGAGGTTTAATTTCTCTTCTAGTTCTGTTTTTGGCAATAGAGTATTGTGGTGAAGAAGCAACTCTATTCTCAATTTTTGTACTGGCTTGAAGAGTTGTCTCTGTATTAATCTGATGCTCCACCTGCTTTTGATTTTCTTTATTGGAAGACTCTTGAAGAGATAAGTTAGGTAGCATAGCAGTTTCATCAAAAATAACATCTCTGCTAATCACAACTTTTTTATTTTCAGGACACCATAACTTATACCCTTTTACGCCAGCTTTATAACCAAGAAAAACACATTTAATGGATCTTGGTTCCAATTTTCCATTATTAACATGAGCATACGCAGGACACCCAAAGATCTTTAAATCAGAATAATTAGCAGGATTACCATACCATACCTCTTGTGGAGTCTTTTTCTCAATGGCAATGGATGGAGATCGGTTGATCAAAAAACATGCAGTAGAGGCTGCTTCGGCCCAAAACGACTTTGGTAAGTTGGCATTTGACAACATGCATCGAACCTTCTCCATGATCGTTCTGTTCATTCGTTCTGCAACACCATTTTGTTGTGGAGTACGACGAACTGTCAAGTGTCTCACGATCCCTTCTGACTTGCACAGTTTATTAAACTCATCAGAACAAAACTCTAAGCCATTGTCTGTGCGGAGGTATTTTATTTGTTTTCCTGTCTATTTTTCAATCATAGCTTTCCAAGACTTAAATGCAGAAAGCACATCGCGTTTCTGCTTCAAGAAGAATGCCCAAACTTTTCTAGAAAAATCATCAATAAAAGTTAGCATATAATTAGCTCCACCTCTCGAAGGCACTCTTGATGGCCCCCACAGATCAGAATGAATATACTCCAATGTTCCCTTCGTGTTATGGATTCCTCTGGTGAATCGAACTCTCTTTTGTTTCCCAAAAACACAGTGCTCACAGAACTTCAGTTTGCAAATTCCTTGCCCATCAAGAAGTCCTCTTTTGCTCAATTCTGCCATGCCATTCTCACTCATATGCCCTAGGCGCATATGCCAAAGTTTAGTAATATCATCATCTGACAAAGAAGAGGAAACGACAGCTGCATCACCAATAACAGTAGAACCCTGCAAAACATATAACTTGGCATTCTTTCTCTGCCCTTTCATCACAATGAGGGAACCTTTGGAAATCTTCAACATCCCACTTTCAGCTGTGTATTTGTACCCTTTTGAATCAAGAGTACTCAACGAAATTAAATTTCTCTTCAATTCTGGAACATGCCGTACGTCACTAAGTGTTCTGACAACTCCATCAAACATCTTAACTTTAATTGTTCCAACACCTGCGATTTTACACGAAGCATTATTTCCCATCAAAACAACACCTTCAGACACCGTTTCGTAATTTGTAAACCAATCCCGATTGGGACTCATGTGGAAGGTGCAGCCTGAATCAAGTATCCACTCCTCGCTCTCTTTAGAATTGTTGACAGAAGCGACTAGAAGTTCACCATCACTGTAGTCTTCTACAATATCAGCTTCACCAGAATTTTCTGGTTGTTTTCCCTTTTGATTTGCAGCCTCCCTTTTAATCTTGTTCTGTAGCTTATAGCACTCAGATTTAATGTGCCCTTTCTTCTTGCAGAAGTTACAAGTTTTACCTCTGTTTGAAGACTTTGATCTACCCTTAGATTTACCGCGAGGATTCCGATCCTGTGTCCTTCCACGATCATCATCAGCATTCCGATCTTGTCTCCCACGAACAATAAGACCCTCTCCCTGGGAGTCGGGTTTAACCACAAGATGCTTCATCTTATCATACGAGGTCAAAGAATCATAAACCTCATCAACTGTGAGAGACTCGCGGCTATATAAAATCGTGTCTCTAAAGGTTGAATAAGACGGGGGCAACGAACAAAGTAGAATCAACCCTAGATCTTCCTTATCATACTGAACCTCCATGGCCTCCAAGTTTGAGAGAATTTCTTTAAACACTGTTAAGTGTTCGTGCACAGACGCACCTTCCTCCAAACGATGAGCATAAAGTCGTTGCTTCATATGCAACTTGCTGGTTAGAGTTTTCGACATACATATTTGTTCTAGCCTCTTCCATAATGCTGCGGCAGTCTTCTCCTTCATCACATCTTGCAAAATTTCGTTAGATAAATGCAGATGTAACTGTGTTAACGCCTTTCGATCCTTGCGCTTCTTATCTTCCTCCGTCAATGTCGAAGGCATCTTATCTACCCCTAGCAGGGCTTCCTCTAAATCCATCTGTGCAAGAACTGCCTGTATCTTTATCTGCCACAACGCAAATCTGGTGTTGCGATCCAACAGCGGAATTTCATACTTTAAAGACGCCATTACCGTGATCGAGATGAAAAAAAAACCCCGGAAGCTCTGATACCAATTTGTAAAAAATATAACGTCGGTAATGACAATATATCGCAAAAGAAAAAAAAATAGAAATAAAGAACACACAGATTTTACGTGGAAACCCTTTCAGAAAAACCACGGGCAGAGGAGAAGAAAATTTACTATGTCGAATTCGAATCAATTACAAGAGGAATAGACCATGTCTATTTATAGGCTTATAAAGCCATATTCTAATAGGAGTGTAATAAGATTGAAATTCCTTATTCTAATCAATATCAAATAGATGGAGTTTAATAAGGTTTAAAAAACCTTATTCAAAATAAAATAAAAGAAGTGTAATTCTATAAGGATTCTTCTTTTATTTTATTTTACCATTGTATTTTATTTAAATAAGAATTTGGGTCACTTAATTCTAACAAACTGCTTTGGGCAGTAGCAGTGACGTAAATTTGAAAAATCACCAAAAATAGTAGAAATTGAATTATAAGTTGGATGAGATATTGATTTAAAGCTTATTGAGTCTATTTCCATATAAAAGAAAAATAGAAAACAAATGATTTGTATATTTTGAGATATTTGAATTTCGGTGAGACTGGTTCAGAATGATTACGTGATCCCCTGCTCTGCATTTGAAAAATTATTAAAATTTGTACATAAATAATTATGAGATATAATTTATATGCCTGAAATCCTGAATGAGTCTAGTTTCAAATGAACAAAACAAGGAGGCCATATAAATTCTGTACAAAGAGAAAATTTATTTATAGTGAAGAGAGGTCAGAGTAGTTGAATGGTGAAATAGGGGAAATTTTAATGAATAAACTGTACCAATTGGCTAAGCCAAAAATTCTGAAATTTTTATGGTAAGAAGATAAATGAGTTAAGTTTCAGAAAAAATTAACAGATCTTAATTTGGAGTTCTGTAGCTCCAGATATAAATTATTTAATGACTATGACTCAAGAAAACAGCTTAACTGGAATTTGAATGAATGAAAAGAATATGAAAATAGCATGTTATCGTATTGCTTATTATTTTCATGCGAGCTTACTAAGCGTAAAGCTTACTCCCTCCTTTCCATTCTTTTAGTTTTGTTAGGTCAGCTCAGGGTTGGAGATCGTCGGAGGCAGCATCACACTATCGAGCCATTATCCTAGGAGTATTGGCATGTATAAGGATTTAGTTTTTCTATGGCAGATGTTGTTGTGATTAGCCAAATGTATTAGCTTATATTGATTTGTTAATTACAGCCATGAGATGTGGCTTATAATGATTTTGGCTCGTAAGCCTATTTGTCCATAGTATAAGTGATTAAATAGATGACAATGTTAAATGCATGTGTCTGAAAAGTTTTAAATTTTGGGCGAAATTTGGTAACCCAGTTTTGTATGATTGTAAATTTTAAGTCCGATAATGCCTCAAACCCTATTCTGGTGTTGGATACGGGTGAGAGGTGTTACAGCCAAGGCTAGGTATACATGTAAAACGACAACGGATTACCAGTCCAAGATAAATTCGTGTACATGTACATCCGAGTCCGCAACACATGCAGGAACTCAATCCAGATCAAAAACTCAGACAGAAATCTCATGTAAGAACTTTTACTCGATCCATCGAAATTATCTCGGAAGTTCAATAAAAATTACATAGTTCATTTTGATTCAACAATTTTCTAAAGTATATATATAACACCAATAACAATAATATTTATTGACAAATTACACAAAAATAATCATAAAAACTTACCGAATTACGATAGCTACCTAGAACCGAAAACGATTACTCCATGACCTTCTCTTTTCCACGATTTATAACTGATCCACTCATTTCTTGATCTAAATGTAATAAATTAATTCAATTAACTAATTCAAACACCACACAATACTTATATTCAAACCATTCCACCTTTAATTAAATTTCACACAATTACTCTTAACAATTTAACTTTATTCAGTTTAACCCATACTTCAAAATTTAAATCAATTAACATAATTAAGCTAAAATCCCAGTCAACTGAATTTCTAAATCTCAATAATAGCCCATAAATTCTAAATTTTATCATAAATCGATGAACTTTTCCTAATTTAACATTTAAACCCCTAATCATCAACATCACCAAAAACTACTTAACAAATTAATTTTGTCCAAAAACCAATCTCACAAAAACCATTATAAAACTTCAAAAATCTCATGAATTCAACAATGGAAAAAGTCAAAATATCTAACAATTTAATAAATTAAAACTCAAGTTATTTAGACCTAATTGTAACGATCTCAAAAACACAAAATTTACCAAAAAATGAAAATGATGATAATTTCTTCCTTTTCTTTATTTGTTAATGTTTTATTTTATAATTACCTATTTACCCTTATAATTAACACCTATTTTGATCAATTCAAGCTCACAACCGTCCATCATAAGTCTTCATGGAATAATTACCATTTAAGGCCATAAAATTCAAATTACTTTAACCATTTAATGCTTTAACTTAACTAATAACCACCAACTTTCACAACTTTTACGCTTAAGTCCTTTTTACTTAATTAACTAACTAAATGTTAAAATTTCGTGATCAAACTCTAATACAACATTATAGATTTCCTATAAATATTAATTAATCAATAAAACACTGACTTACTAGTAGGAATTGTGGTCCCAAAATTACTATTCTCAATACCACTAAAAAACGGGATGTTACAATGTCTTAATTGTCAATTGGGAAAAAAAATTTAAAAGGAATTTGGTATTTTATTTTTAGGTATTAGAGTACCTTTATTATATCAACTAATTAGAAGGCACTTTTGCCTGCTTTAATGAATTTTGGAATTGAAATGTAACTCAATATATAACCTATAGTTCTTTCTTTCTTTTAGAGATAATTTTGATGATTCTAAGGATTCCTCCTGTTGAACAATTTTTCATTTTGTCTCACTAAAGGGGACAATCGAATATATATATATACATGGTTATTGCTCATGGAATTGATGTCCTTAGTAGGCTCTATGCATGCTGGACACGTGTATTATTCTGGTATGCTTGTTGGACCTCGTGGCCCCCACATACGAACTCCTTGGGTATGTGCGAATTGGGACCGCAAACTCCCTTTGCCGACCTCCCACTATAAGGCTGCATGCATTCATCTGGTAGGGCCTAACCAGGTGCAGGTAGGTGACCTGGACCTTATTTGATTTTCGGGTTAATAATCATAAATACATAACACCCCCAAAAACACCATTCTTGATTGTTAAAATTTCATTTTGAAGATACATTGCTTCTATGTTCATGCAATATTTTCACTTGTAAACTATGATTTTTCAGAATCTTGAAGTAGATGAAATGATTTTTATTGGAGTTCAATAAAAATGGCAAGAACAAAAGTCCATGATTGTTGATTAGTGGAAGAAGTAGGATTCGCAAGGAATCAAATTTAAGAATAATTTCAACTAAAAATTTGAACACAATTATTTTGTCACTCTACCGATTGTTATATCTCTCCTACGAATAGGGACATGTGACAAGTCAAAAAGCCATTTAAGAGACGAACTCCTCCACCTACTAATAAAAGGTCACCAAAAGCTTCACCTCCTGTCCTAATCATCGGGCAAGCAGGAGGTAGTCATTCAGGGAGGTTAACCACCCATTCCTCTAAGCTCTTAGTCTTCTGTTAAGAACATGATTTTTTTTTGTCACCAAACCTCACGTGGGTTCAACTGCTCCGTACCACCGAATTAGAATGAATGACAAGATTTATCCTATCACAAGCATCCTCATCCCATCGAAGATATTCGGCTCACGCATTCTGCAATGATGACTCAATGGCAGGTCCAACATATTAACACTATCCTACACGGGACCCAACTTATAAATACCCCTAAAGGCAATGAAGAAGAGATCAACTCCTATGCATACAAAACCTACCGTCTGCCAATTTGCTCCCAGCACTTAGCCTCTAGACTCTCTCCATTTTCACTCTTTGTAATCTTCAACTCTTCGTCCTGACTGGGCTAATCAGCTTTCATAGTCACCACCACATCCTCCTCTTTACTACTCCCTTATTGTATCACTGTATCAACACTAGTGGTTCAACCGATCAAAGATTTTATTTACTAAGATCCCTAAAAAAAACTAAAAATACTTAAAGCTCAAACCCAAATGTCTTCAACTCAAGATAACTTAGAAACTAAAATTACCTTAAACCTAAAATTTAATATTAGCTTGAACTTTAAGATAAAATCAATATGGAACCAATATATCTTGAACTTTGAGATAAAATCAATATGGAACCAATATATCTTGAACTTTGAGATAAAGTCAATATGGAACCAATATATACTACATTTATTCCTCACAAACTCTGAAATTATGGTTCATTGTTTTTAAAGTTGTTTGATATGATGCTAGAATTGTACCATCCTTCCGGAAATTAAACATGTATTTTAAATGAAACATCGTTTTAGCCTAACGTGCTTATTTTATTTCTACAAGACAAACTTGTACCAAAAAAAGAGAGAAAAGAATAGGATTAATACTGGGTAATCGATGAAAACTGAAAAGAGGCTAATAAAAAACTGCAATGAATGCAAGAAGGTAATTGCAAGCTCGTAGTGATGTACCCAAGTCATTGATTTGATGCATAATTTAGTAGTGGCGAACCAAAGAATTGAGGCGAATATATGATTATGCATTACACGTATGCTCCATCATGGAGGTGTGGGTGCAAGTAAAGAGATCAAATATATGATTAATTTGTGCCAGTAAGGAGTTCAATGTCTAAGGATGAAATTATAAAATCGTCAGAAATAAATTATAAATTTTAGAAGATCAGAGTAAAATTTTACCATTATATTAATATGTAATTTTACAAAAATTGAAAGGATTAAATGGAGATTTACCTTTTCGAGGTGCTAAGGCCTTTGCTTGCCTTCATTGTTTACGCCTTTGTCAATGTCTCTTTTATAAATTCTCGAATTTAAGTTTTGTAAATAAAAGACGGTAACGTTTAAAAATTTAATTGATTTGATTTCGAATTTAATTAAGGTTTAATGTAATTATCAAAGTAGAGTTTCCTACATACATATATATATATATATGTATATATGGAGAAGAGATTATATAAAACTGTGCTTCTACTTATTTTTATCCCTTTTCAATAGGAGAATGACAAATCATATTTTTCTTCCTGATTTTCAATCTTTTCCTCTTTAAAAAATTCAAATTTAGCTAAAAATGCTAAAAATTATGAGTAAAAATCTGATTTATCATTCTCCTATGGAAAAGAAATAAAGATGACGTGGAATCACAGTTTCATACAATTATTTCTCATGGAGAAAGGCTATCACCATCTATATAGAGAGTTATAATTATGCATGTATTGAATGGTTAATGTCTTCTCTTATTCAGTCATCAATGGTGGCTGTGCTTGTTGCTTTCAAAAGGGGTTGAAGGTTAGGGCTAAGGAAAAAATATTGAGAAATCAAAAATGGATTTAGACCATACTGTCAATATATAAATTTAAAAATTACGATTATTTGAATCGAATTACTTTTTTTATTTAAAATAAAAAATTTTATATTTAAAAATAGTGAAAAATGATTTAAAGTTTTATAAAAAATAGTTTCTTAAAAATAATATTAATTATTATGGTAGGAAAAAATTCACATCACACACATAAAAATTAATATATGAAGGAAAAATTCAAATAAAGACTTATCACTAATTTTTCCAAAGCCTCAAGCTCGAACAGGTTCTATGGGTGACTAGTCCAAACACGAGTTTCTTGAAACCATAGTTGTCCATTTTCATTGTTGATCATCTTAATTCCTTGTATTCCCAAACAACACCAAATTTCACTTTCATCAATTTGGTCCAATGTTTTATACGAGGGTTAAAATTATGTATTTGAATATAAATATACCTTAATTATAAAAATTTTTAAAAATGAAATAAAATTTCAAATAACATTCAACAACATATAATTTAAAATTTCAAAAATACTTGATGCTTCTCATTTTCATCAATATGGAAAAAAGAAAATTTGCAAAATAAATATTGAAAAAAAAAAGTAAAGTATTGCAACAAGAGAACTTTGATCAAAGGCAAGGAATAAATTCACATTCCCTCATGGTTTCCCTTTAAATGGTCAGAATACAAAAAAAAAATGGGGTCCCTATATGTCAAAAAAGAAAGTGTTTTTTTTTTTTCTCATAACAATGAAGTTGTTTTTTCTGCCATTTAGTGGGGATCCCACTTGTAACTTTTTTTAAATAAATTAACAATGATGATAGTGGGAATTTTGATAAAGTTTATATTCCCTTTTATATTGATTTATATAAATAAAAGATTAAATTATGTTATTCATTTTTGTAAAATTTAGTTCTCGATATTATTATATATGTAATATGAGGTTAGTTTATTATTTTTATATATTATTTACAAAAAAAATTATTAATAGATTTAACAATTGTTGTTTTGCATTAATATTGAAATTTTAAAATTCGAAAATATAAAAACTAAAATTGACTGATTGGAAAAGTTCATGGATTAAATTGAATAAATTAAAGTATTGAGGCTGAATCAATAACTTATGCAAAGTATGGGACTAATAGTGTGAATATGTTGAATGTAATTTCTTTTCATTAAAAATAGTAGGCTAGTAGCAAAAATAAACACCCTTTCGATAAAGTAGCTCATGGACTGCATGTGAGCTAATTTATGGAGTTAATTTATCCAATATCTCAAAATAAGGTTATTAATTATATGGCCAAAATAACTAAATTAATAGCTGCGTCCATAGTAATTTAAGAATGTAATCGTTTTGTGCTGTTTTTTTTTATAAAAAAAATTAATTTCGTCACTCAATTATTAATAACGTTATTATTTTTATACTTAATCAATCATGTTTAAATTAAAAGATTAGTGTCAAAACTTATTTATTTATTATTAGATTTAGAAAAAGTGAAAAAAGTTGCATCAAATGAAAAGAAGAAGAAAATATAATATGCGAAAAAAGAGAAAACTACAATATATGTTTTCTTTTTAGGCAATTAACGTTATAATTTTAATACTGAGGTCAAACACTTTAATTTAAATTTCTCAATTAGGTTTCATAATTTTTGTGTGTATATATTTATGTTATATTTCAATTTTTTAATCATATAATAATTAAATACAATATAAATGATTAAATCTATAAAAGAAAGTTAAACGTGATATTGTATTTAATGTGTTGAACTTTAATTAGCGTTACAGATATCAAATATTTTCTCTAATTTATATATTTTGTTAATTTGATTCTTTTTTTAATTAAATTTGACCATTAATCTTTTAAAGTGTCAAATCATTTTTTTAACGAAAATATTGATTAAAATATTAATTTTCTTAAACGATATTAGCATGACAATCCACGTGACAGTCTACGTATACTTCATGCTAGCATGATATGTTGGTTTTCTATGTATTTTTTAAATTATTTTAGCAATAAATGTTATTATAATTTTTAAATTTATAAATCTTCAATTTAGGGTTGAGCAAAAAATCATTCAAATTGAAAATCGATACAAATTAATATATTTGAACAATTTGTGGAATGTAACTTTAGGAATTGCGATTACTCAAAAATCGAATCTAATTGGGTTTTTTATTTAATATATAATTAATTTTAAATTTCACGATATAAAAATAAATATCTTTAAAATAGTGAAAATAATTTAAAATTTTTTAGAAATATTTTTGAAAAAAACCTTGAAAATTTGTCAAACAATATTCAAAATCTATAAAATAAACTCGGTTCATTAAAATAAGTCTAAAAAATAAAAAAAAAATTAATATGAAAAGATTGAAAACCAAATTGAATTATGATGAACGGTTAAAAAAATCTAAACAAACCCAATGAAATTGAAATCAATTTCTAGAAAATAAGAGCAATATTTAATTTATACAATATAAAATTATTAGTAAAGGTGAAAGGCTGAACATCCTCACCCATAGCCCTAATTAAAAGAATAATCTGTAATTGAGTTTTGAAATAAATATTAAATTATGAATTGAATAAAAGAATATTTGTAGTGGAGGTGAAGGTAACATGTAATGTCCATGAATAAGAAATAAAATTGTAATTAATAAAGTAGAAGCAAATGAAAACAAAATTAATATCTCCATGCATGCAAAATTATAGGGATCATAAAATAAATTAAACAATTCATTTGGTTGGTATTAAAATAATTACATGTTTTCAATGTTATATATATATATATATGTTTGAAGGTCAATGAAATTTGTGGGGGCATTCACAGCCAATCAGGAACCAAATCTATTACACACTGCTCTAGGGACAAAATGAAATTTTAATATTTAATAAATTAAATTTAACATAATTATAATTAATATTTAGCATTTATTTATGGTATTATTATTATTATTTACTGGTAATTTTATTAGTGATGAATATAAATAAAAGAAAACGGTCATGTGCAGCTCACGTGGATAACAAGCATCTAAAGCTTACATTTTGATTCACTTTCACTTGTTTCCTCTTCTTCTTCCTCTTGCAGCAACAAACGCCAGCAAAATCTCACTTTTTTTTTCTTTTTTCTTTTAATTCTCTCTTTATTTATTGTTATAAAAGTTTTTCCTCCGATTCTTACAGTTAGCTGAAACCCCAAAAAAAATCTCTCAAATGCAAAGCTTGTTGTTGATTTCTTGATCTTCTTCTTCTTCTTCCTTTTTTTTTTTTTTGACAATGGGAGCCTGCACTTCAAAGCCTTCAAAGCCAAACTCATATGCCACAAGAGAGAATCACCAGAATGACTATCCTGCCACTTCCCAATTACCCAAATCCCCTCCTCCTCCTCCTCTTCTCCCTCCGACCACACCTTTCCTCCCTTTGTACACCCCAAGCCCTGCCCACCACCACCAAAAACCCAAGACTCCTTCCACTCCTCTCAGGTTTTTACGCCGTCCTTTTCCTCCTCCTTCTCCCGCCAAGCACATTCGGGCCGTGTTGAGGCGCCGGAAGTCTAACAAGAAAGCCGAAAATGAGGGTAAAATTGTTGAAGGAGAGGAAGAAGAGGAGGAAGGAGTTGAGTTGGATAAAAGATTTGGGTTTTCTAAGGAGCTGAAGAGTAAGTTGGAAGTCAAAGAAGAAGTTGGCAGAGGGCATTTTGGGTATACTTGTTCTGCTAAGTTTAAGAAAGGAGAGTTTAAAGACCAGCAGGTTGCTGTTAAAGTTATTCCCAAATCCAAGGTTTGGTCTTTTGTTTTTATTTTTTTTCAAAGTTCATTCCTTTTGACAATGTATGTAATTGTAAATGTTTGATACTTTCTTCTTCGTGTTTATAAGATTAAATGAGAGATTCTTTGTTTTCTTATTAGATTTTGAGTTTTGGCTACAATTGACTTTCCATTTTGTTCATGATGGATAATTTACTGTTTCAGAACCCTTCTAGAGGAAGAAAATAAGTTTCTATATCTTTAGTGTAAAACAACACTAAAGTGGCCAACTTGTTTGCTTATTTCTAGGTAAGTGGGATGAAGACTTTAGTAGTTTGAATGTGACACGAAGAGAATATTGATAGAAATCATAGGGAAGTATACTGTTCCAGAATTAGGTGAAACTTTTGGCTTTAATTCAGGGTAAAACAACGTAAAGTGGCCAACTTGTTTCTTTGTTGATTTTTATGGGTTAATGGTTAGGATGTGATCATATAGTGCTACCATCCACCTGGTTAACTCCTGATTATTTTGATTTATAAAGCTTACCACATCTTTGTCTTGGGTGTTTGTTTAGGTCAAAACTTTGGACTATTTGATATATTAAGCTCTCCACATCTGACTTTAATATTTTAGGCCTAAAAAGTGCATTCTTTTTGGGTATGAATAAGGTATCTTTCATGTCTGTTTTATGGTCCATAAACACCAATCCTTTCGGACTTTGTAATTGCCCCTCCTACCAATGTGACATCTGGGGTCCTAAAAGATGCATCTTTGAATCATTAAGTTGTATGTCTGGGTGCTGGTGGAAGTGAATATTTTATGATAAGAAACTGCTGAAATTCTCTAGAGGATATTGACATATCATTTTCCCTACACTTTGAATTGACAGGTGCTACTGAAGCACCACTATTCAATGGTTAAGAATAAATTGATTTATTGGAATGATCATGGTCAGGCAGAACCAGTCAACTAGTACCTTATTGTCTTTTACTGGCTTATCCTTGTAACCAAGACGGAAAAAAACAAATGGTTGTAGTTAGATTGCACATCCATTGTCTGTGTTTGTTGCATGATTGCACCGAAACTTTTATGTCATCAATTGACCTTGAAGCAATGCTTTGAACTTTTGCAAGGCAGAGAGAAACATTCTACTATTGTTTCTTTCTTATTCTTTGATTAAGATGATATTTTGACTTAATTTACCCCGACTAGCAAGATGGCTTAAGATGTAACTACTAATAAATTGCTACGTAGCCTTCTTTCTTCCTCTTGTGTATTAATCTTTGATTGCGATGGTCCCTTCTTAAATGGAAAAAGAATAGGAACAGATAAGGATGGATTTCCTTTCGCAACCTGCTACCGAGTAGAACTGATGAAAATTTCTCAATATAGGCCCTCTTTTTTTTTATTCCAACTCACTTTATCAAAGCAAAGATTTGTTGTAATATGATGTTGTGGGTGGTTTCGATTTGTTAGTATTTGTTTAACGGCAACTAAAATGTAATGAAAACGGAATGAAGGCAGAGGTGGCTTCTATTATTCATTTTCTATTTTCTTCAAATCAATTAACAAATAGCCTGAACCGAATGCCTTATATTTAGTTATCCTAGATGCAGTTTGTTTGTTGGGAAAAACACGTTCTAGTTAATGTTTGATGAAGATAGATTATGATCGTGTTCTTTTCTACTTTTTCCCTTGGTTTGTCTTTATGTGTTTTTCTTATGACAATCTATTTATGTGTCAGATGACAACAGCTATTGCAGTTGAGGATGTAAGAAGGGAGGTGAAGATATTGCGAGCCCTGACAGGACATAACAATCTAGTGAAATTCTATGGTGCATTTGAAGATCATGATAATGTCTATATAGTAATGGAGTAAGCTCAAGACATGCACTGCCACTCACGTGATCTTATTTTAATTAAAAGTTTGAGTAATATGATTGAAATTACAGGTTTTGCGAAGGAGGTGAGCTTTTGGATAGAATTCTTGCCAGGTGATTGTTCTTGTAATAGATGTCTAAAATTTTAAGAATGGTTTATTGGATGGCCTCTAACTTGAAAGTGAAATTATGCTTGCAGGGGCGGAAAATACTCGGAAGATGATGCAAAAACTGTGATGGTACAGATACTAAATGTTGTTGCTTTTTGTCATCTTCAGGGTGTGGTGCATCGGGACCTTAAGCCAGAGGTGGAGCAAATTCTCTTTTTTCTTACTCGATAGTTAAAAGGAATAAAAGCATGAGTAGGTAGTGATCCTCAAATGCATTCTGTATGGTTTAATATAAACACAAAGCATCCATAGATCATAGATGTGTAATGGGAGTTATGGTTGACAATTTCCTATATTGAAATTTCACCTAATGAGGGGCTAGGCAAGTGTGTGCCTTCTGTCGGGTTAAAGTTGTAGGACATTTTTCATGCCACATCATCATGGCTGAGTTTGTTACCATCTTTTCGTGATAGATACTCTGTAAATAACTTGTGACCTTTTATGTGTTTTTTATCGTTTTGAAGAATCTAAACTTAGCATATTTCTGGACCAGAACTTTCTCTATACTTCTAAGGAGGAGAACTCTCAGCTTAAGGCCATAGATTTTGGATTGTCGGATTTTGTCAGACCAGGTTTTTACTCTTCTTGCTCAGCTTCCTCCTGCTTGACCTTTTGGGATTCTTTTAAATATCTAATGCTTATGGTTTTTCCAGATGAAAGACTTAATGACATTGTGGGAAGTGCATACTATGTGGCCCCTGAAGTTCTACATAGATCTTATGGTACAGAAGCTGATGTTTGGAGTATAGGCGTAATAGCATATATTCTTTTATGCGGTAGTCGTCCATTTTGGGCTAGGACCGAATCCGGAATTTTTCGAGCAGTCCTAAAAGCTGATCCAACTTTTAACGAAGTGCCTTGGCCTTCCTTATCTTCAGAAGCTAAGGACTTTGTTAAGCGCCTTTTGAATAAGGACCCCAGGAAAAGAATGACAGCAGCTCAGGCTCTATGTGCGTGCTTGGTTTTAACTACAATATTAGGTTGCTGCATCCTCAGGCTAGAGTAACGAGGTTTGCTCCTTTGTTCACAGGTCATCCTTGGATCCAGAATCATAATGATGTTAAGGTCCCTCTTGACATTCTAGTATTTAGGCTTATGAAGGCATATATGCGATCATCAACTTTACGGAAGGCTGCTTTAAAGGTGTGTATGCTAATGGGATGAAATTCTCTTCTTCTTGTACTTTACCTATGCCACCGTGTAACACTTGGTCTTGTGACCACCATGCTCACACCAATCAACTTCGATTTTTCTTTGCTCATTATTACTTCATTATATCTGTAATTTAGAATGTAAACTAGATAGTGCATGATTCATCAAGATCTGATGCCTAAGTGAAACCTATTAGTATGATGTGAGAAGCTAAAATGATGTCATATGCTGCTATGCATGTCCTTTACTGAATGGTGTACTTCACCAAGGTCTTGGAGAATCGAGGACCTTTGTTTTACTACTAAGAGATAAGCCTTTAAAATAAACTCCAGAGAGTACTTTAACTTGGTTATGTCATTTATGATTCTCTGGTGGAAAGATCTGATACACTGATTCTTCTTACTAGAAATCATCAGTTTTTACGATTAATTCATTCCTGCAGGCACTGTCTAAGACATTGACTGAGGATGAACTCTTTTACATGAGAGAGCAATTTGCATTATTCGAGCCCAAAAATGGTAGCATAAACTTGGAGAATATTAAGACGGTTAGTCTCCGTTCCTGCCCCCACCTTTGATATGTTGTTAGATGATACTCTTTTTTGATTATTCATTTTCTTGATAGCAGGCCCTGATGAAAAATGCAACAGATGCAATGAAGGATTCACACGTTCCGGATTTTCTTTTCTCAGTATGAATGCAGTTATTCTTTCTTTTGTGTAGCCATTCCTCGATTATATGGTCATCAATAAGTAGCTTATTCAAGTCCCTTCCATTTAATTTCCATTGCATGACAGCTTAATGCACTTCAATACAGAAGAATGGGTTTTGAAGAATTTTGTGCAGCTGCATTAAGTGTTCATCAGCTTGAGGCACTTGATCGTTGGGAACAACATGTCCGTTGTGCATACGAGCTTTTTGAGAAGGATGGAAACAGGCCTATCGTGATCGAGGAACTTGCTTCTGTAAGTTTGGAATTTTTTAGATAAATAATAGCTTCCAATCAGTGTTATGAATTTTGATACTAAACTGGAAAATGCATCATCATATGCAACCTCTAAAGTAGCAACTCTGTACTTAAAACTATTCAGGAACTTGGCCTTGGACCCTCCATTCCGGTTCATGCTGTTCTTAATGACTGGATAAGGCATATGGATGGGAAGTTAAGTTTCCTCGGGTTTGTGAAGTTGTTGCGCGGTCCATCCAGTCGAGCCCTTGCGAAGGCACAATGATGTCGCAAGGGATGTTGGTCACTCAAGGCAGTACTAATAATAATGCCATGTTGGTCGAATATCGAATACAATCGGACAAGATATGGCTTTGATTCCGTGTAAAACTGGATATCGATCTCTCTTTAAAGTCGAGAGACTCAGGAAGCATGCTTCTTTTCGACCTCTGAGGCCTAGCATCATCAGCTCAGATTATGAGGCTTCAATTTTATGCTAATTTTTTTGGAATTTGAAAGTCAGAAAAGATATCATTGACAATCACTATGTAATATATATATAGTTTGCATTACTTGAATGGGTTATATCTATATTTGGCCTGTTTGATTGTTTTTTATATATGCTTTATAGTATGTAGTTTACTATTAAAATACTTTATAATTTTCATTAATTCAAATGGTGCAATCAAAGGTTGCTTTAGTCCTAAATACACCAGGCTCTTGGAGCTATTAAAAACCCACTGAAATAGAAATATGCTTATATGTATATATATAAGGCTATTAAAATTAGAGAAGAGATGACTGTTTCCAATTCTATCGTATAAAAATCAATCTTTTTAAATTAGAAAGAAAAAAAAAAAAAGAAAATTACAGAGATATGTATTTCCGGTTTTGTTTCCATTCTACCTAGCAAAGTCTAAAGGTTTTCTTTCCATTAGCTAGTTTTTATTGTGAGAAATATCTGAAAAGAATTGAGTTTACATTGCATTGCACATGCAATAATAAGTTTGTCAGGCAATTTAATTTAATAAATTTAATAATTACTATTTGATAAGATTAACATTTTAAATTTTTAAAAAGTACCAGAAACTAGAAATAATCAATTCAAAATCCATAGACTAAATCTACGACATATGCATAATATAGAGAATAATATCTGAATTTAACCCTT
This sequence comes from Gossypium australe, assembly GCA_005393395.2. Classification (NCBI taxonomy): domain Eukaryota; kingdom Viridiplantae; phylum Streptophyta; class Magnoliopsida; order Malvales; family Malvaceae; genus Gossypium; species Gossypium australe. The sequence continues at coordinate 31,186,814 of CM016626.1, forward strand.
TTTTAATAATTGCCCATAATTTATATGCATAAAACACACTTATTTTTATACAATTCTTACTAATATTAATATCTCTTCTCAAATCATTAAATTATAAAACTAGTTTAAATTCATGTCTTTTTAATTATTATAACAATAAGTAACTAAATTGGGTTTTTTACCTAAATAATATAAAAAAAAAATCAAAATGACATGTTGCAACAATTATGTACCAAAATGGTACATTTAGATGGGTGGGAGGTGGTGCATAGGCGGCACCATCCTCATTCTGATATAATACAGTTTAAAAAATAATAATATTTTAGTAGTGGTGCCAAAGGGATAGGCGGCAACACTTTTCCTTTCTGGTATGTACGGGTACAAAAATACGAAAGGGGTGCGGTGCCTATCTGATAGGCGGCACTGGTGGTGCCTATATGATAGGCGGCACACCTAGTATATTCCCCCTCCCAATCCCCCATCTGGCTTGTATCAGTTTGAAAAAAAAAATTACCAGAACAAGAGAGGGAGAAGAGAAAAAAGAAAGAAAAGAGAAAAAAGAAAATGTATTATTATTTTTATTGTTATTTTCAAATATAATAGATTATGATAAGAAAAAATTATTTTGTTAGTATTATATAGTTTGTTTAGTGTTATTTTTATGTTTTGTTTTAAAGTTATTTTGTTTATTATGATTTGTTAGTAAGTTTTGTGTTTAGATTATTCGGAATGTTATGTTGTAAAATTTTTTAATATATTTGAAAGTTTAACTATTATAAAGTAATTATTAGTTAGTGATAACAACAGGAAAAATAGATAAATAATGGAAATATTTTTGTCATAGATATCGTTAGAAATGACAATAAATTTGATATTGTTAGAAATGGACTCTTTTCATTCATTAAATTTTTTATGTAAGTATTTTTATGTTGTTCGAAATTGTTTTGAGAATTTTTATTTATTTTTTTAACAGATTGAGTATTGAAGATGGATAATCAGTTTTTTGTATGCGTTTATTTCGATGGAATCATCTTGAAAACAACTGTTTGTTGTATATTTGAATGTCGGCAATAAATAGCAATGAGATTTAATAGAAATGTCTCGTTCGATGATATGAAGGAAACGATTAGCCCAAAAATTGTTAGACGTTGTGGGAAAAGGATCTCGAAACTTTTCTACAAGTTTCCAGTTTCGACAGATCCTATCATATTCACCGAAATGGAACTTGTAGACGATGAAGACGTGGAGAGAATGATCGCTCTTTATTGTGGGAATCGGAGTGACCAAAATGCACCGATTCACTTATTTGCTGAGTTAGTCGGTGTGGAGCAAAATGAAGATCTCACTATATATGGTGAAAAACATGGAGCTCAAGAACCATGCATGGTGGCTCCAATATTGTACGTTGATAGTGAATCGACTATACACGGGATCGATATCAATCTTAATGTTACACCCGATATTGATGTGGTTGGTGATGATGGATACAATAGTAGTGATCCTTGTGATTAATAAGTCAATAGTGATAGTGATTCCGATGTGGACGAGGTCCCCAATGATATTGATGACGAAGACGTGAATGACGATGGAAACATTAACGCGTCTTTAGTCGGGAACCAGATTCGACATATTGTGTTACACAATAATCCTGGGCCACATATGTCGCTCATAGACCTTGAAGTGGCACACGTAACCGAGTTCTCGGAGTACCCTGAAATACTACTTGCTCATCGATTGGCCGTAAATTTCGATCCTGAGGAGTTGTTCGTAGGCCAGAGATTCGAAAGTAAGGAAAAGTGCGTATTTGCTATTAAGCGGTATAGCATGAATTTATCAGTGGATTACAAAGTCGCAGTGTCTAAATTGACATTATATATTGGGGAATTTTGAAAGTCGGCGAAAGGCTGCAATTTGAAGGTACGAGCTGTATTTATTCAAAATTCGCAAATTTGGGAGATACAAAAATTTGTTAGGCCTCACACATGCACATCAACACGTATGACAGAAAATCATCAAAAACTTGATTCCAAAACTATCTGTACATTTATCATGCCAATGGTGAAGGACATGCCGACCATTAAAGTTTTGGTACTGATTGTCGAAATGCAGGCACGATTCCAATATCGAGTATCATACCGAAAGGCGTGGATAACTAAACAGATGGTAATAGAGCAATTGTACGGGGATTTTGATGCGTTGTATAATGAGCTACAGGGATGGATAGTCGCTATACAGGAGTACGTACCGGGGACTATCATTGAGTTACTGACACGACCTTCTTACAGCCCAGATGACCAACTACAACCGGGAAAAAGAATTTTCCATATGATGTTCTGAATGTTTGATCCATGTGTACGCGCATTTCCCCACTGCAAGCCGTTTGTGCAAGTAGATGAAACATGGCTATATGGAAAATATACACAGATCCTACTTCTTGCAGTTGCTTAAGACGGAAACAATAACGTGCTCTCGATAGTATTCGCCATCGTAGATAAAGAGAACATGGAACCGTGAGAATTCTTTCTTACAAACTTGCGGAGGTATGTTATTAGCAACGATAATATTTACATCATCTTCGGGAAATGATTAATTGCCGCCATTAGGCGTTCCGGTGTGCCATAGAGATCCGTTTACTGTATTCGGCACATCGCGGCTAACTTCTATCGAGATTATAAGAATGCAGACTGGCGGAGACAATTTGTGAGAATGGGTAAAGGATAACCTTATCTTTTCAATATAAGTTTTAATGTTTTAGGGCAATACTGTAACTTATCTTTTTTTAATACATATATAGCGCACGAGCTAGAGCAACACATTTTCCGTCAAAGAATGACTCGACTTGAGAGTGACGTAGAGGGTCAAACAAACACATCTTTTCAATAGTGGTTGGGTACCATGGAGCTGTGGCAATGGGCTCAAAGTTTTGACGAGGGCTTTCGTTATGGTCAAATGACCACAAACTTGGTGGAGGGGATCAACACTGTGTTGTTGAAAACACGACATATTCCGATTTCATCTGTCTTCTCGGTTACATTCTACAGGTTGGCTACCTTGATGCCAAGAATAGGTCAGCAACAAGTTAACCAGATGGAGGCGGGACACGTGTTTGTCAAAGATATTAGGGATGCAATGATTGCAAATTGTCGGATGGCGAGATCGATGAATGTAGAAGTATATTCACGATGTCTTGAAACGTTTTGAGTTATAGAGACCATCGGTCGTTTACTCAGTATATAACCTAAGTCCTATGGATTTGATCTCTGAAACAGATGGTGTGGTTGCAGGAGGTTCTAAACACTTCATTATCCATGTGCGCATGTCGTGGCAACGTGTGCTAAATTTTCGCTCAATGTTGAACAATTTGTCGATGATGTGTACACACACGAGCGCACGTTGCATGTCTGGGAGAATAAGTTCCCCATCATGCCTGACCTGTCTACGTGGGAGGTGCCTCCGACGACTTTCGAGCTTGTCCCAAACAAAGGGTTGCGTAGGAATCGGAAAGGTCATCCTCAATCATCCAGAATCCGAAATGAAATGGACATTAGGGAGAAATCCAACGGTAAGTATTGTGGATTATGCAGATTAGCTGGTCATAATCGGAGTAAATGCCCACAGCGAAACTACCATGTTGGACAATCGTCGCGATCGGGTAGGAATTGAGCTTATGTAATCCAATGTACCTAATTTATATTACAAAGTTTGTTCCAATTTTTAATGTTGTAATGTATTTAATTTATATAACAAAATTTATATTACAAAGTTTGTTACAAGTTTTAGTGTTTTAATGTTGTAATGTTGTAATTAATCTAATTTATAACCACAAAATTTGTTCCAAGTTTTAATGTTGCAATTAATCTAATTAAATAAATATAAAGATTGTCTTTTTCTTGATTTATATTTTTTTGGAATAAAAAAGTACAAACTTTGTAATATTTAAATTGCAAGAAACCCCTAAAATTGATGGTTTGATGGTGTGGTCCTAGGGGTATATTTCTGCGGGGGTCAACGTTCACGTTGTGGGTGATTGCGGTGATCAATATCCTCTTCAGTCGCAGGTGGGGGTGTGCAAAACATGGAAGAAAAATCATATGCTCCGAACGTCGTTGATGAACTTGAGCTGGGAGGAGTGCCATACTGTAGTGGATACGACCCAGGAGGAGTGGAGTATTGCGGTGGATACGGGCTGAGAGGAGTGCTGTACTGCGGTGGATACGACCCAGGAGGAGTGGAGTATTGCGGTGGATACGGGCTGCGAGGAGTGCTGTACTGTAGTGGATATGAACCAAAGATATGAAACCCGGAATGATATTCATGTCCTGACGAGCCCGGGAAATAGTCATTGACCCGCAACTCTGGATGATAAGAACTATCAGCTGAATGTGTATGCGATCGCTTGGGATCGGGCTCTGGCTGTGGCTCGAGCTCGGGCTCTGGCCTGGCTCGGCCTCTATATCGAGCACTGGCTGGTATGCCCCAAGTTGATGCATGTGCTGGGGGACTATAGTCGGCTGCCCACCAAGTAAATATAGTTTTCCCGTACTAGAGTACCATTGTATGTACTCTAACGATGGTTGCAAATCGGAAGAAATATCCATCTGAGGTCTCCGCACCATCCGCTTATCCCACACTGCAATATATTTCAGGTGCACAACCCTCTAATTATTTCCATGTTTTCCTCTCTTGTTGATCAAGTGAATTTTCCCCAACTGCATTGGCGGATCTGGGATATACTGGATGTAACCAAACTGCCGGAGTACTCGATCCCCGTTATACCACTCAACTGTCTGAAAATTGATAATTGGTGCGGTGCGTTAATGCACCACAAGTGAGAATGAATGTGGGCAAATGAGGGTATATCAACCGCAATTTCTGGTCTCTGATACGGCTTCTAGATAAACTGCAGGATTAATAACATAATTAAAATTTAACACGGTTCGAGTAAGATATACAAAGTAATTACATGTCACGAATATTGGAATAGCTTACCCCTTCCCCGGCATATTGTTCAATCATCAGACGATATATCGGGACAGTGTACGACCTCCCGATACCCGGATAAAAACTCCATCTACGAAAACAAATTAAAAGTAAATGTAGTATCGTTAGAATAGTTTCATTATAAAAAAATGTCAATTAATAATAAGTTAAATTTTATCACTTGTTCACTAGTGGAAATACATATGGTTGGTGCCTAATCGATGCCAAGAATAACATCCGATAAAGAGTCCATGACTGCAGCAATACAAGGCATCTGCCTATGTCTACGGCATTAGGCTTTGTCGTCCGACAAAGCTCACGATACAAAATAGCCATAACTACGGAACCCCAACTATACGAGCGAACATTATGCAGATCAGCTAATAGAGGTAAATACATCAAATGAACCCTGTTGTTGTTCGCATCGGGCATCACTACACCCCCTATAATATGCATAATGTACGCTCGAGCTGCGTAAATCACCTCATGCTCAGTGGCATTAATTGATAAATGTTCAAAATTGGCTTTCAACCATGAAAATTTCAAACCCATAAAATTGGACTCAGCATCGGCGAGCGAGACTCCTAGTAGGCTATAGCAAAGGGCAGTCGACTCAACTATCGCATTACGCCTGTTACGGCACTCCCGTTGATTGGGAGCCCAAGTTGCAATGCAACATCCTCTAAAGTGACAGTGCACTTCCCACACGGCAAATGAAAAGTGTGGGTCTCCGGGCGCCAACGCTCGACCAATACGGATATTAAATCGTACCGCAAATCAAACGTCTGAATCAATGCTGCTGACTTGAATCTAGCCAACTCCAAGTATGACATTAGTCGTTCATCCGGGGAATATCCTAAACCATTTTCCCGACCCCTTAATGCGTGGTACAGGCCCTGACAGTGTTAAATTACAGAAAATAATTATAATAACATAATTTATTTCCGTAAATTACGTAGATCTTTTTTAAGGGAACCCGTGATTAACAAATAACAATATATTATCATATTATTAACTGTGTTTGATATGTGACCATCGTTATTAATCAATGGAGCCATTGCGATACCTGCAATTTCAAAACAAATTTCGGTTATTAATTTCAATATTTGATGGATTTTAAATATTTATCAAAATACCTAAATTTTATATATTGCTTTTAATTACAAAAAAATACCAAACAGTTTTTTCCACATCATACTTTTTGCTATACTACATTAACAAAATAAATATATCTTATAAATTCCAACTCAAACTCTAACTCAATGGTCCTATTCACAAATTTCATCTCAATAGTTTAATCTTTTACCTATATAAAAAACAAAAATTTTATATTAAAATACTAAAAATAACATGCCAATAAAAAATATATAACAAAAACATAACATAAACGATACATAATAAACACAAATATTTTTATTATTATTTTAAAATGATAATAAGTAAAATGTTTTGGTTTAAAATAAAATATATATAATAACATGCCAACTTAATTATTGTAAAAAAATTATAATTTTTTTCATAGAAGTTCAAAAGAAATTTCATTTTAAATATTTATAAAAACCATAAAATAAAATTTAAAAACATAAACTCTTATTCTCAATTATAAAATCTTAAAAAATTAGAACATATAAACTAATTACTAATTTATCTCATAAATTCCAAATTTCATATGAATGGTCTCATCTTTTACCTACATAAAAAAATAAAAAAATAATATTAAAATAATCAAAATAACATGTCAAATAAATTTCATAAAAAATATATATAATCAACCTAAAACACACATAACAAATAAATTACATAAAAAAAATAAAACATTCTTTGTACATAACATAAATAGGCTTTTTTACTTCAATAAACATTAAAAATAAAATATGAATGAATGAAAATATAAAATAAATACAAACATACCTTAATAGCTCTTTTTAACCAAATAATACCTTACAATAATAAATTTCAAAATCAAATCCGAATTAAATCAACAATAATAACAACAAAAACAAATTAAATTAACATTAATCAATTAATCAATTAATTTATAACAAAAAAAAATTACATTTTCTTTTCTATTTTTTTTTCCTTCTCTTTCTCCTTCACTCTCTTTTCTCTTTCTCTTTTTGTCTTTCTTTTTCCCTTCCCTTCGCGCCTTCTTCTTCTTCTTCTTCTTCTTCTTCTTCTTCTTCTTCTTCTTCTCCTTCTCCTTCTCCTTCACTCACCCGGCAAAAATGAACCTTAGGGACCTTTATAAGGTCCCCAAGCACACAAAAAACAAATGAATTGTTGCATGTAGTCGTCCCATCGCCTGCCACCGTGGTGCCGCCTGTGTCGTCTCCTCCACCATTGAGTGCCGCCTCTTCCCTAGGCGTGACCCAGTGTCCTATCCCATTGTGTCAGCGGGTTGGTTTTCGGGTCCGATTTTTACCGTATACGACCTGTATTTGACCCATATTTTTACATGTGTGCCGCCTATCTACATGCCTCCACCATTATTTTATTATTATTTTTAAACTGTATTGTGTCAAAATATAAGGGTGGTGCCGCCTATACACCACCCTCCACCCATCTAAATGTACCATTTTGGTACATAATTGTTGCAACATACCATTTTGGTATTTTTTATATTATTTGAGTAAAAAAAAAAACCCAACTAAATTAAAGCTTAATGGATATAAAAATAAAAACACATTTTACTGAAAATATTTTAATAGTATTAATATTAGTATTTTGCATTTGAAAGGATTATTATTTCATAATATTTTATTAATTATTAATATTAAGCACCTACATTGTTTTTATTTTAAAATCGGATGCAGTCCATGTTTTTAACTTCACAAGCATAAATATAAATTTGTCACTTATCCCATTTCTTTTATATATTTATTTTTTTAAAAAAAATTATTATACCCTATATGTTAGAATTAAGTGACCCAAATTAAAGAAGAATCCCTATAGAATTACACTTCTTTTATTTTATTTTAAATAAGGTTTTTTTAAACCTTATTAAACTCTATCTATTTGATATTGATTAGAATAAGGAGTTTCAATCTTACTACACTCCTATTGAATATGGCTTTATAAGCCTATAAATAGACATGGTCTATTCCTCTTGTAATTGATTCGAATTCGACATAGTGAATTTTCTTCTCCTCTGCACGTGGTTTTTCCCGAAAGGGTTTCCACGTAAAATCTGTGTGTTCTTTATTTTTATTTCTATTTCTTTTTTCTTTGCGATATATTGTCATTACCGACGTTATATTTTTCACAAAGTGGTATCAGAGCTTCTGGGTTTTTTTCATCTCGATCACGGTAATGGCGTCTTTAAAGAATGAAATTCCGCTGTTGGATCGCAACACCAGATTTGCGTTGTGGCAGATAAAGATGTAGGCAGTTCTTGCACAGATGGATTTAGAGGAAGCCCTGCTAGGGGTAGATAAGATGCCTTCGACATTGACGGAGGAAGATAAGAAGCGTAAGGATCGAAAGGCGTTAACACAGTTACATCTGCATTTGTCTAACAAAATTTTGCAGGATGAGATGAAGGAGAAGACTGCCGCAGCATTATGGAAGAGGCTAGAACAAATATGTATGTCGAAAACTCTAACTAGCAAGTTGCATATGAAGCAACGTCTTTATGCTCATCGTTTAGAGGAAGGTGCGTTTGTGCACGAACACTTAATAGTGTTTAAAGAAATTCTCTCAAACTTGGAGGCCATGGAGGTTCAGTATGATAAGGAAGATCTAGGGTTGATTCTACTTTGTTCGTTGCCCTCATCTTATTCAACCTTTAGAGACACGATTTTATATAGCCGCGAGTCTCTCACAGTTGATGAGGTTTATGATTCTTTGACCTCGTATGATAAGATGAAGCATCTTGTGGTTAAACCCGACTCCCAGGGAGAGGGTCTCATTGTTCGTGGGAGACAAGATCGGAATACTGATGATGATCGTGGAAGGACACAGGATCGGAATCCTCGCGGTAAATCTAAGGGTAGATCAAAGTCTTCAAACAGAGGTAAAACTTGTAACTTCTGCAAGAAGAAAGGGCACATTAAATCTGAGTGTTATAAGCTACAGAACAAGATTAAAAGGGAGGCTGCGAATCAAAAGGGAAAACAACCAGAAAATTCTGGTGAAGCTGATATTGTAGAAGACTACAGTGATGGTGAACTTCTAGTCCCTTCTGTCAACAATTCTAAAGAGAGCGAGGAGTGGATACTTGATTCAGGCTGCACCTTCCACATGAGTCCCAATCAGGATTGGTTTACAAATTACGAAACGGTGTTTGAAGGTGTTGTTTTGATGGGAAATAATGCTTCGTGTAAAATCGCAGGTGTTGGAACAATTAAAGTTAAGATGTTTGATGGAGTTGTCAGAACACTTAGTGACGTACGGCATGTTCCAGAATTGAAGAGAAATTTAATTTCGTTGAGTACTCTTGATTCAAAAGGGTACAAATACACAGCTGAAAGTGGGATTTTGAAGATTTCCAAAGGTTCCCTCATTGTGATGAAAGGGCAGAGAAAGACTGCCAAGTTATATGTTTTGCAAGGTTTTACTGTTATTGGTGATGCAGCTGTCGCTTCCTCTTCTTTGTCAGATGATGATATTACTAAACTTTGGCATATGCGCCTAGGGCATATGAGTGAGAATGGCATGGCAGAATTGAGCAAAAGAGGACTTCTTGATGGGCAAGGAATTTGCAAACTGAAGTTCTGTGAGCACTGCGTTTTTGGGAAGCAAAAGAGAGTTCGATTCACCAGAGGAATCCAAAACACGAAGGGAACGTTGGAATATATTCATTCTGATCTGTGGGGGCCATCAAGAGTGCCTTCGAGAGGTGGAGCTAATTATATGCTAACTTTTATTGATGATTTTTCTAAAAAAGTTTGGGCATTCTTCTTGAAGCAGAAAAGCGATGTGTTTTCCGCATTTAAGTCTTGGAAAGCTATGATTGAAAAACAGACAGGAAAACAAATGAAATACCTCTGCACAGACAATGGCTTAGAGTTTTGTTCTGAAGAGTTTAATAAACTGTGCAAGTTAGAAGGGATCGTGAGACACTTGACAATTCGTCATACTCCACAACAAAACGGCGTTGCAGAACGAATGAATAGAACGATCATGGAGAAGGTTCGATGCATGTTGTCAAATGCCAACTTACCAAAGTCGTTTTGGGCCGAAGCAGCCTCTACTGCATGTTTTTTGATCAACCGATCTCCATCCATTGCCATTGAAAAAAAGACTCCACAAGAGGTATGGTCTGGTAATCCTGCTAATTATTCTGATTTAAAGATCTTTAGGTGTCCTGCGTATGCTTATGTTGATAATGAAAAATTGGAACCGAAATCTATTAAATGTGTTTTTCTTGGTTATAAAGCTGGCGTAAAAGGGTATAAGTTATGGTGTCCTGAAAAAAGAAAAGTTGTGATTAGCAGAGATGTTTTTTTTGATGAAACTGCTATGCTACCTAACTTATCTCTTAAAGAGTCTTCCAATAAAGAAAATCAAAAGTAGGTGGAGCATCAGATTAATACAGAGACAATTCCTCAAGCCAGTACAAAAATTGAGAATAGAGTTGCTTCTTCACCACAATACTCTATTGCCAAAAACAGAACTAGAAGAGAAATTAAACCTCCAAAGAAGTATGCCAAGGCTGATCTAGTTGCTTATGCTTTAAATGTGGCTGAAGATATAGATGCAAACCAAGAGCCGTCTAATTATTCTGAGGCGGTTAGCTGTGAAGACTCAGAAAAGTGGATGTGTGCTATGCAAGAGGAGATGGAATCACTCCACAAAAATAGAACATGGGATCTTGTGAAACTTCTTAAAGGTAAAAAGGTTGTTCATTGTAAATGGGTGTTTAAAAAGAAAGAAGGGACTCCAGGAGTTGAAGAATCCAGATATAAAGCAAGGCTTGTTGCAAAGGGTTACAGTCAAATTCCAGGAGTGGACTTCACAGATGTGTTCTCCCCAGTTGTGAAGCATAATTCGATTCGAGCTTTGCTTGGTATTTTGGCCATGCAGGATTTGGAGCTTGAGCAGTTAGATGTAAAAACTGCATTTTTGCATGGAGAACTTGAGGAAGATATTTACATGCAACAACCAGAGGGTTTTACAGTCTCAGAAAAAGAGGACTATATTTGCTTGCTGAAAAAGTCTCTTTACGGTTTGAAACAGTCACCAAGACAGTGGTACAAGAGGTTTGATTCCTTTATGACTTCTCATGATTTTAAAAGAAGTAGTTTTGACAGCTGTGTTTACTTTAAGAAAAACAGTGATGGTTCTTTTGTGTATCTACTTCTTTATGTTGATGACATGTTGATAGCAACAAAAGATAAAGGAGAGATAAGAAAGGTCAAAGCCCAACTAAATGAAGAATTTGAGATGAAAGATTTGGGACCAGCAAAGAAGATACTTGGTATGGAGATTCTCAGAGATAGAAAAGAAAGTAAATTGTACCTAAGTCAGAAGGGGTACATTGAGAAAGTTCTTTGCAGGTTCAATATGCAGAGTGCTAAGCCTGTTAGTACTCCTTTAGCAGCCCATTTCAGACTTTCATCGGCTTTGTCTCCACAATCAGATGATGAGATTGAGTACATGTCACATATTCCATACTCTAGTGTAGTGGGATCTCTCATGTATGCTATGGTTTGTTCACGTCCAGATTTATCATATGCAGTCAGTGCAGTTAGCAGATACATGGTGAATCCCGGTAAAGAACATTGGAAAGCAGTTCAGTGGATTTTAAGATACTTACGAGGTACTACAGATGTTTGCTTACAATTTGGAAGAACTAGAGATGGAGTCATTGGGTATGTTGATGCTGATTTTGCTGGAGACCTTGATAAAAGAAGATCTCTTACTGGTTATGTCTTTAAAATAGGAGGTTGTGCAATCAGTTGGAAAGCTACTTTGCAAACTACAGTCGCTTTGTCTACCACTGAAGCTGAGTACGTGGCGATTACTGAGGCTTGTAAAGAAGCTATTTGGTTGAAGGGACTCTTTAGTGAGCTCAATGAATACCTTCAAATCAGTACAGTATTTTGTGACAGTCAGAGTGCCATCTTCCTTACAAAAGATCAAATGTTTCATGAGAGAACAAAACACATTGATGTTCGGTATCATTTTGTTCGTGATATTATGGCTCGTGGTGATATTGTTGTGAGCAAAATTAGTACTCATGAAAATCCTGCAGATATGATGACTAAGTCACTTCCTATAACCAAGTTTGAGCATTGCTTAAACTTGGTTGGTGTTCATTGTTGAAGTTAAACCCTTAAGGGGTTTTATGGAAGAGGTGGAGAACTTGTTCGTTGAGAGTTCGCGATGAAGAACTTGTTCGTTGAGAGTTCGCGATGAAGAACTTGTTCATTGAGAATTCGTGTCAAGGTGGAGATTGTTAGAATTAAGTGACCCAAATTCTTATTTAAATAAAATAAAAGAAGAATCCCCATAGAATTACACTTCTTTTATTTTATTTTAAATAAGGTTTTTTAAACCTTATTAAACTCTATCTATTTGATATTGATTAGAATAAGGAGTTTCAATCTTACTACACTCCTATTGAATATGGCTTTATAAGCCTATAAATAGACATGGTCTATTTCTCTTGTAATTGATTCGAATTCGACATAGTGAATTTTCTTCTCCTCTGCCCGTGGTTTTTCCCGAAAGGGTTTCCACGTAAAATCTGTGTGTTCTTTATTTTTATTTCTATTTCTTTTTTCTTTGCGATATATTGTCATTACCGACGTTATATTTTTCACACTATATATATTTATCATCAACTCAACACTACGTATGAAAATTTTAAATTTTATTGGCAGAGTATCAAATATTTTCCTTTTAAATTTTTAATTATTTCATAAACACCTTTGGAGTTTCTTAGACTCCATAAGTGGGTTTATAATGTGACAAATATCTTATAAGGTGTAGTAAATATTTAAATGTTTAAATAAATACAACATTTGTCACACCTTTAATTTACTTGTAAAGTCTTAAAAACTTTATAAACGATATATCAAATAATTTCCCATTAAATTTTTATTAATATTTACTGATAAATTATATAATATCTTTTACTATATATATATATATATATATATATCTTTTATTAAAATTTTAAATATAAAAAATTTTTAATAGAAAAAAATGCCTTATTAAAATGTCATTCTTTCGTTGGAAAAGAGTACACCTAAAATGATCAATTACTCATAAAAATCACCATCAACAACCACATCGGTAATTTGCATCTTTAAAAAACACATTACCTATTTCTAAACATAAACAATTTGACATAAACATATATATGATATATATTATTAGAATTAAGTGACCCGAATCCTTATTTAAATAAAATACAGTGGTAAAATAAAATAAAAGTAAAATCCATATAAAACTACACTTCTTTTATTTTATTTTAGAATAAGGTTTTTTAAATCTTATTAAACTCCATCTATTTGATATTGATTAGAATAAGGTGTTTCAATCTTACTACACTTCTATTAGAATACGGTTTTATAAGCCTATAAACAGACATAGTCCACTCCTCTTGTAATCATTAAAAATTCGACATAGTGAATTTTCTTCTCCTCTGCTCGTGGTTTTTTCCCGAAAGGGTTTCTACGTAAAAATCTGTGTGTTCTTTATTTTCATTTCTCTTTTCTTTGCGATATATTTTCATTACCGACATTCTATTTATTTTACAAATTGGTATCGAGCTTTCGGGCTGTTCATCTCGATCACGATAATGGCGTCTTTGAAGTATGAATGTAACGACCCAAAATCCGTGGGCACCGGAAAAAGCGTGTTATCGGGCCTCCGTCTTAGTAAATCGAGTTATTAAATAATCATTAGGAGTAATTATGAGTCTAATAGTGTGTTTAATTAGATTTTTTATTTAGTGAATTTAGGTCAATTTAAAGCAATTAGGAAAAAGGATCAAATTGAATAAAAAGTGAAAGTTTAATTATAGATTAAAAGAAAGTAAAAAGGATCAAAATGGCAAATATGCCATTTAGCATAAGTTGAGGCGGCATATGAAATAAAAATCTAAGATTTTTACTTAGATTTTAATTATAATATATATATATATATATATATAAAGTAAATAGAAAAAAAAAAACAAAACAAACAAACAGAGAGCATACGAAACAGGGGAAAGGAAGGAAAGAAAAGAAAAAGGAAAAACTAGGGATTTAAAGCTTGAAGTTTAAATTGGTAAGTCAATCAAGTCCTATTCTCTTAATTTTGATGTTTTAGAAGCTTTAAAGCAAGATTTTGATGAAACTAAGTTGATATTTTGAGAGTTTTTAAGTTTTTAAATATAGTTGATGTTGAAGAAAAAGATGAATTATGGGTTAAATTAAATGAAATCTAAGTTAGAATTAGTAAAAGGATTAAATTGTAAGGTAAGCTATAAGTTTTCTACTATAGGGATTAATTTGGAAGAAATTATAAATTAGGGTTTTATTATGAAAATTATATAATCAAGTTGAATATGGAAGGAATTTAAGTAGAATCAAAGCATGAATTAAGTTAAGAAAATAAGTAAACTTATCTAGGATTTAATTGCAAAATAAGCCATAAGAAAACAGCTTTAGGTCAGCAGCAGAAGAGTAACTTTGAAAATTCACTAAAAATGGTAGAAATGGAAGTAGAAGTTGAACGAGATATGAAATTAAAACTTATTGAGTCTATTTTCATATGAAAGAAACATAGAAAGCAAAGAAATTTTGTATCTTGAGATATTTAGATTTTTGTGAGACTGGTTCAGAGTGATTTCGAGATCCCCTGTTCTGACTTGGAAAAATCATTAAAAATTGTACAAAAATAATTGGGGGACATAATTTACATGGTTAGATTCCTTAATGAGTCTAGTTTTATAAGAAACAAATTATAACATCATTTGAATTCTGTACAGAAAGATAATTAAATTTTAGTAAAGAGTGGACGGAGTTGTCAGACAACAGAAAAGGGGTGATTTCAAAAAAATAAAATGTACTTATTGGATAAACCAAAAATTCTGAAAATTTTATGGCAAGCAGATATGTGAGTCTAGTTTCATAGAAAATTTACGGATCTTAATTTGGAATTCTGTAACTCAAGATATAGATGATTTAGTGACAATGACTCGGGTAGATAGCCTAGAAAGAACTTATAAGTAAATAATAGAATTGTGTATAAAGAATGTGGAATGAAGAGGAAGAGTAGAAATTGAATAAAATTCAATTATTTATTGTAATTTAATGTTGTAATTAATAATGTAAATTATTATTATTTTCGTAGCTAAAAAGGAACTCGAGGCATCAACCCACAAAGGAAAGGAGAAGGTTACCGAGGAATAATCAAGCAAATTCGGGTTTGTATTACTATAATTCAAATTATTTATTTATTCATTAAATGTTAAATTAATTTATGTATATGGTAAGTAAATTATAAGGTAAGTGTTTTTATTGAATTGAATGGAAATTGAGTTGAATGATGAATATATATTGAAATTGAATTGTATGTGGATTGAAATGGAAAAGTGTAATTGATATTGAAATTGAATTTGTTATGGAAATGAAAATGAAATTGAGAACTGAAATACCCTATTAACTAGTCGGGCTGAGTCGGATATAATTGGCATGCCATAGGATTTGGAAGAGTACGGGATTTATCGGCTTTGCCGATCAGGCACTTTATGTGTCGTAAATCAGGCACTTTATATGTCGTATTTCAGGCACCTCGTGTGTCGTTTTAGGCACTTATGTGTCGTATACTGATCAGGTACTATGTACCGTTTTAGGCACAATGTGCCGTACTGGTGTGTTTGGGTTGGAATCCGTGTATCCGTTAAAGTTCGAGTCTGTTAATAGGGGTAAATAAGGAAAAGGTTAAATTGAATAAAATGAAATGGTTGAGCCATTGGAAGAAATGCGAAAATAAAACATGAACTGAAAAATGTGATTGGAATATGAGTATGAGAATGGAAAGTATGAACCATTGGTTCAAGAAATGGATAGTGGCTCAACATGATTGTGTATTATTTCAATTGTCGAATAGCTAAAATTGAATTGTATGAATATATTGAGAATGACAAACTTATGTTTGAATTGGTTTAGTAAAATAAAAGTTATATGATTTAATGATATGATTATTATGTTTATATTTTGAATTATGGTAATACCACTGAGTATATGTATACTCAGCGTACGGTTGTTTTCGTGCGCAGGTTGTAGAAGTCAAATACTGAACCAGCATCCGAAGCCAGACCCGACTTCAGCAAACTTTTGGCGATGTATATTTCCTTTTGATAATGTGGCATGTACGTAGGTTGTGTATAAAGGTTATTATGTTTTGAATGTAAATGGTTAAAAATGTTAGTATTACAAGTTTAAGAATTATAATGAAAGAAGTTTATCTATTTTAATCTAACTAATACTTTGATAAATTTAAGTTGATATTATATTGATTGAGTTTGATTAGAAGGTATTTAGAATAGAAAATGAATATAAATAAATTGGTTGAATTGGTTATGATTGAAATGAATACGGTTTAATTTACAGGGGGTTTTATATGATAATAAGCAGAAATGCTGCCGAAATTTATATTAAACAAAATATATTCTGAAATACTTAAACGAGTCCCATTTTACTTTTAATACAGACTTTAGACTTTGAAAGTTCATAATAGGGATCAGTTATTAAAATTATACTATGAATGTTATTTTTTTAGAATTATTTGCAAATTGTCTGATATGTCCGGTAATGCCTCGTAACCCTGTTCCGGCGATGGTTCGGGGTTAGGGGTGTTACAATTATTGGTATCAAAGCTATCAGGTTTAGTCGATTCTCGGGCTAAATCGAGCTCGAAAGTGAGTCTAGAAGTACATGCCACTGCTGAGTCGAAGCTGAGTCGGGTTTTTGGATGCTGATATATATTTATTTGATTTTGTTTTATAGATAAAATGTCAAACGAAAGAATGTATGATGTTGAACAGGAAATGCATACTGGAAATCGAGAAATTGAAGAAACTGAATCTGTTGCACCTACTGCAAATCCGTTAGATAACCAACCTCCTGATGTAGGAAGAGAAGGAGATAACTCACGACTGTTAAGAGCTATAGCCAATGCATTACAGCATGTAGTGGGAACTGTACCTGCTACTACATCAGTACCTACTGTTAGACGAGGCCTGATTAAAGAGTTAAGAAAATATGGTGCCACGGAGTTTTCGGGACTAAGAGGACTTGATCCTTCTGTTGCTGAAAATTGGATAGAATCAACAAAAAGAGTTTTGCAACAATTAGATTGCACCCCCCGAGAGAATCTGATATGTGCTGTATCATTGTTACAAGGGGAAGCATATCTCTGGTGGGAATCTGTTGTTAGACATTTACCGGATGATCAGGTTACCTGGGATTTGTTTCAAAAAGAATTTCAGAAGAAGTATATTGGGGAAATGTATATCGAAGAGAAAAAGCAAGAGATTTTAATGTTGAAACAAGGTAATATGTCAGTATTGGATTATGATCGAGAGTTTACTAGATTGAGCAGGTATGCTTCAGAATATATTCCAACAGAGGCTGATAGTTGTAAACGATTTTTACGGGGATTAAGAGATGAAATAAAACTACAATTAGTGTCTCAGCGAATTACTGAATTTGTTGATTTGATCGAGAGGGCCAAAATGGTAGAGCAAGTCTTGGGACTAGACAAAAAGTCAGAAACAGTTGGATTGACCAGGAAACGAGTAGGAGCAACTAGTTCAAATCCACTACCAAAAAGATCTAGAGAATCCAGAGATGGTTGGAGACCTAGTTTTAGATCTGATCGAGGGGATATAAGCTAGGGACAACAGACGACGGTATCTACTGGTAGTGTAAGAGGTCCACTCAGGGATACATAAATTCCAGAATGTGGATATTGTGGCAAGAAACATTTAGGTGAATGTTGGAAAGTAACCGGAGGCTACTTCCGTTGCGGGTCGGTAGAGCATTTTGTTAGAGATTGTCCGAAGAATAAAAATATTACACCTACAACATCCCAAAGATCAGTGTCTACTGCTCGAGGCAGAGGTTCGGGCAGAGGTGGTTCTGTATCCAGAGGTGGAGGTGTACGAAGGGGCAGTGATATAGTTACACAGCAGTCGAAAGCTAGAACACCAGCCAGGGCCTACGTGGTTCGGACGCGGGAAGAAGGTGATGCACATGATGTCGTGACAGGTATATTTTTATTGCATTCTGAGCCTATTTATGCTTTAATTGACCCGGGTTCATCACATTCATTTATTAATTTAAAATTAGTTGAATCGGGGAAGTTAGAATCTGAAATGTCTAGAGTTTTCATAGAGGTGTCTAGCCCTTTGGGACAAACAGTGTTAGTAGATAGAGTATGTCGGAGGTGCCCGTTAATAATACATGATAAAATGTTTCCTGTGGATTTGCTGATCATGCCTTTTGGCGATTTCGATATCATTTTGGGTATGGATTGGTTATCTAAACATGGGGTAGTTTTGGATTGCTATAAAAAGAGGTTTAGTATTCAGGCAGAAAACGGGGACAGAATTGAAGTGAATGGCATCCGTACCAGTGGTTCGACACGTATCATTTCAGCTATAAAAGCTAACAAATTATTACAGCAGGGTTGTTCAACGTATTTGGCATATGTTATTAATTCTGATTCAGTGGAGAGCCAATGCAGCCAGATTAGGATTGTATGCGAGTTTCCAGATGTATTTCCAGAAGAACTACCGAGTTTACCACCTGATAGAGAGGTTGAATTTGCTATTGAGGTGTATCTAGGTACAACACCAATTTCTATACCTCCGTATCGAATGTCGCCTACTGAATTGAAAGAGTTGAAGGTGCAGTTACAGGATTTATTAGATCGAGGCTTTATCCGACCGAGTATTTCACCTTGGGGAGCTCCAGTATTGTTTGTTAAAAAGAAAGATGGTTCTATGCGGTTGTGCATTGATTATCGACAGTTGAACAAAGTGACGATCAAGAACCGGTATCCTTTGCCTCGTATAGACGACTTGTTTGATCAGCTTAAGGGAGCTTCAGTATTTTCTAAAATTGATTTGAGATCCGGGTATTATCAGCTGAAGGTGAAGGAAAATGATGTGCCTAAGACTGCCTTCCGTACTCGTTATGGCCATTATGAATTTTTGGTAATGCCGTTTGGATTGACCAACGCTCCAGCTGCTTTCATGGATCTGATGAATCGCATTTTCCAGCCGTACCTAGATCAGTTTGTGGTGGTTTTTATTGATGATATATTGGTATATTCGAAGACAGAGGTAGAACATGATCAGCATCTTCGAAAAGTTTTACAGATCCTGTGGGAAAAACAGTTGTATGGGAAATTAAGTAAATGTGAATTCTGGTTGTCTGAAGTGGTATTTTTAGGACATGTGGTATCTGCCGATGGAATTAGAGTTGACCCGAAGAAGATTGAAGCAATTGTTCAGTGGAAAGCACCAAAGAATGTGTCTGAGGTACGTATTTTCTCGGTTTGGCTGGATATTATCGAAGATTTGTAAATGGATTCTCGAAAATAGCAATGCCAATGACTAAACTACTGCAGAAGAATGTTCCTTTTATCTGGGATGATCAGTGCCAGAATAGTTTTGAGATTTTGAAGAAAATGTTGACAGAGGCACCGGTATTAACATTACCAGAGTTGGGGAAGGATTTTATTGTGTACAGTGATGCTTCTTTGAGTGGTTTGGGTTGTGTATTGATGCAAGATGGAAAGGTTATTGCATATGCATCTAGACAGTTGAAGCCGCATGAACGTAATTACCCGACGCACGATTTGGAGCTAGCTGCAGTAATTTTTGCTTTAAAGATTTGGAGGCATTATCTTTATGGCAAGAAATGCTACATTTACACAGATCATAAAAGTATCAAATATCTTCTGTCACAGAAAGATTTAAATTTAAGGCAAAGACGGTGGATCGAGCTTCTAAAAGATTATGATTGTGTTATAGACTATCATCCAGGAAAAGCAAATGTGGTAGCTGATGCATTGAGCAGGAAAGATGCGATTGAATTACGAGCAATGTTTGCTCGGCTCAGTGTTAATAACGATGGAAGCTTGTTAGCTGAGTTAAGGGTTAAGCCGATGATGTTAGATCAGATTAGAGCAGCTCAGATGGAAGATGAAAAATTATTAAGGAAAAGAGAAATGGTTCAGAATGGTACAGTTGAGAGTTTTAGTATTGATGAACATGATTGTTTGAGGTTTCAAAATCGGATTTGTGTTCCAACTACTTCTGAATTAAAGAAGATGATTCTTCAAGAAGCACATGATGGCACTTTTGCATTGCATCCGGGTGGAACAAAAATGTATCGTAATTTACGGGAGCTTTATTGGTGGCCAGGGATGAAGAAAGATATAGTTGAATATGTCAGTAAATGTTTGACTTGTCAACAAGTAAAAGCCGAACATCAGGTACCGACAGGATTACTCCAGTCTATTAGTATTCCTGAATGGAAATGGGATAGTATTACTATGGATTTTGTTACGGGGTTGCCACCATCGGCGAGCAAAAAGAATGCCATTTGGGTGATAGTTGATCGACTTACTAAGTCTGCTCATTTCATAGCAGTCAGGACTGATTGGTCTCTACATAAACTTGCTGAAGTTTATATTCAAGAAATTGTGAGACTGCATGGTATTCCAGTGTCTATAATTTCTGACCGGGATCCATGATTTACATCGAGATTTTGGAAGCAGTTACATGATTCTTTGGGTACTCGGCTTAATTTTAGTGCTGTATTTCATCCACAAACCGACGGACAATCAGAACGGGTAATTCAAATTTTAGAAGACATGCTTCGGGCTTGCATTATTGACTTTGAATCAGGTTGGGAACGATACTTACCGTTAGCTGAATTTGTTTATAATAATAGTTACCAATCTAGTATTCAGATGGCTCTATATGAAGCATTATATGGTCGAAGATGTCGATCACCGGTATGTTGGACAGAGTTGAATGAGAAAAAGATAGTTGGACCGGAATTAATTCAGGAGACAGAAGAAGTAGTTAAAAAGATCAGAGACAGGTTGAAAGTAGCTTTTGACAGACAAAAGTCTTATGCAGATCTGAAGCGACGGGATATAGAGTATTCTGTAGGTGATAGAGTGTTTCTAAAGGTGTCACCTTAGAAGAAAATTTTGAGATTTGGTCACAAGGGAAAATTAAGTCCTCGTTACATTGGGCCGTATGAAGTAGTTGAAAGAATCGGACCGGTTGCCTATCGACTAGCTCTACCTCCGGAATTACAGAAAATTCATGATGTTTTTCATGTTTCCATGTTACGAAGGTATCGATCGGATCCATCTCATGTTATTTCTACTGCAGACATTGAGATTAGACCTGATTTGTCATATGAAGAAGAACCAGTTCAAATACTAGCTCGAGAAGTGAAAGAATTAAGAAACAAACGAGTCCCTTTGGTAAAAGTATTATGGAGAAGCCATAGTATGGAAGAAGCAACTTGGGAACCGGAAGAAACTATGAAAGCACAGTATCCTTAACTATTTTCAGGTAAATTTCGAGGACGAAATTTATTAAGGGGGGAAGAAATGTAACAACCCAAAATCCGTGGGCACCGGAAAAAGCGTGTTATTGGGCCTCCGTCTTAGTAAATCGAGTTATTAAATAATCATTAGGAGTAATTATGAGTCTAATAGTGTGTTTAATTAGATTTTTATTTAGTGAATTTAGCTCAATTTAAAGCAATTAGGAAAAAGGATCAAATTGAATAAAGAGTAAAAGTTTAATTATAGATTAAAAGAAAGTAAAAAGGATCAAAATGGCAAATATGCCATTTAGCATAAGTTGAGGCGGCATATGAAATAAAAATCTAAGATTTTTACTTAGATTTTAATTATAATATATATATATATATATATAAAGTAAATAGAAAAGAAACAAAACAAAGAAACAGAGAGCATACGAAACAGGGGAAAGGAAGGAAAGAAAAGAAAAAGGAAAAACTAGGGATTTAAAGCTTGAAGTTTAAATTGGTAAGTCAATCAAGTCCTATTCTCTTAATTTTGATGTTTTAGAAGCTTTAAAGCAAGATTTTGGTGAAACTAAGTTGATATTTTGAGAGTTTTTAGGTTTTTAAATATAGTTGATGTTGAAGAAAAAGATGAATTATGGATTAAATTAAATGAAATCTAAGTTAGAATTAGTAAAAGGATTAAATTGTAAGGTAAGCTATAAGTTTTCTACTATAGGGATTAATTTGGAAGAAATTATAAATTAGGGTTTTATTATGAAAATTATATAATCAAGTTGAATATGGGAGGAATTTAAGTAGAATCAAAGCATGAATTAAGTTAAGAAAATAAGTAAACTTATCTAGGATTTAATTGCAAAATAAGCCATAAGAAAACAGCTTTAGGACAGCAGCAGAAGAGTAACTTTGAAAATTCACTAAAAATGGTAGAAATGGAAGTAGAAGTTGAAAGAGATATGAAATTAAAGCTTATTGAGTCTATTTTCATATTAAAGAAACATAGAAACCAAAGAAATTTTGTATCTTGAGATATTTAGATTTTTGTGAGACTGGTTCAGAGTGATTTCGAGATCCCCTGTTCTGACTTGGAAAAATCATTAAAAATTGTAAAAAAATAATTGGGGGACATAATTTACATGGTTAGATTCCTATATGAGTCTAGTTTTATAATAAATAAACTATAACATCATCTGAATTCTGTACAAAATGATAATTAAATTTTAGTAAAGAGTGGACGGAGTTGTCAGACAACAGAACAGGGGTGATTTCAAAAAATAAATTGTACTTATTGGATAAATCAAAAATTCTGAAAATTTTATGACAAGAAGATATGTGAGTCTAGTTTCATAGAAAATTCACGGATCTTAATTTGGAATTCTGTAACTCAAGATATAGATGATTTAGTGACAATGACTCAGGTAGATAGCCTAGAAAGAACTTATAAGTAAATAATAGAATTGTGTATAAAGAATGTGGAATGAAGAGGAAGAGTAGAAATTGAATAAAATTCAATTATTTATTGTAATTTAATGTTGTAATTAATAATGTAAATTATTATTATTTTCGTAGCTAAAAAGGAACTCGAGGCATCAACCCACAAAGGAAAGGAGAAGGTTACCGAGGAATAATCAAGCAAATTCGGGTTTGTATTACTATAATTCAAATTATTTATTTATTCATTAAATGTTAAATTAATTTATGTATATGGTAAGTAAATTATAAGGTAAGTGTTTTTATTGAATTGAATGGAAATTGAGTTGAATGATGAATATATATTGAAATTGAATTGTATGTGGATTGAAATGGAAAAGTGTAATTGATATTGAAATTGAATTTGTTATGGAAATGAAAATGAAATTGAGAACTGAAATACCCTATTAACTAGTCGGGCTGAGTCGGATATAATTGGCATGCCATAGGATTTGGAAGAGTACGGGATTTATCGGCTTTGCCGATCAGGCACTTTATGTGTCGTAAATCAGGCACTTTATGTGTCGTATTTCAGGCACCTCGTGTGTCGTTTTAGGCACTTATGTGTCGTATACTGATCAGGTACTATGTACCGTTTTAGGCACAATGTGCTGTACTGGTGTGTTTGGGTTGGAATCCGTGTATCCGTTAAAGTTCGAGTCTGTTAATAGGGGTAAATAAGGAAAAGGTTAAATTGAATAAAATGAAATGGTTGAGCCATTGGAAGAAATGCGAAAATAAAACATGAACTGAAAAATGTGATTGGAATATGAGTATGAGAATGGAAAGTATGAACCATTGGTTCAAGAAATGGATAGTGGCTCAACATGATTGTGTATTATTTCAATTGTCGAATAGCTAAAATTGAATTGTATGAATATATTGAGAATGACAAACTTATGTTTGAATTGGTTTAGTAAAATAAAAGTTATATGATTTAATGATATGATTATTATGTTTATATTTTGAATTATGGTAATACCACTGAGTATATGTATACTCAGCGTACGGTTGTTTCCGTGCGCAGGTTGTAGAAGTCAAATACTGAACCAGCATCCGAAGCCAGACCCGACTTCAGCAAACTTTTGGTGATGTATATTTCCTTTTGATAATGTGGCATGTATGTAGGTTGTGTATAAAGGTTATTATGTTTTGAATGTAAATGGTTAAAAATGTTAGTATTACAAGTTTAAGAATTATAATGAAAGAAGTTTATCTATTTTAATCTAACTAATACTTTGATAAATTTAAGTTGATATTATATTGATTGAGTTTGATTAGAAGGTATTTAGAATAGAAAATGAATATATGAAATAAATTGGTTGAATTGGTTATGATTGAAATGAATACAGTTTAATTTACAGGGGGTTTTATATGATAATAAGCAGAAATGCTGCCGAAATTTATATTAAACAAAATATATTCTGAAATACTTAAACGAGTCCCATTTTACTTTTAATACAGACTTTAGATTTTGAAAGTTCATAATAGGGATCAGTTATTAAAATTATACTATGAATGTTATTTTTTTTAGAATTATTTGCAAATTGTCTGATATGTCCGGTAATGCCTCGTAACCCAGTTCCGGCGATGGTTTGGGGTTAGAGGTGTTACAATGAAATTCCACTGTTGGATCGCAACATCAGATTTACGTTGTGGCAGACTGAGAAGTAAGCAGTTCTTGCACAGATGGATCTAGAGGATGCCCTGCTAGGGATAGATAAGATGCCTTCGACATTAACGGGTGAAGAGAAGAAGCGTAAGGATTGAAAGGCGTTAACAAATTACATCTGCATTTGTCTAACGAAATTTTACAGGATGTGAGGAAGGAGAAGGCCGCCACTGCAATATGGAAGAGGCTAGAACAAATATGTATGTCGAAAACTCTAACCAGTAAGTTGCATATGAAGCAGCGTCTTTATGCCCATCATTTGGAGGAATGTGCATCTGTGCACGAACATTTAGCTGTGTTTAAAGAAATTCTCTCAAACTTTGAGGTCATGGAGGTTAAGTATGATAAGGAAGATTTAGGGTTGATTCTACTTTGTTTGTTGCCTCTGTCTTATTCAACCTTTATAGACACGATTTTATATAGTCGCGAGTCTCTCACAGTTGATGAGGTTTACGATTATTTGACCTCGTAGGAGAGGGTCTCATTGTTTGTGGGAGACAAGAACGGAATGCTGATGATGATCGTGGAAGGATACAGGAACGAAATCCTTGCGGTA
Organism: Gossypium australe; assembly: GCA_005393395.2. Taxonomy (NCBI): domain Eukaryota; kingdom Viridiplantae; phylum Streptophyta; class Magnoliopsida; order Malvales; family Malvaceae; genus Gossypium; species Gossypium australe. The sequence goes on from CM016626.1 coordinate 31,211,994, forward strand.
AATTTAAGGGTAGATCAAAGTCTTCAAACAGAGGTAAAACTTGTAACTTCTATAAGAAGAAATGACATATTAAATCTGAATGTTATAAGCTACAGAACAAGATCAAAAGAGAGGCTACGAATCAAAAGGGAAAACAACCAGAAAATTCCAGTGAAGCTGATATTGTAGAAGACTACAGCGATGGTGAACTTCTAGTTGCTTCTGTCAACAATTCTAAAGTGAGCAAGGAGTGGATCCTTGATTCGGGCTGCATCTTTCACATGAGTCTCAATCGAGATTGGTTTACAACTTACGAAATAGTGTCTGAATGTGTTGTTTTGATGGGAAATAATGTTTCATGTAAAATTGCAGGTGTTGGAACTATTAAAGTTAAGATGTTTGATGGAGTTGTCAGAACACTTAGTAACGTGCGACATGTTCCAGAATTGAAGAGAAATTTAATTTCGTTGAGTACTCTTGATTCAAAAGGGTACAGATACACAGCTAAAAGTAGGGCTTTGAAGATTTCCAAAGGTTCCCTCGTTGTGATGAAAGGGCAGAGAAAGACTGCCAAGTTATATGTTTTGTAGGGTTCTACTGTTACTGGTGATGCAGTTGTCGCTTCCTCTTCCTTATCAGATGATGAGATTACTAAACTTTGGCATATGCGCCTAGGGTATATGAGTGAGAATGGCATGGCAGAATTAAGCAAAATAGGACTTCTTGATGGGTAAGGAAATTGCAAACTGAAGTTTTGTGAGCACTGCATTTTTGGAAAGCAAAAGAGAGTTCAATTCACCAGAGGAATCCATAACACGAAGGGAACATTGGAGTATATTTATTATGATCTATGAGGGCTATCCAGAGTGCCTTTGAGAGGCGGAGCTAATTATATGTTAACTTTTATTGATGATTTTTCCAGAAAAGTTTGGGCGTTCTTCCTGAAGTAGAAAAGCGATGTGTTTTTCGCATTTCAGTCTTGGAAAACTATGATTGAAAAACAGACGGGAAAAAAAATAAAATACCTTCACACAAACAATGGCTTAGAGTTCTGTTCTGATTAGTTTAATAAACTGTGTAAGTCAGAAGGGATCGTGAGACACTTGACAGTTTGTCATACTCCACAGCAAAACGGCGTTGCAGAACGAATAAACAGAACAATCATGGAGAAGGTTCGATGTATGTTGTCAAATGCCAATTTACCAAAGTCGTTCTGGGCCGAAGCAGTCTATATTGCATGTTTTTTGATCAACCGATCTCTATCCATTGCCATTGAGAAAAAGACTCCACAATAGGTATGGTTTGGTAATCCTGCTGACTATTCTGACTTAAAGTGTCTTGCATATGCTCATGTTGATAATAGAAAATTGGAACCGAGATCCATTAAATGTGTTTTTCTTGGTTATAAAACTGGTGTAAAAGGGTATAAGTTATGGTGTCCTGAAAATAGAAAAGTTGCAATTAGTAGAGATGTTGTTTTTGATGAAACTGCTATGCTACCTAACATATCTCTTAAAGACTCTTCTAATTAAGAATACCAAAAGCAGGTGGAGCATCAGATTAATCCAAAATATACAACAGAGTCAACTCCTCAAGCCAGTACAGAAATTCAAAATAGAGTTGCTTCTTCACCACAATACTCTATCGCCAAAAATAGAACTAGAAAAGAAATTAAACCTCCAAAGAAGTATGTCGAGGCTGATCTAGTTGCTTATGCTTTAAATGTGGCTGAAGATATAGATGCAAACCAAGAGCCATCTAATAATTCTGAGGCAGTTAGCTGTGAAGACTCAGAAAAGTGTATGTTTGTTATGTAAGAGGAGATGGAATCACTCCACAAAAACAGAACATGGGATCTTGTGAAACTTCCTAAAGGTTAAAAGGTTGTTCGTTCTAAATGGGTGTTTAAAAAGAAAGAAGGTACTCCAGGAGTTGAAGAACCCAGATATAAAGCAAGGCTTGTTGCAAAGGGTTACAGTCAAATTCCAGGAGTGGACTTCACAGATGTGTTCTCTCCAGTTGTGAAGCATAGTTCGATTCGAGCTTTACTTGGTATTGTGGCCGTGCATGATTTAGAGCTTGAGCAGTTAGATGTAAAAACTGCATTTTTACATGGAGAACTTGAGGAGGATATTTACATGCAACAACCAAAGGGTTTTACAGTTGATAAACCGTAATAGTAACATATTTTAATCCCACATTTAGCATGTTTTCGGATGATTTATCCCTTTATTCATGTAAAAAGGTGCTCTTAATCCTTTCTTTTTATGTCTTATACCCAGGAAAGCACCCGAGGATGAAAAGAACATAAAACGGGCCCAAAACGGAGTAAATGGGCCATATCATGAAATCCACACAGCCTGGCCCAAAGATCACACGGCCATGCCTTGTCGAGCATCTAGAACACGGCTTCACCCCCGATTTACACTACCGTGCCTCAATTAAGAAATCCGAATACGGCTCAAAGATTCGTCACACGGCAGTGTGACATGGCCGTGTCCCTGTCTTGGCAATGAATAATTTTAGTCAAAAAAGGATACTTAGGGAGAAAGAATCGCATTCCAAGAGCCTATATATACCCCCTAAGTACCACCTTTGAGGGGGCGTCAAGCTAGGCCAATGAGCCAAGCAGAAAAGGTCAGAGTTGTGGGAATCGCTCGAAGTTAGCCAGCTGATCCATCCCAAGAAGCTGGAATTCTACTCAAAACGGCAGATTTCTCCTTCAATTCCTTCAGGGAGTTTTAGGGATTTCTTATGTTTTGTTTTATCTTTTCTCTTGAGATATTTTCTTTATTTGTTATGAACTAAACCCTTCAGATACCTAAAGAGGATGAAACCTAGATGAATCTTGTTATTGATTTCTAAATTATATGATAAATACTTAGTTTGTTCTTAATTATGTGAGCTTAATCCAAATTTGATGTGCTTAAGTGGAGGAGGAATAGACCCTGCTTAAGAGTAGATCTAGCATAATTAAGCGGAGTTGATCGCACGCCTAGAGATAGGGTGACGAGATTTTGCCGGATTAGGGTGAAACCTAATATGGGAGTGCATAGATCGATTTACTGCTATTCTAGGGGGTTATTATTCGAGAAAGAGATTTCCGTTAATTAACTTAGGGTTAGACATTATTCGCCTTGAGAGAGGGTTTAATATACGTTAGGGAGTCCTACGGATCAAACTAGGTGAATAAATCGTATGGTTCAGTGTTAGATAACAAGTGAAGTCTAGGTGGATTCTTCCTGAGGGTATCGTCGTGATCAACTGAGTTTTTCTTCAAGTTATTTCCCAATTCGTTCTTTTTGTCTTTGCGTCTTTAGCTTAGTAGTCGTTAATTTAGATTAAAGAAACTTCACTTTATTTTAGGCTAAATAATAAAAAGAAAGTTAGTATTAGTACTTTTAGTTCCTTTGGGTTCGACAAATCCGGTCTTGCCTAAGCTATACTACTGTTCGATAGGTACACTTGCCTTTAATCGTTGTCAGAGTTAGTTTCCAGGTTAGATCTCATTCATTATAAATTTTAAAACTCGACACAGCGATCAACAGTCTCAGAAAAAGAGGACTGTGTTTGCTTGCCGAAAAAGTCTCTTTACAGTTTGAAACAGTCACCAAGACAGTGGTACAAGAGCGAAAGATAAAGGAGAGATAAGAAAGGTTAAAGTCCAACTAAGTGAAGAATTTGTGATGAAAGATTTGGGACCAGCAAAGAAGATACTTGGTATTGAGATTCTCAAAGATACAAAAGCAAGTAAATTGTATCTAAGTCAGAAAGGGTACAATGAAAAAGTTTTTTGCAGGTTCAATATGCAGAGTGCTAAGCCTATTAGTACTCCTTTAGCAGCCCACTTCAGACTTTCATCAGCTTTGTCTCCACAATCAGATGATGAAATTGAGTACATGTCACATGTTCCATACTCTAGTGCAGTAGGATCTCTCATGTATGCTATGGTTTGTTCACGTCCAGATTTATCATATGCAGTCAGCACAGTTAGCAGATACATGGCAAATCCCAGTAAAGAACATTGGAAAGCAGTTCTGAAACACCCCAAACCCGGCCCAAGAGCCTGACCGGATCTGGTATGTTCCTTAAGTAAACCGGTTTTCAAATTCTTTGCTACTTAGAGAAAATTTGTAAATTTTAGAAGATATTGTTTTGGATTGGGCTTAGGTTGGGAAACCCATTTAATTAATTTAAAAAAACCCAATTTTATTAAGGGGACAAAAATAATTTTCTTTAGGTTTATAAAATATTTTCACTTAAAATTTAATCCAACAATCATTTGTAACAAAATAATTAAAAAAATAAAGCAGAAATAAAGAAATCCAACTTGGGCCTTATGGCCTTATTACATCAAATAAAACCCAATATTAAAATTAAATGTTCTAAAACGAAATAAGGTCCAAAATAAATAAAATCTTCAAATTGATGCATGGCCACCTCAAGGTCTACCGTCCCGGTCCGTCACTGTTCATCACCTGAAAATAGTTCCCACAACGGGGTGAGTCAACAGACTCAATGTGTACATCATACTAACATCCAACAAATCAGGCATACATGTTCATGTCAAATTCATATTCATATCAAAATAAATGATGCAACCCAACCCAAGCCTAATGGTCCATCCGCTACACACCACCCGTACCTGCCAGTCACACCGTGGGGACTACTAAGTCAACCCTCCATCCGCTACACACCATCGAAGGCAGTCGCTGCAGTCGACGTGCTCATCGCCCATATATGTTGTGTCATTAGACACTATAGTCAAATTTATACGTTGTGTCATTAGACACTATAGTCAAATATTGTAACCGAAGTTACCAAAATTCCGCAATGTGACCGTAGTCAACATATTTCGTTGGTGAGACCGAAGTCAACACCTTCGTTGGTGAGACCGAAGTCAACACCTACTCTTCCCCTTTCACAAATATCCCATATGCCCCAAATATTTATACATATCTTATTTCTCATTCATATTACATATTCAAAATATATATATATCATATTCGTAATCCTATCGGAAGTAGGAAACGTACCTGGGTACTTTTTACCACATTTGTGGTACTTAGCCACATTCACATTCTTATACATATTCATATATTAAAATAATAGCCATATGAAATATCGAAGGTTAGTAAGGGTACACACCTGATTCGCTTATTGGATTCCTTGAAATCCCGAGGAGCGATCTTCCGATCTAGATCTTTAACTCCTATATTCGGCCATAGCATATTAATAATCTATTTGGCTTAAAGAAAACCAAATCCTAGTAGGATTTGTGTTACTAATACTCACCTTGTTTGCCGATTTGGATGATTGTAAATCAAATCCCAAAATTGCTAGTATCCCTTTTCCTTGGAATCGGCCGAATATCACTTACTATACAAATTCCAAATCTGAAGAGGATTCCTTGCCCTATATGTCTGTCGAAATCTTCATGTTAGATCTAATCTAACATATACATCATAACCTTTAATCAAATAAATTTATCTTACCTTAGATCCTTGATCCTTGTATTCGACAGTTGAAGAAACCCTTTTGATGTTGTAGTTGATTGCTCCTTTACTTAGAATCAACAAAGATTCGGCTTTGACAGTAGAAACAGAGAAGAAAATAGAAGAAGAAAAGATGGATTTTTCTTAAAGAAAAATTCGGCAGATAGGGGGAGAGAGCTAGGAAAATTCGGCAGAGAGGAAGAGGGAGCAAAAGTGAATGAGTAGCCCTCCTGCCCTCCTTTTATAGCCAAAGTTATCAGCCTAGGAGTCCCTTACTTGGTCACCACTCCTCTTTTTGATAATATTATCTCTTTTATTTAAAAGATAAAAGCCTTTAATCCATCAATTATCTCCTTAGAAAATAATCATTTATTTATCTCTTATTATTCACATATTTACGTGAATAAAACTCCTTTATTTATCTCTTATTATTCACATATTTATGCAAATAAAACTCCTTTATTTATCTCTTATTATTCACATATTTATGTGAATAAAACTCCTTTATTTATCTCTTATTATTCACATATTTATGTGAATAAAACTCCTTTATTTATCTCTTATTATTCACATATTTATGTGAATAAAACTCCTTTATTTATCTCTTATTATTCACATATTTATGTGAATAAAACTCCTTTATTTATCTCTTATTATTCACATATTTATGTGAATAAAACTCCTTTATTTATCCCCTAATTAATCAAATATTTATGGAAATAAAACACCTCTATTTCTAGAATGCTTGTGCCGTCCACCTTGGTGTGTCTAGAAGCAAAAATAAAACTTCATTATTTGCTTCCCAAGTGACTCGAACCCAGGCCCAACAGCTCTTGCACATGGCGCCATTTCCATAGGCCCTAAGTGACATCTTCAGGCCACTTTTCCAAGCCTGTTTGTGTGTCAAATTTCTCCAACTTTTTCTTTTAAGGCCCTCTTGCCTTTATTTCCTATTTTAAACTTTAAAATTTGACATTTCGGCATCATTTCTAAGTTTCCTAAAATTTTCGATCGGCTCTGTAACTTGCCATTTTTCTTACATATCCAAGTTTCCTAAAATGTTCAAGTTTCCATTTTTGGATCATTTCCAAAAATGTTCAGGTTTCCAAAAATGTCTAAGTTTCCAAAAACGTTTGGGTTTCCAAAAATGTCTAAGTTTCCAAAAGTGTTCATTTCCATTTCCATTTCCATTTTCATTTCTATCTCCCTTTTCATTTCCATTTTCATTTCCATTTTCATGCATTTCTAGGTTTCCAAAAGTATCAAAAATTTATTCATAGTACTTGAAACTTGTCATTTCATACAATTAAACTGAAAATGCATAGGCCCTATTCAGGATGTTACAAGTTCAGTGGATTTTAAGATACTTACGAGGTACTACTAATATTTGCTTACAGTTTGGAAAAACTAGAAATGGAGTCATTGGGTATGTTGATGTTGATTTTGCTGGAGACCTTGATAGAAGAAGATCTCTCACAGGTTATGTCTTTACAATCGGAGGTTGTGCAATCAGTTGGAAAGCTACTTTGCAAACTACAGTCGCTTTGTCTACCACTGAAGCTGAGTACATGGCGATTACTGAGGCTTGTAAAGACGCTATTTGGTTAAAGGGACTCTTTAGTGAACTCAATGAAGACCTTCAAATCAGTACAGTATTTTGTGACAGTCAGGGTGCCATCTTCCTTACAAAAGATCAAATGTTTCATGAGAGAACAAAATACATTGATGTTCGGCATCATTTTGTTCGTGATGTTATTGCTTGAGGTGATATTGTTGTGACCAAAATTAGTACTCATGAAAATCCTGCAGATATGATGACTAAGTCACTTCCTATAACCAAGTTTGAGCATTGCTTAGACTTGGTTGATATTCATTGTTGAAGTCAAACCCTTAAGGGGTTTTATGGAAGAACTTGTTCATTGAGAATTTGTGTCAATGTATGACTTGAATCCTTATTTAAATAAAATACAATGGTAAAATAAAATAAAAGTAAAATCCATATAAAACTACACTTATTTTATTTTATTTTAGAATAAGGATTTTTAAATCTTATTAAACTTCATCTATTTGATATTGATTAGAATAAGGTGTTTCAATCTTACTACACTTCTATTAGAATATGGTTTTACAAGCCTATAAATAGACATAGCCTACTCCTCTTGTAATCATTAAAAATTCGACATAATGAATTTTCTTCTCCTTTACTCGTGGTTTTTTCTAGAAAAGGTTTCCACGTAAAAATTTGTGTTCTTTATTTTTATTTCTCTTTTCTTTGCGATATATTGTCATTACCGACATTCTATTTATTTTACATATATTATAATATATATAATAACCTTAAAAATTATTATAAATTTGAAAACAAGTTGAGTTTGGTTTGAATTTGAGTTTGGATGGATGTGTTAGAAATATACTATTGTAAAATAAACTTGTTAGCACTAGCCGGATAAAATAAACTGAGCGCAAATAAATAACGAAAAAATCATTGTGTCGTGGAAGAACCACTACCTTAGAAGCAAATTTGTCTTGATTGGTGTAATTGAGCAATGGACGTCGCCTCTAAGGTTAACATGGTATTTCTATATTCGTACAACCAAATAAAGAAAGCAGAACAAAATTGGCATTACTCTTGTCAAAAGGAATCGAGAAATAAACTAGAAGAAACCCAACCCAGATAAATTGCACCAGGTTCAATTCCCAAAAAAAATTGGAGCCCCAATCTACTAGACAGAATATTGCTCTAATATAATTTAGTAAAACACTCGAATTTTTAGAGAGCAAGAATGGGAAAAGTTGTTTGTTGTGTCGTAAAAAAGTGAGAGAAAAGACCTCCTAAATGCATGCGTGTTAAGCCTTTAGCTCCAATCACTCAAAGATTTAGAATTCACATTGAATATAACATAATCCAATTTAGTGAAAAATCATTTGCCGGTATCATTCATTCGACTTCAACTATCAAATTAAAAGAGTGGAATAATTAAATTGTTGGGGTTAAAAATAAAGGACTATTTTCACCAAAAATAAAAAAAATAAGGGACCATATACAAGAGTTTAAAGACTAGAAACATAATTGAACCTATGTAGACGCGACTGGGGCATTGGCTTCTCAATGCAAGGCATTAATGGCGGAAATTTTCATTTCCCAACCGGTCCCCCTTTGGCTTTAATCAGTCATTTTTCCTTCTTTAACTACTTCATTTTGTTCATATTGACTGCTTTTTTTTATTAATAATTTGAACGTAATTATAAGTACGATATACTTTATTACAGCACCTAATATTTATTAATACATTAATTTTATTATATGTCTCTGCGATTTATATCTATATTTTGAGTTATACATCTCTATAATTTATATTCACATTTTATGCGGTGAAAACCGTTGATAGTTATGCATAGATGGAATATTATAAATAGATGGAATAAGAGCTTGCAAATTTCAGCAATGACATTAGTACGGTACATTGACCGTGAATGGAGGATATGGTGCGAGAAAAATGGGTTTCCCGTGCCCACAACAGTTGATCTTCATACTAATTTGTCCTGTTAAATTTCTCTTTGGTTTCCTCAAATTTGCTTCATAAAACCCATTTTTGACCTGGTCTTTTTAAATATCCTAATTTCTCTCTCTCCAACTTTCATACCCCATCATTAAGGGTTGAACAAAACTTCCAACTTGAATTTGACGGTTCCCTTTTTCTTCGATTTAAAAGCAACTTTTTTGTATAAAAAAATAAAATTTTGGAGTTAGTGATCGGGACGGTTCTTATATTAAAATTTTTGAGATTGAATCTAGGTAAATTTTATTTTATACTTCCGGACATATATTTCCTAAGAAGGAGAATATTCGATGCATTATCGGTGCATAAATCTCACACACCATCGATGAATAATAACATGACACCTCATTATTAAATAAAAACAAAAAATAGTGAAAGGCTTATAAATAAATACTAATAACTTATTTAAACATAATTAAACAATAATTGATTATAAATAAATACTAAAATCCTAAAGCCTAAACCCTTAAACCCAAGATCCTAATTTTGAGAGGTATTAATATTTATTTATAATAGTTACAATTAATGTTTGATTGTGTTTAAATAAAATTATTAATATTTATTAACAAGTCCTTTATATTTTTGTTTAATTTAAAGATGCGTCATGTTATTATTCATTGATAGTACATGATACTAATGCATTGAATATTGTTCCTTACTAAAGAATGGATTGTTATTATTTAGAATGTCATGATAGATTAAGGTAAGATTAGAGGCGGGATGAAATTTTTAAATAAATTCAAATTCAAAACAAAATCGTAATGAAACAAAATGTATAAAAAATAGTCAGAATCCTACAAGAAAAAAAAACAATCCTGTCCCAATTCCTATTCTCCATACAAAATCTTTCTAACTTCATTCCTTTCGTAAGAAAGTAGGCAGAAAAAAGTTTCAGTCAAAAGGATTGAATTCCAGGGCGACGGAGGAAATTGATCATGAAAACTACATGAAAGCAAAGGCAAAGCTTAGTCTAACAGAAAATATTGTTTATTTCATTAAGATAATGATGAGCAGTGCAGGCTGCCCGATTTTTTGACCATAAACTAAAAGTTGGCCATTTGTAAATAATTGATCTCCTTTTATCATTGATTAGTTGTCGGAAAATTTTTGTTTAAATTTACTAATGACTTGATAAACTTAAACACGACTCTCTCTGTCTCTCTCTCTCTCTCTCACACTCTCTCTCTCATGGGAAAAAATAAAGAAAAAAAAAACATTCCTTCAAAACCACCATTAGGGTTAATATATTATTGGATAAATTATAAAAATAGTCACTTTTATTTGCCTCAGGTTACATTTTAGTCACTTCTGTTTGAAATGTTACGTTTTAGTCATTTATGTGATCGTGTTGTTACATTTTAGTCATTGAGCAGTTAATTGTCGTTAACAGTGAAATGGTAAGCTGACGTGATTAAATTCTACAATTGGTCCCTATATTTTTTCATTTTGAGCAATTTAAAATTTTTTTTCTTTTATGTTATTTTAACTTTCTTTTTTTTTTTTCATTCTCTTTTGCTTCTTACTCTGTTTTCCTCCCTTTTTCATTTCTTTTAACATAGTTCTTCTATGTTTTCCATTTGTTAAAACTAGTCCACAAGCTTGTCTTACTAAAAACAATTAAACTGTTCAAAAAATAAAAGTATAAGGACTAGTTTTAACAAATGGAAAACATAGAAAAACTACGTTAAAAGAAATAAAGAAATGAGGAAAATATAGGGAGAAGCATAAGAGAATGGAAAATAAAGAAAAAAATTAAATTGCTCAAAATGAAAAAATATAGAGAATGGTTGTATAAATTAACCTAAAATTTTTGTTTGAATGATGATTTAACATGTCATGTCAGCTTACCGTTACACCATTAACGGCAATTAACAGCTCAGTGACTAAAATGATACAACGCGATAACATAAGTGACTAAAACGTAACATTTCAAACATAAGTGACTAAAATGTAACCTGAGGCAAAAAAAGTGTCTATTTTGATAGTTTACCTTATACTATTTGGTACGCAAGTTTGGTTTTAATGTTTAATTTGGTATTTGAGTTTTTTTTGGTCCAATTTGATACTTGAGTATCCATACCAAATGGTATCGTTTAGCCCGATGAATGTTTGATACGTGTGTTCTAGTAAAAAAAAAATAGATACTTAATTTGGGAAAAAAATCTCAAGTATCAAATTGAAAAAACTTGGGTACTAAAGTAAATATTGAAACCATACTCAAATACCAAGTTAGACATTGAAACAAGATTCAGATTCCAAATAGTATATTATACACATAAAAATTTAAGACATAGAGATTAATAATTTTAGAGTAAACTGCACAAATAGTCACTCAACTATGCTTGGGTTTTATTTTGGTCACCCAATTTTAAAAATTTTCAATTTAGGCACTAATATTTGAATTCATTCATGTTTTGGGCATCCGTCGTTAAATTGATAACGGAAAGCCTTTTTCTAATTGCAATAGTAACACATTTAGTCCTCAATACTTACTTATTCTATCCATTTGATCCTAATTCTAACTAATTCAATAAATTTAACCCAACACATTTACAAATTTTATCAATTTAATCCTCAAACTTCCTAATCAAAGCTTTCAACTTTTAAAATAGAGACATTCTACGTCGATAAATTTGAAAACCCAAAAAAGAAAAAAAAAATCTCTCAACTAACGAACAGTTTTCGGAGCAAATTCCTAATACCAATTAGTTTATCTTGAAGCATTATTTCCTTTTTCTTTCTTTTTTATTAGTTTTCTTCTAAATATAGTATTTTATAACCCTTTGATTGATAAAATTTTGGCTAAAGAAAATAGAAAAACCTTTAAAAAAAAACACTTTAGATTTACTCTTGTTGTTAACAATATGATATTTCCTTCAAGGTACGTAGAAATAGTCCTCAAAGTTGGTCCTTAAAATTGGAAATTAAATCTGGAGTTAAAAAATATGGTTTTGAAAAATCCAATTGTTCAATCAATAATTATATAAGAAAAAATTAAGAACATTTAATTTTTCATAAGGAAAAAAATGTGAACGAACTAATTGAATTTCCTTTTGTTATAATGATTTTTTAAAATTTTATAAATTAATCAATATATTATTATGTGTTCTATTTATTTCTAATTTTTAAATCTACAATAAGAAATATGTATAACTGGTAATCTGATTTAGTGTCAAATCATTTAACAAATTAATTAAAAACTAAAATTATGCTAGTCAAACGGAAAAATTATACTTTACAAATATTAAATTATTTATATAATTTTATTATATATTATATTTTTAAAATTTGTATTTTCTATTTTTTAATGGTATTTAGTTAATTTCTAACACTAAACTTCTTAAAAATATAAACAAAAAGGATTATATACCGAGTTGGATAATTTCAACCATAAATAAAATAGTTAATAGATATGGAATGACTCTGTTTTAAAAGCTGGAAGTTTTGATTAAGAAGTTTGGGGATCAAATTCATAGAATTTGTAAATGTGAATGGTTAAATTTATTAAATTATTTAGAATTAAGATCAAATTGATAGAACAAGTAAGTATTGAGGACTAAATGTGTTATTATACCAATTAGAAAAAAAGCTTTTTGTTATTAATTTAATGATGAGTGACCAAAACAAGAACAAATTCAAACATTAATACCTAAATTAAAGTTTTTTAAAATTAAATAATCAAAACAAAAATATAAATATAATTGAGTGACCATTTATATAATTTACCCACAATTTTAACGTCATCCACATCATTTTCATTATCATTATCATAAATGACCCAAGCTTTGGGGTTCTTTTTCATATTCTAAAGTGGAAAATTTAGGATATTTACTAATGTGAAGTAGGGTTGTAGCCATTATTGCATCATATGTCATATAGCCAATCCTATAGCTCTAAATTAATTAACCAACTTCAGATAATTAAGAGAGGATAAAGGAAAAAAGTGACCATGATTTTAGGATATCTAGCGGGGTGTCCTTTATAATCCACATGCCTACACTTCCTCTATACCTATAGCATTGTGATGATTCTTGTATCAATTGTTGCAAATTAAAGATAATCATCTAGGAGACATTAAATTTTAATTTTTTTTTTAGATTTTGAGATTTCAATTTAAATTTCATTCTATTTGTGTTCTGTTTTAGATTTATTTTGATTTAAAATTAGATATTTCAATTATTAATTGTAAATTACTTTTTGGTTGTTATTATTTGAATGTATTTTTTGTGATTATATTGTGAAGTATGCATCGCATTTCGATCAAATTAAGGCACAAACAGAGAGCGATGTCGCGACGAGAAGCCATGCGACGTCACAATGACACAATGACGAAAATAGGGGAGAAGCAGAAACAATGTCGCAACGACACGACAGGAGACGTCGCGGCGTGGCGACTAGAGGTGTGCATGGGCCAGGCCCGGCTCAACTAAAAATTCAAGCCCGTTTGCTAGGCCAGCACGACCCAAAAAATGGGCCTAAAATTTTACCCAAGCCCGACCAAGATAAAAATGCTAAAACCCGGGCCTGACCTGACCCTCCCATATTAAATTTTATATTATTTTTATATAATTTTAAAATATATATAATACATCAAAAATACTAAAAACATCAAAATAAATATTTCCCGAAAAATTAAAAATAAATTTTAAAAAATATGTATACTTAAATAATACTAAGATAAATACAACTTAACAAGCAAATATCTCTAAAATAATAACAAAATTAACAAATGTCTTTAAAATAATAACAAAATTAACAATAAAATAAGCTTTATACAATATCTAAACAATAACAACAAAATAGTAGCAACATGATAGTAAAATGGTAGCAAATAGGGAGAAAACAACAAGAAAATAATATTAAAAAAAAGTAGATTTTTTTGTCTTTTAGTGAATTCGGGCCAGGTCGGGCTGGGCCTAGGCCAAAAATGTCTTACCTGAGGCCCGACCCGTTTTCTAAACAGGTCTTTTTTTTATCCAAGCCTATTTTTTGGGCCTATATTTTTGCCCAAACCCTCCCACATTTCGAGCGGGCCTTCGGGCCGGGTTGGGTGGCCCGACCCATGATCAGGTCTAGTGGCGACGTGTCATGCAATTTTCTTGATTTTCTTCTCCTAGTTAAACTCTGAGTATTTGTTCCAGTCGAAATCTGATTAGTGTAGATTATTTTAAAATTATTTTATCTACGAATTTAGCCTATAAATAGGTCTTTTTCAACTCATCTTAACCTGTGATTTTTTTACCCTCTTTGGAGGGATTTTTCCACATAAAATATTTATGTTCGACCTTTTCAATTTTTTTTTTATTTTACTTATTCGTTGCTTAATCGAATTTATTTCAACATATATTTTCGTTAATGGTACGGACTGAAAGCATTTGCAATGGAAGATAAAAACACTTGACCATCATTAAGGGCACATTGAAACGACCCTGTGACAATTTTAATTGTTTGCTTTAAAACAAATTTTTAGTTAATATTGTTGTTACTTTAGTTAATTTGTTAAAACTTTTTGAAATTTTTTAGTACAAAACCAAAAGTAATTGGTTGAATTTTTAAGGCAAAGCACATGCTTGTGCTGAACCTACCAAGATTTTTTTAAAATATTAAGACTCCATTTTTGGCCGACAAATCATCATTGCAGATTAAAGTGAATTGAAAAATCATGGTAACAATTCAACACTAAGGAAAAACCTATCAACTAAATTAATTCAAATTCTTGTTGAGTTTTAAAGGTAATTTTTGAAATCTGAATAGGCGAAATTATGAAAACCCAACAGCTTTGTGTTGAGAAGATATTAACCTATAGAGGTCATGTGGGAAATTATGATACTCTAAAAAAAAATTTGTTGAAAAAAAATATGTTCTTTTTAGTTAATGTACAAAACATTGTGCAAGTCAATAATTACTGTCTTTGATACTGTTGTGTTGAAGAGTGACGCATCTTTAAGAGTTATTTCCCACCATCTTTTAGTATATAAATTAGTAATAAATTAATTTTAATTGGTCATTACAAAGTTTCTTTTGCTTATTTTTAAATTTATACTAAATTATAAATATATGTAATAAATACTTTTTTATCATATTATTACATAAATATGCAAACGAATAAATTAATTATTTTTATTAATTTAGATTTTTTAAATAGAGAAATTCAAATTTCACGAAAACTTCAATATAATAACACATTACACAACGAAAGCATCTATCATAATCACCATTATTCAACAACCTAATGATTATATTATAGAAAACCCTCTTTGAGTGGTTTTGAATGAACGGTACGTTTATTTACGATTAATGTAAAAATAGTGATGACGATAAAATTAAATAATTTAATGATAAGCTAAATACACCGCACCGTATCACTTATCCAAACTTTTTTTTTCTCCTTCAATCCATGCTTTTTCCTAACATATTTCAACTTTGCTGACATACTACATAGAATATATTTGTTATTAAAAAAATTTAAAAGATTAGTATTTAAAATATTTTAATTTCATAAACAATTATATGCTTATTTTTTTATGCTAATATATACTGAAATCGGAGTAAGATAGATTGATGAAATCAAGAAATCTTGATCATCCACGTGTGAAAGACATAATACCCCTAGAAACCTCATGTATTCCAGGGTTGAACCCCAAGCATCCAAGGAGACCCTGCTTGTAAGGCAAGAAAGTCTTCCTCCTCATCTCCTCCGACACCGCCCGGTTCGCCGTGTAATGCAACTCGTGGGCAGAAACCGGTCCTCTCCGTCTCGAACTCGACCCAACACTCTCAGTAGAACGAAAGCTCCAACTTTTAACATCCTCTGCCTCTTTCTTAGACAAGACGGCATATTTCTTGAAGGAATCCTTACTCGTTGCTCTACCTTCTGATGCACTTCTAAACAACAAAAGATCTTTCAACTTCCATTTCCTGTTACCTTTAGAGAATGAAATTGCTGACAAGATTGAAGACACGTAAGATTTGGGATTCGTTGAAGAAGCAGTGGTTTGGTCTTGCTCGAACATGGTGTGGTCGGATACTCTGAAAGGAGACAATGATCTGCTTTTCTTGTGAACGTAGCTTGAAGATGATGATGAAGTTGTTTCTCTGCCTCGTTGTGTTGTGTTTTTGGGCTCCACTGCCGATCTTCTACGAGACTTCTCGATGGCTGTTTCGAATGGATCGATGTCCTTCTTTCGAAATGATCTGGGAGATTTGGGTGAATAACTTGACAACTCTGAAAAGCCAGGTGGGGGTTTCAATGGCCGAATCTTTCCTCCATCGAAGAGCTCCTCGGCCGACAAAGACGTCCTCTCTAACTGTCCACTAAAGTCGAACTCGAAATCTTCACACCCTTCACCGCCACCACCGTGGGTGTTATCTTCTTTCTCGATTCCGCCATTAAAATCATTCCTTTTTGGTATACCAGGCTTTTCCTCCCACTCGAAAGGGACTGCAACCGAAGAAGAAGCACGAGTTGGACTGGTTGGAGCACTGAAGAAGAAGCTGCTGCCAATGCCAAAGCGTTGAGGAGTGGAAGGAGCAGTCATATAGGGAGACGAACATGCGCTATCGAAGTTGAAGTCCAGCGGCACCGGCACCACCACTTCCATGTCCATAGGCTTCTTTTTGGAGGTCGAGATGAGAGGATCTTCGTTTTATAAGGAAGAAAGAGAGAGGGGAAGGAGAGGATGGGAAAATGGAAAACTGATTATGTATGTATATGACTCATGAGAGAGAGCAGCCTATGTAAATCTACCTACACATCTATGTGTGACATAAAATGTTTGTATTTCTAATTTAATATATAATTGGATACATAAATTTTGACTTAAGGTAATTATACATATGAAATTTTGATCATGGTTGAAATTTTGATTGTCATTTAACCATACACATTTAAAAAAATAAATACTTCAAATTTCTTTTCATATTAGATAAATACAATTATTTGTATATGCAATATGTAAACGTAAAATGATATTATACTGATAATTATTTTAGTAATTTGTGAAAATCGAGTCAAATCAAAATTTCATGTATAAAATTATACAAAATCATAGTTCATATATAACATTGCACATTTAACCAAAGTTCATGTATAATTTTGATATTTATCCTAAAATAAAAATAATAAGATAATTTTTTTCTAAGGATAAATATCAAATTTATACATGAACTTTAGTCCAACGTGTAATTTAATACATGAACTTTGATTTATTGTAATTATATACATGAAACTTGAATTGTGGTTCTTATGTATACATGAAACTTTGATTTTGGTTCAATTGTACACATTTAAAGAATTGAATACATACATTTATTTTTATATCGGATTAATTTAATTTTTTGTGTATACAATATATCAACATCAAATTGTGCTAATTCGATAATCTTGTTAGTGATTTGTAAAATTTGAATTATATCAAAATTTCATGTATAAACAGCACAAAATCAAAGTTCATGTATGACTTTGCACATTGGACCAAAGTTCAACCATTTTTCTATCCTTTTTCTCTTTTTTGGTCAAATTATAGTGTTGGTCCCTCTATTATGCTCAAATTTAGGATTAAGGCCCTATACTTTAATTTTTAACACAATTTGGTCCCTCTATTTTATAATATCATTAATTAATCCAAATAGCTAACAATTTTAACTATTCTAGTTAAAATAATTATGAGTATTTTTTTTTCTTAAAACAACCCTTTCAGCTACATCATGACTTAATTACCTTCTAATAATCATACTAACACAAAATTCCGTTCTTCTTCTTTTGTTGGAATGATACTAACACAAAATTCCTTTCTTCTTCTTTTGCTGGAATGATAATTTTAAGGAAAAATCCACTACTAAAATTGCTAATCATATTAGTTGTTTAGACTAAATAATTATATGAAAGTACTTTAACAAATTATGACAAATTAAATTACAAGGATTAAATCTCAAACTTAAATATAATTAAAAGACCACGGCCATAATTTGACATTATGTCTTTCTTTCTTTGTCTATTTCTCTCTCTTTTCTCCTTCCCCATTTTTCCCTCCCCGCCGTTACCTTCTCTTTCTCCCCCCACCGACCTAATTAAATAAATTAATAAATATGCTAGGTGTCAAACTGTGGGATAAACACTTCTACTTTGCCTCATATGTATTTAGTTTTTATAGACGTTATACATTGTTTGTGTAAACGCACTTGATTGCAGTAATCACCGAAAATTAAGTAAATAAAATAATAAAGAATTAAAAATTCAATAGTTGTTTATGCAGTTCAATTTCCCTACATGCAGAGTCTTACTCGGTGAGTAACTCCATTATCTTTAATACACAACACAACAAGTGAATCACATTCTATCACTCCCCAAGTATGCAGATCTCACATTTGTATATAATGACTAAAACACTCACCTTTAAGTTCTCTTACTTTAAGTTCTCTTACTGAGAGAATTTAAACGGTAAACATTAAAGGTTTACACTATAATTGCAATTATACAATAAGTTCCATAATGAACAAAATAAAGTGTTTTCAATAAGCTCTTACATAACCTGTACAAGCCTTGAAGTATATATTAAGTTTGGTTTGTTAAAATACTAGAGATTGGATATAAAACTCCTTAAAATTAGCCGCTACAAAATAGCAAAGATAATATACTAATAAAGTCTAGTAAATCACAATATGATGGAGATAGAATCTTCTTAGTAAAACAACTTGTAAATGATTCAATCTTCTCCAATCCAATCTTTATAAGCAAATGGATTGGTTTTCATAGATGGACTTCCATATCTTCAAAATATCAACTAAGTTAATAGCTTAAAAATTTCGTTTCATTAATTTGCCAACACAAATATGATAAGTTTTGCTTCAATGTTATAATAATGGGATTATAATGAATACTACCAAGTACCACTTAAAATTTTACTTCGTAACTTGTCTCAACATATACATTTAAGGTAATAATGACGAGTTATATTAGAATATTCTAATTTTTGAGTTAAAAAGGATTTATTTTTTTTTACATTTTAAAAGTTTTTAATGAGATATTATTACTAAATCTACATAAAGTGGAGCAATTAAATTCAAATGGGTCATACTTGGTAGTTTGGCTTTGAAACATCTTTTTCTTTTTCCTTCTTTTTTTGAGGTAAAAGATGAAAAAGAAAAATTGGAAAGCCAAGGCTAGAACTAGCCTGGACACCACGACATGATTTTGTTAGAATGGGTTTATTAGGCTTTCACAATTATAATTAATGTTTTGAAAGATATAATTAATTAAATTTTTAACTTTTAATTTAATTGATTTGATTTTCAATTTAATAATAATTAAATAAATTATTAAAATTTATAAAATAATATTATATATAAATGATTTAATTGCTGATTTTTTATTTCGATATTTTCTTTTTATCAATTTTGAATAGTTTATTTAAATATCGATTTAATCCCTTTATTCTAATTCATATATCAACTGAGTTCTAATCTGGTCATTTGATTCATTACTATACAAAAGATGAAAACTATGACCTAAGAGTTTTATATTGAAGCACTCTAATAATTTTATATTTGAGATAAAATTATAAAATTTTGAAATCTCAAAATAAATAAATAAAAATCAATTTTAGAATTTTATTATTCTGAAAATTCCCTTCATGCTGGAAAAGTGAAAGGCGAGGCAGGCGAAGGGTGGCAATTGGCCATTAACCGACGGCCATGCAAGTAGAATTTTTTTTTTATAAATTATACTATTAGTCACTCAATTATAGATAATTTTAATTTTAGTAAGATAACTAAAAATATTTATAATATGATCACTAATATATTCAAATTTACTTTTTTTATCATCTGATTGTTAGTGACTGACTGTGGTACTTTTTTAGTTGATATAATAATAATAATTCTTTTAGTAATGATTTTAGTTCTCAACTTTATATTTCCTGTAAATTTAACCTTAATTTTATATAAAATTAAAAAAAACTCAATTATTTTAAAAATAAAATATTTTATATAAAAATTCAAGTTATTGGAACAGCAAATTTTCAGCATTGCAATAAAATCATGAAATAATTTAAATAATTAACTTTTTTTATAAAGGCCGGAGCACTCATAATGTCCTTTTTCTTTTAAGAAACTAATTCTAAACATTCTCGCAATATTTGTAATTATACATAAATAAGAAAAATTATGAAATGTGATTAGGTGAAACTTTTCGTTTGGACACTCAAGTTTTGTAGTTTTTCAGTTTTTATTAAATGATCTTTTACGTGTGATTCTATAAAACTTTTCATAATTCAAATATAGGAATACATAATCATTATTTTATTTCTTGCTAAACTAGAAATTATTGTATAGATCATTCACACCACATTATTCATGGTTTTTTTTCTAATTATTTAATGATATTTTAGCATTTTTTCCATGGCATTTAACCTTAAACCTTAAACCTTAAACCCTAAATCTTGAACTCTGAAATAGAACCCCTTCAAGGTTCAAGGTTCAAAATTTTGAATTCAATATTTAGGGTTAGTGTTTAGGGTTTAAGATTTTAAATTTAAGGTAAAAGAATTATCCAAATTATATTAACACATAAAAAATTATTAAAATTTTATTAAATAATTGAAAAAGAATTATAAATGATGTAATGGGATGGTTCATAAAACAATTTCTTCTTACTTACCACCCAAAATAAATGATAAGGGAAATTGGGACATGGGGCAACTCGTGTGTGAACAAAAAAGAGAGTAATGTTTGCAACTCAACATACCCATCTAGAAGATGAGGAAATAAATCAAATAAGATGGCCGAACCTCTTCTTCCATGCACTTTCTCCTTTCTTAACATTCTTCTCTCCTTACCCTTCTCTTCTTTGGACTAGAAGCTAGGGTTGTCTTTTCCCTTGTGCCCAACTCTCATCACCATTAGGCTGTTGCTTTGTCAATTCTAATTTCTGAATTTCATTTTTAATTCAATTTGATAATTTAATTTTAACTTAAATTGATTTAAATTCAAATCTTTTTGCAAATAATTTCATTTTGATCTTTCCTATGTATGTTTTTTATTGTATTTATATCATCCCTTTTCATCGTTGAACCATCATAAATTTATCAATTGTTTTTAATAAAAACGCTTTCAGCTAGAGTCGTTTTCAAGGAAAACTCAGGAAAAAAATTTACTAGTTATATGCTAAATAATAATCTTAATGAAAAGTTATTGAAATTTATCAATTGTAAATATTATCTAATTTAATATCAAGTGTCAATTGAAAATGACAAAAAACTTGTGGACATTTTTTGTGAAAATTTTGTGGCCATCTTTCAAGTGAAAATTTTATATATATAAATATATATATCACCCCTTTTCATGGTTAAGCCATCATAAATTTATTAAAGAGGACCAAATTTAAATACAAAAGTTGAGGGGTAAATTACCAATAAATACCCTTTTATTTCAAAATTTACGGAAAATGACATGTTTTTTAATTATTTATCGGAATGGGTCATTTTCCCCGAAAACGCATCCACGTCAGCGCGAAGTCAGGGGATGCAGCAGGAAAACGCATCCCTGAGGGAGCGTTTTCTGCCACATCAGCATAAATCGCGTCCTTGAGGGCGCGCTTTGCTGACGTGGCAAAAACGTTCCCTCAGGGACGCGTTTTGCCTGCTTCCAATGGTCTTTTTTTTTTACCGTTAGGCCTCCAACGGTAAAAAAAAACTATAAAACCCCCTAAAAAAAAAACTATAAAACCCCCTCCCCACCCTTTCATTTTTTTCACACAAAGGTCCTTAATTTTCTCTCAAATTTCTCTTAAATTCCTTTAAAGTTCCTCTCAAATTTCACAAAAGTCCTTTAATTTTTACAAAAAATCCCTGTTTAAAAGTTTTTTGAAATGATTTTTTTTAAATTAAAAATATTCGATCGTATTAGCAATGGCGAGACAATTAATTTGTCTCGACAATAAACACATCTTCGTCGATCAAATGACAATGGTAAGTTATAATTTTAATTTTTCAATACTATTTAATATTTTTTAAGTTTATGCAATTTTAATTAATTTTTATTTTATAATTTTATAAATAGTCTGTAGATCGGGTGTTGCAATGCTGTATTCGCAATATGCCTGGTCCGCCATCGCCGTTGATCGAGAATTACCTGCGGGAAGCGGGTTTTTGGCATGTGGCCAGGATAGGCCGGGGGTGCAAGTTGGACCCGAAGTTAATCAGTGCGTTGATAGAGAGGTGGAGACCTGAGACGCACACTTTCCATCTTCCATGCGGAGAGTGTACTATCACTCTAGAAGACGTGCATTTGCAATTGGGATTGCCGGTGGATGGGTACGCAGTCACCGGGTCCGTAACTTCTGGTGATTGGGGAGCCGTATGCTACGAGCTTTTGGGTGCTATTTCGGATAACATTAACGGAGGTCAGATTGAGATGGACTGGTTACGAGACACATTCCTGGAGCCAGAGAATGATTCGACCGAATTAGAAAGAATACGGTATGCTCGTGCATACATTCTTGAGATGATTGGAGGCTATCTGATGCCAGACTTGTCACGAAACCTCGTACATCTGAGATGGCTGCTAAAACTCGTTGATTTTAGAGCAGCCAGTGAATTGAATTAGGGGGTCTGCCGTGCTAGCAAAATTGTATCGGGAGATGTGCGGGGAAACGCGATCGAATAAAGCGAAAATCAGAAGTTGCCTATCACTACTGCAATCATGGGCACGGTTTCGCTTTCCATTTTTACATCCTCGAGTGGACCACCCATATACATTCCCACTTATAACGAGGTAAATTTAATATTAGATTTTACAATTATTACGTAGATTTAAAATATAATTGTATGCTAAAAATTTATTTAATTAGGTGGAACCATTCGGCGAGTTATGTTGGAATACCTATCTCGCTTGACGATATACGGCTTCTATTAGAGCAACGGTCGGAAGCACAAGTAAGCATTAAATAAAATATATTTTCGTAATAAAATAGTCGTTTCATATTTCGTATTTCATATTTAGTATTTAGTATTTAGTATTTAGTATTTAGTATATAACTAATATTTTTATCATGTTAATATAGTTTGAATAGAAACCATACGAGGATCCATCAATTCGGGCAGTAATTTCGGATGAGTTCTTTCAAAATTCGAACATTTGGCATGTGAAGGTCCCATTGGTCAACTATGCCACCGTGGAGATGCACCAGTCAGACCGGGTTCTGCTTCAACTTGGATTCCGACAATCGATTCCCGTGGCACCTGAGGTGCTCGATGATGAGCACAAAGTCAACTTACGGTAGTTGCATACGGGTTGGCCAAGATTTTGGTCAGCATTTATCGAATTGTGGGAAAACTGGTATGATTATATACCTACTCGGGAACCGATCATCGTTCCTGAGTTAGCGTGCGTGCCGGAATACATGCCATGGTTTAGGATCCACGACAAGCCGTATTTATTGTCAAAAGAGAAGAGGCGACAACAACTTCGTGTACAAAGGGAACGACGGGGCCCTTTAAATCCAAAGAGAATGGATGATGGGACGAGCCCATCAACAGCGCCGACACAATCACCGGTCCCATCAACAGCGCCACACAGTCACCGGGCCCAACACTTCAGCCGACGACACCCATATCACAGCCTTTTCCGGTTATGCTAAGTGCCTATCCTAGCTCTTATATGTATCCTAACCCTTATATGTTTCTTTTTCCCACTCCTATGGCAATTTAGAATGCATGGCCCGGTTCGAGTCCGTTTTCGACTACTCCGAGTGGACTGCCGATCTATAGGCCGCGGTCGCATGAGGGATCGCACGAGGCGCCGTCGGGGAGCTCTTCTTTTTACTAATCTCCGATGCCTTATGGGATTCAAACACCTCCGCCATGGGTGATGCAAACACCTCCGCATTCATTATTTTATCAATGTGAGTCATCCTCCCAACACCCACCACCAGACCCCCAGCCGGAGAAACCAGAATCCCCGCCAGAGCAACCACAACCCCCGCCAGAAGCTGGAACAAGGTGGAATCCAACGCGTAACCGTCGGCCACCCCCATGTGGCACTGATTCTGACCGGCACCCACATTGATTTTTTTAATATATTTGTATAAACTTTTTTATATTGTTTCATTTATTAAAATAAAAGTTGTTTTTTATTTTTTATAATTTATTTTTATATCTTTAATACAATAAATGTTGTTTTTTTATTTTTTTATTGTAATTTATTTTATATCTTTAATAAAATAAAAGTTATTCTTATTTTTTATATCTTTAATAAAATAAAAGTTGTTTTTTTATTTTTTATTGTAATTTATTTTTTATATCTTTCATAAAATAAAAGTTATTTTTTTATTAATTTATTTTTTATATCTTTAACAAAATAAATGTTGTTTTTTTATTTTTTTATTGTAATTTATTTTTTATATCTTTAATAACATAAATGTTGTTTTTTATTTCTTTATTATAATTTATTTTTATATCTTTAATAAAATAAATGTTGTTTTTTTATTTTTTTGTAATTTATTTTTATATCTTGTTTTTTATTTTTTTATTATAATTTATTTTTATATCTTTAATAAAATAAAGTTATTTTTTTTTTTTATTGTAATTTATTTTTTATATATTTAATAAAATAAAGTTGTTTTTTATAATTTATTTTTTTATATTTTAAAATAAAAGTTATTTTTATTTTTTTATTATAATTTTTTTTTATTTAATAAAACAAAAGTTATTTTTTATTTTTTTTGTAATTTATTTTTTATATCTTTAATAAAATAAAAGTTTTTTATTATAATTTATTTTTATCTTTAATAAAAAAAGTTGTTTTTTTTATTATAATTTATTTTTATATCTTTAATAAAATAAATGTTTTTTATTTTTTATTGTAATTTATTTTTTATATGTAGAAACTAAGAAGAAATGGATGAATTAGGACTAAATTGAATAAGTGAAAGGGTTAATTTGTAATTTTATCAAGATGTGTGTTGATCCAATGTAGGAATTTTGAAGGATCGTAAGGGGCAAAATAATCATTTAGCAAGAAAGATAATTTTGAATAATACTGATGATGGTGATATTTTAGATTAATTGAATAACATTTTTTTTTGTTTTGCAACTTAGTCCTTCTACAAAAGTTCACCATTTTCATCAAGAAATTAAAAGAATTTTCATAGCCATCACGAGACAAAAATGATAAGGAGACTATCAACTATTCTGATTTGGACATGAGCGAGATGTATGGCCTGGGTTACTACACCATCCGCATAACTTCCGTTAGTTGGTTATTTCTCGGATATCCATATTGTTGCGTATTCTAGTCGAGCAAGGTCGACCCTTTGGTTTGCGACACAGTTCTCTATCCGGTAACAGCTTAAACGGAGCAAGCGATGCAGACGGGCGCCTACGTTCATCTGGTACTGGTGGGAATACGTGTCTCCACACGTTGTACATGTATTCTATTTTGTACACTTCGTCGACATAGCTCATGGGATTAAGACGGAGATTCTGACAAGCTGCAATTACATGAGCGCATGGATAACGAAGTGCGTCAAATATCCCATAGTCGCAGGTCCTATTTCTCAAGTGTACATGATATTGCCCGCCAACAATACCTTGGTTAGGTCTGTAAAACTCCGTCACACAAAACCATAGGTTGTCGCGATCGTGACACAGTGTGTGCATGGTGTTGGCCCGTGTCTTCGCCTTGTTGATTTCTCGCAATACATTCACGCACCATACATGGTCTCCCTGCATTTGGCCTTTATAACTCGCTGCTCGCTTCAGAAATAGTGCCGCTAAACGAAAATATGTCTCTCGCACAACCGATGTTATCGGCCAATGACGCGTTCCTTTTAGAACAGAATTTATGCATTCAGCCAGGTTTGAGGTCATATGACCATATCGCAGGCCGCCGTCGTATGCTTGTGTCCATTGTTCGAAAGGTATGTTGCATAGGTAGTTTACGCCTTCTTCGTTAACTGAGCGCAAATTCGCCAACATCTCGTGAAAATGGTCCTTATTGATCTCGTACCCTGCCAATATAAGTTGATAGCGAATATTACACACCACTCTTTAATTAAGAATAAATTGAATATTACAAACAAAATTATATTAATAGATATTACATACCCATGTTGGTCACTCGTCGTCATTCACTTGTAGATCGATGTTGCTCGTGGTAGTTGGACGCAACATGCCTTAGGCAATATCGATGGTGTGTACGATGCCATAGGCTTTCTTGTCGCTCTATTGCGGCTCGTATTCTAGGGCCCCGATCCGATATAACGCATATATCAGGTTGGGGGCAAACATGCCTCCTTAACCTAGATAAAAAGAAATTCCAATCATCAGCTGACTCCCCCGGTATTATTGCAAATGAAATTGGAAGGATTCTCCCACTGCCATTGTAACAGTCCGGTTTATACCCTAATTAGAACAGTGGTTTTGGGACCACGAATCTGAGTTTGAATATTATTTTAATATTATTTTCTGTGTCATTGATGAGTGTTTAAGCATGTGTTAAATCTTCGTAAGTTAATTTGATTGTCTGTGTGGTTAATTTGACAAAATGATTAAATTGCATGAAATGTGAAAGTTGCTTGCTAATTGCTAAAGCACCTATGTGTTGTGGCTTTAAAAATGTGATAACTTATGTGGCAAATAAGCCAATTCTATGATAGTGGATGATAATAAATGTGGCACATGCATATTTTTTTATATGATTATTAGTTTATATTATATGTTATAAATATATTATTACTTATTCATTAAGTTATTATTATATTATATTATAATAAAGAAACTTAGTTAGTGGATGGTTTTGGTCAAAAATGACCTCATTAGTTATGTTATAAAATTTTATTTTAAAAGGCTAGAATAGGAATTATGTTATTTAGATATTTTTAGTGAAATAAAGCATGAAAATGGACATTTTCTCATCCATTTTCCACCGAATTTGGGAAAGAATAGAAAGAACAAAAGCTTTCAAATTTTTAGCTACTACAAGCTTAAATCAAAAGTTAGTTTTTGATCCGTTCTTGATAATTTTTACGTTTTTGTAATCGTTGGTTTGAGAGCTACAAAATCCATGTTTTAATTTGATGAATTGACGATGTTTGTGTGAGATGACATTGATGATATGTCAAGCTTTTTGATGATTTTTGGTGTTAAATGAAAGATATGTGTTAGATGAACATACTTTGTTCTTGAATTTTTGATAAATTTAGCTAAATCGGGCTAAATTGAGGAAATATTATTTTGGAGGACTAAATTGTGAATTTGATGAAATATTTGGACTTATATAACCCTTAGAAAGGTTCGGCCAAACATGTGTATGTAATGATTTTGTGAATTTGATGTTTTGAGAAAAATGGACTATATTGATAAAATGTGCAAATATGAGGGTTAATTTGCAAATAGCCCTAAATGTGTATCCATGGATTGAATTGAATGAATTAGTGAATAAAAGGGTTAATTCTAAATATGTTTAGATCAAGAACTGAAGAAAACAGATTTAGATCGTGGGAAGGCAAAAGTAACCGAGTAGCCGTTTTCGTTTCAATAAACCGAATCCGAGGTAAGTCAATATGCAAGTAAACATATTTGTAGGATATTATATTTGATTATATGATTATTGTTGATTATGAATATTTATGAGAAGTTATGCATTTGAAATCCGAGATGAGTTCGAAATAGCGACTAAGCCGAGAAGTTTCGTACGAATCTAGGAATAGATAGGATTAGCTATGTCATGACATAGGTATCTGTTCTGTTTTATATGTAAGACCACGTCGGGGACGTTGGCATTGATTTGGAACTCGTGTAAGACCACGTCGGGGACGTTGGCATCGATATCCGAGTGCATGTAAGACCTCGTCTGGGACGTTGGCATTGTACAACTATTCTGAGCTTTCTGAGAATCTTACTAGATTCCTATTGGTTCAACGGGCAAATCTGTGGTACGAATTATAAATCCGAGCTATGAACGAATATGTGATATTAAATTTGATTCAGGTATGTTGATTATACACTATTGGTGTATATAAGGTAAGTATTTAGGTGATCTTACTATGTTGATATGTACATGGAGAAATTGGCTAATGTGGTTAAAAATGTATGAACCAAAGCAAATAAGTGTAGGTTTGTTAATGAATGATATGTTCCAATGTATTTATTTGCATATATGTTTTTCATACCAAGTTTATTTGTAATTGACTTACTAAGCTTTTGGAAAGCTTACTTTGTGTGCGATTTCTCTGTTTTATAGGTCGTCAAAGCTACTGAAGGCTCGGGACCGTCAAGGATTAACATCACACTACGAAACTCTTTTTGGTACTCTTTTGAATATGTATATAGCTAAATATGGCATGTATAAGCTAGGTATATGTATATGAGTTGTAAAGTGAAATTAGCCATGTGATTTGGCTAGTTATGTTTTGGTTTTATGTTTAAAGGAATATGAGATGTGAAGTTGTTTTGATGTAAATATGTGCAAGTTTGGTGTTGATAAATGCTTGAATGAATGAGCCATATGATACAAATTTTGATATGATTTGATGCATATGAAATGGTTAAGTTTTTTGTAAACAATGGATGATTTTGATTGTGTATGAATTAGGTGTTTTTGGTGTGTTTTAATAGCCTAAAAATGGTGAAAATAGCAGTTTTCACACGGCCTAGACACATGGGCGTGTGCCCAGGCCGTGTGGCCAAGTCAGTAGCTAAGAAAATCGCCCACGGGCTAGTTCCACGGTCGTGTGTAGCAAGTCAGAATCTGCCAACGGGCTGCCCACGGCCATGTTAATTCCCCACGGGCAGGCCACACGGGCATGCCCCAAACCACACAACCATGTGCCCCTATTTTCAAGAAAAAGTTTCTAAAGTTTCTATTTTAGTCCCAAATCATTTCCTAATCATATTTTGGGTTTTGTAGGTTTATATTAGGGTCGTAAAGATGAAATTTGAAAAATTTTAAATTGTGCCTCGGGATTATGTCCCAATTTACTCGTTTATTTATGTTTAACTCCGGTAATACCTCGTAACCCTGTTTCGGCGACGGTTTAAGGTTAAGGGGTGTTACATTTGATTGGTATCAAAGCTACGGTTTAGCCGATTCTCGGACTAACGTAGCATGTCAGAGTCTAGCTATACATGCCATATATCTGAATTGTGATAGTGTGATGAATCCTGACGTATAAAATGTGATTTTTGTATAGTAATGGATCCCGAAAGAGCCGTAGCTAACGACGTAGAAAGTAATACGCCTGATCCCGCGCAAGGGACAGCGCCCTCTGATTCGAGACCGGTTACGAGCGGTCAAGAGGGAGAAGCTAAACAAGCTTTCTTCCAGGTTATGAGTGAGTGGTTCACTCAATTCGTAAGAAATAACCCGACTGTTTCACAACCTCCGCCCGCGGTTAATCCCCCTCAGACATCCGATATACCTCCGACTGCAAATCTAAATTTGTTGAATAAGCCTCCGATTGATAAGATTCGTAAATATGGGGCTGAAGAATTCCGGGCAACTAAGGATGATGATGCTGAAAAAGCTGAATTCTGGATTGAAAATATTATCTGGGTAATTGATGAGATGTCTCTGATTCAGGAAGAATGCATAAAGTGTGTTGTATTGTTACTTCGAGATGCAGTATATCAATGGTGGAAAACTTTGATTTCAGTCATTCCGAAAGAGCGAGTCACGTGGGACTTCTTTCAGATTGAATCCAAAAGAAGTATATCAGTGAGAGATTTATCGATCAGAAACGAAAGGAATTTTTGGAACTCAAATAAATTCGAATGACTGTTTCAGAATACGAACGAGAATTTGTGAGACTGAGTCAGTATGCTCGAGAATACGTATCATCTGAAGCTATAATGTGCAAAAGGTTTGAAGATGGCCTTAATGAAGACATTTGTTTGCTAGTAGGGATTTTAGAAATAAAAGATTTTGTTGTACTTGTAGACCGAGCTTGTAAAGCTGAAGCACTCGGGAAAGATAAAAGAAAAGCTGAGTCTGAAGTTCGAGATATGAGAAAGAAATTTCAGAGTAAATCATTTTAGTCTACTCCGAAAAGATTCCGAGATGATCAAAGTCGTTCCAGAGATAATGTGGGACATCTGAACAGAAATCGAGCTGTATTGCAAATGAGTTCCGAAACTTCAGCAACTTCAGTGGCCAGCGTTGGCAATGTTCAATCTGAGAAACCCGAATGCAAATATTGTAGGAAGAAGCATCTGGAAAGTTATAGACTTAACGACAGAGCTTGTTTTAGATATGGATCACTTAATCATTCTATCCGTGGCTGTCCTGAGTCTGTTGAGCCAGAGACTGTTCAGAATCCGAGATCTGATAATACACCTGCAAGAGGTAGACCATTGAAGAATGTGAGAAATGTCAGTGGCAGTCAGAGAACTACGAGAGAGAATGTTATCAAGTCTGAAGCTAGAGCACCTGTCAGGGCGTATGATATCCGAGCTCGTGAGGAAGCTTCATCACCTGATGTGATAACTGGTACTTTTACTCTTTACGATACTTTTGTGATTGCTTTGATAGACCCTAGTTCTACGCATTCATACATATGCATGAATTTAGTATTCAGCAAGACTTTACATGTAGAGTCTACTGAGTTTGCTATAAAAGTATCGAACCCCTTAGGTAAAAGTGTCCTTGTTGACAAAGTATGCAAGAATTGTCCGTTAATGTTTCGAGATATATGTTTCCCTACTGACTTGATGCTTTTTCCGTTTGATGAGTTCGATATTATTCTGGGTATGGATTGGTTGTTTATGCATGATGCTGTTGTGAATTGTAAAAGAAAGACTATAGATTTGAGATGTCCGAATGATGAGATTGTACGGATTGAGTCTGATGATTTGAATGGATTACCTGCTGTAATATCTGTCTTGAAAGCTCAGAGTTATGTGAAAAAGGGTTATGAGGCATATTCTGCCTACATGATTGATTCGAAAGTATCTGAGAAGAAAGTTGAATCAGTGCCTATTGTTTGTGAGTTTATTGATGTGTTTCCTGAAGAGCTACCGGGTTTACCTTCGATTCGTGAAGTTGAGTTTGGTATTGATTTGTTGCCTGGTACTACACCTATATCGATAGCTCCGTATGGAATGGCACCAACAGAGCTGAAAGAATTAAAGTCACAGCTGCAAGAATTAACTGATAGAGGGTTTGCTAGACCGAGTTTTTCTCCTTGGGGTGCTCCTGTTCTGTTTGTGAAGAAGAAAGATGGCACGATGAGGATGTGTATTGATTATCGTCAGTTGAATAAGGTGACAATAAAGAATAAATATTCGTTGCCCCGAATAGACGATTTGTTTGATCAGTTAAAAGGAGCTACGTTGTTTTCTAAGATTGATCCGAGATCGAGATACTACCAGTTGAGAGTCAAAGATTCAGACATTTCGAAGACTGCTTTCAGAACGAGGTACGGGCATTATGAGTTTTTAGTTATGCCCTTTGGACTAACAAATGCTACTGTTGTTTTTATGGATTTGATGAATAGAATTTTCAAACCGTATTTAGATCAATTTGTTGTAGTATTCATAGATGACATATTGGTTTATTCACGGAATGAAAATGAACATACTAAACACTTGAGGATTGTGTTGCAAACTCTGAGAGAAAAGCAATTGTACGCGAAATTCAGTAAATGTGAATTCTGGTTGCACGAGGTTAGTTTTCTGGGACATATCGTGTCAACTTCTGGAATCCGAGTGGATCCGGGTAAGATTTCTGCCATTTTGAATTGGAAGCCTCCGAAAAATGTGTCTGAAGTCCGTAGTTTTCTGGGTTTGGCCAGTTATTACCGTCGATTTGTAAAAGGATTTTCAGCGATAGCTATTCCGTTGACTAGATTACTTCAGAAAGATGCCATATTTGAATGGTCTAATAAGTGTCAGAAAAGTTTTGATCAGTTGAAAACTCTGTTAACAGAAGCCTCGGTGTTAATACAGCCAGAATCGGGTAAAGAATTTGTTGTATACAGTGATGCTTCGCTAAACGGTCTCGGATGTGTTTTGATGCAAGAATGCAAAGTACTAGTTTATGCCTCGAGACAGTTGAAGCCTCATGAAAAGAATTATCCGACTCACGACCTTGAATTAGCTGCAATTGTGTTTGCACTTAAGATTTGGCGTCATTATCTGTACGGTGAGAAATGTCACATATTTTCAGATTATAAAAGTTTGAAATACCTGATGACTCAAAAAGTTTGAACCTACGTCAGAGAAGATGGCTTGAGTTGTTGAAAGATTACGAGATATGATAGATTATCATCTGGGTAAAGCAAACGTTGTTGCTGATGCATTGAGTAGAAAGTCATTGTTTGCACTACATGCTTTGAATGCTCAGTTAGACTTGTCTGATGATAGTTCTGTGATAACGGAATTAAAAGCAAAACTGTTGTTTTTACAACAGATATGTGATGCTCAGAAGGTTGATAATGAATTATTATTAAAACGAGCTCAATGTGAATCAAATTCTGAATCTGAATTTCGAATAGTTGATGATTGCTTGAGATTTCGAGATCGTATTTGTGTTTCGAGAAACCCAGAGTTGATTTAGTTGATTTTGAATGAAGCCCATAATAGTCGTTTATCTGTTCACCTGAGAAGTACTAAAATGTACTATGATTTGAAGCAACACTACTGGTGGTCTGGTATGAAACGAGACATTTCTGACTTTGTTTCTAAATGTTTAGTCTGTCAGCAAGTGAAAGCCAAACATTAAGTTCCGTCTGGTTTGCTACAGCCGATTCTGATTCCCGAATGGAAATGGGACAGAGTGACGATGGATTTTGTTTCTAGGTTACCTTCAACTCCGAAAAAGAAAGATGCGATATGGGTTGTAGTTGACCGATTAACTAAAACTGCCCATTTTATTCCGGTAAGATCTGATTACTCACTTGAGAGATTAGCCGCGCTTTATATTGCTGAGATTGTAAGATTGCACGGGGTGCTACTATCTATTGTATCAGATAGAAATCCAAGATTCACATCGTGGTTCTGGAAGAAATTGCAAGAAGCGTTGGGCACGAAACTCCATTTCAGTACAGCATTTCATCCACAAACTGATGGCCAGTCTGAACGGATTATTTAGATTTTAGAGGATATGTTGAGATGCTGTATACTTGAGTTTAATGGTTCGTGGGAACAGTATCTGCCGTTGATCGAATTGCATATAATAACAGTTTTCAGTCAAGTATCAAAATGGCACCATATGAAGCTTTGTACGGACGTAAATGTCGTACACCTCTGTCTTGGACTGAACTCAGTGAGAATAAGTTACATGGGGTTGATTTGATAAAGGATACAGAACAAAAAGTGAAACTGATCCGAGATTGTTTGAAAGCAGCATCCGATCGTCAGAAGTCCTATGCAGACTTGAAACGAAAAGATATAAAATTTGAGATCGGTGACAAAGTATTTTTGAAAGTGTCTTGGTGGAAGAAAGTGCTTCGATTCAGACGAAAAGGCAAGTTAAGTCCGAGATTCATCGGACCGTATGAGATCATTGAACGTGTCGGGCCGGTTGCATATAGATTAAGGTTGCCTTCTGAACTAGAAAGGATCCATAATGTATTTCATGCCTCAATGCTCCGTAAATATCGATTTGATCCATCACATGTGATTACTCCGTCTGAAATTGAAATCCGATCTGATATGACATATGAAGAGGAACCAATCAGTATCTTAGCTCGTGAAGTGAAAGAGTTAAGGAACAAGAAAATTCCATTAGTGAAAGTATTGTGGAATCGACATGGAATTGAAGAGGCAATGTGGGAACCGAAAGATTCAATGAAATAGCAATATCCGACTCTATTTAATGGTAAGATTTTCGGGGACGAAAATCCCTAAGGGGGAGAATTGTAACAGTTCGGTTTATACCCTAGTCGGAACAGTGGTTTCGGGACCACGAATTCGAGTCTGAATACTATTTTAATATTATTTTCTGTGTCATTGATGAGTGTTTAAGCATGTGTTAAATCTCCGTAAGTTAATTTGATTGTCTGTGTGGTTAATTTGACAAAAGGATTAAATTGCATGAAATGTGAAAGTTGCTTGCTAATTGCTAAAGCACCTATGTGTTGTGGCTTTATAAATATGAGGACTTATGTGACAAATAAGCCAATTCTATGATAGTGGATGATAATAAATGTGGCACATGCATATTTTTTTTATATGATTATTAGTTTATATTATATGTTATAAATATATTATTACTTATTCATTAAGTTATTATTATATTATATTATAATAAAAGACACTTAGTTAGTGGATGGTTTTGGTCAAAAATGACCTCATTAGTTATGTTATAAAATTTTGTTTTAAAAGGCTAGAATAGGAATTATGTTATTTAGATATTTTTAGTGAAATAAAGCATAAAAATGGACATTTTCTCATCCATTTTCCACCGAATTTGGGAAAGAATAGAAAGAACAAAAGCTTTCAAATTTTTAGCTACTACAAGCTTAAATCAAAGGTTAGTTTTTGATCCGTTCTTGATAATTTTTACATTTTTGTAATCGTTGGTTTGAGAGCTACAAAACCCATGTTTTAATTTGATGAATTGATGATGTTTGTGTGAGATGCCATTGATGATATGTCAAGCTTTTTGATGATTTTTGGTGTTAAATGAAAGATATGTGTTAGATGGACATACTTTGTTCTTGAATTTTTGATGAATTTAGCTAAATAGGGCTAATTTGAGAAATATTATTTTGGAGGACTAAATTGTGAATTTGATGAAATATTTGGACTTATATAGCCCTTAGAGAGGTTCAGCCAAACTGTGTATGTAATGATTTTGTGAATTTGATGTTTTGAGAAAAATGGACTATATTGATAAAATGTGCAAATATGAGGGTTAATTTGCAAATAGCCCTAAATGTGTATCCATGGATTGAATTGAATGAATTAGTGAATAAAAGGGTTAATTCTAAATATGTTTAGATCAAGAACTGAAGAAAACAGACTTAGATCGTGAAAAGGCGAAAGTAACCGAGTAGTCGTTTTCGTTTCGATAAACCGAATCCGAGGTAAGTCAATATGCAAGTAAACATATTTGTAGGATATTATATTTGATTATATGATTATTGTTGATTATGAATATTTATGAGAAGTTATGCATTTGAAATCCGAGATGAGTTCGAAATAGCGACTAAGCCGAGAAGTTTCGTACGAATCTAGGAATAGATAGGATTAGCTATGTCATGACATAGGTATCTGTTCTCTTTTATATGTAAGACCACGTCGGGGACGTTGGCATTAATTTGAAACTCGTGTAAGACCACGCCGGGGAGTTGGCATCGATATATGTTTTATAAGTAAGACCACGTCGGGGACGTTGGCATCGATATCCGAGTGCATGTAAGACCTCGTCTGGGACGTTGGCATTATACAACTATTCTGAGCTTTCTGAGAATCTTACTAGATTCCTATTGGTTCAACTGGCAAATCTGTGGTACGAATTATAAATCTGAGCTATAAACGAATATGTGATATTAAATTTGATTCAGGTATGTTGATTACACACTATTGGTGTATATAAGGTAAGTATTTAGGTGATCTTACTATGTTGATATGTACACGGAGAAATTGGCTAATGTGGTTAAAAATGTATGAACCAAAGCAAATAAGTGTAGGTTTGTTAAATGAATGATATGTGCCAATGTATTTTTTTGCATATATGTTTTTCATACCAAGTTTATTTGTAATTGACTTACTAAGCTTTTGGAAAGCTTACTTTGTGTGCGATTTCTCTGTTTTATAGGTCGTCAAAGCTACTGAAGGCTCGGGACCGTCAAGGATTAACATCACACTACGAAACTCTTTTTGGTACTCTTTTGAATATGTATATAGCTAAATATGGCATGTATAAGCTAGGTATATGTATATGAGTTGTAAAGTGAAATTAGCCATGTGATTTGGCTAGTTATGTTTTGGTTTTATGTTTAAAGGAATATGAGATGTGAATTTGTTTTGATGTAAATATGTGCAAGTTTGGTGTTGATAAATGCTTGAATGAATGAGCCATATGATACAAATTTTGATATGATTTGATGCATATGAAATGGTTAAGTTTTTTGTAAACAATGGATGATTTTGATTGTGTATGAATTAGGTGTTTTTGGTGTGTTTTAATAGCCTAAAAATGGTGAAAATAACAGTTTTCACACGGCCTAGACACATGGGCGTGTGCCCAGGCCGTGTGGCCAAGTCAGTAGCTAAGAAAATCGCCCACGGGCTAGTTCCACGGTCGTGTGTAGCAAGTCAGAATCTGCCAACGGGCTGCCCACGGCCATGTTAATTCCCCGCGGGCAGGCCACACGGGCATGCCCCAAACCACACGGCCATGTGCCCTTATTTTCAAGAAAAAGTTTCTAAAGTTTCTATTTTAGTCCCAAATCATTTCCTAATCATATTTTGGGTTTTTTAGGTTTATATTAGGGTCGTAAAGATGAAATTTGAAAAATTTTAAATTGTGCCTCGGGATTATGTTCCAATTTACTCGTTTATTTATGTTTAACTCCGGTAATACCTCTTAACCCTGTTCCGGCAACGGTTTAAGGTTAAGGGGTGTTAGAGCCATCCTGTGCCACAGCTAGCAATAGTCGATGCGTATATCTACCATACATAAAGGTACCGTCAATCTGTATCAATGGCTTGCAGTATAGAAATGCGTCTCGGCATTGCTTAAATGTCCAGAACAGACACTTGAACACTTGACATCCACGGAGCAATCTATCGTTGTAGTATGCAAGTACCGTTTCAAGGTTCATTATGCTGCCTGGGACATATCTCTCCAGTACCTGACACTACTGACACATTTCATTATGTGAAGCCTCCCACCGACCATGCAACTTTTCCAACGCCTTCTGTTTAGCTATCCAAGTCTTGCGGTAAGAGGGTGTGTACCCCAATTGGCTACGAATATTGGCAATTAAGACCGGTACTGAATTCTTGGGATCTGCCTTCAGCATCGGTATTATTAAGCTAGCCAACGAAGTACGTTAAATAATGCAACATTACGTATTATCAGTATTATTCAAAAACCCTAAACTTATTTGTGATACTGTACCGGTAAGACATGTATGTGGACCTTTGTACTTTTTAATCTCCCACAAGCCTGAGCTTTTCCTCAACGAGGCCATGATTTTCCATGAACATGTACCGTCTTACACTGCACACTTGGCCTCGTACTTATCGAGTTTGGATTTAACCACGTTGTAGTTAACCCCGTTCTCGATGCTATATTGTTTCAATGCACCAAGAAAACTATCATTGTTGGAAAACTCTTTACCAACTTCTAATTCACTCGAATCCAACGACGAACTTGTACAGTCGCGCCTTCTGTGTGGTAGTTCAGGAAACTCCAACGCATCGTCTTGAGATAGATCGATATTATGCATGTGGGCTGGACGCGAGTACGTCCTGAATCGCAGATCTTCTTCTTCTTCATATGAACCCCCTTTAACATCTTCAGGTATGGTTGGAATAGGCTCCGGTTCAGAAAATACTGCAACTTCTGCACCATCGGGGCCGGGCTCTCGAGGTGGATCGACATTGGACTCATCCTCCGACCCACGATCATCTGCAACGAACGAAGTCCCATCGCCGGTGGATGTCGTGGGGAATACATTATCCCTTCTTAAATAACTTTCGTAACGTCCCCAATCATATGTGGATTGCCAACCACTAGAATTTGATGATGTTCCCCAATACGTATTTCGGGCATCGAACGTCGAAGGAAGGATATGCATATCCCATCTACCAACCGAGTGTCATGCAGGGGTTACGTTTTTTATACTACCACCAAACACGGGCGATTTCGTATTCTGCCTCCCACTAACAGAGTGTCAGCTTGGGGTCGTGTATTCCCCTCGAACAGCAGTAGATGTTAAAGTCGAAAGAAGATCACTTGGCGATGAAAATTGTACATATACCACAAGATAGGGTGATCCACTGGCAATATGAGTCTCCACCATTGCCTCCAAGCTCCAAGGACCTTTGATGTCAAATGAGTCATATCTCACGGGATCAACCGAAGTACAAAATCTATACTTAATAGACTGAACTTTCATTGGCGTTGTTCCGAAGATTTTACGCCTAATTCTTTTGCGAAGTTCTGTCAAATCTATGTTCTGGTTAAAAACCAGTGGCGCTGTGTTCTCCAATAAAAAAACAACATGTTTTCGGTGTCACAAACTTCACCATCATAGTAAATAACAGCACTAATACGTTCACTCATCTTTAGTTTCTATTTTACTTTTGCCTCAATTTCTATTATGCAACCTGAGAATGAAATTTGGTTCATTTATAGTCTAAGGACAAATAGGAACTACTGTAGCAAAAGAGCGTCTACGTGGGAGCTTTTTCAGTACTTCTGCTAACAATGCATCCTGCTTAAAGCGTTTTGGTCACTATTTTTTCAGAAACGTCTTCTCAAAATTATTTTACAAGAGACTACTATAGCAAAAAGTCCATGTGGGAGCTTTTTTCAGTACTCTTGCTGACAGTGCATTCTGCTTGAAGCGTTTTGGTCACTATTTGTTCAGAAACATCTTCTCAAAATTATTTTGCCAGAGACTACTGTAGCAAAAGAGCGTCCACGTAGGAGCTTTTTTCAGTACTCTTGCTGATATGCATCCTGCTTGAAGCGTTTTGGTTACTATTTGTTCAGAAACGTCTTCTCAAAATTATTTTACCAGATACTACTGTAAAAAAAACAAATAATTTTTATATTGTTGATATATTTTTCTCAAAAACTCTAACCCTAAAATTGTTTTAATTAATTAACCTTAAACTCTAATTTATTAACTTTCCTCTAAAAACCCTAAACCCTAAAAACCCTAAAATAAAAAACCATAGCCCTAAAACACCAAAAAACCTTAACCCTAACCCTCAAAACAGCTGAAAACCCTAGCGAGGGGTGGAGGGCAAAAACGCGTCCTTGAGGGAGCGTTTTTGCCATGTCAGCAAAACGCGCCCTCAAGGACGCGATTTATGCTGATGTGGCAGAAAACGCTCCCTCAGGGACGCGTTATCCTGCTGCATCTCTTGACTTCGTGCTGACGTAAACGCGTTTTCAGGGAAAATGACCTATTCCAGTAAATAATTAAAAAACATGTCCTTTTCCATAAATTTTTAAAAAAAATGGCATTTATTGGTAATTTGCCCAAAGTTGAGTTCATGTAATCACTAAACATATATTTAATAAATTAATCAATCAGTTTAATATGATGTTGAACCCATTGTTTAAGTTGAAAATCTTGATAATTAACATTTTCCTAATACATTCATATGGGTGGTGAGAATGGTTTTGATAATGCTAAACATTGCAGTAAGGGTGAGTTTAGTTATTATAGTAATGAGATTAAAATTAATTATATGAATGTATTTGAATTCAATCATAATGGTAGTGGTAAAATAAAAGCAAAAAAATAACCATTAAAAAATAAGTGTATATTTAATAAAAAATTATAACCATATTTGTATTAAATAATAATAAAAATCATATTTATATTAAATAACAATGTTGAAAAAGCACATATGAATTTACTCACTTCATGTCTAATGAATAGAAGTGTACATGGATTAAGTCGAGTCGGGTTGATGCTCGATTCCAAAATATTTTTCAAGTACAAGTTTATTTTTGGGTTGATTTCATTGCCCAAAAAACTCATTTTACTATTAAAAATTAATAAAATGTTATATCTTTTAGTCTCTATTTTATATATTTTCATAATCAAATTTTAATTTAAAAATATTTTTTATTATTTAAATTAAATTCAGATTAGTTTTGGTCGACTTGAAGAGCAGAAATCTTTATTCAAGTCTAGCCGAAGTTTGGCCAGATCTACTGAATAGGGCCAGCTATACGGCTCTTGAACAGGTCTAGCAGGGGATGCATTGAACCCCTTTTGTCACTAATTAAAAATTAAGATAAACCACCTAGATGCCACCCAACTTTTTGATACTTCTATTTTGATCACTCAACTTTAAAAACTTTCAATTTCATCACCAATGTTCTCAAAATTTAAGATTTTAGTCAACCACCGTTAAATATGTAACAAAATGAGCTTTTTTATTGATATAATAACAAATTTAGCCCTCCAATATTTGCATATTTTATCAATTTAATCTTAAATTTAAAAAACCAACAAAATTATCTACAAAATTTGTCAATAAATATAGCCCTTAACATTAACAAAATTTGTAGATTTAATTTTAATTCTAAAAGTTATATAAGAAAAGTTATAATTCTAAATTTAATCTAATTTTTTATTAACAATACAAGTTTAGTTATTTATTTTTAAATTTATCAATGTGATTCAAACAAATTACTTGTCAAATCTTCATTGATTAATTTAGCAATTTATTAAAGATGCTTAAGCCAAATACCATAATAAAACATAATAATACCACATTAAACATTTTCAAAATAGACATGATCTCTTTTATTATTAAATATCAATGAACCAAAATACTTTATATTTATTCTATCCTCCCCTATTCTCATGGATAACTATTCAATTTTTATTCTATTTCATTCCAACTAACCCAAAGTAAAACAACATAAATACAATCTCCTAAGTTGTTCCAACATTCAGAAAATTGGTGATTAACTCCACCTTTTTAATTGTCAGTGAATTGATTCTGAACAAATAAAAAATTTTAGAGAAAACGAAAATCTTCCCAACACATTAAAAAAAAAAAAAGAAGAAGAAGAAACTCTCAAACACAATTTAAAGTTGTAAATAAATCCAGCAACAAAATTCTTTAACCTGAAGATCCAGCTAAAGCTGCAAGCAAAACCCATCCTACTTAATTGGTAAATCTGATGAAAAAAAAAATCTTAAAAACTTCACCTGAAAGTTCAGATTACAAGCCATTGTTAATTCTCATACATGCTTTCATCTCTTAAACCCCTGTTAAGATGCACCCGGAATAGCAGCTGCAGCATACATGCTCGGATCCTGATTTGATGGCGTAGCATAGCCGTAACCATAACCACCATATACTTGCCCTTGATAATATCCTCCATTCCACTGGTTACCCGAATCGGCTCTCCACTATCAAAAACCGGTTTTAAGAAGTAAGCCGAACAAGTCGAAGGGAAACAATAGCAGTAGAGAGGGGGAATATCATAAACCACTTTCAGGAGATTGTATAAGTCATGCTATACTATTATATTATGTAACCTCAGGCGTATTAATTAGGACTTAGCCAAAAAATTCTTTTTTTCTTTCTTTCCATAATATAAGCATTTCACAATGAGCAAGGCAACAATGGGCCATAAGACAGTTGCCTCTTGTAAGAACATCCAGTTTAGCATAAATTAAATTTACCTGTTTGTTTACATTGCGACCCCATGAAAGACGGACAGTCTGCTTCCCTATGGTTGTCCCATTCAAACTCTGGATTGCTTCCTCAGCGTTCTTCCTAAAATGGATATACATTACATTACGACAGGCTCATGATTGAATAATACACCCACATTACCGACTGTAAGAAAACCTATCACTCTGCATCACTTAAAAATGTGCATCAATGTTTTTATGGCATTATCAACAATGGAACTCTAAATAACATTTTTTAACAATATAGTTACCACACTTTCAACATTATGTAAAGTACAATGTGGTGAAGTACATATAGGGAGGCACCTGTTCACAAATTG
Organism: Gossypium australe; assembly: GCA_005393395.2. NCBI lineage: Eukaryota > Viridiplantae > Streptophyta > Magnoliopsida > Malvales > Malvaceae > Gossypium > Gossypium australe. Next base: position 31,253,695 of record CM016626.1, read on the forward strand.
CACAAACCCGCAACCTTTTCCGGGTGGTATTTTCACAGAGATGATCTCACCAAACTGGGAAAAGGGTTGTCTGAGATCATCATCACTAACATCGGAGTCAAGTCCTCCAACAAATATCTGAAAGAAATATAACCTTGTCATCAATGGTAGATATAGGGGAGAAGGTAGCAAAAATGGAAGGAAAAGGACTTACGGTAGCATTATTTGAATCATTATCGTATTGAGAACCTTGGGCTACAGCACCATTTGATGCATGTCCACCGGCCAATACCACAGCTAACAAAAAGGAGAACAAAAATATAATCATTCAACTAAAATTCACACTGAGTTTTACAATACAAAATGCAATGATTGGAAAATTTACATTTAAAAAAAGAAAACACTAGCTCAGCAGTCATTCATTCAACCAACAAAAGAACATGATGACAGATGGAATAAGGAAAATCCTGCGACCCTGATACTGAACAAAATAAAATGTCCATATGATGAACTACCATATTAAAACGAGCATGAAATGAAGAACAGATCAGATATGCTCCACTAAAGTAGAAGTGAAGGCCATCCAAGTATCAATCACCTCACCATCACCGATATGGCAGAAATCATAGAGAACCCAGAAAGGGCCCCTGCATGTTTATCCCTCACAGTTTTACTTAACAACTGGATTAATTTGTCATGGATAAAATATCAAGGTACCTTGTGAAGAATACTGTTGCTGATATCCGGATGCTTTCTTGGGAGTAGCAACACCAATTCTCATAGGTCTACTTGAGCAATACACACCATTCATTTCAGTCATGGCCCTTGACCTTTCATTTTCATCACCAAACCTAACAAAACCGTAACCTTTAGAACGACCAGTATTTGAATCAATAACAACTTTTGCTCCTTTGACAGATTGAAATCTACTAGAAAAGGTTTCATGCAACATTGTATCAGTTACATCCGCAGCCAAATCTCCTACAAATATAGATAGGTCAGAGCCTGAATCAGGTCGCCTTTCATTCACACTGAATGAAGCCCAATTCAAACGAAAAGGCTGTTCAGTATTTGGCATTAAAGAGCCATTATAGCTTTGCAAAACCTTTTCAGCTGCTTCCCGTGAGTAAAATTCCACGAATCCATATCCTTCAGACTGACCAGTTTGCTTATTGCGTATGATCTTTACAGAAGAAACCTGGATTTTGAAATGCCAAATGTCCATAAGCTAGGTAAAACAATGATGACAAAAACATGTCATATGGATAATCAAGTAAAATTTTCAGAAAGGTACTGATCACACATCAAGAATATGATATGCAATGAGCACCTAATCATCAAAGAAAATAAAACCACTAAAGCCTTGTCAGATTTTAAGCTTCCAAAGAATGGTAAAAGGTAGCAAGTCTTTTTAGCCCCTCCTCACTAATTTTTTTTTCAAGTAACACAAGTAGAGAAATCAAGAAAGCTTTCTACATGATTAACGATATATGAGAGATTTTCTCATAAATAAATTCCAACATGATCCGAGCACCTTCTCTGAAATGGTGTTCGTAACTTTACACTACCACGTAGCCATCTCAGTAACCTTTGAATCCAAAGCAAGAGGATTCTATTTCCAGTATTTATGAACAAGTTATCTATGTCGGAAATCTTAAATTGAAAAAAAAAAAAAAAAAAGCATCTAAACTCTCGAAGTCTTAGAGAAGTCCATGTAGCAAGGCAAAATGCAAGCAAAATTGATTTTGCCATCTAGCCTACCTCCAATACCATACCCCCTCATTAACACCCAACATGAGAGGATGTTATGCTTCTAGTTCTAACACACACACCTGTCACGTGCAAGTCTCTAGAAAGAAAGTGCAAGCTGAAAGATTAAAGAAGCATTATACTGTCAAAAGGCAACCAGGCAATAATAGGTGAAGAATTAAAAAGTTGTTTCTAGTATTCAAACTGAAAGCTCTTCTACCACGTTAAATTAGGTGACTACTTATCATAAAAGCTTAAATTGATAAGAAACGATCCAACCACATCCATTTAAAGTTCTACCAAGAACGACGTTAGACTCTGCTATTTCAGCTTTTGATGCAAGTAGTGGATTATGTATGATTAATCCACTTCTAATTCAAGTTTATTAAATGAGATGCAAGCGGACTTCAACCAAAACCTAATCCTCTAACAGTCGACAACAGCATAACCCAATTTTTCCGCATTTAGTCAATAGTACTTAATTACGGCAATTAACAACAGTCTATTGATCCGTTCAGTCGTATTTTAAGGAACCAACTTTAACATTCAAGACATACAAGTTAATCTAAATAAATTACTCTAATTATACTAAGAAAAATAAACCACAAACTTAACATTCCTTGTATCTTTTAAATGAACTAAACCACAAATTGTCTATAATACACTTCATGAATGATTAAGGCGCAGTTATCTCTATCCTAGCATTGACAAGACCAACTTATTTATGGGAAACAAGCCCTTAACTGCAACCATTTCATAAACTTCAAACCTTAATTACCCTTAAACCTCTGTTATCTCCCAAACTATTTCCGATATCGGCATGCACGCTCCCAACCAAGAAACACCATCAATCCAATTAAATAAACTAGCACTCCCATTATCATATAGTTTATTATAAAATTACTGAGTAAAACAAACAATTCACAAACTTTTGAATAAATAGCATTTCATTCCTATTAATCGAACCCAAAAAGACTATCTTTACTGAATTAGGTTTTGTATAAGTAGCGAATTGCGTTCCTAGCTCTCATTCCCGTACAAGACCGATCTGCATTCCAGCTAACATTGCTAGCTCACCAAACAAGACCAAAAAGATTCCTTAAAACCACCAAAGAGAAAAAGAAAAAAAAATCTAAAGCAAGATTCAAATATAACAACACATACATCTATTATTCAATGATAATAATACTATTATTATTGCTTTTTACCTCTCCAGTGTGAGAAAAGCAACTATGAAGATAACTCTCATCCATCCAATGAACGAGGTCACCAACCCAGATCGTTTTAACCTCATCCGAGTTAGATCCATGTTGTTGTTGTTTCGTTGAATAGCTTTGCTGCTGCTGGTATTGCTGTTTACCTTGCTGTTGTTGATATTGTTGGTACTGGAAATGATTATTATAAGCCATATAATGATGAGGATACATCATCATCTGTTGCTGCTGCATCATTACCATAGCCGCCGTCGTCGGGTACTGCATGGCTCCCATCCACTGGTTCGCCACCCACTGCGGCGGTTGTTGCGGCGGCGGCTGTTGTTTTTGTTCTTGTTTTGAGCTCAAATCAGTACCGTTGGTTGACTGCATCTTGGTATGTCGATAACAACGTGATCTAACGCTCTGGGAATTGTTTTTTTTCACTGTTCCACCGTAAAAATAGGCGAAAGAGAGAGAAAAAAAAGGTGGTAGTGTGTAAGGTTTTTTTTTTTTTTATAAAGGGAGGCGGTGGATCTGAGTTTTTAATGGGGGTGAAGGTTACAACGTTGGTGTGGAGGTTGTTTTGTTGCCGTCCCGAGGGCGCGCGAGTTTAGGATGGACCCCACTTGGTTGTCGCGTGGGGTCGTGTCTTGCTGACCTGGACGGTCTGGATGCTACCGGCGGTCCAATTTGGATCTGCTTTTACTCTCTCTTTTTCTCCTTTTAATTTACTTATTATAAAAAATTTAATTAATTTATTTATTTGGTTGTAGTAATTGAATTCTGTTAAGGGCTTTCACTACTTGCATCTTAAAATGGATAAGGAATAACATTACGTCGGATTGTAGATTGAGTTTTAATTCGATTGGTACATTATCCTTTTATTTATGGGTTGGGAGGAGATATAAGTAGTTCTAGTTATCTTGTGTCAAAATATATATATATATATATATATAATCAGAACTTATAATAAAATTTAATCTCTATCTTGTAATTAGAATATTTTCATCTTCTTTTTATATAAAATTTTCATCTAATGCATCGAATTTATATAATTTTTTTATTTACAACAATATTTTCATCAAAATAAAAAACGATATTATTAAAAAAGTTTTATCGCAATTCAAATAGAATAATACTCAAACTATAAAACTAACCGAGTGGAGGATAAAGATTATAATTTGATCTATTGATAAACTTTTAAATGAAGCATTGAATTTCAAGATTTAATAAAGTCAAACCTTTTTCTTTTAAAAAAAGAAGTCAGCCTTGGAGAAGTAGACCTAGAGTTGCTAGCTTTGATATATAATTTGCAATTAAAAAATATATTTTATATGTTTATTATATTAAATGTTAGAAGGTGACATTGATTCTCCTAGCTTTCAAGGATTTTTTGTTCCACCAAGCAAAATTTGACCTAATAAAATTGCCGACATAATTTTAGTGGGAATAAAACTTGTGGGTCAAAAAGCAAGGCTATGGTGTGGTCAGTGGTGGGCTGGAAATCTCAACTTTGAAAGTCAACGCGTTACTTATTGTTTGGTGTCTATGAATAATCCAATCCTGAAAAAAGGGCTACTTCAACTTCAGACTTCATTTACAATTTTACCTGTATAAAAGTTGAGGATTATGACTGCAAATAATACTAACGAGACAAATCAACCATGATTGAAGCAAAAGCCAGTAACAGCAACTCCACTAAACAATCAAACTTTTCAAACCATCCCTTTTTTCTTCTTTTTCTATGCCCTTTTCACATGTATTTGATGATCTACATGCAACCTAACCTAGTAACACTGTCTTAGATACTTGGTAATGGTTCTAGTCATCAAAGTCGATTCAATCATAGGTGGCTTGTGCTCCAGTCTTCAGTTGAGGCCAAAATCCCAATTTCGATCCCTAAACTCCTGCTCCCTACCCCTTAATATAAAAAAACATGGTAACCAAAAAAAAATATGGGTTTTGATGATAAATAGGATTTCCTTGAACCATCATCACTATTATATGCAACTGTAAAATGGAGGAGGAAATGAGTAAATGACACCACCTTGAACCATTGATATTCATATTATGGTTACTCTAAAGAAAAATAATAGATGGGCATCATTAACATACACATTGCAGGAAAAAACAATTTTCTCCTTTGATTGGAAAAAAAGATACAGCAGAGTTTGTGTGTTGAGAGGGCAAAAGAATGAATAGAATAGTCGGTGTGAGGCTACAAAAGAAGAAGAAAAGAAACAGGTTTCTAAGTTGAAAGCAAAATAAGCAAAATCTATAGCCAAAACTTCAACAGGGTGACTTGGTGGGTTCCCCACCCTGTTGGCTCCTGAGTCCTGTCATTTAGAGATCAAAAGAATAAAAGGGTCAATAATAGAATGTACATGCCAATGGTTTTACCTCCTGTAATCTCCATATAGGTAACTTTCATACTGTGTTCCGTTGAGTGCTTTTTCTACATCATTCCAATTCTGAATGTGTTTGGATAATGACCCCTTGTGTATCTTTACCTGACGACTACTTAACTCCCTCTTTGGAACTTTTAGGAATTCTTGAACCTCGGCTAGTTTCTGCACGAATAATAGAAACAACTATCTTAAGAACCCACAGTGGGATAAAAGATTCATTAAGAAAAAGATGTCTCCTTTTCTAGCATTTATTTTCTTACAGTGCGGTTCTTTACTACATCCTCGTAGTAAAGTATGATATGCCTGGTGCTTTTGAAGTACTCCAATGCCTTTTTAGTAATCTCTTCGACCTCCCTTATATTTGGAACTAGCAGCGTTGCGTTGATTACAGGCTTGTAACTGGCAAGTATGTCAGCCTGAAATCATTATGAAAGAGTTGAGTCTTTTAGATATGAGTGCGAGAGAGATAAAGAGAGGAGGAGGAGAGGGATGAGAACCTCGAGAGGGGAATGAACATGAGACTTGTGGGTTCCATTTAGTAGCTTGGCATTCTGATCATAAGAATTAGCTAGTATCGAAATCATCCTGCGCAAAAGATTCCTTCTAAAGAGAAAAATAGCTGAAACACCCCGAGCATTAAAGTATTCCACTATTTCTTTGTGGTACTGCATCAATCCCTGCAGTAAAGGATTATGATCATGTATAACAGAGACATATTTGTATCATGAATTCAACACTTAGAGCAATGTGTGTTCATAAGAAACATGACTTTACTAAGAAGACTAAATACATTTTCTCGAGTTAACAAAAAATCGAACAAGGGGTAATCTCCTGTTTAATATATATTTTCTCCACTTCCCAACACATATTTCTACGTAGTCCCTCAGAACTTCATAAGCTGCCATCTCTTCTTTCCCATGTTTATTTGTTACAAAAACATTTTCTCCTGTTCCCCTTTTCATTATTTTGCTAAAGTCTCCACTGCATTATTCAAGGTTTCAAAAATTTATAGCTGTTCCCTATCAATGTAATGGTAAACATTTACCTATAATTGTGCTTCTCATTAGAAAATGAATAAAACCGTAAAATACCAAGAACTTATAAACATGTCTCCTTTCTTTAGTGATGGCACTTAAGATTACTCTCAGATCTGAATACCACGGTATCCAATAGTCATACCCAACTTCATGCAGAAAAGAAGACACCGAACCTGCTTTGTGAGAAAAAGGAGTGTCTAGATGCAAATAAGGCTCCAATCAGTCATAATTGTACAGAAAGTCATTTGCTGGGTTAAGAATATACGATTGGTTATGTTTTGGAATGAAAACAAAATGAAAGGATTGACGATTTTTTTGTGCATAAAACAAGCTAGGATAGTCTTTTCTTCTTCAGAGCAATAGGGAATGTGTTTCTACTGCAGGGAAAATATATCTGGTTGCTAGAGAATTACATAAAACTAGAGCTAGAAACAAAGATTGTGGATAATTTTAAGAAGACAAAAGAAAATGAAACATGGAAAGAGAAGATGAAATTATGACAATGCTCTAGAAACCAATGAACTCAAAGGTTGTTTTCACCGAAAGACCATTAAAAATACTATAATCACAAGTGTATCCATAAATATGAAGGATGTTTCTGGTTTCTTCTGCTTCATCCTTGATATCCTGGTTGTAGAGTTTGCTTCGGTATGCTAAGTCATTTCTATAACTAAGGCTTTGTATAGCTGATATGGTGAACCAATTTCTAGTTTAAAAGGCTAATCAATTCCTATTCTCAGACTCATGAAGTAAAGAGCATAAGACATTTCATTAAGGCCACAGATTTCTGCTACAACAATGTTAGCAAACATTACATTTCTGCTATATGAGAAGCTCACCTGATTAAGCATCCACTTCAATCCAACAGCAGCTGTGCACTCATTTTTAGAGGCACTGGTGAACCAGTCTAAGTTGTAAACTTTGTCCAAAGTCTCAACAATTGTTGACACATTAGTCCTCCTAACTTTGACAGAGAATATCTCCCCATTCGAGCTTATGTTAGTATGATTGTTCAATAAGGTTTCAAACCATCCGCTCCCAGATCTCTGCATTGACATAATGGCAAAATACCGGACAGGATTGCATGCACACTCGGCCCTAATCACACACAAGAAAGCCCATAATTAAGTCATAAAACTGAAAAACCAAACTCTGGAGCAACAAAACCAGTTTCATACCTGCTAAAAGTTTTGGGGTTCGGATAGTGCACGTAAGGAATTTCCCATGGCTCAATATTAGGTTCTGGACAAGGCTTTTGAATCACTCCGATATTCAAAAACTCAGACGTGCTGCTGGTGCTTATTTGCTTCAAACAAATTGAGAATATATACACACCACAAACCATTACAAACAACAACACAACCATCCTCAACACCAATGGAGACTTTTTTGGCAGCTTTAGGATGAAAGAATCCTGAAATTTAAAGATCACTTCAATATCGATAATCCCTTCAAAAATATGATATGGGGTATTGCTATAGCATTAATCTCTCATCTAATTCAGCTAGGAAAAATTCAACTCCGTTCTCAATAAGCCATATTAATTAATTGATTAATCACGTTTTAACGTACAAAAACATATCAACATCGAAACCACAATCAAAGAACAAAGCTTTCATGAAAATGAAATCTGGGTGTTGCTTCAGTCTTAATAAAGTGATAAAAGACAACAAAGCCCCCTAAAATCATGGGTGTTTAATGCAAAGATTTTATGTTTTACAGAAAATCAAATAAGGCAATATAAATAAATATTTAATATTAATAACAGAATCTTCAATCTCACTCTATATGACGACAATGGAACCTACTCAACATACCCAAAGAGGAAAATAAAAATACTAACCTTGCTGAAGAAACTCAGATCGTCGGCCATGGCTTCAAAGCTCAAAGAGTAAGGCAATCAAAAGGCATTGGCAACTCCTTTTTTTTTCTATGGTTTTTTTCCCTCTTTTTTTCAGTCACAGAGAAAAAAAGAAGTATTTAGTTTTCATCTCTCATTTCTTTCAAATTAAATCTTTTTTTTTTCTATTAAAAAAAATTGAATGAAAGAGAAAGAGAAAGAGCAGGGTTAATTCTCGTGAAGAACAAAATGATTAGGCTCTTTTCTTCCTCAAGCCCGTTTGCCGTTGATGAAGCACTTAGCACACGCTCGGTCATATGTTTTTTTGGAGTATTGCCTTACATTCTGGAGGGTTAAATTATTGTTTTAGTCCCTCTATTATGATCAAGTTTTGGATTTAGTCTTTATACTTATTTGGTAGGTCCAAATTTGGTATAATTTTTTGTTAGGGATAAATCTCAAAATTATACATGAACTTTGATTTAACATGCAATTGTATACATGAATTTTAATTTGGTGTAGTTATACACGTGAAACTCTAATTGTGATTAAAATGTATACTTGAAACTTTAATTTTTATTTAATCATATATATTTATAGAAATAAATACATCAATTTATTTTTATACTGGATAAATATAATTATTTATGTATACAATATATAAACATAAAATGATATTATATCAATAATTATGTTAAAAAATTTCATGTATAAAATTACACAAAATCAAAGTTCATGTATACAATTGCACATTAAACCATAGTTCATATATAGTTTTGGGATTTATCCTCTCTCTTTTTTTTTTTTTTTTTTACTTTTATAATAGAGATAAGGTAACATTTAGTTCCCAAACTTCATAAATTTTCTCAACTTGGCCCTTAAACTTTTTGGTCCATTTGTCCATATTAGCCTCTAAACTTGGTAACATTTCTCGGATTTAGTTTATGTGATGATATGACATTTTGAGAATGTATTACAATATAATTTATTTTTTTATTAAAAATATAATTTTTAACTTACAACGTGGCAAAATATTAGAGCGACATGTCATAGCATGTACCAAAACGAATAAAAGTTGTCAAATGATTGTTCTTACCCACTAAAACCTTTTAAAGGCATAGTTCTGACTAAGGCCAAATGATAAAACATTTCCTTGGTGGACTTAGGTGCTCCTGTTGAAACTCCATGAATCTTTTTGGGCTCTTTTTGGAGCAGAAAGACAAAAACCCAAGGCTAAAACCAAGTATAGACACTCTAGGAACAATCCTCCACCGTTAAGGTTGAGTATATGCTATGAAGTGTCTCACTCCCTCAATAAAATGTATTGTCCCTATGTCAAGGTTTTGTCTCCCGTACTCCAAGAGAGCCCAAAAGGGTTCACGGAGTTTAGGGAGCGCCTCAGTTGGTGGAGATATGACTTGCAAGCTTATAGGAGAAGTGTTAATATTGTGCGAAATATTAATTATGCATATTACGCCTATGATGGTTCAAACCACCAACCAAGGCTCAAATGTCTTACCTTTGCATACCTAGTTCCACTTGGTTGACACTTCTCTCATGAGCTTGTAGGTCGTATCTCCACCAATAAAGGCACTCTCCAAACTCCATAAACCCATTTGGGCTCTCCTCATAGTACGGGAGACAACCCCAATAAGGGAACAATACCTTTCGTTGAGAGAGTGAGACACTCCATAGCAGATACTATACTTGTTCATGGGTCAGGCTATTTGCCCAAGTCAGAATGCTTGTTTGAAATTTGAGAGGGTTTGGGCAAAAATATTAAGTTAGTAATATTTTATGGTATATTATTTTTATATATTACGTAATTTATAACACATAAAAATTAAATCTATAGTAGTATATAATACAACTGCTATGATGTAAGCATTATAAATTGCTAAGGTGACTATATATAAAATTATTAAATATTAAATTAAAAATAATATAAATATTTATTTAAAATTTTTAAAAATAATATGGGCGGGCCTAAAATGGTTTTGGGTTAGCCATTTACAAATATGGACGTGCTTAAGCAAAATTTAAACTTATATTTCGAGTCAAAACCGGCTTGGGCAAACATAAAGAGTGTTAATATCATACATAGGTTCGACCCGACCCAACTTATGAACATCTCTAAGTAGATACTCACCCTCAACATAGTTAATAACGTTAACTATTTCAATTAAAATATAAACCTAATTTTTTCTTGAAAAACTCCCTTTCACCATTAAAAAAAAATATTAGTATGATAAGTTTATATATTCAGGATAGTATTTTCACTAAAATCATGTTTACTCGTATTAGCACTTTAACCAGAATAGTTGACACCGGATAAATTGAATCCTTAAAAAACTGGTATGAAAGATACATAACTTTAAGATATTTTCTAGAAATCAATTTAATCAGGACAATAAACTTTAACTGAAGTGAATGGGAAGAAAAGCTAATATAAGGGTTTATACAGGTTGAGCCATACTTGCCCACCTCCTCTACTTAGCTCGAGAAAGTTAATATAAAGATCTCCCTTAACTCACTTACGAAAGCATTCTCAATTCATTAATGTGAACGGGTACATTTCAAAGATAAGATATAACCTTTACAAGTTCGATTTATCTTGTATGTAGGATAAGATGAAAACCTTTCTTTTTATCTTTTACAATGATAATAGTAAAAATTACTCTAACTTTCAAAGTTGAACAATCAACCTCTCGTTTTGCAATTTTTGAGCAATAACAAGATAGATTAAAAACTTGTATAAAGATTTTCGATAAAGAACAAAAATGTATACAAAGAAAGATATAAAAAAATGAAGTTGTCTTACAATTTCTTACAAATGAAATGCATTTGACGCTTGGATATGTATCCCTTATGTGTTAAATAATTAGAGTTGTTGAGTGATCCATTTTTGAGATTGATCTCAAAATAATTCTGAGGATGAGTCCTTATTTATCTCCATTTACAATTTAACTGCTTGCAAGGGGTTGAAGTTAGGATTATTGCGTTCAAAGTTTATAAAATCAATTTTAAAATACTTAAAAATGGATTTGTGATAATCTCAAAAATATTAAAAATTTATCAAATTATTTTAGATAAATGTCTTAAAGATTTTGAAGAATTGGAAATATTTTATGAGATTTTAATAAATTTTCTTCAAAAGGAATAAATCAAACTAATAATTAATTTATCTAAATAATTAGCGATTTCGATTAAGATGTTTACATGAATTGTTATTAAAAACACTCATTTCAACATAAAAATATTAATATCAACATAATGAGTTAGAATTAATTTGTTTCGAAAAAAATTCACTTCAATTTTTTAATAAAGATAGTTATAAATGTTAACTATTTACATTAATATCAAATTATCTCGAATTAAAATATAGATATTAAATATTAAATTTGATGAAAATTTAAAATTTTTAATATTCAATAATCATTGTTTAGATTAAAAGTTAACCCCAAAATCAATTAGAACAGCAACTTTGAAATTTATACACTTGTTAGGGGACAACTAAGCTTAGTCTTATATCATAATGAGAGGGTTAGTTACGATATTGACATTTTAATGTGAGTTTGAAGTGAAATGTTTTGTATGTGTTTATGTATATATATTTGTTTATATCTCCATCCACGGCAAGACACGTGGTAAGTTTATCATCAGTGAGTTGAAAGAATACCTGTAAACTCACCTTCCCGAAAGGACTATTCGGACAATGGATGGTTTAGTCTTTATTGGGAATATAGAATCATTTGGTCACCAAATATCACCTGACCTTAATTGCTTTATCCCATCAGAGTCAGAAGGGAGGATAGGATCTGTCCTGTCACAGACACCCCCCTCACGTGCTCCATAATGATGGTTAGATGATAAGTCTAACATGTTAATGTCATATTACAAAGGACCCTCGCCTATAAATATCCCAAGAACGATGAAGAGGGAGTCGACTCTTGAGAATACTAAGCCTACATTCTGCCAATACTCTTTGAAGTTTTTATCTTTAGCATTCTCTCCACCCTTGTTCTCCTTAGTCTCTTGCTCTCCGTCTTGACCGAGTGAATCGACCTTCTCAACAACTATTCTCTTCTTCTCTTCATCCATCCCTTATTGAGTCCAGTATCAATAATATTTATATTATTTTTCTATATGATGTTATGTTTTGTACAATTTGTTTTAGTTAGTTATATTAAAAAAATAATTTAGTATTAATGTCCTATATTGTATTTGTTTTGTTTTATATTCATATAACTTGTTATAATAATTTGGTTTATAAAAATGTTATATGTATATGTCTCATTATAAAATTATATAAATTTTTACATGTTAATTTTTTTTTGTAAATTTTAAAATGACCTTAACTCGTATTATAAAAAAATATCTTAATGTTTGCTTTTTTATTGGAAATAGACTTGTTTATGGTCATTTGCCCAAGTTCAAAGGCTCATTTAAAATATGAGAATATTTGAACAAAAGTATAAGCTTCGGAAAATGGGTTTGGGCAAAAAAACAGACTTATTTTAAATAAGGTTCGGGCTTAGGTTTTAACATTAAAGGATTGAGCTCGATTCAAGTACTCTTTTTATGTTTTTGTAATATATTTTTATTTTTATAAATTATGTAATTTATATCACAAAAAAGTAAATATATAATTAATATAATACTATTTAAATAATTTAAAAAACATGTTATCTGAATTTAAAATTGTAATAAAAGATGACCTGTAATATTAAAAATTAAATTTAAAATAATATATATTTTATAAAATATGAGCTAACTTAAAATAAACTTAAATTAACTATTTAATTATAAATATAAGTGAGTTTAGATAAAATTTTAAGCTTATATAAAATAAATTGAATACTAAAATCATACATAAACCTAACTGGATTCGATCCAGCCTATAAATAATTCTAATTGGAGAATTGAAAATTTAGAATAGCTTCTATCAACGCCTCTATTTTAATTATTATTTTTTAAAATATGGTGGTACAACATGCACATCTTTGATAATAACAAATCATACCATTAGTTTAATAATGTATTTATGTAGGTTTTAAGTTAATTGGCGCGAGATTTAAGATTCAATCCCTGTGGATATCAACTCATTCTCCTTCTCTCTCGTTGTAAAAAAAAAATAAACCACTAACATCATGACTCGAACCTAGAATGTGAGTGAGTTGCAGGTGGAAAGAAACTAGTTTTAGATAATAATGATTTGTATTATAAAAAGCAAACTTTTGCTTTTCTCTATCAATTCTTGTAGAGGTCCACACGGTTTTCGCTTTCGTTCTTTTTTTTTTTTAATTATAAATTATTTCATAATTATTTTATAGATGTTTTGTCCAAAAACTTTTATGTAATATATATTGTCATAAGGAAATGTGTTGCACGAGTCAACCACATGGAGGAGGAAACATGGTGGACTTCGCCTATCTCGCAGCATAGAAATAAATCCTATCCTCCTTAGATAGAAATAAGTGGTTGTGTTTGGCCCTGATTGCAACAACTTATATTGGGCTAGAATATGGGTCAAGTCCCTTGGCAAAACTCTATGTATTAGTATAGGTATTATTGTCAATACAAGAGGATGTGAGTTTGAGTACGTTGAAGCACATTATACTTTTATGTATGAGCTGGAAAGGGACTATGAATATTTTTAGTCATTATGACAAAAAGAACAGATATGATCAGAACTTATAATGAGATGTTCAAAAAAAAAAGTATTAAACGACAATTTAGATATGATGTAGTGCATTTTTAATACACAAGAATTTAATTATAAACATTGTGTATTTATTGTATTGATAATTTTCAATTTAATATGTCAAAAAAATAAATTGTGTTATATTTTAGGTTTTTTTTTTTAAACACATCATATTCAAGTTGCAATGTTATTGGAATCAAATTTAACCATTCAATTCAATCAAAAATTGATAAGTTGGGTGATTCAACCATTACATATAATCTTAGTTATTGAGAGCTACTTCAAGCTTGAAAAAATTCGAAAACAAAAAATCGAAAAAATGAGAAAAGAAGAAGAAGATAGATTTTAAATTTTTTTTAAGCAAAATTTAGCTTAGATTTTTCAAAGATGGAAAAAAAAGAAAGAGAAAGTAAATTTCTTCATAGATAACTGAAAAATGAATATTTTTTTTTGAAAAATACATAATTTTGAATTAATATACACATCTGCCTCATTTTCTCTCCTCTTGTCATTTCAACTCTCTTATTTTCTTTTCTCTCACTTTTCTTCTCAACCAAGCACACTCAAAATTTATTTTCTTTTCACTTTTCCATCCAACCAAGCACACTCTTAGAGTTGTTGGAACTTTGGGTTTTGAAGAATACATATATTTGCTAGCAGGATTTGGTTTTTAAAACATCGTCAAGTCGTTCATGCTATAGGTACACATGTGTTTACAATTTGTCCCACTTGTTTTGAATTGATATTAGCTTAGGCATAATAGCTAAGTTGATAGGACTTAATCAGTACAATATAAATACTTTGATATTTCAATTAAAAATTTTAAAGTTCGAGAATCAATTTAAATTTTAAGTCATAATTTAGTAATGTTTGGTGTAATTAATCTTTTCTTTAAATTTATAAAAATAAAATTTTTCGATGATATCAAAATTAGATCGACTCTATCAATTCAATCGATTTAATTTATATGTGTGGTTGTTGAGCATGAAAGAAAAATAAACTAAATAAACTAAATGGGTAAAAAAACAGATCCCTCAAATTATAATTGTGTATGTACTATTGAAAAGTGAATTAATTGTTGAGTTAAATGGATTAAATTGAAAATAAAAAATATTATTAGTTTGTGATTTAATTCTATTTTTATAATATTAAAATTACATTTTATTAATAAATATTTAATGCAATAATAAAATATACCATATTTAAAAGAAAATTGCAAAATCGAATGAGGAGAAATTATTATAAACCCTAAATATAGATGTGAAAACATGAAAGATAAAAAAAAAACTTTGGTGCATAAAAAAATAAAAAATTGTATGATTTGATGGTAAAAAAAGTATTTTCCGTAAAATAAACGCAACTTTCCAATTTACGAAAATCAACTACACGCGACGATGACTACAAAATTTCTTTAATACAAAGTTTCAAACCCTACAAAGACAAGACATTTGTTGGTGAAAATTTCCCATTATTCAATATTTGGGTATTCCCAAAATCATAAATATTCATTTTGCAAAAAGAAACATAGATGGACAAAATCAGTAGCGAAATTAGAAAATTTTTTTAGGCGGAATTAAATTATAATTTTTACGATAGTAAAATGTAATTTTAATATTTTAATAGTTTATTTTTTATAATTTTTAAAAGAATAGATTAAATTTGTATCATTTTTAAGGGGAAATGTATAATTTTATTTTTATTAATTTAAAATTTTAAAAATTTTAAAGAGCATAAATAAAAATTTTAAAAAGCATAAATAAAATTTTAAATTATGCATGTCAAATCTATTCGTTTTATGTTAAAAAAAAACTTTCAACTATTAAATATATATTAATATAGACAATATTTTATATTGATATGATAGAAATATCAAATCAATTAAAAATTTACATGCATGATAAGTACAAATATCTTGATAAATTTAATGATTGAATTTTTAAAATATCAATCGTATAAAAAATTATGAAAATGTGTAAAATAACTTAAATTTACACAAATATAAATACATCCCTCTCAAGACAGATATTATATATATATATATATATATAATCACCTTTTTTTTTTTTTGAAGTTACGAATTTTTTTTGGGTGGAGAAAGGAATAGATGTCATTAAAAACCAAAATCAAAGTAGTATCCGAAATATATTACATCCCATCATATTACACACTAACAGGGAGTTTAGGTAGTAAGGTGGTGTCCTCCATAAGGGCAGCATCCGGGGTAGGGAGCTAGTAAGGTGGTGTCAATCGACCAAAATTTTTTTTTTACTTCACCTCTAGTCCTACATAAACAGGATAAATTTTGGGAGCAAATATCATCATTTGGCAGAAGAGGAAATTGGAAATTACTCCCAAATTGGATTAATGCATAAGTACATTTGTTTCCTTCTCGAAAGACATGCTTTAGAGACTTAAAAGTTATATTGTGAAAAAATATTTTAGAGTAGTCAATCAAAACAGACAAGATAATCTTACAAATTTTATCAGATGATATAAACTGAATAATGATAATGGCATCCATTGCTATTTCAAGATTGACGATGTTTAGCTCCCTAGCCATTATGAGATCATCCTTTCAAGGCCTAAAGCTTTGGCTCTACGCTAGTGATTCTAGGTATATGTCGATAAGCTCCAACCATCCTGCTTCCAGCATGGTTTCTTACAAGAGCTCCTACCCCAACTTTACCGAGGTTACCCAAAGAGGAACCATTGGTGTTAAGTTTATACCAATCCACTAGACGCGGTTTCCAAGTAACTGGAACAAATGAGGCGGTTTCCTATGTCATGGGTGAATTTTTTATGTATAACATATAGTTATGAAAATATTATATAAAATGGCTTTCATTCAAATGGTAGAAATTAAGATTGATTGAGTTCAAATTCCTATCACGTGTTGTTATTTTTTTTAGATTTATTTAATATAAAAAGAAACAAAGACACTCTTATAATTGTATATATATTTTTTATAATTATAAGTGTTTTCATCTATTTTACGGTTTGATTCTAAAATTAATTAATTTTTGGTCTAAGGTGATATAAAAGAAAGCCCTCTAAAAAACGACTGGATACTTGAAAAAAAACTCAACTTTTACTTCTTCCTATCACTTTATAAGATAGAATATAAAATAAGGGTAAACTACTAAAATAGTCACTTTTGTTTACCTTATATTACATTTTAGTCACTGAGCCGTTAGTTATCGTTAACGGTATAACAATAAACTGATGGGCCACGTTAAATCATCATTTCAAACAAAAATTTTAGGTTAAATTATACAATTGGTCCCTTTTCTTTGAGCAATTTAATTTTTTTCTTTTATATTTTTTTAACTTTTTTTCCATTCTCTTCCGCTTCTCCCACTCTTTGACCGATCTTCCCAATTTAAATAGTTTAAAAATAAAGTGTAGGGACTAATTTTAATAAATGAAAAACATAGAAAAATTACGTTACAAGAAATGGAGAAGGGAGGAAAATATAGGGAGAAGGAGAAGAGAATGAAAAATAAATAAATAAAAAAGAGGAAAGTTCAAAGAACATAAAAAAAGGGCTCAAAATGAACAAAATATAGGGACTAATTGTATAATTTAACCTAAAATTTTTGTTTGAAATGATAATTTAACGTGCCATGTCTGCTTACCATTATATCGTTAATTGTCATTAACGTTCAGTGACTAAAATGTTGCAACACGATAATGTAAGTGACTAAAACGTAACATTTCAAACATAAATGACTAAAATATAACCTGAAAAAAATAAAAGTGACTATTTTTATAATTTACCCTTTATTTAATAAGCAAAAGAAAAATAATATATTGCTTCATAATCACCATGATCAATAAAATCCATATAAGAAATGAAAGGCCCATCCATCTTTGTGTGTTTGCCACTCTTACTTTCCATTAATGGATAACATGGAGTCCACCAAGTTAGAAGAAATAGCCTTCGATGGCCGTCCTCCCGTTCTTCGCATATACAAAGATGGGCGCGTCGAGAGGCTTGTCGGCACACAGATCGACGTCCCACCAGGGATCGATCCCAAAACAAACGTCGAACCCAAAGATGCCGTGTATTCACAAGAAACCGCCCAATACCTCCGACTTACATCCCTAAAAACGCCACTTCCTCCTCTGCCCAAAAGCTCCCACTTCTCGTCTACTTTCACGGCGGAGCATTTTTCATAGGGACCGCCTCCTCTCCTATGTACCATACTTACTTAAACTCCTTAGTTGCAGAAGCCAACGTTATCGCCGTCTCGGTTGATTACAGGCGAGCCCCTGAGCACCCTATCCCTATTGCATACCATGATTCATGGGATGCCCTTAAATGGGTCGCCTCCCATTACGGCGGAAACGGCCATGAAAAGTAGTTGAACCGTCATGTTGATTTCAACAAAGTTTATTTATCAGGTGATAGCGCAGGTGCCAACATAGCGCACCACATGGCCATTAGAATCGGCAAAGAAAAGCTGGACGGAATAAACCTTGCGGGCATTATGTTAATACATCCATATTTTTGGGGCAAAGAACCTGTAGGTGACGAGACCAAGGACCCAGACAAAAGGGCCGAAATAGAAAGATTTTGGCGTTTGGTATCTCCGACGACGAGTGGAGCCGACGATCCATGGATCAATCCCTTTAAAGATCAAAGCTTGGCGAGCCTGGTTTGCAGCAGGGTGCTTGTCTGCGTTGCTGAAAAGGATGTGTTGAGACACAGGGGGTGGTACTACTGCTAGAGGTTGAAGAAGATTGGATGGAAAGGTGAAGTGGAGATGATGGAGAGCAAAGGAGAAGACCATGTATTCCATCTGTTAGAACCGACTTGCGATAATGCCATGGCTAAGCTGAAGAAGGTTGCTGCTTTCATGAACCAGGGTCCATGATAAGGTTTAGTAGTAGTAGACTTCGGTTCGTATTCAGTAGCACTTTGTTATTATTGTTGTACTTGATGATGATTTTCAATGAAAATGATGGTATTTGATACGAAATCAGTACTGCCAAAAAAATTCAGTATAATATTATATTATGTATCTTCTTCAGAATTTTGAGTGCATGAGTTCTGAATTATGCCTGTAGGGTCATAAAACTACGGTTAAATTATAAAGTTAGTCACTTTTATTTAATTAGATTACATTTTAGTCATTTATATTTGAAATACTACGTTTTAGTTACTTACGTTATTGTTTTGTTACGAAATAGTCACTTTGCCATTAAACTCTGTTATCTCCCTAACGACAATCCTATATGGTAGTCTAAATGAGTTTTAAATGTCAACTTGGATGTCTAACTACGATGAAAATAATTTTTTCAATCAAAATAGAAAAAATAAATAAAAGAAAAATGAGACAGATAGTTTTTCTTTTCCAGGTCAATTAAATTTATTTAATTAAAAACCTATTCTTGTCCTAGTTTGGACATCCAAATTCGCATTTAAAACCTATTTGGACTGTCAGGTAAGGCTGCGGTTAGGGAGATAATGGAGCTTAACGACAGAGTGACCATTTCATAACAAAAAGATAACGTAAGTGACTAAAACATAACATTTCAAACATAAATAACTAAAATGTAATTTAAAGTAAACAAAGTGATTATTTTTATAGATTACCCTAAAATTATCAATAAAAAAATTTGGCCATGATAAAACTTTTTTTGTATCTAACTTGGTATTTTATATTATTTCTACAAGTCATCGGTCTTGGAAGTTGTACCGAGGATGGGATCTTAATCATCTGGTATCATGAAAAGGTGTGAAGCTAAATGCTTCTGCAACACAACTTTGCTTTCCCTCTCTTATTCTTTTTCATGTATGGTTATAATAAAATATGATAAATTAGAGAATAAAAAACATTAGTTCGAAAATATGTATGTATGTATATTTATGCTACTTCATGTTTTATATACTTGTTTAGATTGGGAAAAGGCAAGATACTACTGGATTGCAGCCACCAAATGCTCCTCCTAGATTTTCTTTCAACATGCGGGGCATAGGTACGGGGTTCCATATCCTTTACTAAGCAAATAATCCAAATAATTACTGATTTTCGTAGCGTATGTATGAGATATGCCAGAAAGACATCTTTATGCTGCATACACATTTTGGCAGCAGAGAGGGAGGGGGAGAGGGACGGTGCTGGGGAGGAGGGAGGACAGGGACGATGGTGAGGCAGGTCCGGTGGGAGAGGGGTGGGGGAATTTTTTGTTTTATTTAATATTAATACAATTATATTATTTAATATTAATATAAAATTTTTTATTATATTTTTTATTTATATATTTTGAATTTTTATAATTAAGATCTAATTAATCTTCGTAAATTTTGAGGATTAATTTTTTAAAATTATGATTAAAACAATATAATATGTAAAAGTTGAAGGCTAAATATGTTATTATATCAATTTTTTAACTGTCATATCAACTTTTCGTTCGTGATTTTAACAAGTGACCAAAACGATCAAACAA
The DNA here is from genome assembly GCA_005393395.2 of Gossypium australe. Lineage (NCBI taxonomy): Eukaryota > Viridiplantae > Streptophyta > Magnoliopsida > Malvales > Malvaceae > Gossypium > Gossypium australe. The sequence goes on from CM016626.1 coordinate 31,274,061, forward strand.
TATAACAATATAACAATATAACAATATAACATGGCCACATAAATTACAAACTTTTTATTTTAAGTGCCTAAAATAAAAATATATATAATAATTTTGAGGATTGAGTTTAAAGGTTAATCTAATTGATTTTTTACATAAGCTCCACTATAGGAAATTAAACTTTTAACGGCATTTAAATCAAAAACACAGCAAAAATTATACATTAATAACATTAATCAGAAAACACTGCAAAATATTGGAGTTATAGCAGCGTTTTTATTATAAACGCCGCAAAAGAAATCAATAGCGACGTTTGGACAAAAAAAACACCACGAATATATATTAAAGTTTTGCAAAATGGCGCCATTTTATTCCCAAAACCCTTTCTTTTTTTCCCCTCAAATCAGTTTCCCCCTCCCCCCTCCCCCAAATGCCTAATTGTTTTACTCCTAGAACTTTAATTTTTTTCCCCCAAATCAGTTCCCCTTCCCCGCAATCCCTAATTTTTTAAGGACTAGGTTCCCCATTAGAGAGTCCAAAGAAGGTTCCTATCCATGTGTTTCGAGTTCGAAACATCGAGCTATTTTTAAGGACTGGGGTGCTCGCAAAACGGGAGCTGGGCAGTTGGGTTTGGATTATTCATTTGTGTCAGCAGTTTCGGACGGTGGGTCCGGTGGAAACGGTGATGGGAATTCTGGTGGCAAAGGTGATGGGACTGGTAACAATGGAGGCAAAAGTGGCTGGTCCTTGCTTTCGTGGTAATGAACTAAAAGCCTTGCCTTGCTTTTTTAAATTTGTAATATCATTTTGCTATTTTTCGAATTTTCTCTACTGCAAATTGATGGATGTTTTGAATACAATAATCTAAAATGCTTGTCATTAAAGGTTTCATTATTAGGTTGCTCGATATACATGTTTTATCTGGCTTAAACTATCAATGTACTATATGTAGGATAGCTTGGTTTAGTGACGAATGTAAGCAAAGCTCAGTTGTAGAACTAGAATGAAGTAGGTTATTTATGCTGTTTCAATGCGATGAAAGTACTCGGTAATGTTTTGGAAGAGAAGAAGAAGAATAAGAATAATGAGAGGGAATGTTCGATAATGGGGTAAAAGAATTTAGTAAAACTCTAGTCATTTAGATCCTTTATCAGTAAGAAATAGTTGTACCATGTCTGAGAACAAAATTGGTGGTACTTCATGTTTCAATTGTTCAGTAGCTTGTTCTAGCTTCGGTTCCCTAAGAAGATAGTATCTACCTATGCTATTGATAGGCTGCGTAAAGTTAGTTTGATAAACATACTTGTTTATTTGTTGAATTGAGAATAGTTCTACAATGGGATGTTATGGAGGTAGATGATTGGAAGATTTTAGATAAAAAGGTACAAAATCTGTTTAATTAGTAATTTACATTATTAACTGCCAATCATCAGTGTTTAAAGCCATCATTGAGTTTGCCTATATATACACATACACATACAGAAACAAGACTCTAGTTACCTATGTATATGATGTAGGACACTTGGCGTGTAGATTTTACATTCTGTCCTATTTTTGTTCTTAAAGGTATTGCTTAAAGCATAAGAAACTTTTAAGCTTTGTATTTTCCTTGACAAGATTATGCTGATTGCTTAAAGGTATAATACTTTCTCATTTATGAAGCATTTGTAATGGTTTCTTAGAAAATTTACTTCTTCTTGTGAATGCTGGTTGAGGAGTGTTTGTTATGGTGTTATGGAACTTTCACAGGACTAGTACTCTAAACTACTACTCTGGCTTGGTTCCAAAGTATTTATGTTGCTTATTTAACAGGTATTTGACTCTTCTAGCAAAACATCCCGTGTTGACAAAAGCAGTGACATTTGCACTTTTGACTTGTGTTGGAGAATTGATTTGCCAAGTTTCTAAGTTCCATTTAGAATGACAATGCACTATGAGAAATTTCCTCCTTTTTCCTGGTTTTCCATCTAGTTTTCTAGTTTCACTTGATTTTATTTTCTTTGTTAAGTAAACACAACAAAACGATTACCTTTCCTTCTTCTTCTTTTTCAATTTAAAGTGTCGTTTTTTTGTTAAAAAAGTGTATTATTGAGAAGCAATGTTAAGAGTATAGTTTTATCCATGTCAGAGCCGTTGTTGAATAAAATAGGCAAAATTGGTTATTAGTAAAAAAGAGCTTGTGCTATCATCTTGCCGGTTGAAAGCAATGGAAACAATACTTTAACGCTAGGGGAATTGGACCTAAACTTTAGATTTTGGTTTAATGAAAGTTCGGAGAATGTTCAGATGTTATTTTTTTTTTGTATGAGTAATGATAAATGTCAATTTTGGTTCAATGACTTGTGAATTGATAATGTCTGAAGTGCTTTGATAGTTGAGGGAATTGTACTTTATCATAAGGACAGAAAATATTTTATGTTTTTCTCAAATTCAATCATTCCTAATGATAGTGATAATTCATTGCCTTATTATATAATGAAACCCAGTTAATTGTGTGGGTAACTTGTAGAGATGATAAGATCACGTGGGTTAACCCAAAAAGATGGGTCATATTTCATAATACTTATACGAATAATTAATTAATTTTTGTTTAAATAAATAAATAATCCTATTTTATAATAATTTTATGAATAATTAATTAATTTTTGATAAAATAAATAAATAATCATATTTCATAATAATTTTATGAATAATTAATTTATTTTCGATTAAATAAATAAATAACCATATTTCGTAATAATTTATGAATAATTAAATTATTTTGATTAATTAAATAACTAATCATATTTCATAATAATTCTATAAATAATTAATTCATTTTAGATTAATTAAATAAATAATCATATTTTATAATAATTTTGAATAATTAATTCATTTTAGATTAATTAAATAAATAATCATATTTTATAATAATTTTATGATAATTAATTTATTTTAGATTAATTAAATAATCATATTTCATAATAATTTATGAATAATTAATTCATTTTAGATTAATTAAATATTCATATTTCATAATATTATATGAATAATTAATTAATTTCAATTAATTAAATAAATAATCATATTTTATAATAATTTTATGAATAATTAATTTATTTTAGATTAATTAAATAATTATATTTCATAATAATTCTATGAATAATTAATTTATTTTAGATTAATTAAATATTCATATTTCATAATAATTATACGAACAATTAATTAATTTTCGATTAATTAAATAATAATCATATTTCATAATAATTCTATGATAATTAATTTATTTTAGATTAATTAAATATTCATATTTCATAATAATTATACGAATAATTAATTAATTTTTGATTAATTGAATAAATAATCATATTTTATAATAATTTTATGAATAATTAATTTATTTTATATTAATTAAATAATAATCATATTTCATAATAATTCTATGAATAATTAATTTATTTTTGATTAATTAAATATTCATATTTCATAATAATTATACAAATATTAATTAATTTTTTATTAATTAATTAATAATCATATTTTATAAATTTTAAGAATAATTAATTTATTTTTGATTAATTAAATAAATAACCATATTTCATAATAATTCTATGAATAATTAATTTATTTTCGATTAATTAAATAAATAGTCATATTTTATAATAATTGTAGGAATAATTAATTTATTTTAGATTAATTAAATAAATAATCATATTTCATAATAATTCTATGAATAATTAATTTATTTTTGATTAATTAAATAAATAATCATATTTTCTAATAATTGTAGGAATAATTAATTTATTTTAGATTAATTAAATAAATAATCATATTTCATAATAATTCTATGAATAATTAATTTATTTTTGATTAATTAAATAAATAATCATATTTCATAATGATTATCATAACTTACATAAATATTTAAACATTTAAAGTTAATGATTATCATAATTTATATAAACATTTAAAGAATATAAAAAAAATGTAATTTCTAACATTTAGAGAATATAAAAAATATATATCATATCATACCTTACATAAAACTTTGGATGAAAATATATAAAAATCATAGAAATTAGGGCAATGCTATTGGTTTTTCCTACTTTTAATTATTCTTATAAATAAACAAATTACCTGAATTAGTTTACACCCATTAAAATACAATGCATTAAATCTTCAAGGTAAATTTTTTATAGCGAATTTGGAGTATCCAAACGTAAAATGTTGTCACTAATATATATATTTTGATTTGTGGTCCTTAATTTATTGTCAACTTTAAACTTCAAGAACTATGAAATTGATAAGAGTTGGATGGATTTGTTAAGGGTAACCAACGACTATCGAAATGAAGTACAAACTTTTCTAAATTTTGCATTTCAAAATGCAAACCAAGAGAATATGATTCTTTGCCTGTGTAAGAAGTGTGGCAACATTAATTGACATTTTCGTGAAGTTGTCTACGAACATCTAATTGTTGATGGCTTTATTCTAGGGTATAAAAAATAGATTTTCCATGAAGAGTGTACACCTTGTAGAACTTCTTCAACAATTAATCCGGCTTATCCTCATAATGCTTACCATTAGTCTATTAGAGAAGATGATATGGAAGGTATGTTGCAGGATGCATTTAATATGCACAGTTAGGTTTGCAATCGTTTTCACCTGAAATTATTGTATCTGATGATTATGATCTTGGTGGAAATGTTTTTACCGAAACAAGAAGAAATGCACATGATGAAGAGCCAAATGGAGAAGCGTGAAAGTTCTACAAGTTACTTAATGAAATGAATGAAGAACTTTATGAGGGATTGAAAATTTCAAAACTGTCCTTCTGCATTCGTCTTTTTCACTTAAAATGTTTGGGAGGGTGGACTGGAAACTCTTTCACATTGCTATTAGAGTTATTCAGAGATATGTTTCCATTTGCAAAAATCCTTTATTCATGTAAAGATATGAAGAAACTGATAAAGGATTTAGGCCTTGAGTACTACAAAATTCATTGTTGCTTAAATGACTACATGTATTTTCCGTTGGATGAATAGGAATGCAGAATATGTGAATGAGGATGAAGGTGAAACACATTTAAGAAAGAAGCCAGTAAAGATTTTGCGATATTTTCCACTAATACCAAGGCTTCAAAGGTTTTTCATATCGTCAAAGACAACCGAGTCTATAAGGTGGCATCATGATCAACGAACTGGTGATGAATTATTAAGGCATCTTGTGATTCTTTAGCTTAGGAATCATTTGACAGTAAATTTCTAAGCTTTGTAAGTGATCTTCGGAATGTGAGGCTTGGGCTAGCATCTGATGGATTTAATCCTTTTAAAATCATAAGTACTTCATACAGTACTTGACATATAGTGCTTGTTCCTTACAATTTGCCTCCGTGGATTTGCATGAAGCAACCTTCTTTTATCTTATCTATGATTATCCTTAGAGAGAAAGGTCCTGAGAATGATATTGACATTTATATGTAGCCACTTATTGAATAGTTGAAATAGTTATGGGCGAGTGTTGAAACATATGATATCTTGAGAAAGGAGAACTTTTATTTACGTGCAGTTTTGTTGTGGACTATTAATGATTTCTCGACTTATGCCAATTTATCAGGTTGGAATACCAAAGGACGTTATGCTTATCCTTATTGTGCGGCGCAAACATATTCGAAGTGGTTATATAATGGGAAAAGTTCTCTTATATGGGGCACCATCGGTGGTTAGATGAAAATCATAGATTTAGATTTTAGAGGAATCTATTTGATGGTATTGAAGAGTTCAGAAAAGTTCCTAAGCAGACATTGGATCTGAAATCTTGTTCATGTTAAAAGATATTAATTTCAGTTATGGGAAGATGAATCAACCACCCAACACGCAAACAAAGAGAAGACTGATGGAGGCGTATGTTGGCGATGTTGACCTGCAGAGTGATGATGAATCTGATGAAAAGGATGATTCTAATGAGGCGGACTTGTGGAGAAAAAGGAGTATTTTTTTGAGTTGCCTTATTGGAGCATTATATTTTGTGACACAATCTTGATGCCATGCATATTGAAAAGAATGTTTGCGAGAATATCATCAGGACAATTCTGAATGTCGATAGAAAATCGAAAGACAATGTAACACCCCTAACCTATATCTGTCACCGGAATAGGGTTTCAGAGCATTACCAGAATTTATAGATCATTATAACAGAAATTTTGCTTCATATAACTGATAAACCGTAAAAGTAACATATTTTAATCCCACATTTAGTATACTTCTGGATGATTTATCCCTTGATTTATTTAAAAAGGTGCTCTTAATCCTTTCTTTTCATGTTTTATACTCAAGAAAGCACTCGAAGATGAAAAGAACGAGAAACGGGCTTAAAACGGACCAAATTGGGCCAAAATAGAAATCGACACGGCCTGGGCCCTAGCTACACGGTCGTACGCTATTCAACAGGTCGAACACGACCTGGCCATGATTCACACGGGCGTGTGCCATGGGCGTGTCCCTGCTGCGGCCAAGAGGAGTTTTACTCGGAATAGGATACTTAGAGGCAAAGAAACACATTCCAAAGCCTATTCAAACACCCTAGGAGGAATTCTACTCGAATTAGGATACTTAGGGGCCAAGTAAGGCATCTCAAAGCTTATATAAACACCCTAGGGGACAACTTAAGCGGGGAGTTCGGCAGAAGCCGGAACCCATAACTTTAGTCAGGGGGCGATTAGCTAGGCTAATGAGCCGAGCCAGAAAGGTCAGATTTGTGGAGAATCACTCGAAGATAGCCAATTGATCCATATCAAGAAGCCGGAATTATACTCAAGAAGGAGGATCTCTCCTTCAATTCCTTCAGGGGGTTTTAGGGATTTCTTATGTTTTGTTTTATCTTTTCTTTTCTTTTATTGTTATGAACTAAACCCTCAGATACCTGAGGAGGATGAAACTTAAAATGAATCTTGTTATCGTTTGCTAAACTATATGATAAATATTTGATTTGTTCTTAATTATGTGTTCTTAATTCTTGTGTTAATATTTCCGAGATATTAATTCAAGTATGATGTGCTTAGGTGGAGGAGCAAAAGTCCTTGCCTAAGAGTAGATCTAGCATAATTAAGCGGAGTTGATCATGAGCCTAGAGATAGGGTGACGAGATTTTGCCGGATTAGGGAGAAACCTAATATGGGAGTCCATAGATCGAGTTAATGCAATTTTAGGGGTTTTAATTAGAAAGAGATTTCATGAAACACCTCAAACTCGGCCCACGAGCCTCGACCAGATTTGGGATGTTCCTCGAGTAAAAACAGTTCAAATCCGTTGGTTCTATTGAAAATCTTTTAAGTGATTTCGGAAAAAAAAAACTCAATTTGGGTTGGGCTCAAGTTGGAAACCAATTTACTTTGGAAATATAAGTTTTATAAAATTTCATTGTTAAGTTTCAAAACGTTAAGTTAAAAGATATGTTGAATTATAGGTTTTATCTTTAATTAGAAATCATATAAATCTTAAGCATCAAAACATTTAGGGTTTTATTTTCAAATAGAACATTTGATCTTTAATTTGATAAATTTCGTAACATATGGAAATAAATAAAATGCATGCATAAACAGTTTATCACTATGGCCTTATTACATCAAAACAATCCCAAAATAAATTTAAAGTACTTATAATAAGAATAAAATGTCCAAATCATAAAATCCCTTGTTGAGCATGGCCACCTTTAAGCTCCTGCCGACCCGGTCCATTACTGATCATCACCTGAAAAATGTTCCCACAACGGGGTGAGTCAAACAGACTCAATGTGTACGCAAACACTAAGTCCAAACAGATTCAGGCATAACAAGTCATGCACATTTATAGCAAGATATACAATTTATGATGCATTTCCAAGCCCAAGCCTAGTTACCAACCGCTACACATCACCCGTACCAACCTGCACACCGTGGGGACTACTAAGTCAACCCTCTATCCGCTACACACCATCGAAGGCAGTCGCTGCAGTCGACGTGCTCATCGCCCTTATAATTTCGTGGCATAGCCACCAGATAATATTTCGTGTCATAAGACACCACATTCAGATAATTGTGACCGAAGTCACCACATTCAGATATCGTGACATAAGTCACCACATTCACTTCCCCTTTCATAATTACCCAAATGCCCATGCCATGCAAAATCATGCAACATAGTGCCTTAAGCCTTATTTCACATTCTTATCATATTCACATTCATGGTATAACAATTCATATCATACTCATAGTGGGAGTAGGAAAACGTACCTTAGTACTTTGTACCATAGCATGGTACTTAGCCATATTTTTCACATTCTTAATAACACATATATATATATATTAAACATAGCCATAAATCTTATTAAGAAATAGTGTGGGATACACACCTGATTCACTTAGCAAGTTTACTGCAAATCCCGAAAATCCAATCTACTGCTTAAGATCTTTAATGCCTATATTCGGCCAACCCCAATCATATTAGTAAAAAGCCATTCGGCTATGAAACCAAATCCCATTAGGATTATTGTAACCCAAAACTTACCTTAGTGCCAATTTGATCCTTAAACAAATCCCGAAATCTGCGACCTTCCTTCAATCGGCCAATGTTAAATCACTTAACTTGGTTAGTTCCGACTTTTGAATAAATATGAACTAGATCTAAAACACCAAATATAGCCTTGACCGATTGTACATATATACTTTACCTTGCGATTTGAAATCCCGAAATTGCTAATTCCCTTAGGTATCTGTCGAAATCACCTAGACACATGTTAGATTAATTTCTAACATTAAATCATAATAAATGGCCCTTGGCCGAATACTTGTGGCTTACCTTAGATCTTTGAAATTCCGAAGCTCTCCTCATAGTCGACTATAAACAATTCCCGAAAGATCCTATGTAGTTTCGGCAACCAAGAATATTGATGAGATTAATTCTTAACTTTCGGCTAAAAGAAAGAAAAAGATGATAACTATAGATCCTTACCCCTTATATTGAAATCGGCAGCACCTTTCCTTGAATCCACAGGGCTTATTCGGCTATGGCCTAAATGTTGATCGCTTGGTTTCGGCTTTTGATGAACACTAGAGGATTTCGGTTTTACAAGGAAAGAAAAGAAAGATATAAAACTTAGAGAAATTCGGCAAGACCAGGGGATTCTGTTTTCGGCTTTGTGGAGAATTGAAAAGAAAAAAAGAAGAATAATGGCAGAGAGAATTCGGCAGAGGCTTCCAAGAAAAAGAAAATAATGCAGAATGGCCTCTCTTTTCCTCCTATTGCCGAAATTACTAGGCCAAGACTCCCTTACTTGGCCATCACTCTCATATCCTTATCACTTCGTTTAAAAATTAATAGAAATAATCCTTCAATTATCCATCATTTATCCTTTATCTCCATTTATTCAAAATAAATAAAATAAATCCATATTTATCTATCTACTTAGCCGAATTTTAAAAGGAATTAAACTCCTTCCTTTAGTGCCTTAATGCCGTCCACTTTCTTCTACCTTGACGCAAAAGCAAAATAAAAACACTCCCCTTGCTGCTTACAAGCCTCGAACCTGAGACCTGCTGGAGCCTTTGGACGCAAGCTGCAGGTAACGCCCCAAGCCACTTTGCCAAGGCGCTGTTTGTGATATAATCCACCCAGAATTTCCTTTAAGCCCTCCTTAGCCAAGCGCCTTCTTGACGCAAAAAAAATAAATGCTCCTTCCTGCTTCCTTCACAACTCGAACCAAGGCCCTTATCCCCACTGCACATGGCGTCCGTTACCACTTTACCACATGATTTCTTGTGGCATTAATCCCCTAAAAATTCCTTTAAAGCCCCTTTAGCCCAGTTCCTCTTTTTGGCGCAAAAATAAAAGTCTCTAATGTTTTCCACGTTGCTCGAACCCTGGCCCGATTGCACATGTATGTGGCGTCACATGCTAGGCCCTTAAGTGGCGCCTTGTAGCCATTCTTCCAAGCCTATTTGTATGTCATTTTTCACATACATTTTCTATTAAGGCCCTTTCAACTTAGCTTCCTCTTTTAGACTTAAAATTAAATAATTTCTAAGGCACACTCCTATTTTCTAAAGTTCACAAAATTCATTATACACATTCACAACATACTCAAGCATGCTATTTCATATATTTAAGCATAAATGCATAAGCCCATTTTTAGGATATTACATTTCAATTAATCAACCTAGGGTTAGATGTTAGTCGCCTCGAGAGAGGGATTAATATAACTTAGGGAATCTTACGGATCGAGTCAAATGAACAAATCGTCTGGTTCAGAGTTAGATAACAAATGAAGTCTAGGTAGATTCTTCCTTAGATGTCGTTTTAATCAATTGGTTTCTTTCAAGTTATTTTCCCAAACTCTTTCTATTTGTCTTTGCATCTTTAGTTTAGTAGTTAATTAATTTAGATTAGATAAATAAATCCCTTTATTCTTAGGCTAGATAATAAAAAGAGAGTTTATATTAGTACTTTTGGTTCCTTTGGGATTCAACATTCCGGTCTTGCCTAAACTATACTACTGTTCGATAGGTGCGCTTGCCTCAAATCGTTGTCATAGTTTGTTTCCAGGTTCGATCATTCTCTTTATAAAATTTTAAGACTCTGACACGCGATCAAGTTTTTGGCGCCGTTGCCGGGGAACTAAAATATTAAGAACGCTCAATTTTTATTACTTTAGCCTTTTTTTATTGCAATTTTTTTATTTTTTTACTTTGCTAATTTTTCCTTTATTTACTTTTTGCAGATAATTTTAGTCTATAGAGAAGATGGCACTGAATAATTATCAATGGCAAGTCATGAGGACAATTCCTACTAAAGCAACTAGTGTCTTCAACCTCGACGCAGTCACCATGCTATCAAATCAGGTAGAGATGTTACATAAAAAATTTGATGGTTTATACGGTTCTTCGCAGGTACACCCAGAAATGCAATATGATTCGAATCTAGGAGGCGTGGCGAATTCTGAGTACCCACCATACGGATATGGCATGGGAAACGAACAAGCTCACTATACGGGTAACTATTCTAGACCTCAAAATAATTTTTATAGTGACACTTATAATGCAGGTTGGAGGTACCATCCCAATTTCTCGTGGAATGATCAAAATAGCCAAAGACCGGAACTTCCTCCAGATTTTCAACAACCACCTCACCAACAGGAAGATGAGTTGAACCTTGAAGAGATGCTGACAAAATTCATTGCAGCCTCAGAAACACGTTTCCAAAATATAGAAACAAAACTTGAGACATTGACACAGGAGCTCAAGAATCAGTTAGGGCAACTTGCCAAGCAGATCTCTGAAAGACCACAAGGAAGCCTACCGAGCAACACCGAGACTAACCCAAAAGAGCAAATTCAAGCCGTAACAGCTTATGACAATGAAAGGTTAGTGGAATCTGACCCAAGGTAAGAGCCTGTGGTAAGTGAAGGTAAGGTTGAGGTAAACTAGGATTTACCAAACCCGGTAATTATAGAATCCCAAGCTCGTGTGCCATACCCCAATGCGATAAAGAAAGACCACACAAAGGAACAATTCGGTAAGTCTCCTAAACTTCTAAAGAAATTTCATATTAACTTACCGTTTCTTGAAGCTCTTTCGCAGATACCAGATCCTAGACCTCGTGTCGATAAAGAAGAAAATCATGAGGAACGAAGGTTTTAGATCGATAAACTAGACGAATGGAAGACACACTTCAATGAGAGACTAAAAACACACGAAGCAAAAACAAGGAAAATCCACGACGAACTTAATGATGGGACAAACCAGCTTAAGATAGGAGATCAGGTACTCAAAATCTCCCCAGATGGAACAGTCGAGGTAACTAGTCCTAAAAACAACACCTTTAAGGTAAACACTACTCGACTTAAACTCTATATCCATAACCGAATTGATCACATGAGAAAGGATTTCCACCTCCTCAAACCACCATGATTGTGCGAATAACAGGTAAGTCTAGCTCAAGACTTTAAACGAGCACTTCTCGGGAGGCAACCCGAGCACTAACTCTACTAATTAGTTTCGTTTTATTTCTTTTCGTATTTAGGCGTAGGTTTCCATACCCACACGGCCTTGCACACGGCCGTGGCCGTGGCCGTGTGGGTGCCACAAGTAGGAATATGGACACGGGCTGCATCTCTATTTAAGCCCCCTTCTTCTTTTCCTTTTCCCGATATCTTTCTTCTTTCATTTTCCATTATTTCCTTTTATTTTTATTTTTATTTTCTTTATTATCTTCTTCTTATTCTTCATGCCATTTAGATTTAGCTTAGGAAACAAAAAAATCAGAACGGTTGCTTCGAGGATTCAATTTCAAACGGTTCGAGACGCTTCCCCATGTTCACCTCCAATCCTATCCGATTTCCTTTCATTGACTTCATCCAAAATTTAAGAAGTTTCACTTCTCTCCCCATCTTATGATTTTATGATTATTTTGATATTATTTATCTTTGTACATTGAGGGTAATGTACATCTTAAGTGTGGGGGGGTTAACTATAGTATTATTTGAAAATCCCTGAATTATGCCTTGTTCTAAAGTAACTTTCTTATATTGTGATTAGAATGAAATTTCTCTGATTTATGATTTTTATTGATATGTTTTGGATTAAGTCTTTGATAATTATGCATTGATGATTAAATTTGAAGGATACTAGAGAATCAAGCATGATAAGTATATTTTTTAGAATAAAATTTTTTTTAGGTTGTCTACCTGAATCTGAATGTTACCTTGAAGTTTGAAATTTACGAGGTTGATATCAAAAACCCATAATTTTTGTGAGATTTTGAGCCTTTTAGAGCATACATCCTTTATTGCTCACTTTTTATTATGAGTGTGTCAACATTGATTTGTTATTCTAGAACTTGCATCAATTATACATGTCGAGATCACACCTTTGATTTGATATACAGAATTGATAAAGGCACCTAGGATTTAACCCACTTACTCTACTAAAAGCCTACCTTCATAATTAACCCCTAGTGAACCCCGTTGATCCTAATAACCCTTTTTATTGACTCACCCACTAATATTAACCCAAAACCCTTTGTATTTGTTATCACCATTCCTTTTGACTACCCTTATGTCGAGATTTTATTTGATCAGTTGCCTGACTATGATCTTTATTTCAAGTAGTCGAATTTATCCTTTATTATATATTTGACTTGTTCTTAGAAAAAAAAAACGAAGTATATTCATTATTAGTTCCATAATTAAGTGAGCTTACATGTTTAAATTTCAAACCTTGAAGAAAAAGCTCGTTTCAATTGATATAATTATTTAGGAGTAGTCATATTTCTAGTTAGGTAATTTGTCAGGTCAATCTCGATTCTAACCTTCTAATTCAGCCTATATCCATACCCTTGAACCTAAGCCTCGTTACAACCCTGTAAAGACCTTTTGATTTGTGTATCATCTCATATTACAGTGGTGGAGATTTGATTTTCATGCAAGCTTATGGGATTAACTTCTCATGTTCGACTTTTGAGTGCTTAATTTTGAACCTTAAACACTTTGAGCGATTTGAGTGAATCTTTTGAGAGGATGTCAACTCTTGTCAATTTTGAATTAGAGGTAATTATTCAAGTAAGGGGAAACACCTATGTTTTCATACTATAAAAACTATGACTTTGATTGTTTGAATCTTTAGGACTCTTTGAGTTGAATTATCCATGTATAAATTACCTTTGAATTATGATGAAACATTATTGATGAATATTATGAATCATGGAAGTTCATTTTAATTGTGAGCTGAGAATTTTGCTTGAGGACAAGTAAAAGCTTAAGTGTGGGGTATTTGATATACCGTAAAAGTAACATATTTTAATCCCACATTTAGCATACTTCTGGATGATTTATCCCTTGATTTATGTAAAAATGTGCTCTTAATCCTTTCTTTTCATGTTTTATACTCAGGAAAGCACCCGAGGATGAAAAGAACAAGAAACGGGCTTAAAACGAACCAAATTGAGCCAAAATAGAAATCGACACAGCCTGGGCCCTAGCTACACGGCCGTGCCCCATTCAACAGGTTCGAACACGGCCTAGCCACGATTCACACGGGCGTATGCCATGGGCGTGTCCTTGCCGCGGCCAAGAGGAGTTTTACTCAGAATAGGATACTTGGAGGCAAAGAAACACATTCCAAAGCCTATTCAAACACTCTAGGAGGAATTCTACTCGAATTAGGATACTTAGGGGCCAAGTAAGGCATCTCAAAGCTTATATAAACACCCTAGGGGGCAACTTAAGCGGAGAGTTCGGCAGAAGTCAGAATCCACAACTTTAGTCAGGGGGCGGTTAGCTAGGCCAAGGAGCCGAGCCAGAAATGTCAGATTTGTGGAGAATCACTCGAAGATAGCCAGTTGATCCATCTCAAGAAGCCGGAATTATACTCAAGATGGAGGATCTCTCCTTCAATTCCTTCAGGGGGTTTTAGGGATTTCTTATGTTTTGTTTTATCTTTTCTTTTAAGATGTTTTCTTTTATTGTTATGAACTAAACCCTCAGATACCTGAGGGGAATGAAACCTAAGATGAATCTTGTTATCGTTTGCTGAACTATATGATAAATATTTAATTTGTTCTTAATTATATGTTCTTAATTCTTGTGTTAATATTTCCGGGATATTAATTCAAGTATGATGTGCTTAGGTGGAGGAGCAAAAGTCCCTGCCTAAGAGTAGATCTAGCATAATTAAGCGGAGTTGATCGTGCGCCTAGAGATAGGGTGACGAGATTTTGCCGGATTAGGTTGAAACCTAATATGGGAGTTCATAGATCGAGTTAATGCAATTCTAGGGGTTTTAATTAGAAAGAGATTTCAATTAATCAACCTAGGGTTAGATGTCGAGAGAGGGATTAATATAACTTAGGGAATCTTACGGATTGAGTCAAATGAACAAATCGTCTGGTTCAGAGTTAGATAACAAGTGAAGTCTAGGTGGATTCTTCCTTGGGTGTCGTTTTAATCAATTGGCTTCTCTCAAGTTATTTTCCCAAACTTTTTCTCTTTGTCTTTGCATCTTTAGTTTAGTAGTTAATTAATTTAGATTAGATAAATAAATCCCTTTATTTTTAGGCTAGATAATAAAAAGAGAGTTAGTATTAGTACTTTTGGTTCCTTTGGGATTCGACATTTCGGTCTTGCCTAAACTATACTACTGTTCGATAGGTGCGCTTGCCTCAAATCGTTGTCATAGTTAGTTTCCAGGTTCGATCATTCTCTTTATAAATTTTTAAGACTCTGACGCGCGATCAATAGCATTCATACCTGAAATCAATCAAATTTAATCATAATGTTCCTTATGTGAGCCATTGGGGCCCATAATATATATTGAGACTTAATCGGGAACTTAGAAATTTTTTTGAAAATATTTAAAATTTTTCAACACTGCAGGAGTCACACGACTGTGTGGCCAGACCGTGTGGTTCACACAATACTCATGAAGCTATATTCATCAATTCACAAGGTGAATAAATTCATAACATTACTTATATATATTATCTCTAGCTTAGTAAAATTTTAAATAATTTTAACCCTTTCAAGTTTCTTTATTTTCATTTGTATTTCTTTACTTTTCACACTCATTCCAATGCATGACACACAAGTCATAATTATATCACCATTTGACCAATAGCTTGGCATTTGCCTAAGTATCAAGCAACAACATTGGTTAGCATACTTGCATATATTACAAATAAATTCAACATTGATGAACTTATTTTCTCTACAAGTTACACTTTAGTTTATTACTCATTACAACATACACAATTTCCTTATAACAACATATTAAGATAATCACATATTTACATGTCATGATACATATCATTCTTTTGTCGTTTCTTTATAAACATATATCATTCATTTCATTATATCAATATTTCATGTACCATTATTTCCATATATTTCAAGTATATATCGGTAATAATTCATTTCAAACTCATGTTATCTCATATCAAAACTTTACCCATTGAATCATTTAAATATCAATGGGTACACTTATTTCATATCAATATCAATAATAACCATAAGTCTTCCAATATTAATTTCATATGTCACTTACCAATCTTTGTCAAATTAGAGAACGTCATACGGATTTGAGTACATCGTTTTCTTTATGCCATAGTCCAACTATAGTCTTGTACATATATTGTCATAGCCCTGCCATGGTATTGCACTTTAACATGGTGTCATAGTCCAGCTATGATCTTGCACTTTATTACGATGCCATAGCCTAGCTATGGTCTTACACGTATACTGATAAACCGTAAAAGTAACAGATTTTAATCCCACATTTAGTACGCTTTTGGATTATTTAAGCCTTGAGTTGTGTAATTTGGTGCTCTTAATCCTTTGTTTTCATGTTTTATACTCAGAAGAGCACCGGAGGATGAAAAGAACGAGAAACAGGCCCAAAACGGAGTAAATGGGCCATATCACGAAGTCCACACGGTCGTGCCCCATTCAATAGTCTCGAACACGGCCTGGCCACGACTTACACGGGCGTGTGCCATGAGCGTGTCCCTGCTGCGGCCAAGAGGAGTTTTACTCAGAATAGGATACTTGGAGGCAAAGAAACACATTCCAAAGTCTATATAAACACCCAAATAGGAATCCTATTCGGATTAGGATACTTGGAGGCCAAGTAAGACATCTCAAATTCTATATAAACATCCTAGGGGGCAACTTAAGCGGGGAGTTCGGCAGAAGCCTTCTGCCAGGGCTTTTGTCGGGGGAACCCAAGGCTTTAGTCAGGGGGCGTCCAGCTAGGCCAAAGAAGGCAGATTTGTGGGGAATTACTCGAAGGTAGCCAGTTGATTCATCTCAAGAAGCCGGAATCATACTCAAGACGGAGGATTTCTCCTTCAATTTCTTCAGGGGGTTTTAAGGATTTCTTATATTTTGTTTTATCTTTTCTTTTGAGATGTCTTCTTTTATTGTTATGAACTAAACCCTGAAATACCTGAGGGGGATGAAACCTAAGATGAATCTTGTTATCGTTTGCTGAACTATATGATAAATATTTGACTTGTTCTTAATTATGTGTTCTTAATTCTTATGTTGATATTTCCGGGATATTAATTCAAGTATGATGTGCTTAGGTGGAGGAGCAAAAGTCCCTGCCTAAGAGTAGATCTAGCATAACTAAGCGGAGTTGATCGCGCGCCTAGAGATAGGGTGACGAGATTTTGCCGGATTAGGGTGAAACCTAATATGGGAGTCTATAGATCAAGTTAATGCAGTTCTAGGGGTTTTAATTAGAAAGAGATTTCAATTAATCAACCTAGGGTTAGACGTTATTCGCTTCGAGAGAGGGTTTAATATACATTAGGGAATCTTACGGATCAAGTCAAATGAATAAATCGTCTGGTTCAGAGTTAGATAACAAGTGAAGTCTAGGTGGATTCTTCCTTGGGTGTCGTCTTAATCAATTTGTTTTTCCTCAAGTTATTTTCCCAAATTCTTTCTCTTTGTCATTGCATCTTTAGTTTAGTAGTTAGTTAATATAGATTAGATAAACAATCCCTTAATTCTTAAGCTAAATAATAAAAAGAGAGTTGGTATTGGTACTTTTGGTTCCTTTGGGTTCGACATTCCTGTCTTGCCTAAGCTATACTACTGTTCGATAGGTGCGCTTGCCTCAGAAATCATTGTCAGAGTTAGTTCCTAGGTTCGATCATTCCTTTTATAATTTTTAAGACTCGACAGACACGATCAAGTTTTTGGCGCCGTTGCCGGGGAACTAAAATATTAAGAAAGCTTAATTTTATTACTTTAGCCATTTTATTTTTTTCAATTTACTTTTATTTTTTAGTCTATTTTTATTTTTGCTAATTTCTTTCTTTCACTCCTTTCAGGTACCTCTGGTTTATGACTAGAAGGAACCCGATAAAACCCCTACTTTACGAAAGTGATATTGAAGGTACTGTTCGCAAAAATCGCAGAGAGACAAGGCAAAGCTTAAACTACATAGAAGAAGAGCAAGAAGCCGAAATTAATACTACAGAAGAGATGGCAGAGAATAATCTGCCACCTCCAGAGATGGCCGAACATCATGCTACACGCACTATGTATGATTATGCTAAATCTCGTTCAACAGGAACCGAGTCTAGTATTGTTAGGCCTATTTTTGCTGCAAATAATTTTGAACTGAAATCTAACACTATACAGATGATACAACAGTTTGTTTAGTTTGATGGTTTGCAG
Organism: Gossypium australe; assembly: GCA_005393395.2. Lineage (NCBI taxonomy): Eukaryota > Viridiplantae > Streptophyta > Magnoliopsida > Malvales > Malvaceae > Gossypium > Gossypium australe. The sequence continues at coordinate 31,292,232 of CM016626.1, forward strand.
GATGAAGATCCTATCACACACTTAGCGAATTTTCTAGAATTCTGTGATACCTTCAAGATAAATGTCGTTTCTGATGATGCCATCCGTCTTCGTTATTTCCTTTTTCTTTGAGGAATAAAGCCAAACAGTGGTTACACTCTCTTCCACGAGGATCAATCACTACATGGGATCAAATGACCGAGAAATTTTTATTAAAATATTTTTCATCGGCCAAAACGGCCAAGTTGAGGAATGATATCTCTTCTTTTGTGCAGGTGGATTCAGAGACACTTTATGATGCATGGGAGAGATACAAAGATTTGTTAAGGAGGTGCCCACACCACGGATTACCTTTGTAGCTACAGGTCCAAACTTTTTACAATGGTGTGAACCCTTCAACATGGCAACTAATCGATTCAGCTGCAGGCGGAACCCTGAACAGCAAAACTCCTGAAGCAGCCTACGAGTTTATAGAGGAGATGTCACTGAATAACTATCAGTGGCAAGTTACAAGGATAAGGCCAGCCAAAGCAGTCGGAGTTTTTAACATTGATGCAGTAATTGCGCTATCAAATCAGGTAGAATTGCTACATAAAAAATTTGATAGTTTCTATGGTTCTTCGCAGGCACATCCAGTAATGCAGTGCGACGCAAGTGAAGGAGTGGCGAATCCTGAGTACCCACCCTACGGATAGGGCATGGAAAGCGAGCAAATGAACTATATGGGTAATAATTTTCGATCTAACAATAACTCTTATAGTAATACTTATAATCCAGGTTGGAAGAACTACCCCAATTTCTCATGGGGCGGTCAAAGAAATCAAAGACAAAAATCTTCCCGAAACTTCCAACAACAGCCCTACCCACAGGAAAAGGAGCCAAACTTTGAAGAGGTGCTAACAAACTTTATAATAACCTCAGAAACACGTTTCTAAAAAGTAGAAGAAAAACTTGAGGCATTGGCACAAGAGTTCAGGAATCAGATCGGTCAACTTACGAGGTTAGTTTCTGAAATGCAATCAGAAAGCTTACCTAGGGAAAAAGAGCAGGTCCAGGCAGTGACACTAAGAAGTGGAAAGGAGTTAATCAAAACAAAGAAAGAGGTACCACATGAAATCGACAAGGCAAAGATAACTCTATCCCGTGAGGAAATAAAACCAACAATCCCGTATTCAGCAAAGTTGAAGAAAGATCACCTAGACACACAATATGGTAAATTTCTTGAACTTTTCAAACAGCTACATATTAACTTACCTTTTGTTGAAGCTATTTCGCAGATGCCAACATATGCAAAATTTTTAAAGGAGCTTCTAACAAATAAAAGGAAGTTCGAGGAAATTTCAACAGTGGAACTTAATGAAGAATGCTCAGTTATCATTCAAAACAAACTGCCAACCAAATTGAAAGATTCAGGAAGTTTTACTATACCCTGTTTAATTGGTAGTTTGAGCATAGAAAAAGCATTAGCTGATTTAGGTGCCAGCATTAATTTAATGCCTTATAAAATGTTTACGCAACTTGGTCTCGGGGAACCAATGCCCACTAGGATGAGTATTCAGTTAGCTGATAGATCTATTAAGTATCCTAGGGGAATTGTTGAAGATGTTCTGGTAAAAGTAGATAAATTTATATTTCCCGTTGATTTTGTTGTGCTTGACATGAATGAGGACGTAGAGGTACCTTTAATTTTGGGACGAACCTTTCTAGCTACTTCTAGGGCTGTCATTAATGTTGGTGATGGTAAACTCGCACTAAGGGTCGGAGATGAAGAAATTGTGTTCCAAATTCATGATGCCATGCGATATTATAGAGAACAAGATGATTCTTGTTACTTTGTTGATGCCACAGATCACATTTTTCAAGAATCTTTGCAGGAAATCATGTACAGTGACACGATGGAACTGTGTCTTTCATAAGGTGAGGGGAAAGATGACGATATCGATGAAGTGAATCCCAATACATCATCCTCTAGATAGACAGAAATAGAGGACATTAAGATCAATGACGAACTAAAACAAAAACCCTCTATTGATGAGCCACCCAAGTTAGAACTGAAACAATTGCCAAAACATTTGGAATACGCATTCCTCGGGGAAAATTCTACACTTCCGGTAATCATCTCTTTAGAACTAGGATCCAAGGAGAAAGAAAATTTGCTAAAGGTACTAAAGAAGCACAAAAAGGCCATAACATGGAAAATGTCAGACATTAAAGGAATAAGCCCATCATTCTGCACCCACAAAATTTTAATGGAAGATGAGTATAAACCTTGTGTGCAACCTCAGAGACGTTTGAACCCCAATGTGAAAGAAGTTGTCAAAGCTGAGGTAATTAAACTCCTAGATGCAGAAATAATTTATCCTATTTCTGATAGCACCTGGGTAAGTCCTGTGCAGGTAGTTCCAAAGAAATGAGGCATGACTGTTGTAGCCAACGAAAAGAATGAATTGATTCCTACAAGGACAGTCACATATTGGAGAGTCTGCATTGACTATAGGAAGCTGAATGATGCAACCAGAAAAGATCACTTCCCTTTACCCTTTATTGATGAGATGTTAGATAGGCTGTCTGGGCATATGTACTACTGCTTCTTAGACGACTCTCCGGCTACTTCCAAATCCCCATAGCTCCTGAAGATCAAGAAAATACAACATTTACATGTCCATACGGTATATTTTCTTATCGTAGAATGCCTTTTGGATTATGTAATGCTCATGCTACTTTTCAGCGCTGCATGCTAACCATCTTTGATGAACTTGTGGAAGATATTATGGAGGTATTTATGGACGACTTCTCGGTATTCGGTAACTCTTTCCACCTTTGTCTTAAAAATTTAGAACGAGTTCTAATAAGATGTGAGGAAACGAATCTTGTCTTGAATTGGGAAAATGTCACTTTATGGTTAGAGAGGGGATTGTGTTAGGGCATAAGATTTCTAGTAAAGAGATTGAGGTAGATAAAGCTAAGATTGAAACTATAGAAAAATTACCTCCTCCTAGTTTAGTTAAGGCTATTAGAAGCTTTTTAGGACATGTTGGATTTTACAGAAGATTCATTAAAGATTTCTCTAAAATAGCTAAGCCTTTAACGAGATTACTAGAAAAAGATGTTCCTTTTAATTTTGATCAGGAGTGTTTAGATGCATTCAATATCCTCAAAGATAAACTAATAAATGCTCCGATTATAATTGCACTTGATTGGAATCTACCTTTTGAACTAATGTGTGATGCGAGTGATTTTGCAGTAGGTGCAGTTTTGGGACAACGAAGACACAAGCATTTTCAGCCAATTTACTATGCTAGCAGAACATTGACACCTGCACAAGAAAACTACACCACCACAGAGAAAGAATTGCTAGCTGTAGTTTTTGCCTTTGACAAATTTAGACAGTATCTGATACTATCTAAAGTTGTCATTTACACCAACCATTCAGCTCTTCGTTACCTCTTAACCAAACCTGATGCAAAACCTTGACTCATACGATGGATCTTACTCTTACAGGAATTTGATTTGGAAATACAGGATAAAAAGGGAGCTGAAAACCTTGCAGCAGATCACCTCTCCAGGCTTGAGAACCCACATATCGAAAAGCTCGACGAAAGTGAGATAAACGAAAGTGGGATTTCTTATGTTTTGTTTTATCTTTTCTTTTGAGATGTATTCTATTATTATTATGAACTACACCCTCAGATACCTGAGGAGGATGAAACCTAAGATGAATCTTGTTACCGTTTGTTGAACTATATGATAAATATTTGACTTGTTCTTAATTATGTGTTCTTAATTCTTGTGTTGATATTCCCGGAATATTAATTCAAGTGTGATGTGCTTAGGTGGAGGAGTAAAAGTCCCTGCCTAAGAGTAGATCTAGCATAATTAAGCGGAGTTGACCGCACGCCTAGAGATAGGGTGATGAGATTTTGTCGGATTAGGGTGAAACCTAATATGGGAGTCCATAGATCGAGTTAATGCAATTCTAGGGGTTTTAATTAGAAAGAGATTTCAATTAATCAACCTAGGGTTAGACGTTAGTCGCCTCGAGAGAGGGATTAATATAACTTAGGGAATCTTATAGATCAAGTCAAATGAATAAATCGTCTGGTTCAGAGTTAGATAACAAGTGAAGTCTAGGTGGATTCTTCTTTGGGTGTCGTCTTAATCAATTGGTTTTTCCTAAAAGTTATTCTCCAAATTCATTCTTCTTTGTCTTAGAGTCTTTAGTTTAGTAGTTAGTTAATTTTAGTTTAGATAAACAATTCCCTTAATTCTTAGGCTAAATAATAAAAAGAGAGTTAGTATTAGTACTTTTGGTTCCTTTGGGTTCGACAATCCGGTCTTGCCTTAACTATACTATTGTTCGATAGGTGCGCTTGCCTCAAATCGTTGTCATAGTTAGTTTCCAGGTTTGATCATTCTTTATATAAATTTTAAGACTTTGACATCGCATAAAACAATGATCAAGTTTTTGGCGCCGTTGCCGGGGAACTGAAATATTAAGAACGCTTAATTTTTATTACTTTAGCCATATTTATTTTATTTTTGAAATTTACTTTTATTTTTAAATTTTCTAAATTTTCTTCCTTTTTTTCCTTTCAGGTACCTCTAGTTTATGACTAGAAGGAACCTGACAGGACCCCTACTTTACGACAGTGATATTGAAGGTACCGTTTGCAGAAATCGCAGAGAGATAAGGCGAAGCTTAAACTACATAGAAGAAGAGCAAGAAGCTGAGATTAATACTACCGAAGAGATGGCTGAGAATAATCCGCTACCTCCAGAGGCGCCAGAACATCATGCTTCTCGAACTATGTATGATTATTCTAAACCTAGTTTAACAGGAACTGAGTCAAGTATTGTTAGGCCTACTATTGCTGCAAATAATTTTGAACTGAAACCTAACTCTATACAGATGATACAATAGTTTGTTCAGTTTGTTGGTTTGCAGGATGATGATCCTAACACACACCTAGCAAATTTTGTAGAATTCTGTGTTACCTTCAAAATAAATAGCGTTTCTAATGATGCCATCCGTCTTCGGTTATTTCCCTTTTCTTTGAGAAATAAAGCCAAACATTGGTTGTATTCCCTTCCACGAGGGTCAATCACTACATGGGATCAAATGACCGAAAATTCTTATTAAAATATTTTCCGTCGGCCAAAACGGCCAAGTTGAGGAATGATATCTCTTCTTTTGTGCAGATGGATTTAGAGACACTTTACGATGCATGGGAGAGATACAAAGATTTGTTGAGGAGGTGGCCACACCACGGATTACCTTTGTGGCTACAGGTCTAAACATTTTACAATGGTGTGAACCCTTCAACACGGCAACTAATCGATTCAGCCGTCGGCAGAACCCTGAACAACAAAACTCCTGAAGTGGCCTACGAGTTTATAGAGGAGATGTCATTGAATAACTATCAGTGGCAAGTTATAAGGACAAGGCCAGCCAAAGTAGCCGGAGTTTTTAACCTCGACGCAGTAACTGCGTTATCAAATCAGGTAGAGTTGTTACATAAAAAATTTGATGGCGTGTATGGTTCTTCGCAGGCACATCCAGTTATGCAGTGCGACGCAAGTGAAAGAGTGGCGAATCGTGAGTACCCACCTTACGGACAGGGCATGGAGAGCGAACAAATGTACTATATGGGTAACAATTTCCGATCTAACAATAACCCTTATAATAATACTTATAATCCAGGTTGGAAGAACCACCCCAATTTCTCATGGGGTGGCCAAGGAATGCAAAGACAAGAACCATCCCAAAACTTCCAACAATAGCCCTACCCACAGGAAAAGAAGCCAAACCTTGAGGAGATGCTGACAAAATTCATGGCAGCCACAGAAACAGTTTTCAGAATACTGAGACATCCTTTAAAAATCAAATTGAAAAATCGACACAGGAGCTCAAGGATCAAATTGGGCAACTTACTAAGATAGTTTTTGAAATACAATCAGAAAGCTTACCCAGAGAAAAAGAGCAGGTAAAGGCAGTGACGCTAAGAAGTGGAAGGGAGTTAGTCGAAACAAAGAAAAAGATTCCACATGAAACCGATAAGGCAAGGGCAACCCTGACCTATGAGGAAAATAAACCAACGATCCCATATTCAACAAAGTTGAAGAAAGACCGCTTAGACGCACAATATGGTAAATTTCTTGAACTTTTCAAATAGCTACATATTAACTGTAACACCCCAAACCCGGCCCACAGGCCTTGACCGGATCTGGTATGTCACGGAGTAAAAACGCTTTGGAAGGTTTTCGAATTTAAAATGGAAATTTTCAATTTGTTGGGGTAATAAAATGGTGTTTGCAAAAACTCAAGTGGATTGATTTGATAAATAGATTGAGTTGAAAACCCTTTCTTCCTTTGAAACCATTTAATCATTTAAAATTTTAAAACATTGGAGTTATCGATAACTTAGAAAATTTTGTTACCCGATGGTAACATTTTTGAAAACGCATACGAGTACTTATTTTAAAAAGAAACGTTACTTTTAACCGATTTGCTTAACAGTTCATAAGTTCATCAGTTATATAATAAAGTAAAAATAACTACCTAAACATCCAAAATAATAAGCGGCCATATTACAACCCAATCGAATTTTAGTAAGTAATAAACTTAGAGCGGGGCAAAATAAAATTTCAAGTCCACAAAACAAACATGGCCGCCTCGAGCTCTCCCCGGCTCCGTCTCCGCGATCTACTCACCTGCAAGATGATATGGGAAGGGGTGAGTCACCAAGACTCAGTGTGTAAATCCCCAATCCGAAATTACCACTCATACACAAGATATTAAAATGACATGCAATTATGCAACCCAACCTAGCCGACCATGCTCCTTTTTCTACCTCGTGTGGTACCAAACCACTGGTGGTACCAAACCACTGGTGACTTAAAGTCACGGTATCCGTCAATACTTGTGGTACCAAACCACTGGTGACTTAAAGTCACGATATCCGTCAATACGTGTGGTACCAAACCACTGGTGGTGCCAAACCACTGGTGACCCGAGGTCACAATCAAATGATGGGGCCAACCCATCGTGTGATACCAAATCACTGGCGTCAATCCCGTATCTCAAATGTGGGGCCAACCCACGGTGGAATTAATCCACAGGGACGAGACGCTATGAGGTGCCAAACCTCTGGAGGTGCCAAACCTCTGGTGACCGTAGTCACGAAATGTGGTACCAAACCACTGGTGTCCGTCGACACGATTATTACTCCCTCTCATCAATCCCACCATCATCATGCTCACATAACAAGTATCATCATCCCATATATCATGCATTTGTATATAGCATAACATTTAACAGCATATGATGGCATACACAACATATATCGTAGATCGAGTAATAGGGGACTTACCCGAAAACCAAGCTTATGCCCACTAGGCAAAGTTACCACGTGAGAGGTTATAAATATCATTAAATAACAATTTATACTAATAAAGTGTGTAAGAGCTTACACACCTATTTAATCGGAGGTCTAAGGAGAAATCGCAAATCTATCCGATATCACAAAAGTCTCGAACTGTATCCCGTATTGCACCTATATTCGGCCACTGTAAGTTATTATTATTAAAGGGGTCTTACTTGATTAACTAACAATTCCAAAGGATCGGTCATATCATAACAAAATAGGGCCTTAGGCCGAACCTTTATTAACACGGACCAACGTGATTGAAATCCCGAAAACTTCTAATTTCTTAGCCGATTTGCCCCCTAAAATCATAGTACAAAATTCGGTTATCACTCAAATGCCACACTTGGTCCATAGCCGAATATAAACAACTACTTACCAAAGGAATTTGAAATCTTGGGAAGCCCCTCCTATTCTTTGAAACTTGAAGAGTAAGTTCTCGAAAGGCTCCTCTAGCTCCTTGGTGGCGGCTACACACGACGTACGCTAAAACAAAGACCCTTCGAAAATACCTTTCTTTAAGGGGAAAATTCGACCAAGTAGCCCAAAAGAAGAAAGAGGTTTAAAGGACTTTGGTACGTGTGGTCTAGGAAGGATTCGGCCAAGCTTTGTAAAAAGAAAGGATTGAATTGTTGGCTAGTTCAAAAGAAATCAAGGAGAGAAAAAGGAAAATTTTCGGCACCTTCTTGCTCTACTTAAAACCGCCAATGGTAGCCCCCAAAGTAAGCCTCATTCAGCCATAATCAAATACAAGGAAGAACACTCGGTCAGAACTTGTAGAAAAGATAGAATGGTTGTTTACTTCAAAAGACAACAAGGAGAGAAAGAAGAAGCAAAACTTTGGCACACTCTTGCAAGACTCAAAACCGAAAGTTGAAGCCCCTAGGAATTGCTACATATTTGGCGTGCTCTCTTTTGCCAATAACAAGGCCGGCCAACACTTCCATCTTTGTTAATTTCAATCCCCCACAATATGCATTATTTCCCATCCTTTTGAAATAGAGTGCCACACATTTAATTAATGTTCCCATAATATGCTCTCTATTTTCAACAAATAAAATAAAGAAAGAATTTAACCCATGCTTCCAAATAAAATAAGATAACCATAATATATTAACACCCAACCAGCATTTGTATGCCTTTTTAAATGCCCATGCACAGACCATTTGCATTCTGTCGGCCAAAAGGAAAAACAAAAATAAAAATTCCTCCAGTGCTGCCCCCAGGTCTCGAACCTGAGACCCGGGGAAGAAACTCCCACACCTCAGCCACTTTTGCCGTGGCGCATTTCATAACATAATCTGTCAAAACTTTCTTTTAACCTTTGCTTCGCTGGTCCCTTATGCGCTAACGCTAAAACAAAATAATTTGCGCTTCCTTCAAGGCTCGAACACGAGACCTCTAAGTCGTAGTCCTTCCATAGCGCCTCTAGCCACTCGGCCCAGGCGTTTATTTGTGACATGCGCTTGTCACTATTTCTTTTAAACACTCCCTCACTTCAACGCTAGAACAAAAATAAAACCTGCTCATGCGCTACCCCTGGGATTCGAACGCGCGACCTCCGTCCCGCAGCCCTCTAGCAGCGCCCTTAGCCACTTGGCCAAGGCGTTCATTTGTGCTATAGGCTCGCCTATTTTATTCTTAAACCCTTCTCATCAAGTTCTCCTTCACGCCAAAATAAAACTTCCTCCACGCGATTCGAACCCTTGCCTTGCCGCATCTTCTAGCTTTCTGGTAGCGCCCTAACCACTCCGCGAGCCATCCCCTTGTGTCATGATTTGCCCCTAAATATGTATAAGGCTTCCTCACTTACCTTCTTCCTTCTCTAGCACTTAAAGAACTTTTTGACCCTAAACCCGACCTAACTCGGGATTTTGACTAAATCATAATATATGCATTTATTCAGGAAAACACACAATAAATAATTGTATGGCAAACAACCCCTAAGGCAGGATGTTACAGTTCTACCCCCCTTAAAATAATTTTGCCCCCGAAATTACCTGGGTCAGAAGAGTTGGGGGTATTGCTGCCGCATCACATCATCGGGCTCCCACGTCGCTTCCTCCACACCATGATTCCGCCATAGGACCTTTACTAAAGGAACTGAATTCCTACACAAAACTTTTACAGCCCGATCTAGGATCTGCACAGGCTCCTCTTCCACCGTCAAATCTGGACTCACCTCAACTTCCTCAACTGCCAAGGCGTGTGATGGATCAGAACGATAGCGTCTAAGCATGGAGACATGGAACACATCGTGAATCTGCCTCAGTTCTGCTGGCAACTCTAGCTGATAGGCTACTGGTCCCACTCGTCTCAACACCTTAAACGGTCCAATGAACCTTGGACTTAACTTGCCCTTTTTCCCAAATCTTAACACTTTCTTCCATGACGAGATCTTCAGAAAAACTTCGTCTCCCACGGCAAACTCTATGTCCCTCCGCTTGAGATCGGCATATGACTTTTGCCTATCCGAGGCTTCTTTCAACTGAGCTTGGATCTTTTTCACATTATCCTCAGTTTCTGCAACCAATTCCGGTCCTAACATCCGTCGCTCACCCAACTCTGTCCAGCAAGTAGGTGTGCGACACCTCCTACCATACAACGCTTCATATGGTGCCATCTTAATGCTTGCCTGATAACTATTGTTGTATGCGAACTCAGCTAATGGCAAAAACTCTTCCCAACTACCTCTGAAGTCCAAAACGCAGCCTCTTAACATGTCCTCTAAAATCTGAATAACCCTTTCCGACTGCCCGTCAGACTGTGGATGGAATGCTGTACTGAAATCCAAGCGTGTACCCAAAGCCTGATGTAGTGCTCTCCAAAACTTCGACGTAAATCTGGGGTCTCTGTCTGAGATGATCGACACTGGCACACCGTGCAATCTTACTATCTCAGCTACATACAACTTAGCTAACTTTTGAAGCGAGTAATCCACCCTTACCGGTATGAAGTGAGCCGACTTGGTCAGACGGTCCACAATCACCCAAACTGCGTCCTTCTTGCTGGGCGTGAGGGGTAGCCCACTGACGAAGTCCATAGTAATCCTCTCCCATTTCCACTGAGGAATCTTCGCTAGTTGAAGTAACCCAGATGGCAACTGATGTTCAGCCTTTACTCGCTGACACGTGAGACACCTTCCCACGAATTCTGTTATCTCACGCTTCAATCCTGGCCACCAGAACTGCTTCCGTAAATCTCCATACATCTTGCTACCTCCAGGATGCATAGCGTATGGGCTACTATGTGCATCCTGAAGAATTCTTTGCCTCAAGCCCACATCATTCGGCATGCAAGGCCGCCCATGAAAACACAACACACCATCACCAGTCAAACTATACCCTTCCAAACCACTATCTTGAACTTGCAACCTCCGCGCGTTTAAACTGTCATCCCCTAATTGCTTTTCCTTAATCTCCTCGATCCAAGTTGGCTTAACTTGCAACTCTGCCAAAAGACTTCCATCGTCGTATAGACTGAGACGAGCAAACATCGCCCTTAAGTCTGTCACGACCTTTCGGCTCAATGCATCGGCCACCACGTTAGCCTTGCCTGGATGGTACTCAATTGAACAGTCGTAGTCCTTCAACAGTTCAATCCATCAGCGCTGTCTCAAATTTAAGTCCTTCTGAGTCAAGAGATACCTCAAACTTTTATGATCCGTGTAGACTATCGATTTCTCCCCATACAAGTAATGCCTCCATATTTTCAAAGCGAAGACTACTGCCGCTAACTCCAAGTCGTGAGTCGGATAGTTAACCTCATGCGGTCTTAGCTGACGGGATGCATAGGCCACTACCTTCCCTTCCTGCATCAATACACATCCCAAACCAGTATGGGACGCATCACAATAAACCGTGAACAACTTCCCTGCCTCAGGCTGCACCAAAACTGGAGCTTCCGTCAGAATCTTCCTTAGCTTATCAAAACTTTCTTGCTGTTTCTCTGACCAAACGAATGAGACTCCTTTCCTTAATAACTTAGTCAACGGCGCTGCGATTAAAGAGAATCCTTCCAAAAATCTTCGATAATACCCGACCAGACCCAGAAAACTTCAAATTTCTGCCACTGACCTAGGTGGTTTCCAATTCAACACCGCTTCAACCTTGCGAGGGTCCACTCTAATCCCTTCGGCTGACACCACGTGCCCCAAGAAAGTCACCTCCCTAAGCCAAAATTCACACTTACTGAATTTAGCATACAACTGCTCCTCCCTCAGTACTTGTAGAACTATACGCAAATGCCTATCATGCTCCTCCTCCGTCTTTGAGTAAACCAATATGTCGTCTATAAACACCACGACAAATTGATCTAAGTATTGCTGAAACACCCTATTCATTAAGTCCATGAACGCTGCCGGCACGTTGGTCAACCCAAACGGCATCACTAGGAACTCGTAATACCCATACCGGGTACGAAATGCCGTCTTGTGCACATCAGCCTCCTTCACCTTAAGTTGATGATAACCCGACCTAAGATCTATCTTCGAAAACACCGATGCACCCTTCAGTTGATCAAACAGGTCATCAATCCGAGGCAACGGATACTTGTTTTTGATTGTTAACTTGTTTAGCTGACGGTAGTCGATACACATCCGCATTGACCCGTCTTTCTTCTTGACAAACAGCACAGGTGCTCCCCACGGAGATATACTAGGTCGAATGAACCCTCTATCCAAGAGCTCCTGAATTTGAGCCTTCAGCTCCACCAACTCCTTTGGTGCCATTCGGTAGGGTGCTATAGACACAGGTGCTGTTCCGGGCAACAAGTCTATACCGAACTCCACTTCCCGATCTGGAGGCAGACCCGGGAGTTCTTCTGGAAACACATCAGCGAATTCCCTTACAGTTCGGACCTTCTCAACTGCTAACTCCTTAGCCTCCAAGGCACAAATTCGAACCAACAACGCCTCACAACCTTTTCTGATCATTTTCTCAGCCTTCAAGGCAGACACCACATTGGATAGATAATCTCTTCTGTTACCTATCATGACCACTTCATCACCCTTAGCCGTCTTTAGAACCATGCGCTTAGCGGCGCAATCCAACCTTGCCTGATACTTAACCAGCCAGTCCATTCCAAGAATTAGATCGAATTCCCCAAACGGCAGTTCCATCAGATCAGCCACAAACACTACCCCTTGGAGTTCTAGGGGTATATCTTTATATAGCTTGTTCACTACCACAAAGTGTCCTAGAGGGCTAATTACAGTCATCTCCCTAGAAGTAGTCTCGAAGTCTAAGTTCATAGTCTCTACCACACTACTAGCAACGTATGAATGCGTTGAACCCACATCAATTAATGCAACATAGGGAAGACCAAAAATTAGGAACGTACCGGTAATGACGTCCGGTGCGTCACCCTCCTCGCGACGCCTCGCTGCGTAGACTAAGCCAGGCTGCCTAGCTTCTGTGTTGCCTGCACCTCTGCCCTGAATTCCGCGACCTCGATTAGGACCATTTCCTCCTCTACCATTACAACGACCCCTCTGCGGTGGTCCCACATTCCTCGCTTGAGTACGGTTCTGACCCTCTGGCTGATTCCTTGCCATCTTCCGAGGACAATCCCTTACACGATGATCCAAAGACCCATATTCAAAGTAACCCCTCTCACCGGTCCAACAACTTCCCCAATGTGACTTTCCACAACGATTACACTGAGCCGGTCTCTGATTAGAAACCATGGGCCTTCCAGCCTGATTCGGCCCACTCTGCCTGGCCCTTTTTTGTGCATTATTACCCGCTCCAGATGACCCAAAACCTCTTCTCTGCTTGCTCCTATCATAATTCTGTCTCACAGACTCTCTGACCCTTTCGGCTACCTTAGCCTTCTCCACCAAAACAGCAAACTCACGCACCTGCTGTGGAGCAATCAACAACCTTAAATCATCCCTAAGTCCGTCTTCAAAACGGACGCAACGATCATGCTCAGTGGACACAACTCCCCGAGCATAGCGGCTCAGCCTCAGGAATTCTGCCTCATACTCAGATACCGACTTATTTCCTTGTACTAATCCCAGAAAAGCTTTCCTCTGAGTATCAATGTAGCTGGTGCCCACATACTTCTTTTGATAAGTAGCTTTGAAGTATTCCCAAGTAAGGTCATCTGCCGTAGCACCATCTCGAACCGTGAGCCACCACTGGTATGACTCATCTTTTAGAAGCGACACTGCTCCTTTCAGCTTCCCCTCATTTGTTAAATCGAGATCGTCCATGATCCTCTCCGTCGATTCTAACCAATATTCGGCCGTACTGGGTGCGACACCTGACACACCCCGAAATACTTCAGCTCCGTTGGATCGGAGCCGCTCAGATACAGACTTCCGAGCTCCTGTACCTCTACCGGTCTCAGCCATCATTTCTAGAACACGCAGCATAGTCTGCGATACCGACTCACCCCCCGTCTGATCCTGATGTCCAATACCAAAAGTTGGGGGTGGTGGTGGAGGTGGTATCTCATTATCCGATCCTTGGCCCGACCTAACTGGTTCTGACATGGCCATCCGGCCTCTACCGCGTCCCCGACGGCCGCGACCTCTAGAGCTCATTTCTTATAGCGCAATCTGTCTTAAAAAGTTTTATGAGTTAGCCGATGTTCCACTGATTATTAGCAAAGAATTTTATGGGCGAAGTTAAAAAGTTGTTCTTTCGATCAAACAAGTTTCAAGTCTTCTATTGTAATTCGAAGATACACATTCCCTTATTTCATCACCCTTTTTGTCCAATTCCTAACCCGGGGTATTTTCGTCATTTACCCTACAGGGGTATTTTGGTAATAAAACAATGTAAGTTTGTAAATCTTGACAAATCAAGGGAAATTCAAAATTTGTAAAACTTGGGGGTTCTTTTGAGAAATTGTTTTCCAAATTGGTAGTGTTGCAAAAACTTTGAAAATCAGGGTCATTTTGGTAATTTGCAAATTAGGGGCAATTTCGTAATTTTCCAAAATCGTGGTATTTTTGATATTTGCAAATTAAGGATTTTGGGTATGTTTGTAAAATAAGGAAAATTTTGTTAAAATTTTGGGGTAGCTTAGTAGATTTTAAAACTAGAGTTTTTATCAAAACGCGGCTAATTCCCTTTCGGGTTTTAATAATAGGGTTTAGCCCACGAACAAGTCCTCACGGTTAGGGTGAACCGGAGCTACGCACCAGGTAGGATTCCCGCGAAGAGGAGGTGAGTCACTAGGCCGCTTAAATACCAAGCTCTTCCGGATCCAATCCTAGACATGCGTACAAGGGTTACCACACCCTAACTCGGTGACTTAGTCATGGGTTTGTTTAATTAGGCAATTATAAATCTTATGCGATTGTTTGGGTAAACTAGACCTAGGGTTCATATGCTTTTCATACTATCTACGTCCCATTTCTACCCCTTTACAGATAGTCATTCACACATAGATTAGAAATACTTACACGAGCGGATCGGTGCCGGAGACTCGATGCCATGTTGTTCAGACAAAACCATTTTCATAGAGGTTCTCAAGAGCTTATCTAGGAAAACATTTTTAGGTCTTGGGCCCCCACAGCCAAGTTTTGAACCTGGCTCTGATACCAAAATTGTAACACCCCAAACCCGGCCCACAGGCCTTGACCGGATCTGGTATGTCACGGAGTAAAAACGCTTTGGAAGGTTTTCGAATTTAAAATGGAAATTTTCAATTTGTTGGGGTAATAAAATGGTGTTTGCAAAAACTCAAGTGGATTGATTTGATAAATAGATTGAGTTGAAAACCCTTTCTTCCTTTGAAACCATTTAATCATTTAAAATTTTAAAACATTGGAGTTATCGATAACTTAGAAAATTTTGTTACCCGATGGTAACATTTTTGAAAACGCATACGAGTACTTATTTTAAAAAGAAACGTTACTTTTAACCGATTTGCTTAACAGTTCATAAGTTCATCAGTTATATAATAAAGTAAAAATAACTACCTAAACATCCAAAATAATAAGCGGCCATATTACAACCCAATCGAATTTTAGTAAGTAATAAACTTAGAGCGGGGCAAAATAAAATTTCAAGTCCACAAAACAAACATGGCCGCCTCGAGCTCTCCCCGGCTCCGTCTCCGCGATCTACTCACCTGCAAGATGATATGGGAAGGGGTGAGTCACCAAGACTCAGTGTGTAAATCCCCAATCCGAAATTACCACTCATACACAAGATATTAAAATGACATGCAATTATGCAACCCAACCTAGCCGACCATGCTCCTTTTTCTACCTCGTGTGGTACCAAACCACTGGTGGTACCAAACCACTGGTGACTTAAAGTCACGGTATCCGTCAATACTTGTGGTACCAAACCACTGGTGACTTAAAGTCACGATATCCGTCAATACGTGTGGTACCAAACCACTGGTGGTGCCAAACCACTGGTGACCCGAGGTCACAATCAAATGATGGGGCCAACCCATCGTGTGATACCAAATCACTGGCGTCAATCCCGTATCTCAAATGTGGGGCCAACCCACGGTGGAATTAATCCACAGGGACGAGACGCTATGAGGTGCCAAACCTCTGGAGGTGCCAAACCTCTGGTGACCGTAGTCACGAAATGTGGTACCAAACCACTGGTGTCCGTCGACACGATTATTACTCCCTCTCATCAATCCCACCATCATCATGCTCACATAACAAGTATCATCATCCCATATATCATGCATTTGTATATAGCATAACATTTAACAGCATATGATGGCATACACAACATATATCGTAGATCGAGTAATAGGGGACTTACCCGAAAACCAAGCTTATGCCCACTAGGCAAAGTTACCACGTGAGAGGTTATAAATATCATTAAATAACAATTTATACTAATAAAGTGTGTAAAAGCTTACACACCTATTTAATCGGAGGTCTAAAGAGAAATCGCAAATCTATCCGATATCACAAAAGTCTCGAACCATATCCCGTATTGCACCTATATTCGGCCACTGTAAGTTATTATTATTAAAGGGGTCTTACTTGATTAACTAACAATTCCAAAGGATCGGTCATATCATAACAAAATAGGGCCTTAGGCCGAACCTTTATTAACACGGACCAACGTGATTGAAATCCCGAAAACTTCTGATTTCTTAGCCGATTTGCCCCCTAAAATCATAGTACAAAATTTGGTTATCACTCAAATGCCACACTTGGTCCATAGCCGAATATAAACAACTACTTACCAAAGGAATTTGAAATCTTGGGAAGCCCCTCCTATTCTTTGAAACTTGAAGAGTAAGTTCTCGAAAGGCTCCTCTAGCTCCTTGGTGGCGGCTACACACGACGTACGCTAAAACAAAGACCCTTCGAAAATACCTTTCTTTAAGGGAAAAATTCGACCAAGTAGCCCAAAAGAAGAAAGAGGTTTAAAGGACTTTGGTACGTGTGGTCTAGGAAGGATTCGGCCAAGCTTTGTAAAAAGAAAGGATTGAATTGTTGGCTAGTTCAAAAGAAATCAAGGAGAGAAAAAGGAAACTTTTCGGCACCTTCTTGCTCTACTTAAAACCGCCCATGGTAGCCCCCAAAGTAAGCCTTATTCGGCCATAATCAAATACAAGGAAGAACACTCGGTCAGAACTTGTAGAAAAGATAGAATGGTTGTTTACTTCAAAAGACAACAAGGAGAGAAAGGAGAAGTAAAACTTTGGCACACTCTTGCAAGACTCAAAACCGAAAGTAGAAGCCCCTAGGAATTGCTACATATTCGGCGTGCTCTCTTTTGCCAATAACAAGGCCGGCCAACACTTCCATCTTTGTTAATTTCAATCCCCCACAATATGCATTATTTCCCATCCTTTTGAAATAGAGTGCCACACATTTAATTAATGTTCCCATAATATGCTCTCTATTTTCAACAAATAAAATAAAGAAAGAATTTAACCCATGCTTCCAAATAAAATAAGATAACCATAATATATTAACACCCAACCAGCATTTGTATGCCTTTTTAAATGCCCATGCACAGACCATTTGCATTCTGTCGGCCAAAAGGAAAAACAAAAATAAAAATTCCTCCAGTGCTGCCCCCAGGACTCGAACCCGAGACCAGGGGAAGAAACTCCCACGCCTCAGCCACTTTTGCCGTGGCGCATTTCATACCATAATCTGTCAAAACTTTCTTTTAACCTTTGCTTCGCTGGTCCCTTATGTGCTAACGCTAAAACAAAATAATTTGCGCTTCCTTCAAGGCTCGAACACGAGACCTCTAAGTCGTAGTCTTTCCATAGCGCCTCTAGCCACTCGGCCCAGGCGTTTATTTGTGACATGTGCTCGTCACTATTTCTTTTAAACACTCCCTCACTTCAACGCTAGAACAAAAATGAAACCTGCTCATGCGCTACCCCTGGGATTCGAACGCGCGACCTCCGTCCCGCAGCCCTCTAGCAGCGCCCTTAGCCACTTTGCCAAGGCGTTCATTTGTGCTATAGGCTCGCCTATTTTATTCTTAAACCCTTCTCATCAAGTTCTCCTTCACGCCAAAATAAAACTTCCTCCACGCGATTCGAACCCTTGCCTTGCCGCATCTTCTAGCTTTCTGGTAGCGCCCTAACCACTCCGCGAGCCATCCCCTTGTGTCATGATTTGCCCCTAAATATGTATAAGGCTTCCTCACTTACCTTCTTCCTTCTCTAGCACTTAAAGAACTTTTTGACCCTAAACCCGGCCTAACTCGGGATTTTGACTAAATCATAATATATGCATTTATTCAGGAAAACACACAATAAATAATTGTATGGCAAACAACCCCTAAGGCAGGATGTTACATTAACTTACCTTTTGTTGAAGCTATTTCACAGATGCCAACATATGCAAAATTTTTAAAGGAACTTCTAACAAATAAGAGGAAGTTTAAGGAAATTTCAACAGTGGAACTTAATGAAGAATGCTCAGCTATCATCCAAAACAAGCTGCCAACCAAATTGAAAGATCCAGGAAGTTTCACTATCCCTTGTTTAATTGGTAGTTTAAATATAGAGAAAGCACTAGCTGATTTAGGTGCCAGTATTAATCTAATGCCTTATAGAATGTTTAAGCAACTTGGTCTCGGGGAACCAAAACCCACTAGGATGAGTAATCAGTTAGCTGACAGATCTGTTAAGCATCCTAGGGGAATTATCGAAGATGTTCTGGTAAAAGTAGATAAATTTATATTTTCTGTTGATTTTGTTGTACCTGACATGAATGAGGATGTAGAGGTACCTTTAATTTTGGGACGACCCTTTCTAGCTACTGCTAGAGCTGTCATTGATGTTGGTGATGGTAAACTTGCACTAAGGGTAGGCGATGAGGAAATTGTTTTTCAAATTTATGATGCCATGCTATATTCTAGAGAACAAGATGATTCTTGTTACTTTGTTGATGCCACTGATCATATTTTTCAAGAGTCCTTGCAGGAAATCATACACGATGATACGATGGAACTGTGTCTTTCACAAGGAGAGGAGATAGATGACGATATCGATGAATTAAATCCTAAGACATCATCCTCTAGACAGATGAAAATAGAGGATATTGAAATCAACGACGAACAAAAACAGAAATCCTCTGTTAATGAACCGCCCAAATTTGAATTAAAACAATTGCCAAAACATTTAGAATATGCATTCCTAGGGGATAATTCTTCGCTACCAGTAATCATCTCTTCAGAACTAGGACCCAAAGAAAAATAAGATTTGCTAAGGATACTAAGGAAACATAAAAGAGCCATAGCATGGAAAATGTCTGACATTAAAGGAATAAGCCCATCATTCTGCACCCATAAAATTTTAATGGAAGGTGAGTATAAACCGTGTGTGCAACCTCAGAGATGTTTGAAACCCAATATGAAAGAAGTTGTCAAAGCTGAGGTAATTAAACTTCTAAATGCAGGAATAATTTATCCTATTTCTGACAGTACTTGGGTAAGTCCTATGCAGGTAGTTCCAAAGAAAGGAGGCATGACTGTTGTAGCCAACGAAAAGAATGAATTAATTCCTACAAGAACAGTCACAGGTTGGAGAGTCTGTATTGACTTTAGAAAAAGCTGAACAACGCCACCCGAAATCATTCTGACATTGTTGCACTAAATTTATTATATCTCATAATTTACAATTCCAGTACTTACACCATTTCTTCTATGAAATACTAGACTCAATAAAATTTAATTTCGTATTTTATTCAACCTCTAATTCGATTTCCATAATTTTTAGTATTTTTCAAAGTTAGACTACTGCTGCTGTCCAAAACTGTTTTAGTGCAAAATGTTGATTACTATGTTTATAACACCCTTATTCCCTTTTTTTAAAAATATTTCTCATCACTTTCTCTTATTTCCCTTCACTAACGTATTAAAAACATAAAACCTTATACAAGAAAACTCTACTATAACATCATTTCCATGATTTTCAATAATAATAAACTTAAAAATATATTGAAATCTTGATGTTCTTACCTTGTCTTATTGATTTCAATCTTTAACTTGATTTTTCTCTCTCTTCCACATTCTATTTCTTGAATCTAACTTGATATCTTGACTCCCCATGTAATATCCCGAGATAGGGGTAAAATTTTTATTAAATTATTTTTCATGTATATGCTCGAAGAGATGGAGTGTTATGCTTGTTATAGGGCCTAGTCATAACCCCGGGTTAGGTCGGGTTTAGGGCTAAAATTCCTTTTAGTGCTTGAGAGGAAAAAGCCAGGTGAGGAGGCTTTAAATGTAATTTTGGCGAAGTTATGGCATGAAGTTCGGCCTGGCAAAAGTGGCTTGGGAGCGCCAATTAAGGGCCTGGGGGCGTTGGACTCGAGTTCGAGTCACCATGGACGCAAGGGCGTTTTATTTTGATTTTTGGCTTTGACGCGAGGGAGTGCTTAAAGGAAAAGTGTGACAAGTTATGTCACAAAAGACGCCTTGGCCGAGTGGCTAAGGGCGCTGCTTGGAGACTGCGGCAACGAGGTCTTGCGTTCGAATCCTGTTGGAGGCGCCTGAGTGTTTTATTTTTACCTTTGGCATTAATGCGTGCAGGAGCCAAGGATCGAGTGTTTAAAAGAAGGTTGTGGCGAATTATGTCATGAAATGCGCAGTGGCCGAGTGGCTGGAGGCTTGGGATTGTTCCTTCAGGTCTCGGGTTCGAGACTTAGGGGCGGCATCTGGGGGGGTTTTATTTTGCTTTTTGCTGGCGTGAAGGAGGGTCAGCGCATGGGCATTTTAAAGGCATGAAGATGCTTGATGGGTTACTATTTTTTTATTTGTATTGGAAGTATGGGGTTATTTATTTTTATTTATTTTTATTATTTTAATGCATAGGAAGATGGGATTAAGAGATGGGCATACTTATTAAACAAAGTTTTATTTATTCCATGGTGATGGGAAGATTAATAAAAGAATGTTTTATTGTTTTGATGATGGGCAATTATCACAAAAAGAAATGGGAGCATGGGCAATCCGTCAAATTTTGTTTTTTCTCCCCCCAATTGAATGCATGGCCGAATGTGGGATACCTTAGGAGCATCCACAACCGGTTTTGAGAAGAACAAGAGGGTGCCGAAATTCTCTGGTTTTTCCTTCTTTTATTTTCAATTTGTTTCATGGCCAATTCCCTCTAGCCACACTACACGAAATTCTTCAAAATTCCTTCCTCCTTTTGCTTTTACTTGGCCGGACCTACCACCCTATCTACTCAAATTTCATCTTCCATCTTGTGGTAGCCGAACATTCTCATCAACTCTTGGGAGGCATAGCCGGGATCTCTTCACTCTTAGGCTCTTCAAGGAACCAATAGAGGTAAGTATTCTTATTGCAATCGAGTTCCTTTCTCTTCCTTAAGTGTGCCGAATCTTGATGTTAGGCCTTAGGGATGGCCGAATGCCCTTTTAGTCATTCGTGGTATTTCTTTGGTTGTTGTAGCTAACGGCAAGGTACATTGAAGGAGCCTATTGGGGTTGGATTCTTGAGGTAAGGTATACCTATATATATATATATATATATACTATTCGGCCAAGAGTCTTAATTAGAGATGTGAGTGTGCATGCCGATTCTAACAAACGTTTTGATAGGGAGCTCGACAAGACAAGTGAAAACTTCGGGATTTCGGTAGGTATGGAAAATGGTTAAGCATATTCGGCCAAAGGCCATCTTTGGTATTTGTGTGTGACCGAATGTACACTGTGGCTTTAGGGACTAATCGGCAAAAGGAAATAGAGGCTTTCGAGATTTCAAATCTGTTGGGTCAAGGGGTCTAGTACAGTAGATCGATTCTTCGGGTTTTCGTTATCGAATAGTTCGAAATTCGCTTAGACTTACGTTTAATCAGGTGTGTAAACTCTTACACACTTTATTAGTATAGACTGTTATTATGATGACATATATAACCTCTCGTGTAGAAAATTTTTGCCTTGTGGGCATAAACTTGGATTGCGGGTAAGTCCCCTATTACTTGATCTATGTTGTATGTTGTGTACGCCATCATATGCTGTTAAATGCTATGCTATATATGAATGCATGTTATTTGGGATCATGATACTTGTTATGTGAGCATGATGATGGTGGGATTGATGAGAGGAGGGAGATGATCTCTATGGACTGTCACCAGTGGTTTGGCACCACACGATGGGTTGGCCCCATCATTTGATAATTGTGACTTCGGTCACCAGTGGTTTGGTACCACCAGTGGTTTTGACCACACCGTTGAGATAATTTGTGACTAAGTCCCAGTGGTTTGGCACCACCAGTGGTTTAGCACCACATATTGATATTTGTGACTTCGGTCACCAGTGGTTTGGCACCACTAGTGGTTGGGTACCACATGTTGATATTGTGACCTATGGTCATCAGTGGTTTGGCACCACCAGTGGTTTGGTACCACACGGGGTAGAAAAAAGAGTATGGATGGCTAGTTTGGGTTGCATATTTGCATGTCTTACTAATATCTTGTGTATAAGGTGCATTTTCGGGATTTGGGGGATTTATACATGGAGTCTTGGTGACTCACCCCTTCCCGTATCATTTTGCAGGTGAGTAGATCGCGGAGATGGAGCCGGAGAGGACTCAAGGCGGCCATGCTTGTTCCTTGGACTTGAAATTTTATTTCGTACCGTTAAAGTATACTATTTGCTAAATTTTGTTTTGGTTTGTAATATGGCCTCTAATTATTATTTGGGTGTTTAAGTAGTTGCTTTTACTTTATTTCCATTATATTGTTAATGAACTTGTAAACTGCTAAATCGATCGGTTAAAAGTAACGTTTTCAAAATAAGTACTCGTACGCGTTTTTAAGGATGTTACCATCTGGTAGCAAAATTTTCCAAATTAACAATAACTCCGATGTTTCTAAAAATGTAAATGATCAAGTGTTTTCGAAGGAAAAAGGTTTCAACTCAATCGTATTTATCAAATCAATCCCACCTGAGTTTTAATAGACACCGTTTTATAATCTCATCAAGATTTTCAGATTTTACCAGTAATCCGAATCTTTCAAAACGCTTTTACTCCGTGACATACCAAATCCGGTCAAGGCTCGTGGGCCGGGTTTGGGGTGTTACACCCCATGATCTTCTTGTTATCTTTCTCTCTTGGTAACCATGGAAATTCTTTTAATTTCTAGGTGAAAATGGTGAATTTTTGGTGGAAGGACCAAATTATAAAGAAAGAAAAATTTTCTTTCTTTCTCTCTTCTACTCATGTTGATGCATGGGAAGGAAGATGATAATTCTTCATATTTCCTTCATTATATACTAAATAAATAATAATAAAATATCTCATTAAAATATTCATAAATAATATTTAAATAATTATAAAATATTATTAACATCATCATTGCCTTCTAGATCTTTCTCTCCTTCTAATTGACCATTTTTCCCTTTATGATCTTTTAAAATTCCATCCTTGAATTATCATTTAATTTGCTAAAATTGCAACTTATTCCCTCATAATTCTTCACCTATTCAATTTGGTCCCAATTCATCCATTTTCCTTAGTTTCTAGATCATTCCACTCTTAAAATATTTGCACTATTGGTCCTTCAACTTTTCCATATTTATACTTTAACCCTTTGAGTTTTGAGTATTTACTTTTAGGCAGCAAAACTTTTCTCACTTTTACCATTTAGTCCTTTCTTGAATTAATATATCATAATATACTTCCCAATGTTGTCATAACTCCAAAATTTCTCTTTTTGTCACTTTATTTCCTTATTTTACTATATCAAAGATAATATCTTACCGTAGAAATTTTCAGGATATTACAGACAATCTTCAAATTTGACTTGATCTAGTTGATCTGGGAATTTGGCGTGATCTTCATCCCTAATTACTTCTGGATGGAAAATCTCGGTTGTCGCCTTCTATTTTTGCAATGTCGAAGAAAGGAAAAGAAGTGTTCTACTTGGTGTTGAAGGATATAAAGGTCCTGGATGCATATGCATCAAATATATCTCAATGTGTAAGTCTCAAAGATCGAAGACTATATTCCCTAAAATCACATGATTATCACATCTTGATGTAAGATTTACTGCCAGTTGTTTTATGGTGTTGTATGTAAAAAAAGGTGGCGTCTTGTATAATTGAACTATCTAATATATTGAAAGCTATTTGTGGCAAAGGTTTGATTGTTGAAGAACTTGAGAAAGTACAAGATCGAGCCGTCTTGAATTTATGCAACTTGGAAAATATTTTTCCACTTTCATTCTTTACTATTATGGTGCACTTGCTAATCTATCTCCCTCATGAAGCAAAACTTGTTGGACCGATTTTCTATCGGTTGATATATCCTATAGAGAGGTGCTAATTTATTTGTAAAGTTTTCATTCATTCATGAATATACCTTTAATTACAAATTTTGATAATGTTGTATAACATGTTTAGGTTCCTATGCAAATTGAAGTCTTATTGTCGTAATAAGCGTTATCCAGAAGGATCAATTGCTGAAGGTTACTTGGTAGAGGAGTGTATGACTTTCTGCTCTAGATATTTAGAAGATGTTGAAACAAGACTAAATAGACTAAGTAGAAATGTTGGGCTCACTAATCATAACATAGCCGAAATTTTTCTATTTCGAAGTTATGGACAACCAATCAGTAAAGTTGAAATTGCATACTGAGATGATAGATTTTGGGTACAACCACATCGATATGTTCTTTTTCTCTATGATTCAATTGAACCATTATGCAAGTAAGTTTTAAAATTTTATAAATATTTATCTTTTTAATTTGTTTATCTTCTAACCAAGTAATTCACTTTTTAACTTAGTGAGTACAAACATGTAACACCCCAAACTCAACCTAGACGTTATAGCCGTATCTGGCAATGTCAATTGATAGTGTTTTTGAAACTTCGTTGTTACGATGAAAACATTCCATGTTATTATCTTTAGTAAACCTTTGTTAGAACTTAGGAAGTCGTCTTTATTCATTTAAAACATTTGTTTTGAAACATCCCTTGTTCTTAAAGCTTTAATAAAATAGTCTAGGTGATTATGTGTTTAGAAAGTACTTTAACTTTTTGAAAACCAAATTTTCTATGACCAGCAGGTATTAATCCTTAAAGTAAAATAAATAAATAAAAACCCAAATTTAAAACTAAAGTCCCAGAAGGTCCTTAAATTATAACCCAAATAATCAATAATAATCAAATCATTAATCGTAAATTGAAAACCATTAAGTCCAAAAATTACTGTGTCGCACCGAACCGTCTAAGTCTGGGGATTACCTGTGCACATTAAACAAAAAGGGTGAGTTTACGTAAACTCAGTGTGTAATCTCGCAGAAACAAACAAACAATCAATATTTACAGTGCACAGTTGAACAGTCTTGGGCCTAAGCCCTTTTCAGTATCAGTGATAGTTTGAGCCTTAGCCCATTTCAGTACAGTGTCAAAAATGCAGTAGGGCCTTAGCCCATCACAGTACCAGTAGCAGTAACAGTTATGCAGTAGCAAAATCCTACCCAACCAACTTCTACACACCATTTCTGTCTAACCCTACACTCCATGTAGGGATATAATTAACTCACCCATCTCTACATTCCAAGTAGTACCGAATGCTGCACAAAATAGTAGTTTGCAGCAGAGTTGCCAGTAAACTAGGCTTAAAGCCTTTTAGTACATTTCCTCCGAATAACAACCCCCAACCTACTGTAATGCAACATGCAATGGATGATATGCTATTATGCAATTTCAGTACATATATTCAGTTCAGATATTAACATGTTCAGTACATATATCATTCAGTTAATTTCACACATTTAGGGGTCTAAGTAGCGCTTACCGACCCTACAGTAGGTTCACAATTTACTAGGGCGACCCGTGCAACCTTAAAAATATTTCGGTAAAAATGTGCCCAAATGCCCATGTGATCTGCCCGTGTGGGCCCACACGCCCGTGTGGCCCATTCAGACCAAATTAGCCTTGGCCTTGTGATCCATTTTTAAAGTAACTCATGCTAGCTCAATACTCATATATGTTTTCACTATTTACTTATATGTTCATTCAAAACTGTCTACTTGAGTCGTTATCACAAAATTATTTATATCTTGAGTTATAGAATTCCAAATTAAGATTCGCTTGATGTTTTTGAAACTAGACTCAAGTACCTTTCTACCATAAAATTTTCAGAATTTATAGTTTATCAAATAAGTACAATAAAGTTTTTAAATTTATCTCTATTTTGCTGTTTGACAGCTTCAACCTTTCTTTATTAAAAATTATTTATCTCTTAGTAGGGAATTTAGATGATGTTTCCGTTTATTTATCTTGAAAATAGACTCATTAAGGATTTAAATATATAAATTTAAACCCCTAATTATATTTTTACAATTTTTATGATTTTCTAAAGTCAGAATAGGGGAACCGAAAATCATTCTGACCTTGTCTCACAAAATTTATTATAACTCATGATTTACAATTCCATTGCTGACACTGTTTCTTCCATGAAAGACTAGACTCAATAAACTTTAATTTCATATTTATTCAACCTCTAACTCAATTTACACTATTTTTGATGATTTTTCAAAGTTAGGCTACTGCTGCTGTTCAAAATTATTTTAGTGCAAAATGTTGATTTCCTAGTTTTTAACACCTTTATTTCCTTTTTCTACAATTTTTCGCATCATTTTCTCTTATTTCTCTTGATTATCGATATCAAGCAATTTTGGCTTTTCACCGAACCCCATTTTCTGTGTTTTGGGTACACACCTGGTATCGTTTTGATGCCTAATCACTCCTGAGCGCTTCAAGGCCTAAAATCAAGATGCTCAACATCAATTTAACAGATTTACAAAGGAATTGGCAACCAAGAACGAATGTTAACCCAACTTACCGCCAATGATAACCTTTCTTTAACTATTGTTAAGACGAGAACACTGAATTCACCAGTTTGAGCCTCCCTCTACGCCCAAATTGCAGAGAAAAAACATTATCACTTCAGTCGCTAAGATTTTAATGACAGAAACGAAGAGAAACACTTACCGAAACTAAGCGAACACAAACTGCGTGCGAAAACGAAGGAAAATAAATGGATTAGGGAAAAATCAAGAAGAAGAAAAAGAAGAGAAAGATGGAAAAACTTAGAGAATTTCGGTAAGAGGAGAGGGAGAAGAATAAACAACAGAATTTTTTTTTGGAAAAGGGAGCCAGAATTCGGTTATGGGAAAAAATAAAACAAAATCCCGATAACCTCCAAAATCCCTTAATCCTCTCCCTTAATTCCCACTTCACATCCATTACTCAGAATCTCCTTATTACACAACTCTATCTCGAAATCTGAGCAAAAAAATAATACCTTTGCCTATGCAGGGATTCGAACACAAGACCTGCACCATAATAACACACCACTTAACCACCAGACCAGTAGGGCCATTCAGATGTAATTTACCCAACATTTAAACTTAAGCCCTTTGCACAAGGTTAAGGCTTTATTTATAAAAATACCAAAATTTACCCAAGTAAGGCTTGAACTTGGGACCTCACACACACACCCAGAACACATAACCACTGAAGCAGATAGACGTTGTGTGTCACATATACACGAAATCAAAAATTAAGATTTTGGGGCGTTACAAAATAAGTTTTGAAATCTCATTCACGCTTTCGAAGATTACAATATCGAGAGATTCATAAGTTATTTACAGAATCTTTTCATGAATGGTTAGGTCAAACGGTATGCAACTGAAGCTTTTATTGACAAATAATAATGTTTTCGTATAACATTTATAATTAATCAATTTACTTTCAATTCAATAGGTTTGGAGTGGAAAGAATGTCAATGACGAAGTTAAATGGCTTTCCCAAGGTCTGAATACAGTAGTAAAAAGATATACTGCCTTCATCATTAACGGATTCAGGTTTCATACAACATCTCGCGAAAGATTAAAGGGGACTCAAAATTGTGGAATAGTTGTTAATTCCTCAATTACAAGTTATGCTAATGCTAGTGTAATACCCCTAACCCATATCCTTCGCCAGAATAGAGATACGGAGCATTACCGAAGTTGAAAGTTCCATTATCGAATTTGCCTATAACAACAGTTATCAGTTGAGTATACAGATGGCACTGTATGAAGCTTTGTATTGTCGTAAGTGTCGGACTCCATTGTATTGGACCGAACTTCGTGAAAAGCGGATCCATGGGGTCGATCTAGTGAAAGAAACTGAGGAAAAAGTGAGAGTAATCTGTAACGGTCTGAAAGCTGCTTCGGACCGACAGAAGTCGTACGCGAATTTAAAAAGAAAAGAGATTGAGTTTCAAGTGGGTGACAAAGTGTTTTTGAAAGTGTCCCCATGGAAAAAGATTATGAGATTCGGACGAAAAGGGAAGTTGAGTCCAAGATTTATAGGGCCGTATGAGATTACAGATAGAGTTGGGCCAGTAGCTTACCGATTGGCTTTGCCTGTAGAGTTGGAAAAGATTCATAATGTGTTCCATGTATCGATGTTGCGACGGTATCATTTCGATCCTTCACATGTGATTCCTTTAACGGAAATTAAATAAGACCGGATATGTCTTATGAAGAGGAGCCAATTAAGATCTTGGCTCGAGAGGTGAAACAGTTGAGAAATTAGAGCATAGCACTAGTGAAAGTGTTGTGGCAGAGACACGATGTGGAAGAGGCTAGTGGGAAATGGAAGAGGCTATGAGAGAGCAACATCCAAACCTCTTTACTGGTAAGATTTTCAGGGGCGAAAATCTCTAAAGGGGGGAGAGTTGTAACATCTCGATTTTGGGGCTAGTTGAAATAGTGGTGTGAGACCACAAATCCGAGGTCTATGTATGAGTTTTTGAGGATTATACTATGTTTTCATGTTAGTGTGAAAGTTTTATGAAGCAATTTTGTGAAATTGCGGTTGAATTGTCCAAAAGGACTAAATTGAAAAAGTTGCAAAATGTGAGATTCTAGAAGCTATTTGTGTGAAATTGATTTAGAATATTAATTAGAAGTCCTTAATGAGTAATTTTCCCAATTTTTAGTTTTTGGACAAAATTGGGCATGGGTGAGTTAAAATAGGAAGGTTATGAAAAATGGCATTTTGGTCATTGGCAATTAAATGATTAAAAAAGGAGAAAATATGACAAAAATTCATTCATCTTCTTCCTCAAGCTGCCAAAATTTGAAGGAAACCATTGTTAGGGCTCTTCAACTTTTCAAGCTAGCTAGTAAGTGTATTCTAGCCCCGTTTTTGATATTCTTTGTATTTTTGAAGTCCTTGTAGCATGAGTAAGCTATTTTTAGCCATTTGATGAGCTATAATAGATGTTAAAACATGTGGTCATGTATGAAATGCATGTATTTTGATGTTTTATGGAAGATTATGAAAGCTTGATGTAGTAGGAACATCTTTTGTTAAGTGATTTTCCATGAAAATGCATGTAAGGACAAGTTTGTAAAAGTTTTAAGTTTGGTCATACATGTGTGGTTTAGTGAGGGTTGATGATTGCTTTAGTTGAGTAAGTAATTCGGCTAAGCACGAAAGGCTAGAAAGTTGAATAAAAATCACTTTCCGAGCCTTGGGCCAAAAGTGTAAATATGAGAAAGATTAGGGGCAAAAGAGTAATTTTTCCAAAGTATGAGATAAGAGTCAATTTAGTCAATGTGTATATTAATGAGTTGAATTATCATTATAGATCAAGAAAACGAAGCCCGGATCGAAATCGAGGCAAAAGCAATATGGTGGACTAAATTGCACGTTTCTATACCTTTGAGTATCGAGGTAAATCTATGCATAAACAATGCATCCATGCTTACAATTTGTTAATGCTAGCTAGTGTGTAGCATGATTGGGAATGATTGAGAACCTATGAGGGATGAATGTGGTAGAAAAAATTTGAATTGATGTATGGTTAAGTAAGTAGATATGTGAATGTGTAGTGAGAATGCTAAATGGTGGGCTAAGTGCGATACCATCCTAATGCATATTGACGATGAGCTAGCTATGTGCAATGCTATCGTTAGGTATATCGTCTAGTGGGCTATGTGCGAAACCACTATGAATACCTTTATGGTAGGCTAAGTGCGATACTACCTTATTAATTGATTGTGGTGGGCTAAGTGCGAAACCACCAACAAATTAGCTGTGTGGTTGTATAATTGAATTAATTAGTTGTGTGGATGAATTGTCGAGAAATGATGTTGTGTTGTATATTGTGTAAATGTGATATTGAAATGCAGGGGTGCATTTCAATGGTTATGAGTATGTGACTCATGAGGTGCTGGAAATGTGGTAAAGGATAGAAAAAGTAAGCATAGTTGTACGTTATATGTTAGTATAATGCTAATTGTTGTTTGGCTTATACTATGATGCTTAATTGTTTATGTGTAAACTTACTAAGCTCAAAGCTTACTCCTTTCTTTTCCCTTGTCTTATAGAGAAAAAGTGTTGAGTCGAGATACGAGGATCAATTGGAAGACCGCCCACACTGTCAGCACACTCTGGTACATGAGACTAAGTGTTTTGTATATGGCATGTATAGGGGCTAGACAAGTTAGTGAATTTTGTTGTAAATGGTTAAGATGTGTTGGTCTTTAAATGGATGATACATATTATATAATGCCGTAGTTGTTGGCCATTATATATTATATGAAAAGATATAGTTATCTATGTGAGACTGCACTTCAATTTGAGTTGATTATGGATGTGTTGAATGAATGCATATTGTGTATGCTAGAGAGGTGAGAGGAACTTAGCACATAGCTTTGTTTTTGTCCATGTGGATAGACACACGGGCATGTGTCTAGACAATGTGTGACACACTGTCAGACCACGGGTGTGTGACTTGGCCGTGTGTCCCCTGCATGTTAACATTTTAAGTCAGAATAGACCACGGACTAGCCACACGGGCCTGTGACTAGGTTTTGAGGCCGTGTGTATGTAGTCAGTATTCACCACGGTTGTGGAGCATGGGCGTATGGGTCTACGTACGGGCGTACCTCATCTTGCACGGGCGTGCGAGCCCTGTATAAAAGAGGAAAAATTTAAGATTGGGAAAAAGTTCCGAGATAGTCTCGAGAGCCCTTGTGTATATGAGTGAGGCCTCGTACGTCGAGAGTGAGGTTGTTGAGGTGACTTAAGAGAGTAGTCGATGAGCCTAAGTGGCGATCAAGTAGTTTTAATTCGGTAACGCCTCGGGCCCAGTTTCAGAGTAGAATTCGGGTAAGGGGTGTTACAACAGGATGCTCAAGAGGGCTTATAACGGGATTGCTCGTCCGAGCTATAGTTTGTCTGCAACATACGCAAGATTATAATCAATACGTGAAAATAATATATCCGTCGAATTTCATTATTCATACGGAACTCAACATTTATCCAGCTTTATCTATCATGTATTTAGTTTCACATCATTAGCATTTACACAATGCATACATACAATAATCAATTTAAGCATATGAATAAACACGATATAGTTACACGAACTTACGTCGTTTCTTGTTCATATATAGAAATCTACTAATTCGACACTTTTTCTTTTCCTCGATCTAACTTCGTATTTGAGTTTTTCGGATCTATATAAATGAGTTTAACATCAATTTAATCCATTTCATACTCAATTAAACTCAATTTACTTCTTAGGAAAATTACTATTTTACCCCTATACTTTTCATAAATGACAATTTTGTCCTTAGGCTCGGAAAATAAAATTCATGCATTAATCCTTATTCGAAGCCTAACCGATTTTTACATGTCTTAATAACAACCCATGAATTTCACAAAAAATCAGAATTTTTTTCATGGGTTTTACAATTTTTCAATTTTAACCCCTAAATCACAATTGAATGAAAATTCTCTTTATAAAAATTGTTTACTTATTAACAACCTTTCATTTTCTACCATAAATTCTAAAATTTCAGCATTTACATCAATGGAAAAATTTCTATACTTTGATATCTTTACAAATGAATCCCCAAAATAGATAGATTAAGCTATTCCGAACTCGAAAATATAAAAATTACTAAAAACGGGAAAAGGTTACTTACCCAATTAAGCCAAGAAAGCTTGCTTTCTCTTTCTTAGGGCTTCCATGTATTTTTTAGGAAGAAGATGATATAAAATGATGATATTAAACATTTATTTAATTTATAATCTTTTATTTATTTTCATTTCCAATTTAACCCTTTTCTTTTTCTAATTTTCCATGGATGTATCATCAAAAAATATCTACTAATTTTTCTTAATGGTCTAATTACCATATAAGGACCTCAAATTTTGAATTCCATAGCTATTTGATACTTATAGCTACTAGAACTCAACTTTTGCATTTTATGCAATTTGGTCCTTTCCACAATTAAACATGTAATCGGTAAAATTTTCTTATTGAAATTTTCATACGTCTTTCCTATCATAATGCAGACTATTAAAACGGGCTATTACAGCTAGAGACAGTAATCCTGTTGAGAAAAATGTGGAGTATTATGGACTTCTTACGGACATTATTGAGTTGGATTACTATGGCAAACTGTAACACCCCAAAACCAGCCCATACGTTTCGACCAGATCTGGTATGCTACGGGTTGTACATTGAAAACTTTTGCTTTGTTGGTTTTGGAAATCGCAAGTTAATTAGACAATTTTTGAATAAACAAGTGACATTTGAAAAAAAAAACCCTTTTATTATTATTATTTCGTATAATTAAACCTTTTGACAAAATCTCATAAGTTGCAAATATTAATACTAAGCAGTGAAGTATAAACTATGGGGCCTTATTACATAAATATTCCAAAAATTAAAACTTAAAGAAAAGCCGAAATAATCCATAAAAAAAAACTTGATGGTCCCTCGAGTCTGTCTCGACTCCCATGTCCACGATCTACTTCTCATCTGAAAGAGTTATGAAAAATAAAGGGTGAGTCACCAAGACTCAGTGTGCAAATCCCGAAAACACATAAAAGGCTTGGGCTCACAAACACATTATGAGCCTTGGCCCAAACATAAAGGCAACAATCAGAATTACATGATAAATAATAAATGATGAATGGCCCAGCCCATCCTAGAATTCCATCCTCTACACACCAACCCGTACCAACCATCACTCCTTGGGGATTTCTACAATCAACCCGCCAACCGCTACACACCATATCTACAGCTGTGCTGCCTGTCTTAAAGACCGATCACTGTGTGACCTATGTGGAAAAGCCATCGATTGCCATGCGACCTTAATAATACATCGTAGCATTTCAACAGCTGAGCTGCCTGTCATAAAGACCGATCACTATGTGACCTATGTGGCAAAGCCATCGATCGCTATGCGACCTTCTTCCCCTTCATCATATCAATCCCATCCCATGCATACATACATGCAGAATCAAACAATGTATTATCTAACAGATTTCAGTTTATCGCACATAGAGAGATTTCTATGATTACGTACCTGACATCCTTTGCCTACCCTTTCTGGGTAATACGACTGTCTATACAGCCTTTTTCCGGCTTTTAGCTGATAACATATATTTAGTACAGATTACTATACATCCTTTTCCCGGCTTTTAGCCCATAACATATATTTAGTACAGATTAATTATACAGCCTTTTTCCGAATTTTAGCCCATAACATATATTTAGTAAAAATTAATTAGTGTGTTAGAGATCTACACACCTGATTACCGTAAGAACGAGACCCTCTAAGTCAACGTTATCCGTAGCCAACACCACCGCTATCTGCCTTAAAATCTCGAAAAGTGATATGAGATTCAGGGACTAGTGTTTCCGGCTTTTAGATCTAAGAGATCTACTTCAATTCCCGAATTTCGCCCAACAAGAGAATACATAGAACCATTAAACCATTAGCGTTTCGACTTTGTCTTCCAAAACCTTAAAGAGAAAGTGAAGAGATAGGGAAATCGGCACTCACCTTAACACAAAGAATTCGACTACCCCTTAGAGATTCCACCTTTTTGAGAGGATCAGAAGAAAAGATGATAGGAAAGAGTCTATGTAGATTCGGCTTTTAATGAAGAAATCGGCAGGAAGAAGAAAAGAGAATTTCGGTAAATTACAGGTAGGGTCGGCTTTAGCAAAGATCAAAAGAAAAGAATGTAGAAAAAGGATTATGAGGTTTCGGCTTTTAGAAGAAAGAAGAGAAAAGAACAACGGAGTTTTTTAGGAGTAAGAAGAGAAAGATGGCTTAAGAAAGTTTTTGGCTTTTTGAAAGAAAGATGTTGAGAAGATTGGGAGGTTTCGGCTTTTGAAGAAATCAAAAGAAAAGAAATTGCAGAGGAGGACTGAGAATTTCGGCACAAGGAAAGAAGAAAAGAGTAGGGTTCAATTGCCGAAATTGATGAGATATCCCCCCTATTTATAGAAATTTTGGCACTTACCTATCAAAAACCGAAAGTGCCCTTCCTGATAACTAAAGATTAAGCAAATAAAAAGGGAAAATTCGGCACCCCTTTGCCATAAAGAAACCGATTTCTTCCCTCTTCTAAGTGATGGAATTTCGGCCAACACCTAGCCTTGCGGGTAGCTCCTATCTTTGAGCTATAATATCTACATTATCCCATTCACATAAATCCTCCTATTTTTGAGCCTTGTTGCCGTCCACTCCACCTAACCCTAATGCCCAAAATTTAGCTAACTTAAATTAAAAGAATTGGGCTCCATGAAACTTAAATTTGGGCCCCTTACTCCCTTGCGTGGCGTCACCTCCTAAGATTGGGCCACAAGCCCACTTTGGTATTTTAAACATAGATACTACCTTTTAAACCCTATAATGCCCAAACAGATAATTTTAATCAAGGCCTCTACCTAAGCCTGAGCCCAATTTGGACCCCTAACACTTAAATTAACACATTAAACATATCCACCCATTAAACGCATAGGCCCAAAAATTCAGGATGTTACAGTTCTTCCCCCCTTAAAGAAATTTCGTCCTCGAAATTTCCAACTAACTACTAATCGTACTACCCAAGTCTCACCACTATGCTTTCGCTGCGCACTCTAATTTAATAATATATAAACATTGCACGCATACAATTTCTATACCCAAAAATATAGCATCCACACAAAACATACCCGACTTAATGGTGATTGAACAATCCCGAGCCTTATGCTCCTTAGACCCGCATCTTAAACACGTTCCTGACTTCCTCCAACATTCACCTGGATGATGCCTTCTGCAATATTCGCAAACCCGAAAGTTTGGATGTACCTTAACATGCTTCATAGAACGAGACTGCAACCCTAGGAAACTACGATCTCTTTTTTTCTTACAGTCTACGCACCTAACCTGAAGTGTTTCACCGATTTCTTTAACCTCCTTTAGTACCTCCCTAACTAGCCGAGTCAGCACATCAGTCCTAACACTTCCACGGCCTCGGCCGCAGCCTCTTCTTCCTCTCCTAGCACTCATCATTGATTCTCGTAGTATCTGAATTAGAAATTTTATGAATTATTAATTTCTTTCACTGATTAACCACGAACAGTCTTATGAATAGTAGTTTGAGAGTAGTTCTTTCGAAGTCGTACCTATCTACAGTTTCAGTCTTAGATTTATCTCCTAATTCTGGAAACCACATACATTCAACCATCACACATCAACAAACATATAACATCCATGAACTCACATTCATCACATAAGGGTATCTTCGTTATTTCACTACCCAGGGGTTTTTCCGTAGTTTTGCCATACAGGGTATTTTCCAAAATAGAGTATCTTGGAGATTTTCTTCGAATTAGAGGTAATTTGGGTACATTTTTTTTAAACGTGGGTATTTTGGTAATTTCCTCAAAATGGGGTATCTTGTGTTTTTTTGAAATAGGGATATTTTGATGTTGTTGTTGTTTTTTTATAAAGCAGGGGTACTTTGGAAAATCTAATTTCGCAATCCGGGTTACTCTTGTAAATATGGGGTTTTCGGGTAAATTTGCAAATCATAGGTATTTTATAAAATCACGGTTGTTTTGGAAATTTTCACAAACCAAGGGTATTTTGGAAATTTTGCCAACCAGAGTGTTTTAGTAATTCCACAAATTTTGGTAGTTTTACAAATCTAGGGTATTCCGGGAAATTTTTCACAAATCAAGAGTATTTCAATTTTTTTTTACAAAACTAGGGGATATTTTTAGTAATTTTGCAAAATAGGGTGGCTGGTCCTTTTCGGATTTTAATTATAGATTTTGGCCCATCAACAAGTCCTCGTGGATAAGGTGAACAGTCACTACGCACCAGGTAGGATTCTAGCGAAGAGGAGGTGAGTCACTAGGACTGCTTAAGCACCAAGCTCTTCCTGAATCCAATCCTAGACATGCGCATGCCTGTTGCCACACCCTAACCCAACGACTTGTTCACAGGGTTTGTTTGGATAGATTAAGTCTTATGAATTTAAAGAGTTGTTTAAACCAAGCCTAAAGTCCATCAATGCCTAACATACTAGTCTACGTCCTTCAAGCCCATCAAACCCAATCATGTATATCATATCAAGAGTTAGAATACTTACCTGCGTGGATCGGGTGCCGGTAGACTCGAAGGCCATATCTTCTTCCAGAATTTTTTTTTTTCAAATTCACATCAACTTTACAAAACATTACTAGGCCCATTTCACAGCCCGAGTTTTGAACCTGGCTCTGATACCAAAATGTAACACCCAAATCCGGCCCATACGTTTTGACCAGATCTGGTATGCTACGGGTTGTACATTGAAAACTTTTACTTTGTTGGTTTTGGAAATCACAAGTTAATTAGACAATATTTGAATAAATAAGTGACGTTTGAAAAAAAAACCTTTTATTATTATTATTTCGTATAATTAAACCTTTTGACAAAATCTCATAAGTTTCAAATATTAATACTAAGCAGTGAAGTATAAACTATGGGGCCTTATTACATAAATATTCCAAAAATTAAAACTTAAAGAAAAGCCAAAATAATCCATAAAAAAAAACTTGATGGCCCCTCGAGTCCGTCTCGGCTCCCATGTCCACGATCTACTTCTCATCTGAAAGAGTTATGAAAAATAAAGGGTGAGTCACCAAGACTCAGTGTGCAAATCCCGAAAACACATAAAAGGCTTGGGCTCACAAACACATTATGAGCCCTGGCCCAAACATAAAGGCAACAATCAGAATTACATGATAAATAATAAATGATGAATGGCCCAGCCCATCCTAGAATTCCATCCTCTACACACCAACCCGTACCAACCATCACACCTTGGGGATTTCTACAATCAACTCGCCAACCGCTACACACCATATCGACAGCTATGCTGCCTGTCTTAAAGACCGATCACTGTGTGACCTATGTGGAAAATCCACTGATCGCCATGCGACCTTAATAATACATCGTAGCATTTCGACAGCTGAGCTGCCTGTCACAAAAACCGATCACTATGTGACCTATGTGGCAAAGCCACCAATCGCTATGCGACCTTCTTCCCCTTCATCATATCAATCCCATCCCATGCATACATACATGCAGAATCAAACAATATATTATCTAAGAGATTTTAGTTTATCGCATACATCGATACACATAGAGAGATTTCTATGATTACGTACCTGACATCCTTTGCCTACCCTTTCTGGGTAATACGACTGTCTACACATCCTTTTTCCGGCTTTTAGCCCATAACATATATTTAGTACAGATTACTATACAGTCTTTTTCCGGCTTTTAGCCCATAACATATATTTAGTACAGATTAATTATACAGCCTTTTTCCGGATTTTAGCCCATAACATATATTTAGTACAGATTAGTTAGTGTGTTAGAGATCTACACACCTGATTACCGTTAGAACGAGACCCTCTAAGTCAATGTTATCCGTAGCCAACACCACCGCTATCTGCCTTAAAATCCCGAAAAGTGATATGAGATTCAGGGACTAGTGTTTCCGGATTTTAGATCTAAGAGATCTACTTCAATTCCCGAATGTCGCCCAACAAGAGAATGCATAGAACCATTAAACCATTAGCGTTTCGACTTTATCTTCCAAAACCCGAAAGAGAAAGTGAAGAGATAGGAAAATCGGCACTCACCTTAACACAAAGAATTCGACTGCCCCTTAAAGATTCCGGCTTTTTGAGAAGATCAGAAGAAAAGATGATAGGAAAGAGTCTATGTAGATTCGCCTTTTAATGAAGAAATCGGCAGGAAGAAGAAAATAGAATTTCGGCAAATTACAGGTAGGTTCGGCTTTAGCAAAGATCAAAAGAAAAGAATGTAGAAAAAGGATTATAAGGTTTCGGCTTTTAGAAGAAAAAAGAGAAAAGAACAATGGAGTTTCGGCTTTTAGGAGTAAGAAGAAAAAGATGGCTTAAGAAAGTTTTTGGCTTTTTGAAAGAAAGATGTTGAGAAGATTGGGAGGTTTCGACTTTTGAAGAAATCAAAAGAAAAGAAATTGCAGAGGAAGACTGAGAATTTCGGCACAAGGAAAGAAGAAAAGAGTAGGGTTCAATTGCCGAAATTGATGAGATATCCCCCCTATTTATAGAAATTTTGGCACTTACCTATCAAAAACCGAAAGTGCCCTTCCTGATAACTAAAGATTAAGCAAATAAAAAGGGAAAATTCGGCACCCCTTTGCCATAAAGAAACCGATTTCTTCCATCCTCTAAGTGATGGAATTTCGGCCAACACCTAGCCTTGCGGATAGCTCCTATCTTTTCTCTTTTTTTTTATCTTCCATATTATCAACTATGATATCTACATTATCCCATTCACATAAATCCTCCTATTTTTGAGCCTTGTTGCCGTCCACTCCACCTAACCCTAATGCCCAAAATTTAGCTAACTTAAATTAAAAGAATTGGGCTCCATGAAACTTAAATTTGGGCCCCTTACTCCCTTGTGTGGCGTCACCTCCTAAGATTGGGCCACAAGCCCACTTTGGTATTTTAAACATAGATACTACCTTTTAAACCCTATAATGCCCAAACAGATAATTTTAATCAAGGCCTCTACCTAAGCCTGAGCCCAATTTGGACCCCTAACACTTAAATTAACACATTAAACATATCCACCCATTAAACGCATAGGCCCAAAAATTCAGAATGTTACACAAACGGAAGGTTGTCTTATTTCGATGTGATTGGGCTGATGTTAATATTGCTCGGGGAATTAAAAAAGTTCAATTTGGTTTTACAATGGTGAACTTCTCTCGATTAATTCATCTTTGATAACAATTGATAGACAAGCCATATGTATTTTTTTCTCAAATCAAATAAGTTTTTTACTTGAAAGATCCAATTGATGAGGGTTGGCACGTTGTACTCTGTAACACCCCTAGAGACTTTTTTGACATGGGCAATGGAAGTAGAGATAACATTGACGAAAGATTAGAAACTTTACCTTTTCCAAAATAAAACTTAAATGAAGTACTAGTACACAATTTCAATAGGTTCATTAGGATGTGGATGAAGATATTTATGAATCATGATGTAGTAAGATTTTATGATTTTTTAATTATATGTAATATTATAATTTAAATATTGACCTTGTTAAATATTTCACCTATTTTATATATACTATTATTGTTGTAATTAGTTACTAATATTTCAACTATTTTATGTGTATTGCAGATAATATGCCTAGAAGAAGATTGCGAGATCTAAGTATTATTCAAAATCCTCCAAATTTGGAAGAAACAAATAGTGAACAACAGACTGCTATTGGATCTTCGAATGTTCCGAATACAGCTGACAAGCCTGCAGAAATTCAAAGTAATGTTAGCTATAATTTACATTCATGTTGACTTTTATGATTGATTTTTGTTTCAACTTTTTACATTATCATATACCATTTTTTCAGCTGAAAGTGGTGGGACGCGCAAAACTCGATGATGTACGCTATTAAAAGATTTATACTATCTAAATTTTGTCGAGCGTGTCAAAGTTGCTAGAAACAGTCACGATCAGCCTATTGGATTAGAAGCTCGACTTTTAGCAGAATACTTGGGCATTATAGCACGGGATGCCAATCTGTTGCCAATCAACTACGAGTCATGGCATCATATGCCTAATAGTAACAAAAATCAAGCTCTCGATAATATTAAGGTAATAACGTGAATGTAATTTATAATACTTTGGTTTAAGTTTCATTTATATTTACTTTCTAAACTTGTGTTATTTGCAGAAGGGATTTTATTTGGAGGTCTTGGATAATTATGTGAAGAAAGCATTAGGAAACAAATGGAAAAGACTATAAAAGTAATTTAAAGAATGAATATTTTAAGAAAAATATAAGCCTTGAAGAGAAATTTTCGAAATGTCCCGTCAGAAATGTTGAGGTACCAATGGGAAGATGCAGTTAGATTCTGGAATTCAAATAAAGGAGATGTATTACGTACTTCCAAACTCTTATAATTATTACGGTTTATAGTATTTACTATATACGTAATAATAATTTCATAATGTAGGATCGTGAGCGAGTTGGAACTACAAGTAGGCAAAAACAAAAATTTACGCACATAGCTGGGTCGAAAAGTTTTGCTTGTGTAGCTGATGACGAGGTATTTTGAATTTATTAATGGTGTCAAGTATTAATTACTTTCTACTAAATAATATTTTCCTACTATATTGTAGGAACTGTCGTCTAGTCAAAAAGTTGGACGCCTTCAGCTTTTTGACATTACACACAGAAAGAAAGATGGATCTCCTATGATTACTGAAGTTGCAGAAATTATGGTATATTTACTTAATAAAATTTTAATTATTTTAAATATTTATTGTCGAAACCATTTTTTTGAAAACGGGGTCGACTTTAAAACGACAAATGGAGTCACCACCGACCTTTTTTGAGGTGTGATAAACCGTAAAAGCAACATATTTTAATCCCACATTTAGTATGCTTTTGGATGATTTAAGCCTCGATTGATATAAAAAGGTGCTCTTAATCCTTTCTTTTCATGTCTTATACCCAGGAAAGCACCCGAGGACAAAAAGAACATAAAACGGGCCCAAAACGGAGTAAATGGGCCTTATCACAAAATCCACACGGCCTGGACTTAAGCCCACACGGTCGTGCCACATTGATAATCTAGAACACGGCCTTACCCCCGAGTCACACGGCCGTGCCTCATTAAAGAAGTCCGAACACGGCTTGAAGACTAGTCACACGGGCGTGTGACATGGCCGTGTCCCTATCGTGGCAAAAAGCAATTTCATTCGGATTTGGATACATTGGGGCAAAGAAACACATTCCAAGAGCCTATATAAACCCCCTAAGTGTTACCTGAAAAGAGGCTGTTAGTTAGGCCAAGGAGCCAAGCCGAAAAGGTCAGAATTGTAGGAATCACTCTAAGATAGCCAGTTGATCCATCTCAAGAAGCCGGAATTCTACTTAAGACGGCGGATCTCTCCTTCAACTCCTTCAGGGAGTTTTAGGGATTTCTTATGTTTTGGTTTATCTTTTCTTCTGAGATGTTTTCTTTATTAGTTATGAACTAAACCCTTCAGATACCTGAAGGGGATGAAACCTAGATGAATCTTGTTATTATTTTCTGAACTATAAGATACATACTTGATTTTTTCTTAATTATGTGCGCTTAATCCTTGTGTTAATGTTTCCGGGATATTAATCCAAGTATGATGTGTTTAGGTGGTGGAGCAAAAGTCCCTGCCTATTCATATATCTAGCATAATTGAAGCGGAGTCGTTCGCGCGCCTAGAGATAGGGTGACGAGATTTTGCCGGATTAGGGTGAAACCTAATATGGGAATCCATAGATCGATTTACTGCTATTCTAGGGGGTTATTAAGTGAGAAAGAGATTTCCGTTAATTAACCTAGGGTTAGACGTTATTCGCCTCGAGAGAGGGTTTAATATACATTAGGGAGTCCTACAGATCAAGTCAAGTGAATAAATCGTATGGTTCGGGGTTAGATAACAAGTGAAATCTAGGTGGATTCTTCCTGAGGGTATCGTCTTAAATCAACTGAGTCTTCCCTCAAGTTATTTCCCAATTCATTCTTTTTATCTTTGCGTCTTTAGCTTAGTAGTCGTTAGATCTAAACAACCTCACTTATTTTAGGCTAGATAATAAAAAGAAGGTTAGTATTAGTACTTTTAGTTCCTTTGGGTTCGACAATCCGGTCTTACCTAAGCTATACTACTATTCGATAGGTACACTTGCCTTTAATCGTTGTCAGAGTTAGTTTGCAGGTTCGATCATTCTCTTTATAAATTTTAAGACTCTGATCACAGCGATCAAGGTGTGATCGGATCACCTTGAAATTGATAATTTGAATAAAACTTTGATTTATTAAAACAAATTTTGGTCTATGAAACTCGAGAAAATAGGTTCGGGAGTCGGTTACGTACGAGGAAGGATTAGAAACCCCACAACGCCCAAAATTGGTACCAAATTGATTAATTAATGTCCTAACGTCGAGAATTTGAAAGGATTTAAAATGCAATAACTTTTTAAATCAAATGAAGTGGATGTTGAAATTCTCTTATTCCGAAGGAATGAAATTTCACGCCCAACACGTTAGGGTATGACATTTCAAACCTACAATATCAAGATCATCTCGTAATTTCCAAAATTCTTGCATTAAAAACTTTTGAAAAGGTTACTCGAGGGTCTGCTCATACAAAAAAATCGAAACCCAGCACGTTAGGGCACGATCTCTCGGATTTCCAAACACAAGATATTGCCTTATTTTTAAAGTTAAAAGAACACGAATGAAATCTTAAAAGGATATTAGGTTATTTGGTCAAACGAAAAACCGAAACCCAGCACGTTAGGGCACATTTCTCAAAATTCCCGAATACGAAACATTGCCTTTATTTTGTTTTGAAAATCTTACCTCGAGATGGTAAAACGTCACATCCAGTGAGTTAGGACGCAACATCTCAAATTCCCGAGAATAAGTTTTTTATTTATTTAAAAATTATGTATATTTTGATTCAAAAAAGAAAAGGGTACTCGGTTGCTAGGATTTAACAAGAAAAATCGGAACCCAGTGAGTTAGGGCACGATTTTCTCGAAACTTCCAAACATGAGCATTGCCTTATTTTGAAAAACTTTGAATGATTTTGAAATTTGAACGACATTAAACTCGATTTTCTTTAACAAATAAATTACAATGGAATGATAATATACAAAGCAAAGTATTAATCCATACATCAAACGTTACACTAATGCATCACAATAA
The DNA here is from genome assembly GCA_005393395.2 of Gossypium australe. Lineage (NCBI taxonomy): Eukaryota > Viridiplantae > Streptophyta > Magnoliopsida > Malvales > Malvaceae > Gossypium > Gossypium australe. The sequence continues at coordinate 31,335,183 of CM016626.1, forward strand.
CCAACTAATAATTAAGAAATATAAAACATATAATAACAATAATTATAATGTACAAATTCTCTATTAATTATTGAAGAAAATAGAGTAACAACATTAATAATAGTGATGAAAATAATAGTAGGAGTGATAGTAAAAATAAAAATAGTATTAGTAATAATAAAATAATAATATAAAAATTAATAGTAATAAATAAAAAAGAATAATAGTAATAATAATAATAATAATAATAATAATAATAATAATAATAATAATAAGAAAAGTAATAACAATAATGAATACAATAACAATAATAATAATTTTAAAAATAATAACAATAATGAAATAATGACGATAATAGCAAAAATAATAAAAGAAAATAAGAAAAAGGACTAAATTAAACTTAAAATAAAAATTTGGGGCAAATCTGAAAACAAACAGCAGGAAAGGGACCTTATTGAACGCGAATAACAAGGAAGGGTTAAACGGGAAAATATCCCCACCCTCCAAAACGCAACGTTTGGCGCAGGATCAAATTAAAAACAGAACAAAAATTGAGGGCGAAATTAAAATAAAAGAAAACTTAATTGAAAAGAAATAAAATGCAGAATGGCCTAAAGGGTAAATAACCCATTCTCACAAAACACGCGGATCCTTCCCCTGGGCCAGGTCAACACGCGGGTTATTGGAGCAAATGACACCGATTTGTAACCAAACACACGGCCTACAAACGACGCCATTTTCAATTTGTATATAAGGTTGAATTTAAAAAAAAAAAACATTTGTTACTCGCTTTAAAAAAAAACAGAAGGGACGAGGCCCTTTTCTCTCTGCTATGGTCCCCTCTCCGGCCACAGTAATCCCGGATGCCGTCGCTACTCCGCCGCAGCTCCGCCATGGACGGCGATTGGGCGTTTTAGGTACCCCATTTTTTATATATTATACGTATATTATATATATTATATTAAAATATATTTGTGTATGTTTTTAAAACAAAGGACTTTTATAAATATGTGCAAATAACTAAAGAAAAAAATAAATAAAAAAGAAAAGGAAACCTTTGCTAAATCGATCTCTGAATTTTGTATTGATTTTCTCTGTATTCCGTAAAAATTGTGTTCGTAAAACAACAATCGTTCTCATGTGGCTTTTTTATAGCTGAGAAATGTAGAAAAATAAAGAATATACGGTATTTTCTTTTTCTACTGCTGTTCGTTTATTTGCTATCATTGTTTGTCTCCTTTCGCAGGTATGGCCAACGTACGGAGGCAGACGTGGCAACGCACTTACGGAAGTGGGGCGCTGGAGGCTTGCGTATGGGGCTGCGGCGCATGGCTGTTTTAGGGTTTCTGATTTTGTTTCATTGTAGGTTAGGGTTTGGGCATTTGGGTAGTAGCTTGGGCCTTCATTGGGCCTACTGAAATCTTTTGTTATTGGGCTTGTAATATTGGACTTTTATAATTGTTTTTTTTTGTATTGTCTGTTTGCTTTGCTTTTTTTGGTTTTATGGGCCCGGGCAAATTGGGCCATTTACAGCTGCCCCTCTTTGCTCATTGTCGTGTAACGAGAATAGATCAAAGACTTCAAAAAGGGCCAATTTTGTCCAGTCTTGCCAAATCTGGACTTCATTCGGTACTTTTCTTCTTCGAGTAGCTTCATTCCATCCCACTGCATCTTCAGGGGCCCGGGAACTAGTGCTTCAATCCAACTCAAGGAAATTAGACTTGTAGCCTCAATCTACTCCACCACAACTTCGAGGAGATAAGATTTGCTATCTTCAGTCTGCTCCACTGCAAATTCAGGGATGCCAGATTGGTGGCTTAAATATGTTCCACTAAAGTTTTAGGGAGACAAGATTTGTCGTTCGATCTTGATTCACTACTGCTTAGGGTGACAAGATCTACAATTTTCGACCTATTCCATTGCTGGTCAGGGAGATAGGGCTGGTGGCTTAAATCTGTTCCACTACTGCTTAGGGAGACGAGATACGCCGTTCGATCTTGGTCCACTACTGCTTAGGGTGACAAGATCTACAATCTTCGACCTATTCCACTGCTGGTCAGGGAGATAGGGGTGGTGGCTTAAATCTGGTCCACTACTACTTAGGGAGACAAGATTTGCCGTTCGATCTTAGTCCACTACTGCTTAGGGTGACAAGATCTACAATCGTCGACCTATTCCACTGCTGGTCAGAGAGATAAGGCTGGTGGCTTAAATCTATTCCACTACTGCTTAGGGAGACGGGATTTTCTGTTCGATCTTGGTCCACTACTATTTTGGGTGACAAGATCTACAATCTTTAGTCTGCTCCACTACAAACTCAGGGATGCCAAACTAGTATCTTCGATCCACTTCGCTCAGGAAGAAAAGATCTGCTATCTTCCATCTGCTCCACTGCAAACTCAGGGATGCCAGACTAGTATCTTCGATCCGCTTCGCTCAGGAAGGCAAGATATGCGAATTCACCGATGTTGCAACGTCGCCCCCTGGGGGACCTGTCCTGTAAAATCAGTTTTATGTGTTTATGCTTATGCAATATGGTTGGGATGCAATGATCAGAATGAATCAAATGCTCCTAACTAAATGTGTTCTGTATGAATGCAGAATTTCCTGAGAATGATCCCTTTTTAAATGCTTAGGGTTGTCATCGCTCATTGTTTATCAAGGCTTTATCACTGACATATTACGCTGCCATCTTGTTCGGCTGGTATTCTTTCAGAAAAACCGAGAAAATAAATATCTTGCTCAACAGATTTGCCCCACTGTAACTTCAGGGTTCATCTCATTGTGACTTAGGGGCATCGGATCTGAATCCTTTCCCATCCATCCCACTGCGACTTCAAAAATGTAGGATTTGTTTCTTTTTCAATCCATCACATTGCTATTCAAAGGTATAGGATCTCTATCAGCTTCTATCTATCCCACTATAACTCGGGGGTATAGGGTCTGTAGCTTGTTCCATCAACTGATCACCCCTCGGGTGACCCAACCAGATGTGTATGCATGATGCTCGCATGAATGCAGAATATCATTTTTTTTCGAGAACGATTCCCGTTTTATACTTGGGTTAACAATGCCCATTTTTCATCAGGATTATATCACTGATGCAATACCTTGTCATTTTGTTCAATCGCCATTTTTGACAAAAAATCCGGAGAGATAGTCTCAGTTTAGACTCCTCCTCCACCAATATCTCCATCCCTCACACTTGGTGAGTTTTAAACAATAGTCCTATTTCAAGTTCTTGTATTATTCAGAAGCTTCCAAAGTAATATGCGAAACTCCTTTTATGAAAATATTATTAGTCCACTAATCGTTATTTCAATGCAAAATGCATGAAAAAGATCATAACCATGGACAAGAAGGAAATTAATTAGGACATAGCTCGAAACAAATAAGTTAATCAAAGATATCGAATGCAAAGAAATTTTATTGGGAGCATTCTTTGAAAAGAATAAGATAATCCAAATGGAAACTAGGTGCCCCAGATATCGCAGCCTGAGCTTCTCTGTTCAAACTTCTTGAGGACCATTTTAAGCTCAATATGTGTTTAGAGGATCCGGAGTACTTTGTCGATGCCCCAAGACGTAGCATACTTCTTCATTTTTAATTCAAGTATAGCGAGACTATTGTATGCCCCACTTTCGATCAAAATTTGAGCTGCCCTTTTTGGGTTTTCAACTCAAATTCCTTTTGGTCTCAAAGCGCTTTTTACGGTTTTTTGCCTTGGCCTTTCCTTTTTTCTTTCTTCTTTTTGATGAAAATTTTTATATATTTTTTGATTGAATTTTTTTTTTGGCAAACTTTTTATTGAATCTGAGTTCAACGGATTGGGCAGGTCTTTGCTATCCATCTCGGTCGATACCCATGCTTCCCTAGAACAGGCCTTATTTGCTGTATAAGGTCCTTCCCAGTTTGGCATCCACTTTCTTCTGAAGTCCCTTTTGCATGGAAAAATCTTCTTCAAAGCCCTATCATGAACTTTTCTAGGGCGAACCTTTTTGTTGTAATCTCGCATCATCTGACCGTGATAGATAGCTTTCAACATTTTCTCTTCAAATTCAACTGACCATATCGGGATTAAATCCATTCTGCCTCATCCACCTTCAGTTTTGATAAAACTCAAAAAAAGGAATCTTGACTTCAATGGGCAAAACCAATGAGAAATGTGTTGCCCCGGTGACAGTCCTGGCCAACGTTTGATAAGCCAATCTTTACAAGTCTCGATCTTTTTTATATGCCAATCTTTACAAGTCTCGATCTTTACAAGTCTCGATCTTTTTTATGATCTTTTGTTTTTCTTTTTGGCTGCCTTTGCTACACTGTAATGTGGCACCTGATTTTTGAACAGACTGCAAACTTTTGACATTGTGCAGTTAAATGTGATCTCTTTGACTTTTTTTTTGTGGCGGTATTCTTTCTTTCTTTCTTTCTCTTTTTTTAATGACTATCGACTTTGTAATATTGGCATATGAAGCGACCTGCACCCTCTTAGTGAAGTAACCGACATCCACGAAACTGAATCGATGTTGGCCAGAAGCTTTGATGACATTGGCCTGATAACATCTATGCCCCACATATAGGAAATCTTATTTCTGCATTGAGCTAGGCTTTGATCTTCATCTCCCTCCTTGGCTCACGACGTAGGATCTGTTTTTCATCCAGTTATATCATTCTTAACAAATTAGAAGATAGGTTACGATATCTGTCATCTTCAAAGTCCTTAGATCCCTTAGACCCATATCTCATTCAAAAAGGGAGTCAGTAACAGCGTCACTCCTGTCGTTGATATCTGGGTACCTAGGTATGAAGGCAAAAAATCTAAAAAATAAATGATTCTAAGGCTGATTATTTGCATGGCGTGGTCATGAATAAAGAATGAAAGAATATTTGAATAGTAATCTAAAGTACAAAAGAATCTATAAATAGAAAGAATAGAAAAATATTTGCTCAAAAAGATGCATTTTATTGAAATAAAGATTTTGAATACAAGCCTATTTCACAAAATGACTCTTATTACTTCTAGGCTGAAAGTAATAAGCGTGTTTTGAATATTACTCCAGATTAGTGATCGTGTCTGTCGAGTCTTAAAATTTATAAAAAGAATGATCGAACCTAGGAACTAACTCTGACAATGATTTTTTAGGCAAGCGCAACTATCAAACAGTAGTATAGCTTAGGCAAGACTGGAATGTTGAACCCAAAGGAATCAAAAGTACCAATACTAACTCTCTTTTTATTATTTAGCCTAAGAATTAAGGGTTTGTTTATCTAATATATATTAACTAACTACTAAACTAAAGATGCAAAGACAAAGAGAAAGAAATTGGGAAAATAACTTGAGGAAAAACCAATTGATTAAGAGACACCCAAAGAAGAATCCACCTAGACTTCACTTGTTATCTAACTCTGAACCAGACGATTTGTTCGTTTGACTTGATCCATAAGATTCCCTAATGTATATTAAACCCTCTCTCGAAGCGAATAACGTCTAACCCTAGGTTGATTAATTGAAATCCCTTTCTAATTAAACCCCTAGAATTGCATTAACTCGATCTATGGACTCCCATATTAGGTTTCACCCTAATCCGGCAAAATCTCGTCACCCTATCTCTAGGTGCGCGATCAACTCCGCTTAATTATGCTAGATCTACTCTTAGGCAGGGACTTTTGCTCCTCCACCTAAGCATATCATACTTGAATTAATATCCCGAAAATATCAACACAAGAATTAAGAACACATAATTAAGAACAAGTCAAATATTTATCATATAGTTCAACAAATGATAACAAGATTTATCTTAGGTTTCATCCCCCTCAGGTATCTGAGGGTTTAGTTCATAACAATAAAAGAAGACATCTCAAAAGAAAAGATAAAACAAAACATAAGAAATCCCTAAAACCCCTTGAAGGAATTGAAGGAGAGATCCTCCGTCTTTTGTATAATTCCGGCTTTTTGAGATGGATCAACTGGCTATCTTCGAGTGATTCTCCACAAATCTGACCTTTCTGGCTCGACTCCTTAGCCTAGCTAACCGCCCCCTTCTAGGTTATACTTAGGGTGTTTATATAGGCCTTTGAGATAGGTTTCTTTGCCCCTAAGTATCCTTTTCCGAGTGAAATTGCTCTTTTCCACGACATGGAGACGACCATGGCACACGCCCGTGTGAGTCGTCTTTAGGCCGTGTTCGGACTTTTAATGAGGCACGGCCGTGTGGTCTTGGGCCCAAGCCGTGTCGATTTCTATTTTGGCCCAATTTGGTCCCTTTTAAGCCCGTTTCTCGTTCTTTTCATCCTCGGGTGCTTTCCTGAGTATAAAACATGAAAAGAAAGGATTAAGAGCACCTTTTTTCATAAATCAAAGGATAAATCATCCAAAAGCATGCTAAATGTGGGCTTAAAATATGTTACTTTTACGGTTTATCAAATACCCCCACACTTAAGCTTTTACTTGTCCTCAAGCAAAATTCTCAACTCACAATTAAAACGAACTTCCTCGATTCATAATATTTATCAATAGTGTTTCATCATAATTCATAGATAATTCATACATGGATAACTGAACTCAAAGAGTCCTAAAGATTCAAACAATCAAAGTCATAATTTTTATAGTATGAAAACATAGGTGTTTCCCTTTACCTGAATAATTACCTCTGATTCAAAATCGACAAGAATTGACATCTTTACTAAAGATTCACTCAAATCATTCGAAGTGTTTAAGGTTCAGAATTAAGCACTCAAAAGTCAAACTTGAAAAGTTAATCCCATAGGCTTGTATGAAAATCAAATCTCCACCACTAAAATATGAGATGATACACAAATCAAAAGGTCTTTACAGGGTTGTAACGGGGCTTAGGTTCAAGGGTATGGATATAGGCTGAATTAGAGGGTTAGAATAGAGATTGACCTGATAAATTACCTAACTAGAAATAACGGACTAATAATGAATAATTACATAAATTGAAAACTTGTACTACTAATAATAATACTCTGATATGAACTTCTTCTTCAATAATTGGAATTTAACGTATAAGCTTTCCTAATCACAAAACTAATAGTAACTATTCTTCGATTTTTTTAGAACAAGTCAAGACTGAATTTAACTACTGAAATAAAAATAATTAGGCAACCGATCAAATCAAATCTCGACATAAGGGTAGTCAAAAGGAATGGTGATAACAAATACAAAGGGTTTTGGTTTAATATTAGTAGGTGAGTCAATAAAAAGGGTTGTTAGGATTAAACGGGGTTTACTAGGGGTTAATTATGAAGGTGAGCTGTTTAATGGAGTGAGTGGGTTAAAACCTAGGTGCCTTTATCATCTCTGTATATCAAATCAAAGGTGTAGTCTTGACATGTATCACCAATGCAAGTTCTAGAATAACAAATCAATGTTGACACACTCATAATCAATAAAGTAAGCACGAAAAAGAATATATGCTCTTATAAGGTTCAAAGTCTCACAAAAAATATGGCTTTTTGATATCAACCTCGTCAATTTCAAATTTCAAGGTAACATTCAGATTCAGGTGGACAACCTAAAAATTTTAAATTTTGAAAAATAGACTTATCATGCTTGATTCTCTAGTATTCTTTAAATTTAATCATCAATGCACAATTATCAATGGCTTACTCTAAAACATATCAATAAAAATCATAAATCAAAGGAAATTTCATTCTAATCATAATATGAGAAACTTACTTTTCGAACAAGGTATAATTCAGGGATTTTCAAATAGTACTATAATTAACCCCCCACACTTAAGTTGTACATTGCCCTCAATATACAAAGATAGATAATAACATTTAGTAGATAATCAAAAGAGAGGGAGAGAAGTGAAACTTCCTGAATTATGGATGAGATCCTTGGAGGATGTTCCATGTATAATTGATGTTTTCGTTCCTTGAGTCTTATATTTAATCTATTTAATCTGCGAAGTTATCAATTAAAAATTCAGGGGAAATATTGAATGAGAGTTGTTATAGATACTCCAGGGTTAGACAGCCAGTGATAACATAATTAAAATAAAGGTTTGGAATATAAAAGGCAACAAGTTTAAATTAAGATGAATAATAAAAATTAAAATGAAAACTAAAAACAAAAAAAGAAAAGGGACTCAAAGGTTCTCGTCGTCTGCTGAGTCGTATGGTGGTGGCGGCGGTTTGCTTTCCTCGTGACGACGACATTGTACCTGAAACTTTTCTACCAAATTAAAGCAAGTACTTTGATCAATACCCAAAATATTCAAAGTCTAAATAATAACATTTCAAACATGATCAATCATTTCGACAGTGATTAGTTCTATCTAGTTTTAATTAACTACTTAAACAATGACTAACATACTTAAGGTAGTAATCAAAATAGTTCTAAAATTATAAATATTAATTTAATTAATAAATAAAAATAAAAATAATAGTAAAAAGAGACTAGACAAAATGAAATTTTAATCATATAATAAGTAAATAAATGGGAATGAAATAATGAAAGGTGACCAGTGGTGAATTCGAGCATGGCGATGTTCTTTAAATAGGGGTAAGAGCACGTACTGAGGCCACACTCGTGTGTCTGTTTTTCGGCCCGAGGTTTTCGCGATTTTCAAATTTGGGCGCGTTTTGTGATGTCGCCCACGCCCATGTCCATAAGCCGTGTATGTTTTTGTTCCCTTCTCCCATGCCCGTGTTATGTTTGCCACGCCCGTGTACATGTAGTCAGTATCGCACACGGTTGGTAGGCACGGGCATGGCTCGTGCCCGTGTTGGTTTACTCAAGATAGATCACGGTCGCATCGCACGGCCGTGGTCTTTTTATCGCAGCCCGTGTTGGGGAAAATTTTTTCTTCTTCTTCTCGTACGTTTACCTGCACGCCCGTTTTCCATCCCATGGCGACCACACGGCCACGGGCATGCCCGTGTGTAAGGCCGTGTGGTAGGAAACTTGCGCTTTTCTGAATCAGTTAGTTTGATTTAGGTGCTAAAAGAAAAGAAGAAAAAATAAAATAAAATAAAATTAAAATGTGAAAATTAATGGGGTTAGTGAAGTTAGTGCTCGGGTTGTCTCCCGAGAAGCGCTTGGTTAAAGTCTTAAGCTAGACTCACCCTGTTTTCGTTTCTAAAAGAAGGTTCACGGAGCTGAAGCTCCTCTCTCAATTCTTTGAAATCTTCACCATTATAAAGTTTCAGTCGATGGCCATTTACCTTGAATGTTCCTTGAGTTGGATGGGTTACCTCGACTATGCCGTAAGGAAAAATAGATTTTATCACGAATGGTCCTGACCACCTTGATTTCAACTTTCTAGGAAATAGTTTGAGCCTTGAATTATACAGCAGGACTAAGTCTCCTACTTCGAATTGCTTTGATTGTTTTAAACGAGCATCATGGCGTCATTTTGTTGCCTCCTTATATAGTCGTGAATTCTCATAGGCCTCAGCTCGCCATTAATCTAGTTCATTTAACTGCATCATCCTCTTCTCACCTGTGGTTTTGAGATCGTAATTCAATAACTTTATCGCCCAGTAGGCTTTGTGCTTTAACTCAAATGGTAGATGACAACTTTTTCCGTAAACAAGTTTGTACGGGGATGTCCCTAAAGAGGTTTTAAATGTTGTTCTATAGGCCCACAAAGCATTATCTACTTTTATTGCCCAGTCTTTCCTGTTTGATTCAGCTGTTTTTTCTAGGATTCGCTTAAGCTCTCGATTTGCCACTTCCACTTGCCCACTGGTTTGAGGATGATAAGGGGTAGCTGTTCTGTGGTATACTCCATATTTTCTTAAGACTTTTTCAAATTGAGTATTGCAAAAGTGAGTGCCCCTATCACTGATGATTGCTCTGGGTGTTCCAAAACGAGAGAAAAGTTTCTTAAGAAACTTTACCACAGCTCTAGCATCGTTACTAGGTAAAGCTTGAGCTTCCACCCATTTTGACATGCAATCTACTACTACTAAGATGTATTTATTTTCGAATGAACTAGGGAACGGACCCATAAAGTCAATACCCCATACATCAAATATTTCACATGATAACATATATGTCTGAGGCATTTCATCGCGTTTAGAAATATTACCTGATCTTTGGCATTTATCACACGAAGCGGCATACCTGTTGGCATCTTTAAAAAGAGTTGGCCAATAAAATCCTAATTCGAGCGTTTTGTAGGCTGTCTTAATCCCGCTGTAATGTCCTCCTGAAGGTCCAGAATGGCAATGTTCCAGGATTTTGCTTGCTTCCGCCCTTGTAACGCATCTCCGAATTACTTGATCTGCACATATGCACAAAAGAAAAGGATCTTCCCAAAAATAGTTTTTCGCATCAGCAAAGAATCGTTTCTTTTGATGATGTGTTAACCTTTTTGGTAAGATGTTAGCAGCTAAATAATTCGCAATATCTGCAAACCATGGTACCTCAAAGTTGGTTATAGAAAAGAGTTGTTCTTCAGGGAACGAGTCGTTTATCTCACTTTCGTCGAGCTTTTCGATATGTGGGTTCTCAAGCCTGGAGAGGTGATCTGCTGCAAGGTTTTCAGCTCCCTTTTTATCCTGTATTTCCAAATCAAATTCCTGTAAGAGTAAGATCCATTGTATGAGTCAAGGTTTTGCATCAGGTTTGGTTAAGAGGTAACGAAGAGCTGAATGGTCAGTGTAAATGACAACTTTAGATAGTATCAGATACTGTCGAAATTTGTCAAAGGCAAAAACTACAGCTAGCAATTCTTTCTCTGTGGTGGTGTAGTTTTCTTGTGCAGGTGTCAATGTTCTTCTAGCATAGTAAATTGGCTGAAACTGCTTGTGTCTTCGTTGTCCCAAAACTGCACCTACTGCAAAATCACTCGTATCACACATTAGTTCAAAAGGTAGATTCCAATCAAGTGCAATTATAATTGGAGCATTTATTAGTTTATCTTTGAGGATATTGAATGCATCTAAATACTCCTGATCAAAATTAAAAGGAACATCTTTTTCTAGTAATCTCGTTAAAGGCTTAGCTATTTTAGAGAAATCTTTAATGAATCTTCTGTAAAATCCAACATGTCCTAAAAAGCTTCTAATAGCCTTAACTGAACTAGGAGGAGGTAATTTTTCTATAGTTTCAATCTTAGCTTTATCTACCTCAATCCCTTTACTAGAAATCTTATGTCCTAACACAATCCCCTCTCTAACCATAAAGTGACATTTTTCCCAATTCAAGACAAGATTTGTTTCCTCACATCTTATTAGAACTCGTTCTAAATTTTTAAGACAAAGGTGGAAAGAGTTACCGAATACCGAGAAGTCGTCCATAAATACCTCCATAATATCTTCCACAAGTTCATCAAAGATGGCTAGCATGCAGTGCTGAAAAGTAGCATGAGCATTACATAATCCAAAAGGCATTCTACGATAAGAAAACGTGCCGTATGGACATGAAAATGTTTTATTTTCTTGATCTTCAGGAGCTATGGGGATTTGGAAGTAGCCGGAGAGTCCGTCCAAGAAGCAGTAGTACATATGCCCAGACAGCCTATCTAACATCTCATCAATAAAGGGTAAAGGGAAGTGATCTTTTCTGGTTGCATCATTCAGCTTCCTATAGTCAATGCAGACTCTCCAATATGTGACTGTTCTTGTAGGAATCAATTCATTCTTTTCGTTGGCTACAACAGTCATGCCTCCTTTCTTTGGAACTACCTGCACAGAACTTACCCAGGTGCTATCAGAAATAGGATAAATTATTCCTGCATCTAGGAGTTTAATTACCTCAGCTTTGACAACTTCTTTCACATTGGGGTTCAAACGTCTCTGAGGTTGCACACAAGGTTTATACTCATCTTCCATTAAAATTTTGTGGGTGCAGAATGATGGGCTTATTCCTTTAATGTCTGACATTTTCCATGCTATGGCCTTTTTGTGCTTCTTTAGTACCTTTAGCAAATTTTCTTTCTCCTTGGGTCCTAGTTCTGAAGAGATGATTACCGGAAGTGTAGAATTTTCCCCGAGGAATGCGTATTCCAAATATTTTGGCAATTGTTTCAGTTCTAACTTGGGTGGCTCATCAATAGAGGGTTTTTGTTTTAGTTTATCATTGATCTTAATGTCCTCTATTTCTGTCTATCTAGAGGATGATGTATTGGGATTCACTTCATCGATATCGTCATCTTTCTCTAGAATATCGCATGGCATCATGAATTTGGAACACAATTTCTTCATCTCCGACCCTTAGTGCGAGTTTACCATCACCAACATTAATGACAGCCCTAGAAGTAGCTAGAAAGGTTCGTCCCATAATTAAAGGTACCTCTACGTCCACATTCATGTCAAGCACAACAAAATCAACGGGAAATATAAATTTATCTACTTTTACCAGAACATCTTCAACAATTCCCCTAGGATACTTAATAGATCTATTAGCTAACTGAATACTCATCCTAGTGGGTATTGGTTCCCCGAGACCAAGTTGCGTAAACATTTTATAAGGCATTAAATTAATGCTCGCACCTAAATCAGCTAATGCTTTTTCTATGCTCAAACTACCAATTAAACAGGGAATAGTAAAACTTCCTGGATCTTTCAATTTGGTTGGCAGTTTGTTTTGAATGATAACTGAGCATTCTTCATTAAGTTCCACTGTTGAAATTTCCTCGAACTTCCTTTTATTTGTTAGAAGCTCCTTTAAAAATTTTGCATATGTTGGCATCTGCGAAATAGCTTCAACAAAAGGTAAGTTAATATGTAGCTGTTTGAAAAGTTTAAGAAATTTACCATATTGTGTGTCTAGGTGATCTTTCTTCAACTTTGCTGAATACGGGACTGGTTAGAGTTATCTTTGCCTTGTCGATTTCATGTGGTACCTCTTTCTTTGTTTCGATTAACTCCTTTCCACTTCTTAGTGTCACTGCCTGGACCTGCTCTTTTTCCCTAGGTAAGCTTTCTGATCGCATTTCAGAAACTAACCTAGTAAGTTGACCGATCTGATTCCTGAACTCTTGTGCCAATGCCTCAAGTTTTTCTTCTACTTTTTAGAAACGTGTTTCTGAGGCTATTATAAATTTGTTAGCACCTCTTCAAAGTTTGGCTCCTTTTCCTGTGGGTAGGGCTGTTATTGGAAGTTTCAGGAAGATTGTTGTCTTTGATTTCTTTGACCGCCCCATGAGAAATTGGGGTAGTTCTTCCAACCTGGATTATAAGTATTACTATAAGAGTTATTGTTAGATCGAAAATTATTACCCATATAGTTCATTTGCTCGCTCTCCATGCCCTGTCCGTAGGGTGGGTACTCAGGATCCGCCACTCCTTCACTTGCGTCGCACTGCATTGCTGGATGTGCCTGCGAAGAACCATAGAAACTATCAAATTTTTTATGTAGCAATTCTACCTGATTTGATAGCGCGGTTACTGCATCAATGTTAAAAACTCCGGCTACTTTGGCTGGCCTTATCCTTGTAACTTGCCACTGATAGTTATTGAGTGACATCTCCTCTATAAACTCGTAGGCTGCTTCAGGAGTTTTGCTGTTCAGGGTTCCGCCGGCAGCTGAATCGATTAGTTACCATGTTGAAAGGTTCACACCATTGTAAAAAGTTTGGACCTGTAGCTACAAAGGTAATCCGTGGTGTGGGCACCTCCTTAACAAATCTTTGTATCTCTCCCAGGCATCATAAAGTGTCTCTGAATCCACCTGCACAAAAGAAGAGATATCATTCCTCAACTTGGTCGTTTTGGCCGACGGAAAATATTTTAATAAAAATTTCTTGGCCATTTGATCCCATGTAGTGATTGATCCTCGTGGAAGAGAGTGTAACCACTATTTGGCTTTATTCCTCAAAGAAAAAGGAAATAACCGAAGACGGATGGCATCATCAGAAATGACATTTATCTTGAAGGTATCACAGAATTCTAGAAAATTCGCTAAGTGTGTGATAGGTTCTTCATCCTGCAAACCATCAAACTGAACAAACTGTTGTATCATCTGTATAGTGTTAGGTTTCAGTTCAAAATTATTTGCAGCAAAAGTAGGCCTAACAATACTAGACTCAGTTCCTGTTAAACGAGGTTTAGCATAATCATACATAGTGCGTGTAGCATGATGTTCGGCCATCTCTGGAGGTGGCAGATTATTCTCTGCCATCTCTTCTGTAGTATTAATTTCGGCTTCTTGCTCTTCTTCTATGTAGTTTAAGCTTTGCCTTGTCTCTTTGCGATTTTTGTGAACTGTACCTTCAATATCACTTTCGTAAAGTAGGGGTTCTATCGGGTTCCTTCTAATCATAAACTAGAGGTACCTGAAAGGAGTGAAAGAAAGAAATTAGCAAAAATAAAAATAGACTAAAAAATAAAAGTAAATTGCAAAAAATAAAATGGCTAAAGTAATAAAATTAAGCTTTCTTAATATTTTAGTTCCCCAGCAACGGCGCCAAAAACTTGATCGTGTCTGTCGAGTCTTAAAAATTATAAAAGGAATGATCAAACCTAGGAACTAACTCTAACAATGATTTCTGAGGCAAGCGCACCTATCGAACAGTAGTATAGCTTAGGCAAGACCGGAATGTCGAACCCAAAGGAACCAAAAGTACCAATACTAACTCTCTTTTTATTATTTAGCTTAAGAATTAAGGGATTGTTTATCTAATCTATATTAACTAACTACTAAACTAAAGATGCAATGACAAAGAGAAAGAATTTGGGAAAATAACTTGAGGAAAAACCAATTGATTAAGACGACACCCAAGGAAGAATCCACCTAGACTTCACTTGTTATCTAACTCTGAACCAGACGATTTATTCATTTGACTTGATCCGTAAGATTCCCTAATGTATATTAAACCCTCTCTCGAAGCGAATAACGTCTAACCCTAGGTTGATTAATTGAAATCTCTTTCTAATTAAAACCCCTAGAACTGCATTAACTTGATCTATGGACTCCCATATTAGGTTTCACCCTAATCCGGCAAAATCTCGTCACCCTATCTCTAGGCGCGCGATCAACTCCGCTTAGTTATGCTAGATCTACTCTTAGGCAGGGACTTTTGCTCCTCCACCTAAGCACATCATACTTGAATTAATATCCCGGAAATATCAACATAAGAATTAAGAACACATAATTAAGAACAAGTTAAATATTTATCATATAGTTCAGCAAGCGATAACAAGATTCATCTTAGGTTTCATCCCCCTCAGGTATTTGAGGGTTTAGTTCATAACAATAAAAGAAGACATCTCAAAAGAAAAAATAAAACAAAATATAAGAAATCCTTAAAACCCCCTGAAGGAATTGAAGGAGAGATCCTCCGTCTTGAGTATAATTCCGGCATCTTGAGATGGATCAACTGGCTATCTTCGAGTGATTCTCCAGAAATCTGACCTTTCTGGCTCGACTCCTTAGCCTAGCTAACCGCCCCCTTCTAGGTTATACTTAGGGTGTTTATATAGGCTTTTGAGATAGGTTTCTTTGCCCTAAGTATCCTTTTCCAAGTGAAATTGCTCTTTTCCATGACATGGACACGGCCATGGCACACGCCCGTGTGAGTCGTCTTTAGGCCGTGTTCGGACTTTTAATGAGGCACAACCGTCTGGTCTTGAGCCCAGCCCGTGTCAATTTTTATTTTTGGCCCAATTTGGCCTGTTTTAAGCCCGTTTCTCGTTCTTTTCATTCTCGGGAGCTTTGTTGAGCATAAAACATGAAAAGAAAAGATTAAGAGCACCTTTTTACATAAATCAAAGGATAAATCATCCAAAAGCATGCTAAATATGGGCTTAAAATATGTTACTTTTACAGTTTATCAATTAGCTTTAAAAATACATGTCACTTCCAGAGTCCTATTGTTCAAAACACTCTCAAGTATATAAAAGCCGATGTTTGGAAAACTTTTATTCCTTGGTTCCCTCTTTGGATACGCCATTGGTGTTCCAACTTCCCGATTTTTAGGCTTTTGATGACTTCTTCAAGGAATCGCAACTCTCCTGCCCGCTCCTTCAATTATCACAATTTACTGCTTCGTCCGACTCCTCAAACTTCACAACCCCTATTTTAATAAGCCTCTCGACCAATTTCTTAAATGCAATGCAGTTATCGATTGAGTGACCCGTTATTCTCACGTGATACTTGCATTGAGCATTCGAATCATACCATTTGGGGTATGGGGGTTGTATTGGTTCCATGTAATGAGGAGCCACCACATATACATCAAATAGGCTTTGATACAACTCCCTATATGTAATTGGAATTGGTGTAAACTAGAGTTACTTTGCACTGGATTCTTGTTTTGATAAGCCTTGATAACCAGTGGTCGCAGCCTTTGGTTGACCTGCAATGACCGATTTGGAATGCATGTTCAAGCTGTTCACTTCATTTTCCCTATTTCTCAGGTTTGATCTTTTGACACTTTCTCCCGCGTCTATCTTTTCGCTTTTTATGGCATTCTCAACCATTTCTTCAGTCATTACGACGTCCGAGAAGCTCTTTGTAGCGCTCCCTATCATATGAGTGATAAACAGGGCCTTCAGTGTATTAATAAAGAGCATGGTCGTCTCTTTCTCTAAGAGTGGTAGTTGGACTTGCGTCGCCACCTTCCTCCATCACTGGGCATACTTCCTGAAGCTCTCATTTGTCTTCTTCTCCATGTTCTGGAGTGTAATCCTGTTGGGTGCCATATCTGTCACGTGGCTGTATTGTTTTATGAAAGCTTGAGCCAAGTTTTTCCATGAACCAATTTGGGAACAAGTCAACTGGTTATACCATTTGGCTGCTGCCCCCACCAGGCTATCCTGGAAGCAATGGATCAACAATTGGTCATTATTAATGTACCTCGTCATTCTTCTACAAAACATAGTAATATGAGCTTCGGGGCAACTTGTCCCGTTATACTTCTCAAATTTAGGCATTTTGAATTTGTATGGGAGCCAAGTCCGGGACCAATATCAAATCTCTAGCATTGATTCCATAACAACTATCGGCATTTTCTATCGCTTTAAACTTTTCCTCCAACCATTTACATCTGTCTTTTAGTTGCTTTGGCAACTCTGCTTTTGTCGTCTCTCCTTCAGCTATTTCATCCAAATCAGGGACATTAGTAATGATTGTATTATCTCCTGAACCTAAGCGAGTTTGGAGGTTCACTGAAGCACCAGCTTGGAATTGTTGAGGCCTGATCGTGACAGATGGCCTTTGTACAATTACTTCAAGTAGTGTTTGCACGTGTGGTGGAGTAAAGTCAGGGGGATATTAAGGATACTCAGTATTCTCCTCAACATTAACCATGGGGCTCTTTCCTTTATCCATAAGCCCATTCAACAGCTGTGTCATCTGAGTCATCATATTTCTCTGCGATTCCATCATTTTGTCCATCATATCCTGCTGGATCTTAGCAAGCTGTTCCTGCATCTGTGCCTGCATTTGTTCTTGCATTTCCTTTTGCCTTTGCTCCAATTTTTCTAGTCTTTTATCCATTGACTTGGTCCTTTTTATTGTGCCGTAGGGATGTATGCTTAGTTGATTTTCGTCGGTTTCCAGGTTACTGAAATAATTTTACCTAATTAGGGACATTATGTGAAAATCTAATGAACAAAATGCAATGCAAATGCATAAATGAATGCAAGAAGAAAGAGAGACGTCGATTCTGAATTCAATTCCATTAGAAGAACTTTTCTAGAAAACAAATATCTTTACATAAAACAGATTACATATGCGGCTTTGTCCTCATAGTCCAAGTAAAGATATCGATCTTCTCCTTCATATCCGGATGCTGCGGTCGAATCCTTCAAATCCTCCCAAAAGATGTCTCTCTTATTTCCACTCAGCTTGATCCGGGTTGTGGTTCGCTGCTCACTTATCCCCTACGATGTTAATAAGCTTCTTTAAGAAAGTTGAGGCATGACGGCTCTTGCACAGTTTTCGTCAATTTGAATCCTTCGAGCAAGGTTTTGCATTCCTCCGCGGACTATCAACATTTTTCCGTTGTGTTTACTTAGACCATGTCCGGACAACCGTATTATAATCCACTTTATCAAGAAGTTTGTTTCCTTATGACAAACTCCTTAGCAATCGAATATTAATCAACATCTTCTTTCTATGATCATGCAATGCAATGCAATCAAAACAAAAGAAATCACGTTAGTACAAGAGAAATAAACAACACAGAACACCTGTCCGGATGACCACAAGGGTTTGGCATGGCTCTATCTAAAGTGGGCTCCTAAGGTTCACTACATGTAGTTTGGTTCTAAAGAGAGGTACCTGAACCAGCAGATTCCTTGATCCTCACCCATTATAGGCTCATACGGACAGAGTTCGGTTTAGGGGAATACATTTCCCTATGGCTGCACGGAGATGAAAATCTCACGAAGACATAGGTACAGATGTATCCCGAAAGCGATTCACTATCCTGCACGGAGGTGAAAACCTCACGAAGAAGTAGCTTCTCACTCCCACTTAAAAGGGTGTGACCCGACGGTCATGCAATATGATGCAAAAGTGTTCTATAAGACTCGAACCACAGCATTCAAATGAGATGACGCAAGTGAATGCAATAAAAAGAATCGTAATTTTTCAAATCAAATTTTCAATTTTTGACAAAAAGACAACAAATAATCAATTTTATGGCTTGACTCTCTTATTCGTCCCCAGAGGAGTCGCCAAGCTGTCGAAACCATTTTTTTGAAAACAGGGTCGACTTTACAACGACAAATGGAGTCGCCACCGACCTTTTTCAAGGTTTGATCGAATCACTTTGAAATTGATCATTTTAATAAAAACTTGATTTATTAAAACAAATTTTGATCTACGAAACTCGAGAAAATAGGTTCGGGAGTCGGTTACGTATGAGGAAGGATTAGCACCCCCGCAACGCCCAAATTTGGTACCAAATTGATTAATTAATTTCCTAACGTCGAGAATTTGAAAGGATTTAAAATACAATAACTTTTTAAAACAAACGAAGTGGATGTTGAAATTCTCTTATTCCGAAGGAATGAAATTTCACGCCCAACACGTTAGGGTATGACATTTCAAACCCACGATATCAAGATCATCTCGTAATTTCGAAAATTCATGCATTGAAAATTTTTTAAAAGGATATCCGAGGGTCTGGTCATACAGAAAAACTGAAACCCAGCATGTTAGGGCACGATTTCTCGAATTTCCAAACACAATGTATTGCCTTATTTTTAAAGTTAAGAGAACACGAATGAAATCTTAAAAGGATATTTGGTTATTTGGTCAAACGAAAAACCGAAACTCAGCATGTTAGGGCACGATTTCTCAAAATTCCCGAATACGGAACATTGCCTTTATTTTGTTTTGAAAATCTTACCTCGAGATGATAAAACGTCACATCCAGTGAGTTAGGACGCAACATCTCAAATTCCCGAGAATAAGTTTTTTATTTATTTAAAAATTATGTATATTTTGATTCAAAAAAGAAAAGGGTACTCGGTTGCTAAGATTTAACAAGAAAAATCGGAACCCAATGAGTTAGGGCACGATTTTCTCGAAACTTCCAAACACGAGCATTGCCTTATTTTGAAAAACTTTGAATGATTTTGAAATTTGAACGACATTAAACTCGATTTTCTTTAACAAATAAATTACAATGGAATGATAATATACAAAGCAAAGTATTAATCCATACATCAAACGTTACACTAGTGCATCACAATAACCAACGAATAATTAAGAAATATAAATCATATAATAACAATAATTATAATGTACAAATTCTCTATTAATTATTGAAGAAAATGGAGTAATAACAATAATAATAGTGATGAAAATAATAGTAGGAGTAATAGTAAAAATAAAAATAGTATTAGTAATAATAAAATAATGATAATAATATTAAAACTAATAGTAATAAATACAAAAAAATAATAGGAAAAATAGAAATAATATTAATAATATTAATAATAATAATAAGAAAAGCAATAACAATAATGAATACAATAACAATAATAGTAATATTAAAAATAATAAGAATAATGACATAATGACGATAATAGCAAAAATAATAAAAGAAAATAAGAAAAACGACTAAATTAAACTTAAAATAAAAATTTAGGGCAAATCTGAAAACAAACAGCAGGAAAGGGACCTTATTGAACGCAAATAACAAGGAAGGGTTAAACAGGAAAATATCCCCACCCTCCAAAACGCAACGTTTGGCGCAGGATCAAATTAAAAACAGAACAAAAATTAAGGGCAAAATTAAAATAAAAGAAAACTTAATTGAAAAGAAATAAAATGCGGAAGGGCCTAAAGGGTAAATAACCCATTCCCACAAAACATGAGGATCCTTCCCCTGGGTCGGGTCAACACGCGGGTTACTGGAGCAAACGACACCGTTTTGTAACCAAACACATGGCCTACAAACGACGCAGTTTTCAATCTGTATATAAGGTTGAATTTTTTTAAAAAAAACATTTGTTACTTAGTTTTAAAAAAAAACAGAAGG
Organism: Gossypium australe; assembly: GCA_005393395.2. Classification (NCBI taxonomy): domain Eukaryota; kingdom Viridiplantae; phylum Streptophyta; class Magnoliopsida; order Malvales; family Malvaceae; genus Gossypium; species Gossypium australe. The sequence goes on from CM016626.1 coordinate 31,355,576, forward strand.
GACGAGGCCATTTTCTCTCAGCCATGGTCCCCTCTCCGACCACAGTAATCCCAGAGGCCGTCGCTACTCCGCCGTAGCTCCGCCATGGATGGCGGTTGGGCGTTTCAGGTACCCCCCTTTTTATATATTATACGTATATATATATATATATATATATATATATATTATATCAAATATATTTGTGTATGTTTTTAAAACAAAGGACTTTTATAAATATGTGCGAATAACTAAAGAAAAAAAATAAATAAAAAAGTAAAGGAAACCTTTGCTAAATCAATCTCTGAATTTTGTATTGATTTTCTTTGTATTTCGTAAAAATTGTGTTCGTAAAACAACAATCATTCTCATGTGGCTTTTTTTATAGCCGAGAAATGTAGAAAAATAAAGAATATACAGTATTTTCTTTTTCTACTGCTGTTCGTTTATTTGTTGTCATTGTTTGTCTCCTTTCGCAGGTATGGCCAACGTACGGAGGTAGAAGTGGCAACGCGCGTACAGAAGTGAGGCACTGGAGGCTTGCGGATTGGGCTGCGACGCATGGCTGTTTTAGGGTTTCTGATTTTGTTTCATTGTAGGCTAGGGTTTGGGCATTTGGGTACTAGTTTGGGCCTTTATTGGGCCTACTGTAATCTTTTGTTATTGGGCTTATAATATTGGACTTTTATAATTGTTTATTTTTTTTGTATTGTCTGTTTGCTTTGCTTTTTTTGGTTTTATGGGCCCGAACAAATTGGGCAATTTACATTTATCATGTTTAATTATAATGTTTTAATTCGTCGTTTGTAATGCAAATAATGTCAAGTTATGTTGCATTTATTTGATTATATATTTCATTTCTAACTCCTTGATTGATTTATTAGGAGAAAATAAAGGATAAAAGAGCGAAGTATGAAGCGATCGCTTCAAACAATAGTTCTGTTAATCTTGACGATATTGATAACCGAATTATTACTGAAGTTTTGGGTCCTGAAAGGTATGGTTGGGTTCGATTTTAAGGATATTTTGTTAGCCCAACCCAATTTTTGGATCCAGCTCGCAGGAATACATACCTTTGGTGAATCAGACTCAAGCTGAAGTTCAGAAGTTAAGAGATCAGATGGCTCAGATGCAAGCGAGCACAGTTGAGCAAATTGCCCAACTTAAAGCGGAGGTAGCATCGAAAGAAGTAGAGGCTGAAAGAAAATATGATGAACTTCAGTTATAACTTAAAGCGGAGGCAGCAACGAGGGAAGTAGAGGCAAGCAGAAAATATGACAAACTCCAGCTACAACTTCAGAATATGATGAAGATGTTTCAGCAGTCATAAAATCTGCCATCTTAGACTTTTGTTTTCTTATTGTGAGAATATCTTAAAAATATAACTTTTGAATGTAATATATTTTGTTATTTCATTTACTAATTTAGATCGTATACATATTTCTTTCGTGATAGTATCATTTATATTTGCCACTAAAGAACATCTTTATGAGAAGTGTCGCTAAAGATCATGTTCTTTAGGAAAATGTCGCAAAATTTAGTGGCGTTATCTATAGCGGCGTTTTTTGTAAGTTTTTTGTAGCGCTTACCAAAATGCCACAAATTGTTTTAGCGGCGCTTATAAATAGGGTCAAAAAAGTGCAGCTAAAAACTTGTTTTGCTGTAGTGCTTGTTCCAATCCATTTCAGTTGTATCGGTCGAAACATTGCATACCGATTAGTACATGAATAATGTTAAAAATAGATAAAATTATTATTTTTTACCAACTTTAAACTTTAGAATAGAAAATTAGTAAAAAAGTAAGAAAAATAAGAAATTTATATAACAAATAAACAAATAATAATAATAATAATAATAATAATAATAATAATAAAGACAATTTTTTTAAAATATTAATAAATTTAAAATGAATAAAAAAAATGATGCGTGCGGTGTCTATTATCGAAACCATTTTTTTATTTTGAAAAAAAAGGGGATCGACTTTAAAATGAAAATGGAGTCGCCACCGATCCCTTTTTGCTTAGGTGTGATCGGATCACCTAATAAAACATTTTATTTCAAAACATTGATTTTGGCCTACGAAATTCGAGAAATCGGGTTCGAGAGTCGGTTGCGCACGAGAAAGGATTAGCACCCTCGTAACGCCCCAAATTGGTACCGAATTGATTAAATATTGTCCTAATGTCGAAAATTTTAAAAATATGATCCTTTTAATTGAAAGAAAGTAAAGATTCACTTATCTAAAAGAAATAAAATGCCACACCCAATGAGTTAGAATGCAACATTTCAAAACTTCGAAAATAAGCTTGCCTTTATTTGTAAAAAATCCTTATCTCGAGATACAAAACATCATATCCAATAAGTTAGGATATAACATCTTGAATTCCCGAGAATAAGTTTTGATTTGAAGTTTATAAGTTTCAATTTCAAAAAGAAATGTTTAATATATTAAGTCCAACGAGAAAATCGAAACCCAGTGAGTTAGGGTACAATTTTTCTCGAGGCTCTCAGATATTATGTATCGTCGTACCCCTTTTTTAAAAAAAATCTTTTGAATAAAATGCGACAATTTAACCAAAATGCATTTTTTATTAAAAATGATTTGAGTAAAATATTGCATTCATACATTACAACATACATACCAAATAGCAATTCATTACAAGTCATATTAACAATTAATACTAATATAGACAATTAAAGACAGAATAATATGAAATAACAAATGATACAAATAATAGAATAACTATACGAAAGCAAACATAAATATCATAAACAAATAAAAGAGCATGGATAAACAAATATAAGATATAAAGCAGTAAATAACGAAAGATAAAAAAAAACTACTAAATAAATATGAAATATTTCATGCAAGATAAAATAAAATAACAACATAGTATGAGTGACATATAATAATAGATATTGCAAATAAAAAAAACATATATATAAAATGATATGGTATAATCTAATATATATATATATATATATATATATCATGAGAAAATTAGTAGAATACATTTTTAAATAAATAAATGATATATAAATTTAAATAAAAACATATTATAATACAATAATCTAATACATATAAGCATAAAAACTACATGTTTAAGAATAAACAATATAAACAATATAAGTTACAATATACAAAATTTTATACAATATTAATGATAAAATAATTTAAATGTTATATAATATAATATAATAACATATAATATACAAAATCTTAAGAATGTATAATATAATAAATAATTAAACTTAATAAAATATCCTAGTGTAAATAATAAATAGTAATAATTTAATACGTATATATAATACTAAAATAATTAATAAGAATAGAAATGTAAATAAAAGGAATTAAAAAAAAATCAAAGAAACCAGGATCAAATTAAAAATAAAAAAAAACAAAAGTAAAATTGTAAAAAGATGATGTTGGAACGCGCGCTAAACTATAGGGACTTATTGGGCAATTATGCCCTATCTCCAAAACGGCGCCGTTCCATCATCGGTCTTAAAATGACCTTAGGGGCCAAATTGAAACAGATGAAAATTTTTAGGGCTAAATTAAAAATAAAAGAAAATTTAAATTGAACTAAATTAAAAATAATAGAATTGCAGAAGGACCAAATAGGCAAATTGCCCCCTTTATAAAAACACGCGAATCCTCCCCGGGTATCGGGTCAACGCGCAGGTCTGGCCTTTAAACGACGTTGTTTTGGCCTCTAATGGTGACCCCCAAAACGGCGTCGTATAGATGGCTTATATAAGCTAAAAAATAACCCCAAAAAATAATTTTAAACACTTCTTTAAAAAAACTCAAAGGCTCCGAAAAACTCTCTCCCCTGAGGCTAGAACCCGGCTTGGGCTCCGTCGACGGACCACCGCATGCGCCACCACACGCGCCACCTCAGACGGCGGTCGGAAAGCCAAATTTTCCCATTTCGAAGCCAAAATGATGGTAGTCTCTTTACTTGTTATTTTTTTTAAATAGTATTTGTATATGTATATAAATAAATAGCATAAATCGAAAAGAAAAATAAAAAAATAAAAAAATAAAACGAAATAGAATAAATGAAAATCACCTCTGCTATTGGGTTTTTTTATTTAATCTCTGTATTCATTTTGTCTATTTTTCGTGTCTCTCTTTTACAGATTTTTATTAGGGTTTTTGTAACCCAAAAAATAAATACAAAATCAATATTCTGTCCATATTTGTTGATTTTGCTGTGTTCTTCTTTCCTTTTTTGTATGAGGACGACGAGAAATCAGGCGGCGGAGCACTATTCGCGCACTGATTGCGACGCGAGGAAAGGCTGTTGGGGCTGCGCTGGGTGCTTGCGGCGCAATGGAAACCTAGGGTTTCCTGCGTCTGAAAATTATTTGGGCCACTGGGCCAGCTTAATTGGTTTTTGGGCTAATGTTAATTGGGCTACTGTAGTGGATAAGTAATTTGAGTTTGAGTTTGAATTTTGGTTTTGTAAGTGGAATGTTACTGGACATTGGTTTATTTTATTTTATTATTTTTTATTTATTCAAGCCCGAGCATAAATGGGCTACTACAGCTGCCCCTCTTTGCTCATTGTCATGTAACGAGAATAGAGCAAAGACGATAAAATGACCCATTTTTTCCGGTCTTGTCAAATGGCTGTATCTTCAGGGAGATAGGCTAGTATCTTCAATATGCTTCACTGCAACTTCAGGAAGACGAGATTTATTATCTTTAGTCTGCTCTACTACAAACCCAGGAATGCCAGGTTGATATCTTTGATCCGCTTCCTGCAACTTCCGAAAGATAAGATCTGCTATCTTTAGTCTGCTCTACTGCAAACTCAGTGAGGCAAGGCTGATGTCTTTGATCTGCTTCACTGCAACTTCAGGAAAGTCAGATCTGCTGTCTTTTAGCCTGCTCTACCACAAACTCAGATAGGCAAGGCTGATGTCTTTGATCTGCTTCACTGCAACTTCAGGAAGACAAGATCTGATGTCTTCGATCTTCTTCTTGCAACTTAAGGAAGGTGGGATCTGTTATTTTAGTTCGCTCCACTGCAAACTCAGGAAGACAAGACTGATGTATTTGATCTGCTTTACTGCAACTTCAGGAAGGCCAGATCTGCTATCTTCAGTCTGCTCCACTGCAACTTCAAGGAGGTCAGACTGATGTTTTCGATCTGTTTCACTCCAACTTCAGGAATGCCAGATCTGGTATCTTTAGTCTGCTCCACTGCAACTTCAGGGAGACAAGACTGATACCTTTAATCTACCTTACTACATTGTCCTCTAGAGGACATAACCTGTAGAATGGGTATATGCTTATGCCTAATAATCAGGATGCCCTGATCGTCATGAGTCATATGCTCCTATTTAGACATGCTATGATATGTGAATGCAAAAATGTTATGAGAATGATTCCTATTTCAGGTGTCATAACTTATTTTTTTGTCAAGGCTTCGTCTTCGTTCCTCTTGAAGTATCATAATCTTGCTCAAATAATTTGCCCCATGGAAATTTTAGGGCCCACTCCATTTGACCCTTGGGAACATAAGGCTTGTACCGCCTTCAAATCGTCCCACCAGGAATTGAAACTTTTCTAGCCTGTCCCTACTGCAATCTAAAGATACAAGATTTGTTTCAACTCGAATTCATTCTACCACCATTCAGGGGTTTTTGAATCTTTTCCCGTCAACTTGGTCTATCATACCATTGGGCTTCTATATACAAACCCTATGAAGACTTAATTGATATGAGTAGGACAAAAACCAGATGCCCTAGATATCACAGATTGGGCTTCTATATACAAACCCTATTAAGACTACTTTGAGCTTAACATGTGTTTGGAAGATCCAAAGTACTTTGTTGATGCCCCGATATGTAATATGCTTCATTTTTTGTTGATTCAGGTATAGCAAGATCACCGTATGCCCATTCAAAATTTGAGCTACCCTTTTCGGGTTTTCCACTCAAAACCCCTTTCGTTTCAAGGCGCCCTTTACGGGTTTTCGCCTAGGCCTATCCCTTTTTTTTAGAAGTCTCAAAGCACCCTTTGCGAGTTTTCACCTTGGCTTCTTCTCCTTTTTAAGCAATTTTTTTTTACTAAATTCGAATTACAGGATTGGGTAAGCTTTTCCCATCCATTTCGGTCAAAATCAGTACACCTCCAGAGAAAGCCTTCTTCACCACATATGGTCCTTCCTAATTCGGCATCCAATTTCCTTTGAAATCCCTTTGTATGGGAATGATCTTTTTCAGTACAAGGTCCCCCTCGTGAAACTCTATTGGGCAGACTTTTTTATCATAGGCTCGCATCATTCGTTTTTGGTACATCTGACCGTGATGAATAGCCCTTAGCCTCTTTTCTTCAATCAAGTTCAACTGATCATATCAAGCCTGGATCCATTCAGCTTCATCTAATTTTATTTCTAACAAAACTCGAAGAGAAGGTATTTCTACTTCAATAGGTAGAACTGCCTCCCTCCCATAGACCAATGAGAAAGAAGTTGCCCTAGTAGAGGTTCTGACAGATGCCCGATAAGAATAGAGTGCAAATGGTAATTTCTCATGCCAATCCTTACAAGTCTCAGTCATTTTTCCTACTATCTTCTTGATATTTTTATTGGCCGCCTCCACTGCCCCATTCATTTTTGGACGATACGGAGACGAGTTGTGGTGTTTGATCTTGAATTGACTACAAACTGTCGCTATCGTGCTATTGTTTAAGTTCAATGCGTTGTCTGATATGATCCTCCTGGGCATTCCATATCGACAAATGATCTCCTTCTTCAAGAACTGACTAACTGCTGACTTAGTAATGCTAGCGTAGGAAGCAGCCTCTACCCAATTCGTGAAGTAGTTAATAACCACAAAGATGAATCGATGCCCATTTGAAGCTTTCGGTGAGATCGACCCAATAACATACATGCCCTACATGTAAAAAGGCCATGAGAAAGTCATAACATGCAACGGTGAATGTGGTACATGAATTTTGTCTCCATAAATTTGGCATTTATGACATCTCTTGATATAGTTGATACAATCTCCTTCCATAGTAGACAATAATATCCAAATCTCATAATTTGTCTAGCCATTGTAAAACCATTAGCATGTGTCCCACAAACACCCTCATGAACTTCTTCCAGAATTTTCCTAGCTTCAACAACATCAACGCATCTCAATAGTACCTGATCTTTTCTCCTTTTGTATAAGATATCCCAATCTAAAACATAATCAGAGGATAATCTTCTTAATGTCCTTTTATCATTCTCAGTTGCATGCTCTGGGTATTCACGATTTTTTACGTAGCGCAGTATATCATGATACCAAGGGTGGTCATCTTTTTCTTCCTTTTCCATGTTATAACAATGAGCTGGAACTTCAAAAATACTCACCTGGATAGGTCTCATATCCTCTGGTTTGTTTACTTTAATCATAGAAGCCAAAGTCGTCGAAGCATCTGCCATCTGGTTTTCATCTCGTGGGAGATAATTAAAAGTAATGTCATCGAACTCCTCAATCAATCCCAGAACTATTTTGTAATCAATTAGTTTGGGATCTCTTGTCTCCCATTCTCCTTTAAGCTGGCAGATTACTAAGGCAGAAACTCTATATACTTCTAGCATTCTGATTTTACGCTCTACAGCTGCTCGAATTCCCATGATCAATGCTTCATACTCTATCATGTTGTTTGTGCAATCAAAATCCAATTTGCACGTGAATGGATAATTATCACCACTAGGGGATACCAAGATTGCCCCAATTCTATTTCCCACAGCATTTGACACCCCATCAAAATTTAGCTTCCACTGACATTCTTCAGTAGTTGCCACATACATTAGCTCTTCATTGGGGAAATCAAAGCTCAAAGATTCATAATCCTCTAAGGCCCTGCTAGCCAGAAATTCTGCTATTGCGCTCCCTTTTATAGCCTTTTGGTTTACATAGACTATATCAAATTCAGAAAGAAAAATCTGCCACCTTGCCATACTTCCATTCAAAGCAGTTGACTTCATCATATACTTTAACGGATCAAGCTTCGAAATTAACCAGGTTGTATGATATAGCATATACTGCCTCAATCTCTGAGTTGTCCAAATCAAGGCGCAACACAATTTTTCAATCGACGAATATCTCATTTCACATTCAGTGAACTTTTTACTGAGATAGTATATCGCCTTTTCTTTTCTTCCTGACTCATCATGTTGACCAAGCACACATCCCGTGGAGTTATTGAACACTGTCAAATATAGTATCAATTGTCTATCTAGATTAGGCGGAGATAGTACTGGGGCATTTGAAAGATATTGTTTGACTTTGTCAAAAGCTTTCTGGTACTCATCGTCCCATACACTTTAGTTGTGTTTCTTAAGAAGACAAAATATGGGATCACATTTCTCAGTTAATTGTGAAATGAACCGAGCAATGTAATTTAATCTTCCAAGAAAACCTCGAACTTCTTTTTGAGTGCGTGGTGGAGGTAATTCTTGTATTGCTTTAACCTTATCTAAGTCAACCTCGATTCCTCTCCCACTGACTACGAAACCCAGTAATTTCCCTGGCCCAGCTCCAAAAGTACACTTAGCCAGGTTGAGCTTTAATTGAAATTTTCTCAATCTAAAAAACAACTTCTTCAAGACTTCAATGTGTTCCTTTTCTGTTCAAGATTTAGCGATCATGTCATCAACATATACTTCAATCTCTTTGTGCATCATATCATGGAATAAGGCCACCATGGCCCTTTGATATGTTGCTCCTGCATTCTTCAGCCCGAATGACATCACCTTATAACAAAAGGTACCCCACAATGTTATGAAAGTAGTTTTCCCCATATCCTCAGGGTGCATCTTGATCTGATTATATCCCGAAAAACCATCCATGAAGGAAAACAGTGAGTATCTCGTCGTATTATCCACCAACGTGTCAATATGAGGTAAAGGGAAATTGTCCTTTGGGCTGGCTTTATTTAAGTCCCTATAATCTACACACATCCGACCCTTTCCATCCTTCTTAGGGACAGGAACAATATTGGCTACCCATTTTGAGTATTTTACCACTTGTAGAAAACCATCATCAAACTGTTTCTTGACTTCCTCTTATATTTTTAACACCGCATCAGGCCTCATCCTTCGTAGCTTTTGCTGAACTGGCTTGCACTCTTCTCTTATGGGGAGGAGATGCACTACAATATCAGTACTTAGCCCAGGCATATCTTGATACGACCATGCAAAGACATCTTTGAATTCCCGTAATAACTCAATAAGGTCTTTCTTCATCTCCTCGGCTATGCGCGTTCCAATTTTCACAACATTTCCTTCCTCTAAGATTATATTCTCTACCACCTCTTCATGGGGTAAAATCTATTTCTTTTCATGCTTTACCATTCTTAACAAATCTGGTGACAAGTCACAATCTCTATCACCCTCAAAATCCTGAGATTCCTCTAAACACATGTCTTGCTTAAAAAAGACCTCTGAATCCTTAGTTTCGTTGCTCATGTCATTAATATCTAGAGACCTGTAGTAGGCACAAAAGAATTTACAAAGAACAAATGAATTCAAGAACAACTATTCACATGATGTTAATGAGAATAAAAAATTTGGAATGAAATTAGAAGATCAAAAGAATATAAATAATGAAAGAATATTTGCCCGAATTGACCATTAAAGATGTATTTTATTGAAACAAAAGATGTCTAAACATGAGCCTATTTAACAAAAGAAATCTTATTGTTCCAATGCTTAAAAACAACAAGTGTGTTCTGAACATTACTCTGTGTAATCTCTAAAAACTACAGGAAGTTCATCTGCAGTCTAATTGTTCAAAACGCTTCCAGGTTCATAAGGACGAATGCCCAACAGGTTTCTTTGCCCAGTTTCTTCCTCGTGTATGGCCTTGATGTGAAGATTTTCATTTTCCAACAACCCTCTCTCCGGGTGAATTATCCCTCCTAATACAAAAGTCTGGGATATGTGAGGGAATGTTATCAATTCCCACTTGACTTCTTCCGCATTCAGCCGTGCCCTTCTTCTCTCTTGCTTCTTCTCTATTTCTCTCTTCCTTTGTCTAGAATCTGGCCTGAAACCCAAGCCAAAACGGTCTATTTTCTCTTTCAGCGTCAGAACTTGAATCTCTCCTTGAAGATGTCTACCCAGTCCTTTTCCCGGTAAGGCTCTTTTCCCCACCATCATTTGCAAACTTATTCTTGTGGTCCTGGATATCCTAGGGACTGGCACCTCATTCCCTTCCAAAATGAATGTTGCGTTCACGAACTCTAAAGATCGAAAGGAACACTCAGTGGCCTCCTCATTTGCCTCTAAGTATGGCGCGTCGTTAGTAACAGTTGCTATGATGTCCTCCTCTGTATTTGTAGTAACCAATCGACCCTCTGTTACCAGTTTCAATTTTTGGTGCAGTGAAGAGGGCACTGCCCCTACCGAATGAATCCAGGGTCTTCCCAACAAGTAATTGTAGGAGGGTTTGATATCCATCACCAAAAAATCCACTCCATATGTGTTTGGCCCAATCAACAACGGTATGTCAATCCTTCCCATCACATTTCCCTCAGTGCCATTGATCGCTGCAAATTAGAGCTTTAAATATTTATAAAAGAATGACCAAACCTGGAGACTAACTCTGACAACGATATTAAGGCAAGTGTACCTATCGAACAATAGTATAGCTTAGGCAAGACCGGTTATCGAACCCAAAGGAACTAAAAGTATTAATACTCACTTTCTTTTTATTATTTAGCCTTAAAGTTAGAGTGAAGATTACTTTTAAACTAAATTGACGACAACTAAACAAAGGACACAATGACAAGAAGACAAATTAGAAAATAACTTTGAAGAAAAACACAGTTGATTTCGACGATACCTTCGGGAAGAATCTACCTAGACTTCACTTAGTATCTAACCCTAGATTATACGAACTTTTTTACTTAGATCGATCCGTGAGACTCGCTAACCTATATTAAACCCTCTCTCGAGGTGAATAACGTCTAACCCAAGGTTAATTAGTGGAACTCTCGTTCGCTTATAATAACCCCCTAGGATAGCAGTAAATCGATCAGTGGACTCCCATATTAGGTTTCATCCTAATCCGGCAAAATCTCGTAACCCTATCTCTAGGCGTCCGATCAACTCCGCTTAATTATGTTAGATCTTCTCTTAGGCAGGGTCTATTCCTCCTCCACCTAAGCACATTAGATTTGGATTAAGAAACATAATTAAGAACAAACTAAGTAATTTATCATATAACTTAAAAATCAAATAATAAAATCCATTTAGGTTTCATCCCCTTCAGGTATCTGAGGGGTTTAGTTCATAATGAATAAACAAAACATCGCAAGAGAAAAGATAAAACAAAACATAAGAAAACCCTAAAACCCCCTGAAGGAATTGAGGGAGAATTCCGCCGTCTTGAGTATAATTTCGGCTTCTTGGGATGGATCAAATGGCTATCCCTGCGTTACTCCCTAACTTTGACCTTCTCGGCTTGGCTCCTTGGCCTAGCTTTCGCTCCCTCTCAAAGATGGTACTTAGGGGATATATGATAAACCATAAAAGCAACATATTTTTATCCCACATTTAATATGCTTTTGGATGATTTATTCCTTGTTTTATATAAAAAGGTGCTCTTAATCCTTTCTCTTTATGTCTTATACCCAGGAAAGCACTCGAGGATAAAAAGAACACAAAACGGGCCTAAAACGGAGTAAATGGGCCTTAGCACGAAATCGACACGGCCTGACCCAAATCCCACACGGCCGTGCCTCGACGAACACCTAGAGCACAGACTCAACCTCGATTCACATGGCCCTGCCTCAAAAGAAATCCGAACACGGTCAGGTCTCGATTCACACGGGTGTGTGACATGGCCGTGCCTCTGACGCTGGAAAGAGCAACTTTAGTCGGAAAAGGATACTTAGGGAGAAAGAATCGCGTTCCAAGAGCCTATAAATAAGTCCCAAGTATCACCTGTTAGAGGCGCGAAAGCAAGGCCAAGGAGCCAAGCCGAGAAGGTCAGAGTTAGGGAATAACGCGAAGGGTAGCCAGTTGATCCATCCCAAGAAGTCGGAATTATACTCAAGACGGCAGAATTCTCCTTTGATTCCTTCAGGGGGTTTTAGGATTTTTCTTATGTTTTGTTTTATCTTTTCTCTTGTGATGGTTTGTTATTTTATTATGAACTAAACCCCTCAGATACCTGAAGGGGATGTACCCTAGATGGATTTTATTATTTAATTTTTAAGTTATATGATAAATTACTTAGTTTGTTCTTAATTATATTGCTTAATCGAAATCTAATGTGCTTAGGTGGAGGAGGAATAGACCCTGCCTAAGAGAAGATCTAACATAATTAAGCGGATTTGATCGAACGCCTAGAGATAGGGTTACGAGATTTTGCCGGATTAGGGTGAAACCTAATATGGGAGTCCATTGATCGATTTACTGCTATCCTAGGGGGTTATTATAAGCGAACGAGAGTTCCAATAATTAACCTAGGGTTAGACGTTATTCGCCTCGAGAGAGGGTTTAATATAGGTTAGGGAGTCTCACGGATCAAACTAAGTAAAAGAAATCATATAATTTAGGGTTAGAAAATAAGAGCAGTCTAGGTGGATTCATCCCGAGGGTATCGTCAAAATTAATTGAGTTTTTCCTCAAAAGTTATTTTCCAATTCGTCTTCTTGTCTTTGTGTCCTTGGTTTAGCTGTCGTCAATTTAGCTTAAAAGTAATCTTCACTCTAAACTTAAGACTAAATAATAAAAAGAATGTGAGTATTAATACTTTTAGTTCCTTTGGGTTCGATAACCGGTCTTGCCTAGCTATACTACAGTTCGATAGGTACACTTGCCTTAATATCGTTGTCAGAGTTAGTCACCAGGTTTGATCATTCTTTTATAAATATTTAAAACTCTAATTTTACAGCGATCAAGTTTTTGGCGCCGTTGCCAGGGACTTAAAATATTAAGAAAACTCTATTTTTATTACTTTAGTCCTAATTTGAATTTTTCAATTTATTTTTCTTTTCGTTGTTATTGTTATTTACTGAAATTTTCTGTCTTCCAACAGGTACCTCTAGTTTATGACTAGAAGGAACCCTAGGGGACCTTTGATATTCGACAACGAAATCGAAGCTACCACTCGTAGGAATCGTCGGGAAACCAGGCGAGCCCTAGATTATACGGAAAGAGAGGAAGAAGATAGATCCAATCCTATTAAAGGGATGGACGAAAACAACCCACCACCACGCGATATGGGTGACAACAATGCTCCACGCACAATGTTCGATTATGCGAAACCGCATTTAACAGGAGCAGAATCTAGTATTGTCAGGCCAGCTATATCTGCTAACAATTTTGAATTAAAGCCTAACACAATACAAATGATTCAACAGTTTGCTCAATTTGATGGTTTGCAGGATAAAGATCCAAACACGCATATAGCCAACTTTTTAGAGTTCTGTGATACTTTCAAAATAAATGGCATTTCTGATGATGCCATACGTCTTCGGTTATTCCCTTTTTCATTAAGAAACAAAGCAAAACAATGGTTAAACTCGTTACAACGAGGATCAATCACTACATGGGATCAGATGACCGAAAAGTTTTTGATGAAATATTTCCCACCGGCCAAAACGGCCAAATTACCAAATGGTATCTCTTCTTTTGTACAGATGGGTGTAGAAACGCTTTACGACGCATGGGAGAGATTCAAAGATCTCTTGAGAAGGTGCCCACACCATGGTCTACCCTTGTGGCTACAAGTCCAAACCTTTTACAACGGTGTAAACCCCTCAACAAGACAACTTATAGATTCAGCCGCCGGTGGAACATTGAACAACAAAACTTCAGAAGCAGCCTACGAGTTCATTGAAGAGTTTTCATTAAACAATTATCAGTGGCAAGCTTCAAGCACCAAACCGACAAAATCGGCAGGAGTTTTCAACATCGATACCATGACCATGCTATCAACACAGCTAGAGATGATGAATAAAAAGCTTGATAATTTGTGTTCATCACAGGTACATCCAGTCATGCAGTGCGATGCCAGTGGAACTGTGGCGAATCCTGAGTACCCACCCTACCAACCAGGAGCAGAAGATGAACAGACGAACTATATAGGTAATAATTTTCGACCTAAAAATAATCCTTATAGTAATACTTACAATCCAGGTTGGAGGAACCACCCAAATTTTTCGTGGGAATGACAAGGAAACCAAGGAAATCAAAGGCAACAACCTCCTCAGAACTTCCGAAATCAACCATATCCACAAGAAAAGAAACCAACCTTCGAGGACCATCTTCAAGAAACGGATAGAGCAGTCAAAAACAAAGAGAGACGACTCGATAAAATTGCCAAATCAGTCAAGGAAGTGACTAATGCAGTCGAACAACTCGCAAAACTAATGTCAGAACGACAGCAAGGACGTCTACCAAGTAACACTGAAGTTAATCCTAAGGAGCAAATTCAAGCAATCACAGCTCAGGACAGTAATGAATTGGCTGAATTGAATTCAATACTGGAAAAGAAGATAGACGAAGGTAAAGCAGAGGTACCACAAAAGAAGCCAAAACCGGTAATTAAAGAATATCAACCTCGCATACCTTATCCTGAAGCCCTAAAAAAAGACGACTCAGAGGAACAGTTCGGTAAGTTTCTTAAACTCTTAAAGAAATTACATATTAACCTACCTCTTCTTGAAGCTCTTTTTCAGATGCCAGATTCAAGAAAATTTTTAAGACAGCTATTGACCAACAAATGCAACATAGACGAAGAGCACCATGTAGAACTAAACACAACATGCTCGGCGATGCTACAAAACAGACTACCACAGAAATTAAAAGACCGAGGGAGTTTTATAATTCCATGTTTAATTGGTAGCCTACATATTGACAATGCGTTAGCTGATTTAGGGGCAAGCATAAACGTCATGCCTTACTCGCTGTTTAAACGACTAGGTCTAGGGAAGCCCAAACAAACTAGGATGAGTATTCAATTAGCTGATAAAACTGTCAGAATTCCTAGGGCATTATCGAAGATGTTCTAGTAAAAATCGATAAATTTGTTTTCCTAGTAGACTTTGTTGTCTTAGACATGGATGAGGATAACTCAATCCCCTTAATTTTAGGAAGACCATTCCTAGCAACTGCCAGGACTAAAATTGATGTTGCTACAGGTGAGCTCATACTTCGTATAGGAGATGAATCGATCAATCTTCAAGCCCTCAACTCGGCCAGGACAACAGTCGATGAAGCATTACACGAGGAACAAAGCATTTGGGTCGACAATTCAGAGAAGCAGAAGACAGAGATCAAAGGAGAGCTAGATTCACACGAAGTAAAACCCGAGGAAGAGATCAAGGGGACATCGAATCACTTCAAAATAGGAGACCAAGTACTGTTAGACAAAACCGATCCCCAAATCGCTACCACAGACCTGAAGGCAAAGGGAGAAATCTGTCTCAAGGAACATGATATCTTCTCAAACGGACTAGTCGAAGTAAGTAATCCAATATTTGGCACTTTCAAAGAAAACGCTTCTCGACTTCAACTTTGTCAAGAGAGTAAAACCGTAAGTACAAGGGAAGATATTCAAACCTCTAAACCTTTCTAAAATTTTCAAATAGCGAGGAAAAGTCTAGCTTAAGACTATAAACAAGCGCTTCTCGGGAGGCAACCCGAGCACTAACCTTATTTTTCTTTTGCTTTTATCTAACTTTTCCTTTTTCTTCTCTTTTTCCTTTTTCAACTAACAAAAATATATAGATCTTTCAGACCACATGGCCTTATACACGGTCGTGTCCGTGGCCGTGTGGACCACCTAAACCGTTACACTGATAAGACACAGGCCGTGCAGTCAGCCCGACCACCCTCCCCAGCGTCACGGATCCAACAAACCCTCCCCACGGGCACCGACAGAAAGGGCACACCCGTGCTAGCAACCGTGTGAAGATACTGACTTGCACACCACGGCCAAAACACGCCCGTGCTAGCAACCGTGTGAAGCTACTGACTTATAAAACACGGAGAAGACACGCCCGTGCATAATAACCGTGCCAAAAGAAAGAATCCACAAGCACGGGCATGGAAGGAAAAGGGAGACAACACCACTTGTAACACGGCCGTGTGAGGTGGCCGTGTAAACCGACACACCCTATGACCACGGCCGTGGGGGAGCACAGAATGTGAAATCCTATTTAAACCCCTCACCTCTTCTCCTTCCCTCCATCTAAATTCTCCATTCCTTTCCACTCTCTTCAATCTCAAACCCTTCAAGACTCTACATCATTGAGCAAATCAACACCATGCCGAAGAAGCGGAAGAAGCTACGCATAGACTCCTCAATAAAGAACGATCAACATGAGTTCATGCCGGCAGCTTCGTCTCAACAACAAGCCAAGGGTCTTTGAGACCAATTAGTTTTTATCTTCTCTTTCTCTCTTGCTTCAATTTCCTGCTCTTCTCCTTTATTTTCCCCATCTAAGTTTCTCTATTGCTATTTTCGTTTAATTTTCTTTTACTGTCTTAATGTCAGGTTCGCCAGGCTGCTAGGGAATCACGCCGACCACCACGACAACCTCACCACTCTCACCACCGCCACCACATCCCCAATCTTAGCATTGATTCCCACCTTGCGAACCATCCCTTAATAAGGACTTTATAGTCCATTAGTATTTTCCTTTCATTTCAGATTTCTTCTTAGTCTCCTTTACTTTAGCTTGCTTTTCTTTAATTTCATCTTTAGTCTATTTATATTAGGTTTCAATAACCCCTGGCTAATCCTTCATGAGTTCCCCAATTTCTTCATCTAGCGCAGAGCTCGGGAACCACCACCACCACCATACAGATGCCTTCGCCGTAATTGCCACCCCCTCCACCATAACCTCCACGACCCCGGCCCTCCTCCAAGGAAACAGTCCAAACCTAAAGGGAGTATTCTATCCCCTCCCTGTTGATTTTAAATATAAATAATTTATCTATCTTTGTACATTGAGGACAATGTACATCTTAAGTGTGGGGGGTAAAAAGACCTAACCATTTTCATTATTCTCAAATCCCTGAGGTTAAAAATGGAGTAAAATTGCCAAACTTTTTTCATTATTCTCAAATCTCTGATTTAGTCTTGTTTTTATGCAAAATTGTCATATTACTAATTAGGATGAAATTTCTAATGATTTGTGATAATTATTGACATGTTTTCAAACAAGTCATAGTTAATTATACATTGATGATTAATTTAAAGAATACTAGAGAATCAAGCATGATAAGTCTGTTTTTCATGAATTAAAATTTTTGCTAGGGTGTTGACCTAAATTTAAATGCTACCTTGAAATTTAAAATTTATAAGGGTGATGTCAAAACACCCATAATTTTGGTGAGTATTTGAACCCTATAGAGCATACATCCTTTTTCATGCTCGTTTTTTGATTATGAGTGTGTCAACTATGAACTGTTATTCTAGAACTTGCCTTGATTATACATGTCAAGACCACATTTATGATTTGATATACCGAAATGATAAAGGCACTTAGGTTTTAACCCACTAATCCCACTAAAAAGCCTACCTTTATAATTAACCCCTAGTGAACCCCGTTGAACCTAACAACCCTTTTCATTGACTCACCTACTAATTTTAACCAAAAACCCTTTGTATTTGTTATCACCAATTCTTTTAACTACCTTTTTGTCGAGATTTGATGTTAAACAAGTTTCCTAACTATGTTTTATATTTCAGATGTACCAATTATTTATTACAAGTATGTTCTTAAAAAAAGATATATTCATTATTAGTCCTATGATTAATAAAGCTTGCATGTTCAAGTTCCAATCCTCAAGGAAAAAGCTCGTATTATTAGTCTTTAATGTAAGGTTAAGTGTATTTTTCTAGTTAGGTAACTTCTCAAGTCAATCTCGATTCTAACCTTCTAATTCAGCCTTTATCCACACCTTTAACCCTAGCCACGTTACAACCTTGTTAAAGACCTTTTGATCTGTTTGTCATCTCATATTACAGTGGTGGAGATTTGATTTTCAGGCAAGCCTATGGGATTAACCTTTCAGATTCGACTTATGAGCGATCTTTTCTGAACCTTAAACACTTTAGAGTGATTTGAGTGAATCCGAAGTGAGGATATCAATCCTTGTGAATTTTGAATTAGATAAGTAGTTATTTAAAAGAGGGAAGACACCTATGTTTTCAAGGTACAAAATTATGACTTATCTCGTTTGAATCTTTAGGACGCTTTGAACCAAATCATCCATGTATGAATTCTCTATGAATTAGGATAAGACATTGTTGATAAGAATTGCAGATCAAGGAAAGTTCGTTTTAATTGTAAATTGAGAATTTTGCTTGAGGACAAGCAAAAGCTTAAGTATGGGGGTATTTCATAAACCATAAAAGCAACATATTTTTATCCCACATTTAATATGCTTTTGGATGATTTATTCCTTGTTTTATATAAAAAGGTGCTCTTAATCCTTTCTCTTCATGTCTTATACCCAGAAAAGCACCCGAGGATAAAAAGAACACAAAACGGGCCTAAAATAGAGTAAATGAGCCTTAGCACGAAATCAACACGGCCTGACCCAAAGCCCACACGGCCATGCCTCGACGAACACCTAGAGCACGGCCTCAACCTTGATTCACACAGTCGTGCCTCAAGAGAAATCCGAACACAGTCAGGTCTCGATTCACATGGGCGTGTGACATGGCCGTGCCTCTGACACTGGAAAGAGCAACTTTAGTCGGAAAAGGATACTTAGGGAGAAATAATCTCGTTCCAAGTTCCTATAAATAAGTCCCAAGTATCACCTGTTAGAGGGGCGAAAGCGAGGCCAATGAGCCAAGCCGAGAAGGTCAGAGTTAGGGAATAACGCGAAGGGTAGCCAGTTGATCCATCCCAAGAAGCCGGAATTATACTCAAGACGGTGGAATTCTCCTTCGATTCCTTCAGGGGGTTTTAGGATTTTTCTTATGTTTTGTTTTATCTTTTCTCTTGTGATGGTTTGTTATTTTATTATGAACTAAACCCCTCAGATACCTGAAGGGGATGAAACCTAAATGGATTTTATTATTTGATTTTTAAGTTATATGATAAATTACTTAGTTTATTCTTAATTATGTTACTTAATCCAAATCTAATGTGCTTAGGTGGAGGAGGAATAGACCCTGCCTAAGAGAAGATCTAACATAATTAAGCGGAGTTGATCGAACGCCTAGAGATAGGGTTACGAGATTTTGCCGGATTAGGGTGAAACCTAATATGGGAGTCCATTGATCGATTTACTGCTATCCTAGGGGGTTATTATAAGCGAACGAGAGTTCCACTAATTAACCTAGGGTTAGACGTTATTCGCCTCGAGTGAGGGTTTAATATAGGTTAAGGAGTCTCACGGATCAAGCAAGTAAAAGAAATCATATAATTTAGGGTTATGTAATAAGAGAAGTCTAGGTTGATTCTTCCCGAGGGTATCGTCAAAATCAAATGAGTTTTTCCTCAAAAGTTATGTTCCAATTCGTCTTCTTGTCTTTGTGTCCTTGGTTTAGCTGTCGTCAATTTAGTTTCAAAGTAATCTTTACTCTAACTTTAAGACTAAAAAATAAAAAGAAAGTGGGTATTAATACTTTTAGTTCCTTTGGGTTCGATAACCGGTTTTGCCTAGCTATACTACTGTTCGATAGGTACACTTGCCTTAATATCGTTGTCAAAGTTAGTCTCCAGGTTTGGTCATTCTTTTATAAATATTTAAAACTCTGATTTTACAGCGATCAATATATATAGGCTTTTGGAACGCGATTCTTTCTCCCTAAGTATCCTTTTCCGACTGAAATTGCTCTTTCCAGCGACAGAGGCACGGCCATGGCACACGCCCGTGTGGATCAAGACCTGACCGTGTTCGGATTTCTCTTGAGGCACGGCCGTGTGTGACGGAGTTGAGGCCGTGCTCTAGGTGTTCATCGAGGCACGGTCGTGTGTGCTTTGGGCGAAACCGTGTCAATTTCGTGCTAAGGTCCATTTACTCCGTTTTAGGCTCGTTTTGTGTTCTTTTTATCCTCAGGTGCTTTCCTGGGTATAAGACATGAAAAGAAAGGATTAAAAGTACCTTTTTATATAAAACAAGGAATAAATCATCCAAAAGCATATTAAATGTGGGATTAAAATATGTTATTTTACGGTTTATCAAATACCCCCACACTTAAGCTTTTGCTTGTCCTCAAGCAAAATTCTCAACTTACAATTAAAACGAACTTTCCATGATCTATAATTTTTATCAACAATGTCTTATCCTAATTCATAGAGAATTCATACATGGATAATTTGATTCAAAGCGTCCTAAATATTCAAACGAGATAAGTCATAATTTTTTACCTCGAAACATAGGTGTCGTCCTTCTTTTAAATAGCTATCTTTTTAATTCAAAATCTACACGGATTGATATCCTCACTTAGGATTCACTCAAATCACTCTAAAGTGTTTAAGGTTCAGAAAAAGATCGCTCATAAGTCCAACCTGAAAAGTTAATCCCATAAGCTTGCCTGAAAATCAAATCTCCACCACTGTAATATGAGATGACAAACAGATCAAAAGGTCTTTGTTAAGGTTGTAACGGGGCTAGGGTAAAAGGTGTGGTCATAGGCTGAAATTAAAGGGTTAGAATCGAGATTGAATTGATAAGTACCTTACCTAAAACTTTTCCTAAACTTCATTAACTGAAAAGTAATAATCCTACTAATACGAGCTTTTCTTTTGAAAACAGCCTTTGATTGTTTAAGCTCTTTTTTTTTAGGAACAAACTAATAATACATGATAAATTTTAACTATCAGAATAATAAACTTTAGTAACTGATCAAATCAAGTCTCGATTAAGGGGTAGTCAAAAGAAAGGGTGGTAACAAATATAAGGGTTTTGGGTTAATATTAGTAGGTAAATCAATAAAAAGGGTTTGTTAGGATCAACAGGGTTCACTAAGGGTTAATTGTAAAAGTGGGCTATTTAGTGGATTTAGTGGGTTAGAACCTAGGTGCCTTTATCATCTCTGTATACACGATTGTGGTCTCCTCATGTAAAAACGAGGCAAGTTCTAGAATAACAGTTCATGGTTGACACATTCATAATCAAAAAAATGAGCATAAAAAAGAATGTATGCTTTATAAGTTCAAATATTCACAAAAATTATGGGTGTTTTGACATCATCCTTATGAATTTTAAATTTCAAGGTAGCATTTAAAGTTTGGTCAACAGCCTAGCAAAAAAATTATAATTCCTGAAAAATAGACTTATCATGCTTGATTCTCTAGTATTCTTTAAATTAAAACATCAATGTATAATTAACTATGACTTATTCTAAAACATGTCAATAATCATCACAAATCGTCAGAAATTGCATCCTAATTAGTAATATGACAACTTTGCATAAAAACAAGACTAAATCAGGGATTTGAGAAGAATGAAAAAAAGTTAGGTTCTTTTACCCCCCACACTTAAGATGTACATTGTCCTCAATGTACAAAGATAGATAATGCCAATTAGTGATTAATCAAAAGATAGGAAGGAAAAGTGTTACTTCCTAGGCTTTCTAACGAGATCCTTGCGGATGTGGACAGTGTGTGACATCAGATGACTTTTTGCATTTCGCCTAATTGTGCTTTTGTGTAGGTGGAATAAATGATTTATTCTGCAAAGTCACTTTGTTAATGATCTTTTTGATGAAAGGAATGTGTTGTTAAGGATGCTTAAATGATTGAATAGCCAATGATTAAAATTTGGAATAATAATAAAAGTTCAAATTTAAACAACATAAAATAAAGTCTTCAGAATGAAGGAAAACAGATTAAATGGACTCAGAGGTCCTCATCCATGTTTGGGTCTGGTGGTGGTACTGGTGATGAAATGTTGAGGTGTTGGCATATTTGTTGGAGCGTCGCCTCCAGTCCGTCAAAGCGCCTAGCGACATGTGTCTCGAACTGATCAAGTCGAGCAGAGATGTCTGCTAATGTTGTTGTTGCTCGGTATGGATGCTGGCTTCGATGTGTTTCCTCCTCTGATGGTGGTGGGACAGCATCAGGAATGTCCTCGTCCTCCTCTTCGTTGATTGGTTTCTTTAGTTTGTACTGCGAGGATCGGTCCCTTGTCGTTGTGTTATCATCATCATATGTAGCACGGTTTGGATGCCTTGAGGAACCATGTTGCCCATCAGTGTGAGGGAGGTAATCTGCTCGTCGGTGTTGAGGAGGTTGAAGTGCCGAGCTAGCCTTGTAATGTAGGGCCACATTGATAAAATCCCCTTCCTATGTTGCTCCGTCTGATGTTGAATTGCGCACACCATAAAATATGCCAAGTTGAAAACATGTTCTTCAGACATGCATGATACGAAGTAGACGTTGTGCTTGTTTACGACGTCGGTGCTCTCTCTGCGTCCTGTGATAGTGTGCGCAAGAACAGCGTGTAAATACCTTAGGGCTGAGGGAAGTGCCGTTGCCTTAGAGCGGCTGGGGTCGTATTGCCATGTAGTGGGGCGTAGACTTTCCCAACATTCGAGCGGAGCGCAGTGGAGCTCTCTATTTAATCCGGCAAGAGGGTTTTCTTGTATGAATTCCGGCGTGTAAAGTCCGAGAGCCTTGCCAAATTGGGGTACGCTTAATCAGTGCACCGAGCCTCCTAGACGGAATTGGATTGCACTTGGGTCGTCGAACTGAGTTGTCACTGCTTGCAGGATGAAGATGGTGCAGAACTCTAACGTAAGTTCCATATATGTGGGTTCGTTGATTTGGAAGAAGTTCTCCCATGGTTCGATTGAGAGAAGTGCTTTAATGTCAGTTTCGAGCCCAACTTGATGCACTGCATTCCAGTCGATGCATCGACCGGTGCCTATGGGTCTTCTCCGGATTGCTTTATATTTTTCATCTTGTGTTGCTTGGGGGAACCGGAGAAATGGGTGTCGGGTTTCAGTAGAGGCACTTGCAGACGATGATCCGGGTCCCTTTCTTTTCTTGCTTGGGACGGATCATTTGACTCGTGACAACGACATGGTACCTGAAAGAAATTATCAGTACATAACAGCAATAATAAGGAATGTCTCTCATATCAATTTCCTTTGATATCAAAAATTGGTAGATTTTATGTCTAAGAATGGAGTCCATCAGCAACCAAAAACAATTCATTCATGAATGTTGTGGGTATATTCACTAACTAAGATTCAAAGCTAGTTTCAAATAAAATGAAAAATAAAGTTGCAATCAAAGATTATGGGCATAAAAATAAATCATGTGTTTCTAAACTAAATTCTAACATAGTATGAAAATGAATACAAATGCCATGAAAGATTTTTGTTAGGAAAATGAAACTAGTGGTGGAGGAGATGATCGGCACGGGCGGAGCACGGCGGGGCTTGGGGGTTTGTAGCGCAGACACAGCTGTGGCGTGGGCGTGGGGCTTGGTAGCACGGCTGTGCTGCGGCCGTGCAGATGGGTTGGGGTTGTTTTTGGAAGAAAAAGGTGAAGAGAAGTGGTTTTAATGGAGATGTGTGGGTGTTTGGCCGGTTTTGGGAGGATGGGGGGTTTAAATTTGATTTAGGGTTTGTTTTAGGGGAAGATGACGGTTAGATTCTATTTATAGGGGAAGGGGCACGGTCTGTTGACACGGCCGTGTCAATTTGAATTCGCCCGTGTTCTTTGCGTTTTTCAGGTTTGGGCGCGCTCAAGTTCAGTGGCACGCTCATGTGTCTTTTTAGCACGCCCATGCTTGACAAAGCAAAACTGTGGGCACGGTGATATTCCACGGTCGTGTCTGACCCATGTTCGACAAGTCAGTAGCCTCACATGGTTTGGAGGAACGGGCGTGTCTTACCCGTGTTCGACAAGTCAGTAGCCTCACACGGTTTGGAGGCACGGGCATGTTCTAGTGTCGCAGCCCGTGTTGTCTAGAGAAATTTTTCTCTATTTGAGCACGGCTCTTGGCACGGCCGTATATCAACCCCTATTTTGCACACGGCCATGGACACGCCCGTGTTCAAGGCCATGTTAAGAATCCTGCATTTTCTTATTAGACTATTTTAGTGCGGTGTTAGAGAAATAAAAACTATGTTAGTATGTTAGTGCTCGTTTATAGTCTTAAGCTAGACTCTTCCTGTTTTTAGTTCTAAAGGATGGCTCATGGAGCATAAGCTCTTCTCTCATACTTCCAAAATCTGTACCATTATAAATTTTAAGTCGGTGACCATTTATCTTGAATGTGCCTTTAGTGGGATGGGTTACCTCAATGGTGCCATATGGAAATATTGTTTTGATCATGAATGGTCCTGACCATCTTGATTTCAACTTTCCCGGGAATAGTTGAAGCCTTGAGTTGTTCAATAGGACTAAGTCTCCTTCTTCGAATTTCCTTGATTTCTTGATACGATCATCGTGGCATCGCTTTTTTGCTTCTTCGTACAATTTTGAGTTCTCATAGGCTTTCATTCTCCACTCGTCCAGCTCGTTCATCTGCATCATTCTCCTCTTACCTGCAATTTCGAGATCAGTATTTAAAAATTTTATTACCCAAAAAGCTTTGTGTTCTAATTCGAACGGTAAATGATAGCTTTTCCCGTATACAAGTTTGTATGGGGATGTCCCTAAAGATGTTTTAAATGCTGTTCTATAGGCCCATAATGCATCATCTACTTTTAATACCCAGTCTTTTCTATTTGATTCAATGGTTTCTTCTAGAATACGCTTGAGTTCTCGGTTTGTCACCTCTACTTGCCCACTGGTTTGAGGATGGTACGGGGTTGCTGTTCTATGATATACTCCATATTTCTTTAGAACTTTTTCAAATTGGGTATTACAGAAGTGCGTACCTCTATCGCTAATGATGGCTCTCGGTGTTCTAAATCGTGAAAAGAGTTTCTTGAGAAACTTGACTACTACCCTAGCATCATTGGTAGGTAAAGCTTCCACTTCTACCCATTTTGACATGTAATCAACTGCCACTAGGATGTACTTGTTCCCAAACAAATTAGGGAATGGTCCCACAAAGTCAATACCCCATATGTCAAATATTTCACATGATAACATATATGTTTGAGGCATTTCATCTCGTTTAGAAATGTTACCTATTCGTTGGCATCGATCACACGAGGTAACATACCTGTTGCCATCTTTAAATAGAGTAGGCCAATAAAAACTTGCTTCGAGTATCTTGTGTGTTGTCTTTATGCCACTGTAGTGTTCTCCAGATGGTCCTGAACGGCAATGCTCCAGGATCTTGTTTGCTTCTGTCTTTGTAACACATCTTCAAATTACTGATCTGCACAAATGCGGAAAAGAAAGAGATCTTCCCAAAAATAATTTTTCACATCAGCAAAGAATCGCTTCTTTTTTTGGTGTGTTAATTTTCTTGGTAAGATGTTAGCTGCTAAATAATTCGCAATATTTGCAAACCATGGTACCTTAGAATGTGTTATAGAAAAGAGTTGTTCTTCGAGAAACGAACCATTTATTCCGCCTTCATTGAGCTCTTTGGTGTATGGATTTTCAATTCTAGAAAGGTGATCTGTTGCAAGATTCTAGTTCCCTTCTTATCTTGTATTTTCAGGTGGAATTCCTGTAAAAGTAAAATGCATCGTATGAGCCTGGGTTTAGCATCAGGTTTGGTTAAAAGATAACGAAGAGCTGAATGGTCGATGTAAACGATAATTTTGGACAATATTAGATATTGTCTAAATTTATCAAAAGCAAAAACTACAGCTAGTAATTCTTTCTCTGTGGTGGTGTAGTTTTCTTGTTCGGGTGTTAGTGTTCTGCTAGCGTAGTAAATTGGCTGAAAATGCTTATCTCTTCGTTGTCCCAAAATTGCACCTACTACAAAACCACTTGCATCACACATTAGTTCAAAGGGTAAGTTCCAATCAGGTGCAATTATAATCGGTGCATTTATTAATTTATCCTTAAGGATATTAAATGCATCTAAACATTCATGATTGAAATCAAAAGGAACATCTTTTTCTAGTAATTTTGTCAAAGGCTTAGCTATTTTAGAAAAATCTTTAATAAATCTTCTATAGAACCCTGCATGCCCTAAAAAACTTCTGATAGTCTTAACAGAACTATGGGGAGGTAGTTTTTCTATGACTTCCAGCTTTGCTTTATCTACCTCGATCCCTTTACTAGAAATCTTATGCCCTAACACAATCCCTTCTCTTACCATAAAGTGACATTTTTCCCAGTTTAAAACAAGGTTTGTTTCCTCACATCTCATTAGAACTCGTTTTAAATTTTTAAGGCAAAGATGGAAAGAATTACCGAATACTGAAAAATCATCCATAAATACCTCCATGATGTCTTCCACGAGTTCATCAAAGATTGCCAACATGCAACTCTGAAAAGTAGCAGGTGCATTACATAATTCAAAAGGCATTCTACGATAAGCAAACGTACCGTATGGGCATGTGAACATCGTCTTTTCTTGATTTTCAGGAGCTATGGGGATTTGGAAGTAACCGGAGAGTCCATCCAAAAAGCAGTAGTACATATGCCCAAATAATCTTTCTAACATTTGATCTATAAAGGGTAGCGGGAAGTGATCTTTTCTGGTAGCATCATTCAACTTTCTGTAGTCTATACAAACTCTCCAACCCGTGACTGTTCTTGTGGGGATCAACTCATTCTTTTCATTTGGCACTACCGTTATTCCTCCTTTCTTTGGAACTACCTGCACAGGACTTACCAAGTGCTGTCAGAGATAGGATAAATTATTCCTGCATCTAGGAGTTTAATGACCTCAGCTTTGACCACTTCTTTTATGTTGGGGTTTAACCGTCTCTGGGGTTGCACACACAGTTTGTATTCCTCTTCCACTAAAATTTTGTGGGTGCAAAATGCGGGGCTTATTCCCTTGATGTCAGAAATTTTCCAAGCTATGGCTTTTTTGTGCTCTTTTAGTACCTTTATCAGCTCCTCTTTTTCCTTAGGTTCTAGTTCTGTAGAGATGATTACTGGTAATGTAAAATTGTCTCCGAGGAATGCGTATTCTAAGTGTTTTGGTAACTGTTTCAATTCCAACTTGGGTGGCTCTTCGATCGAAGGTTTCTGTTTTATTTCGTCATCATTGTCAATTCTTTCTTCTTTCATTTGTTTGGATGACGATGTATTCATATTCAGCTCATCATCTTCATGTTCTTCCCCCTCTTCTTGAGTTAGGCACAGTTCCATCGTGTCGTCATGTATGATTTCCTGTAATGAATTTTGAATGATATGATCAGTAGTATCAACAAAATAACAGGAATCATCTTGCTCTTTAGAATATCGCATGGCATCATAAATTTGAAAAATGATTTCTTCATCTCCTATCCTCAGTACGAGTTTACCATCTCCTACATCAATAACAGCTCTAGCAGTGGCTAAAAAAGGACGCCCTAAGATTAAAGGAACATTAATGTCTTCATCCATGTCTAATATAATGAAATCAACAGGGAAAAAAAATTTATCAATTTTTACCAAAACATCTTCGATGACCCCTCTAGGATATTTAATAGATCTGTCTGCTAACTGAATACTCATCCTAGTGGGTTCTGGTTCCCCAAGATCTAGTTGTTTAAACATTTTATAAGGCATTAAATTTATACTAGCGCCTAGATCAGCTAATACTTTCTTAATATTCAATCTACCAATTAAACAAGGGATAGTAAAACTTCCTGGGTCTTTTAACTTGGTTGGTAGCTTATTTTGGAGGATGGCTGAGCATTCTTCATTAAGTTCCACTGTTGACACCTCTTCAAGTTTTCGTTTATTTGTCAAAAGTTCCTTTAAGAATTTTGCGTACTTTGGCATCTGTGAAATAGCTTCAACAAAAGGTAAGTTGATATGTATTCTTTTAAAAAGTTCAAGAAACTTACCGTATTGTGCATCAATTCGCTCTTTCTTTAACCTTGCTGGATATGGGATTGGTGGGTTGTTCTCATTGCATAATGGATTTACATCCTCAATTCCCTTATCATTTTTTTCATTTGGGTTTTGTTTCTTCATTCACCTAATTCCTTTCCGCTTCTTAGTGTGACTGTTTTTACCTGTTCTGTCCCTTTAGGAAAATTTTCTGCACGTGTTTCACAAATCATCTTGGTAAGCGTTCCAACCGTCTTAGTGAGTTCTCCAAATAACTCAGCAATTTTTCAAATGATGCTTGTTGATTTTTAAGGGTTTTCTCGATATCTTGCAGCCGTTTTTCTGTGTTTGCGGATTCCTTGTCGTGTATTGGGTTCTTTTCTTGTGGATAGGACTGATTTTCGAAGTTTTGAGGAGGTTGTTGCCTTTGATTTCCTTGGTTTCCTTGTCCTCCCCACGAAAAATTTGGGTGGTTCCTCCAACCTGGATTGTAAGTATTACTATAAGGATTATTATTAGATCGAAAATTATTACCTATATAGTTCATCTGTTCATCTTCTGCTCCCGGTTGGTAGGGTGGGTACTCAGGATTCGCCACAGTTCTACTTGTGTCGCACTGCATGACTGGATGTACTTGTGAAGAACACAAATTATCAAGCTTCTTGTTCATCATCTCTAGCTGTGTTGATAGCATGGTCATGGCATCGATGTTGAAAACTCCTGCTGATTTTGTCAGTTTGGTCCTTGAAGCTTGCCACTGATAATTGTTTAATGAAATCTCCTCAATGAACTCGTAGGCTACTTCAGGAGTTTTGTTGTTCAGCGTTCCACCGGCGGCTGAATCTATAAGTTGCCTCGCTGAGGGGTTTACACCGTTATAAAAGGTTTGGACTTGTAGCCACAAGGGTAGGCCATGGTGTGGGCACCTCCTTAAGAGATCTTTGAATCTCTCCCATGCATCGTATAGTGTCTCTAAATCCATCTGCACAAAAGAAGAGATATTATTCTGTAATTTGGCCGTTTTGGCCGGTGAAAAATATTTCATTAAAAACTTTTCGGTCATCTGATCCCAAGTAGTGATTGACCCTCGTTGTAACAAGTTTAACCACTGTTTGGCCTTATTCCTTAATGAAAAAGGGAATAACCGAATACGTATGGCATCATCAGAAACGCCATTTATTTTGAAGGTATCACAGAACTCTCAAAAGTTAGCTATGTGCGTGTTTGGATCTTCGTCCTGCAAACCATCAAATTGAACAAACTGTTGAATCATTTGTATTGTGTTAGGCTTTAATTCAAAATTGTTAGCAGATATAGCAGGCCTAACAATACTAGATTCTGCTCCTGTTAAATGCGGTTTCGCATAATCGAACATTGTGCGTGGAGCATTATTCTCCCCCACATCACGTGGTGGTGGGTTGTTTTCGTCCATCCCTTTGGTAGGATTGGACCTGTTTTCTTCCTCTCTCTGTTTGTAATCTAGGGCTCGCTTGGTTTCTCGACGATTCCTACGAGCGGTAGCGTCGACATCACTGTCGTATACCAAAGGTCCTCTCAGGTTTCTTCTAGTCATAAACTAGAGGTACCTGTTGGAAAAGCAAGAAAGAAAATTTTCAGCAAACAGAAAAAAAAAACCAAAAACAAAAAATAGAAACGAAAAAGTAAAAAAAATAAATTGCGAAAAATAAAAGTTAGGGCTAAAGTAATAGAAATAGAGTTTTCTTAATATTTTTGTTCCCCGGCAACGGCGCAAAAAACTTGATCGCTGCAAATCAGAGCTTTAAGTATTTATAAAAGAATGATCAAACCTGGCGACTAACTCTGACAACGATATTAAGGCAAGTGTACCTATCGAACAGTAGTATAGCTTAGGCAAGACAGCTTATCGAACCCAAAGGAACTAAAAGTATTAATACTCACTTTCTTTTTATTATTTAGCCTTAAAGTTAGAGTGAAGATTACTTTTAAACTAAATTGACGACAACTAAACAAAGGACACAAAGACAAGAAGACGAATTAAAAAATAACTTTGAATAAAAACACAGATGATTTCGACGATACCTTCGGGAAGAATCCACCTAGACTTCACTTAGTATCTAACCCTAGATTATACGATTTCTTTTACTTAGCTCGATCCGTGAGACTCCCTAACCTATATTAAACCCTCTCTCGAGGCGAATAACGTCTAACCCTAGGTTAATTAGTGGAACTCTCGTTCACTTATAATAACCCCCTAGGATAGTAGTAAATCGATCAATGGACTCCCATATTAGGTTTCACCCTAATTCGGCAAAATCTCGTAACCCTATCTCTAAGCGTCCGATCAACTCCGCTTAATTATGTTAGATCTTCTCTTAGGCAGGGTCTATTACTCCTCCACCTAAGCACATTAGATTTGGATTAAGCAACATAATTAAGAACAAACTAAGTAATTTATCATATAACTTAAAAATCAAATAATAAGATCCATCTAGGTTTCATCCCCTTCAGGTATCTGAGGGGGTTTAGTTCATAATGAATAAACAAAACATCGCAAGAGAAAAGATAAAACAAAACATAAAAAAAACCCTAAAACCCCCTGAAGGAATTGAAGGAGAATTCTGCCGTCTTGAGTATAATTTCGGCTTCTTGGGATGGATCAACTGGCTATCCTTGCGCTACTCCCTAACTTTGACCTTCTCGGCTTGGCTCCTTGGCCTAGCTTTCGCTCCCTCTCAAAGGTGGTACTTAGGGGATATATATAGGCTCTTGGAACACGATTCTTTCTCCCTAAGTATCCTTTTCCGACTGAAATTGCTCTTTCCAGCGACAGAGGCACGGCCATGGCACATGCCCGTGTGGATCGAGACCTGACCGTATTCAGATTTCTCTTGAGGCACGGCCATGTGTGATGGAGTTGAGGCCGTGCTCTAGGTGTTCATCGAGGCACGACCGTGAGTGCTTTGGGCCAGACTGTGTCAATTTTGTGCTAAGGTCCATTTACTCCGTTTTAGGCCCGTTTTGTGTTCTTTTTATCCTCGGGTGCTTTCCTGGGTATAAGACATGAAAAGAAAGGATTAAAAGCACCTTTTTATATAAAACAAGGAATAAATCATCCAAAAGCATATTAAATGTGGGATTAAAATATGTTACTTTTACGGTTTATCAGCTATCAAATGCTCTCACTATGTCCTGGCATGTCTTCATATGAGAACTGCCTATAGGCAATCTTTTCAATGTAGACAATGGTAAGACATTCAAAGCCGACCCATTATCGATTAACACGCTTGGTAGAGTATATCCTTTGCAACGAATAGTGATGTGCAAAGCCTTAGTCGATCCCATGGCTCCAAGTATAATTTCATCATCACTGAAATAAATAAAATTATCGGCACTTATATTACTAACCAGTCGGTCAAGTTTATTGACAGATATATCTTTAGTAACATAGGTCTCATTCAACACTTTCATCAATGCCTCACGATGTACTTCTGAGCTTAAAAGCAATGCTAGCACTGATATGCGAGCCAGTTGTTTGCGCAGTTGTTCTACCACACTGTATTCACTGTGCTTAAAGAATTTCAGAAATTCTTTAGCCTCTTCTTCCTTTACCGATTCATTGATAAATACCTTTGGTCTTTCCTCTCGTTCCACTACCAAGTTCTTGGATTTCAGTGGTTCTGCTCTGATGTTTACTGAGTTGTAACGCCTTCCGCTACGTGTGTAAGATCCTTCATTTTGGTCCTCCTTGGAACCACTAGCTAGAATTTCCCCTCCTGGTATTGTCACATTACAGTCATAATTCCAAGGTACCATTTTGTTATCCTTATAAGGAAAGGAAACAGGTTTTTGGATTACGACCTTTGGCACCATTTGTGTCCCACCTTCTGTGTTTCTTGGTCGGGTGATGATGATCCTCGGATAATTGACTTTTTGGTTTGCCAATTCTCCTTCTATCACGCATATACTTCCTCCCCCTAAGCCTTCCTCATAAACTTCTGATTCCTTATTGTTCATAAGGTTTTGCACCAGGTCTCTGAACTCAACACATTCTTGGATTTCGTGCCCTTTTTCTTTATGGAACACACAGTAGTCCCTTACTCCTTCGCATCTTTCCAAAGAATTCGATTCTATCAATTCTCCTCCAACCAGTTCTCTCCAGATCGTTCTCAATGGAGTTTTTACCTCCGTAATATCCTCCTTGATCCTTCTCACGATATTTTTGCTAATCGTATTTATTCCCTTATCTCCATGGTTAGGTAACGGGTTCTCTGCACTAGGTGTATCATCAAACTTCACAATCCCCATCTTGATGAGTCTCTCGATTACCTATTGAAGGTAGTGTAGTTTTCTATTGAATGCCCCGATATTCCTGCATGGTAGTCACATTGAGCATTTGAGTCATACCATTTGAGATATGGGGGCTGTAACGGTTTTAGATAAAATGAGGACACCACATGTGCGTCAAATAAACTTTGATATAATTCCTTATACGTCATTAGGATTGGCGTAAATTGGAGTTTTTCAGAGTTTTACCTTGTGCCAGACCTTTTTTGTATGTACCCGTATTATTCACTTCATTCTCTTTTTTCCTTGGAGTAAACCTTTTAGCTGTTTCCCCTGCTTCAATCTTGCCACCCCTTATGGCATTTTCAATCATTTCTCCTGCCATCACTATATCCACAAAGCTCTTGGTAATACTTCCTATCATGTGAGTAATGAATTGGGCCTTCAAGGTATTGATAAAAAGCATTGTAGTTTCCTTTTCTAAGATCGGTGGCTGAACTTGCATGGCAACCTCCCTCCATCTTTGCGCATACTGCCTGAAGCTTTCATTTGACTTCTTCTCCATATTCTCCAAAGTGATTCTATCAGGCATCATGTCTATGACATGATTGTATTGCTTCATAAAAGCTTAGGCCAGGTCCCTCCAAGAGCTAATCTTAGCACGGCTGAGTTGATTGTACCACCTGGACGCTGCCCCCACCAAACTGTCTTGGAAACAATGAATCAAGAGTTTATCATTATTAACATAACCGGTCATCCTTCTACAGAACATGGTAATATGGGCTTCAGGGCAACTAGTCCCATTGTACTTCTCAAATTCTCACATTTTGAACTTATGAGGAAGCACCAAATCTGGAACCAAGCTCAAGTCTTTAGCATAAATTCCATGGTGATTATCAACATTTTCTAAGGTCTTGAACTTTTCTTCTAGCCATCTACAATGATCATCTAAATGCCTTGAGGATTCAATTCTTGTCCCTTCCCTCTCTGCTATATCTAAGTCAGGGATAATAGGATTAGCAGGATTATCTCCTGGGTGCCAACTTGGAAATTCATGGGCACTTCAGTATCAGTTTGCTCTTGTTGAGGCCTAATCATGACAGATGACCTTCAGAGATGTTCTTCAGATTGTGTTTGTGCATGTGGTGGGGTAAAACCCGAAGGAAAGTCCTCATTTTCTTCTCCAGCATTAGTCATGGGGCCTTTTCCTTTGTTCATTGCTCCATTCAGTAGCTAAGTCATTTGAGCCACCATGTTCCTTTGAGCTTCCATCATTTGTTCCCTCATATCTTGCTAAATTTTTGCCAACTGCTCTTGCATGTCTCTCTGAAACTATTCGAGTCTTTGATCCATATTCTTTGTCTTAGCGCGTCTACCATAATAGTGTTTAGTTTCCAGATTTCTCTCTCTCGCTATCTCTCTCTATAATAATTTCGACTAATTAGGATATTTCTATGGACTTAAATGCATATGATGTGATGTAATGCAAATGCATGAATGCAAAAGAGAAGGCATCGATTCAGATTCAATTTCATTTAGAAAACTTTATTAGAAAACAAAATCCTTTACATAAAACGGACTACAAATATGATTTCGCCCTAATGCCCAAAGTCTTAACTTTCCTAAACAACAAGGCTAGCTTTTGACCACGATCTGACTGTAGCTCATATTTCATGCTCAATGTATCAGCCTATACTGCCAAAGTCTGTAAATGATTAGCTACTTCTCGATTCTGAACTATTACTTCACCCATGAGATAATCCCGTTTTCTAACTTGATCATGGGAATGGTGGAGCTCTTCCTTCCAATGCCCTTCTCTTGCTTCAATAAGCTCGATCTGGAGTTCACAATTTTGCAATGCCGATTCTAATTTTTCGATCTTGCCCTTCATTTCTTCAATCTTGTTTAGACTCGAATTCAGCTCGATTGCAAAATTACGGCTTCGATGGTGGTGAAGAGACCGTCCCAGTTCAGCCACTCTAGCTTTTAATCCATATTTCTCTTTTTGGCTTTCTGCCAAACTCCTTTCTAGGGCCTTATTTCGCATCTGTATCTCTTGGAACTTCTTCTCCCAATGGTCAGCTTTGGCCTTTTCCTCTTAAATATCCTGTTGCCACTGTTTCGGAGTCTTCCCCAATCCGGCATTTTTCATTGATAGACGTAGCTTCTTATATTCTATCTTTAAACTATCCAAATCTTCCTCGACCCTTTTCTTCCCTTTTCTTAATTTTTCGGCCTACAATTTCTGAACATCTACATCTAATCTCAAGTACATTTTTTCTTCTTCCAACTTCTCCATCCTCTTTCCGAACTCTGAACTCATCCTTTCGAAATCTTGTTTTATAATCTGCAATTCTGACGGGACCACTTGCAAGTATTCCTCTCTTGATCAAGCGCCTTCTGGATTCAGCTCAGGGATGTTATCATTAATCTTTCTAATCTTCTATCTACTGTATTTTGGGGTCGTCATTGGGCCTGCGGATAATCTCTTCATCCTGCGAATCTGATTCCAAGCACTAGAAATCTCTTTAACCCTCTTCTTATAGTTATCCCCTCTGTATGAGAACTCACATTAAGCCAGCCCATATTTTACTGGTACAAACTGTCTTGATCTATATTGCCTTAGTACGATCAAAGGGGCGTACCCAACGGCTCCCCAAATTCCAAGTAAAGGAACCCAATCGAAACTCTCACACCGATAAAGAATTTCATCGGGAATCATCCAAGGAGTTCTCCACTCGATGTCTTCCTCTTGAAGGTTTTGAAGGAGCGCTATCCAATTTTCCTCGGACACGTCTTCTCTCCTTGGTGTAGCCACTATCTCTTTTAATGGAGAATAATTCTCAGAGAAAACCCAATAATAAGCTTTATCCACTTTCCAGAAATGATTGTGAAACCAAGCTAATAACAACTGCACACATCCAATGAACCTACATTTACCTGCTCTCCGACGTGCATTCAAAGATCTAAACGTCTCGACTAAGATCGCAGGTACAGGCGTGACCTCTTTGTCAAGTCGATCGAATAAATCAGTAACTGCTTCATCTACATGTTTTAGAGCTTTAGGGAAAATTACCAAACCATAAATACACCAGGCAAAGACGTCAATCTTCTTCTTTACATCTGGATGTGCTAAGATTAAGTCCCTCAAACTCACCCAAGGAATGCATTTACCCTCACCTTTCTTCTGAATTCTGGCTGCAACCCACTGTTCACTCATCCCCGTGATATTCATTAATTTCTTCACAAAAGTTGGGACATTAGCCACCCTAGAATAAGCTTTGTCGACTTGGACCCTTGGACAACGAAGCAAGGTTGTATATTCCTCCACTGTGGGCACCAAATCTACTTTCCCGAAAGTGAAACAGCTATAGGCAGAGTTCCAAAACTGAGTCATAGCCTGGAACAGATGCTTATCTACCTTAATGTCGAGTAAATAGGGTAGATCGCCATAATCACGATAAAACAGCTGCTTAGCCTCATCATCCCACTGGGTCCATATTTCTTTCAACTCTTGGAACTCATTTTGCGTGATACTAATACAAGTAAAATCCCATAGTTCCGACACATACCCATCAGCTAAACTGTTCCCTTTCTCTAATTGCGTTTGCTCTGACCACATGCGGACGGTTGCATTATCTTCCACTTTATCAAGGAATTCGTTCTCCATAACCAGCTTTCTAACTTAGAAACTGACCGTGAATCAATACCTCTTAAAATATGAAATGACATGCACCAAAAATAAAGCACAACAAGTTAGTACCATGAAATAAAACATAAAGCAAATAAAATAAACAAACACCTATCTGGGTGACCACTAGGGTTAGGCATAGTTCTACTTAGGGTGAGTCTTTACATTTTCTACATGTGGTTTAGCTCTAAAGTTGAGGTACCTGAACTAGCAGATTCCTCAATCCTCACCCATTATAGGCTCATACGGACCGAATTCAGTTCAGGGGAATACATTTCCCTATGGTCATGCGGAAGTGAAAACTTCACGAAGACATAGGTACAGATGTATTCCAGAAGCAATCCACTAGCCCATGCGGAGGTGAAAACCTCACGAAGGCATAGTTTCTCACTCCCACTTAAAGGTACGACCAACGGTCATGCAATGCAATGCGCACAAGAAACTAACACAAACAAATGCGACAAAAGGATCGTAATTTTCAAATTAAGTTTTCAAATTGAATTTCAAATTTTCGACAAAGGACAGACGATAATCAATTTTAACGGCTTGACTATCTTATTGTGTCCCCAGTGGAGTCGCCAAGCTGTCGAAACCATTTTTTTATTTTGAAAAAAAACCGGGATCGACTTTAAAATGAAAATGGAGTCGCCACCGATCCCTTTTTGCTTAGTGTGATCGGATCACCTTATAAAACGTTTTATTTCAAAACATCGATTTTGGCCTACGAAATTCGAGAAATCGGGTTCGGGAGTCGATTACGTATGAGGAAGGATTAGCACCCTCGTAACGCCCAAAATTGGTACCAAATTGATTAATTATTGCCCTAATATTGAAAATTTTAAAAATATGATCCTTTTAATTGAAAGAAAGTAAAGATTCACTTATCTCAAAGAAATAAAATGCCACACCCAATGAGTTAGAATGCAACATTTCAAAACTTCGAAAATAAGCTTGCCTTTATTTGTAGAAAATCCTTATCTTGAGATACAAAACATCATATCCAATAAGTTAGGATATAACATCTTGAATTCCCGAGAATAAGTTTTGATTTGAAGTTTATAAGTTTCAATTTCAAAAAGAAATGTTTAATATCTTAAGTCCAACTAGAAAAATCGAAACCCAGTGAGTTAGGGTACAATTTTTCTCGAGGCTCTTAGATATTATGTATCGTCGTGCCCCTTTTTTTAAAAAAATCTTTTGAATAAAATGCGACAATTTAACCAAAATGCATTTTTTATTAAAAATGATTTGAGTAAAATATTGCATTCAGACATTACAACATACATACCAAATAGCAATTCATTACAAGTCATATTAACAATTAATACTAATATAGACAATTAAAGAAAGAATAATATGAAATAACGAATGATACAAATAATAGAATAACTATACTAAAGCAAACATAAAAATCATAAACAAATAAAGAGCATGGATAAACAAATATAAGATATAAAGTAGTAAATAACAAAAGATAAAAAAAACTACTAAATAAATATGAAACTTTTCATGCAAGATAAAATAAAATAACAACATAGCATGAGTGACATATAATAATAGATATTGCAAATAAAAAAAAACATATATATAAAAATTATATGGTATAATCTAAAAAAATAATATATATATTCATGAGAAAAAAAAGTAGAATACATTTTTAAATAAATAAATGATATATAACTTTAAATAAAAACATATT
Source organism: Gossypium australe (assembly GCA_005393395.2). NCBI lineage: Eukaryota > Viridiplantae > Streptophyta > Magnoliopsida > Malvales > Malvaceae > Gossypium > Gossypium australe. The sequence goes on from CM016626.1 coordinate 31,393,061, forward strand.
TATAATACAATAATCTAATACATATAAGGATAAAAACTACATGTTTAAGAATAAACAATATAAACAATATAGGTTATACAATATACAAAATTTTATACAATATTAATGATAAAATAATTTAAATGTTATATAATATAATATAATAACATACAATATACAAAATCTTAAGAATGTATAATATAATAAATAATTAAACTTAATAAAATATCCTACTATAAATAATAAATAGTAATAATTTAATACATATATATAATACTAAATAATTAATAAGAATAGAAATGAAAATAAAAGGAATTAAAAAAAATCAAAGAAACCAGGATCAAATTAAAAATAAAAAAAAAAACTAAAGTAAAATTGTAAAAAGATGATGTTGGAACGCGCGCTAAACTATAGGGACTTATTGGGCAATTATGCCCTATCTCCAAAACGGCGTCGTTCCATCATCGGTCTTAAAATGACCTTAAGGACCAAATTGAAACAGAGGAAAATTTTTAGGGCTGAATTAAAAAATAAAAGAAAATTTAAATTGAACTAAATTAAAAATAATAAAATTGCGCAAGGACCAAAGAGGCAAATTGCCCCTTTTATAAAAACACGCGGATCCTCCCAAGGTATCGGGTCAACACGTGAGTCTGGCCTTTAAACGACGTCATTTTAGCCTTTAATGGTGACCCCCAAAACGGCGTTGTATAGATGGCTTATATAAGCTAAAAAATAACCCAAAAAATCATTTTAAACACTTCTTTAAAAAAAAACTCAAAGGCTCCAAAAAATTCTCTCCCCCTCGGCCTGAGGCCAGAATCCGGCTTGGGCTCTGACGACGGACCATCGCACGCGCCGCCGCATGCGCCACCTCAGACGGCGGTCGGAAAGCCAAATTTTCCCATTTCAAAGCCGAATCGAAGGTAGTCTCTTTACTTGTTATTTTTTTTAAACAGTATTTGTATATGTATATAAAAAATAGCATAAATCGAAAAGAAAAATAAATAAATAAATAAAATAAACGAAATAGAATAAATGAAAATCACCTCTGCTATTGGGTTTTTTTATTTAATCTCTGTATTCTTTTTGTCTATTTTTCGTGTCTCTCTTTTACAGATTTTTATTAGGGTTTTTATAACCCAAAAAATAAATACAAAATCAATATTCTGTTCATATTTGTTGATTTTGCTGTGTTCTTCTTTCCTTTTTTGTAGGCGGATGACGAGAAATCCGACAGGGGAGCACTATCCGGACGCTGATTGCGGCGCGAGGAAAGGCTGGTGTTGGGGCCGCGTTGGGTGCTTGCGGCGCAATGAAAACCTAGGATTTCCTGCGTCTGAAAATTATTTGGGCCACTAGGCAGCTTAATTGATTTTTGGGCTAATATTAATTGGGCTACTGTAATGGATAAATAATTTGGGTTTGAGTTTGAATCTTGATTTTGTAAATAGACTGTTAATGGACATTGATTTATTTTATTTTATTATTTTTTATTTATTCAAGCTCGGGCATAAATAGACTATTACATTATAGATATTGACACCTTGAAATAAACTTCTTAAAATTTCTACCAGATCCTAACCCCGATGTCTGTGAATTTTATTAGTAAGGGTCTGCCGATTGATGAGCTGGCTAAAAGTCATATTAACGTCCCATTTTGATGAGGGCAGGTAATAGAATTTGTCTTTATTAATTTTTGACTCACAGCAGCTGGCGACCATGCTGGGTTTATAACTCACAGCGGCAAGTTTGAATGCATATGTACTGTAATTCCATCTACTCTCATTATTATTCCCATTCATGCTGCTAAATGTTTTAACATCTTTGCAGTACTCAAACATAGGAAAGCACTCAAAGCAGCTTCTGACCAAAAAAAAATAAGGAAACCATAGAAAGGTATGTAGACAAGTGCAGCAAAATTCAGTAATTGTGGACTGTGAAATGAAACACCATTGATGTATCTACTTTTAGAATCAATGTTTTTTCTCTCACGACTATGATTCAAATTGCATACCTACTTTAACCTAAAAAATAGGATTATTACTTAAATTAACCTAAATTATTTATTGATGTTAATTACTTATCACAAAACTATCTCTTCAATTATAGATATTGAGGTTTGGAAAAAAAAAACTTTAACAATCTTCGTGGATACAGTCAAGCTTATCATATATATTTACAAAAAGAGAGTTAAGTCCTAATAGCAACACGACTTAAATCTAAGTCACACCTAGAGTTACACCTGAAGTGGTGAACACTCTGATCATCAGGTCAACATACGGAGTTCTTGAACTCATCATGTTTATAGATTATATTTTTATTACATAACATATAGATAACTTGTTTTTCTACCATTAGGTTTGAATACTTTTTATGATGTGCTTGAGTAGTGCTATATATACATAAATAAAAAAAACCAATTTTCTAAAAATTGAATTGATAATCGATTAGAGTATCGATTTTCAATTCCATCGTTCGTCTAATAATAATTAAATAAAAAATTAAAATTTTATAAAAATATATACATAAACCGATTCAATCAATTTAATCATGAATTTTTATCTTTATTTCTAATTTTTTACAGATTCTAAACGCGTTTGCTCATAGGTCGGTTCAATCCCTTTATATATATTAATATACCAATCAATTCTTAGTTCAAATAACTCAATCGACCAAACTAATCTAGTTTCAATAACATTAAAAAAATACCATATCTATACTACCATGTATAAAAAAAAGCCCGTATAAAAAAAAGCCCGTCAATGTCTTCCTTGGAAAGATATCTGTCCATATTTTTACATGAGAAAATAATGACTAAATTTCTATTTTAATTCCTCTACTTTTTAAGATTATATAAAATGGTTAAATTTCAGTTTTGATTCTTATATTTCGTTTAAATTTGATTCTACATTTTGACATAATTTAGACATATGTTTGATTCTTTTCTTTTTCTTTTTCTTTTTATATGAGAAAGTAATGGCTAAATTTTAGTTCTAATCCATCTACTTTTTAAAGATTATATAAGAATGGTTAAATTTCAGTTTTGATCCCTATGTTTCACTCAAAATTGAGATTTAATTTCTATACGTTAATTTTGATATAATTTAATGCCTCAACTTTTATAGTTTCATTAGTTAATTTTAATATTTTATTCAAATTAAGATGCTGAGGTGAATTTTTAAGAAATTTTAACACTATTAAATTTCTCTATTAAATTCAAGTTCATTACAATGTCATTTTTTGTTACATAGATATCGATGGAGTATTTTTTTTTTAAATTTCAAAATGTCACATCAACAAATTCAACATAAAGATTTTAATAGTGTTAACAGTTGAACTTAAATTTTAAAATTTGAAAAATATAGAGATTCAATTTTTGAAAATAAAATTATAAAGAGTAAATTCCAAATAAATGAAGATTACAATAACTTTGAGTATATTATAAACTTTATAATTTAGTTAAAAAATAAGTAATCAATTTAACGCAAAAGTGGGTGACAACCGTAATATAAAAGTTAATAATACCCTTATAATGAGTTGATCCCCATACATTCCCTCCAGCTTGGAGCTTTTAACTAGTGTGATGTTATATTAAAATACAGGTCCCTACCTAATTGGTTACCTAATCTGCCTGCTAAGCAAAAATAGCTAGTATCTGCCTTTGATTTCCCAGTCATTGGTTAATAAATTCCCAACATGGAGTTGCCACTGAATGGGTCGATCTGTCATTTTATTCTAATTGTAAAAATAAGGTGAAGTAATAATAGTGACCCTAAAGAAGAAAGAAAGAAAGAAAGACTTAATTGCATATTGTATTAGTAGTCATTGGTAAATTAGGGGTATAAATGAGATATTGGTGTTTATAAGCTACTTGATTTTGACTCGAAAAAGTTTAAACTCGACTTAGTAATTATCAAGCTAAGCTCAAGCTCGAGTAGCTTGAACTATTGGTTGAGCCAAATTCAAGCTTAGTCTAATACTTGGCTCGAATGACTCATGAACATTATTGAGCTTTTTATTTTTAATATATATTTTTAATATTTTATATATTAAATTACATTATTGCCCTTAATATATATTATTAACCCTTAATTTGAGTATCAAGTGGAGTTCGAGCTCGAGCTTAAATGTGTATGAGCTTAATCAAGCTCGAGCTCAATTAGCTTGAGTATTTCCCGAGTTGAACTTTAGCTTAAAAGTAGATTTTTTATTGAACTTGAGAACTCGAGTTTGCTAGTATTTAGGCTCAACTCAATTACACCATAGGGTTTAGGGTATGGCATGTGCCCCATAGGATATAATAAAAAATAAAAGAATAATATATAAGCAAATTGGGTACTTGTCACATTTTCAACCATACTTGTAGGATCTAAATACTCTACAAGCTTTGTATCAAATAGTTGCCCATATATATGATAGATAATGTGCTTGATTGAATTAATGTTATGAGTCAACTCAATATTAACTCGGTTCAAAAAATTACTTAAAAACTATTTTTTAATAAAATAATAAATTAATACGACAAAAATTTTTTCTTTTACTATTTTTATATGAAATATTTAAGTAAAACAACTAAAAATAAAAATGTATTGAACATGAGTTTGATCATAAATACTTCACTATTCTACATATGACACAATTATATTAGGAGATTTTTATAAATATAAATTTGATAAATTACACTATTAGTCACCCAACTATTATTAATTTTCTTTTTTGGTCTCCTAACTATTTAATTTTAACTTTTTTGTCACCAGCTGACTAATAGTGGCAATTTTGCAGTTTATCAATTAAATTTAATTGAAAATATATAAAAAAAAATGAAAACACCCAAAAATCTAATATAATATTTTCTATCCTTTCTCATTCTTTTGAAATTAACCCACTGGTCACAAAGAGAAGTAGAAAAAAGAGAGACCAAATTACACAATATATAAATGTTGTGGGTTAATTTTTTTAGAATTAATACTAAATTGACACAATTTATAAATGTTGAGAGTTAAAATTACTATCATACCAAATTAAAAGCTATCATCGTAAGCTAACTAGTGAAAAGAAAAATTAAATAATTAAGTTACCGTAAAAAAAAAACTAATAATTGAATGACTATTAATATAATTTATCTATATAATTTTAATATTTCTGTTCTGACACACATGGCTGCACTTTTTCAGTGTAATGAGTGCAAAGTGATAAACGTCAGGAACTAGGGATAACCAATAAAGAAAACGGGGAAGAAACGTTAAAAATAGGAAACCAAAACTAGCATTTTAGGCCAAAGATTACTTAAATATTTATTGTAGTATTTATTAATTAGGTGAATAGGTGAAGACAAACACTAGATCAAACGAAATTTAATAATTGTTATGCTAAGTTTTTAGGAAAATTTTACATGATTGTATTAATTTTTATTTTTAGGCATATATTTCAATTTTAAAATGAGATATGAAATATAATTCTTTAAATATAAATTTGAAAAAAATATTTATAATGAAGTGTATTATAGGGAGTTAGATAGATATGCACAAGTGTTAGACTACTTATCTAAGTTAGAAGGCTTGTCCAATTTTTAAAAGAGTCTAAATAATATTAGGCTTGAAAATTAGTTTTGAAAAAAAAAATTAACCCTGTAAAGTATAAATAAAGTTTAAGGTTCAATATTAAAGTTTGAATTTGATCAGTTTTTCAATTTTATAATATTTTATTTCTCTTTACTTTATAAATTATGTAATTTTGTTGATACAGTGCTCAACAAGAGAAGAAAATAAAGGGGAGGAGAATGGTTGCTGAGGAAGTCAGTTCACCTAGTTGAGGCGGAGAGCTGGAGGTTATGGAGAATGACGGTGAATAGAGTTTAGAGGTTGAAGGCTAAAATAATGTTGAGAGAGTGTAGACTTAGTGTCCTTGAAGGGTCCCCCATCTTCATCTTTACTGGAGGTATTTATAAGTAGGGTCTCGTGCAATATTATTTTAACGTGTTGGACTTGTCATCTAGCCATCATTACAAAGCTCGTGGGAGGGATGTCTTCGATGGGCCAGGGATGTTTGTAACAAGACAGATCTTGTCATTCATTCTGACTCTGATGGGATAAAACAGTTGAGCCCACGTGATATTTGGTGACCAAATGACTTCATGTTCCCGTTGAAGATTAAATCATCCGTTGTTCGGAAAGTCAACCCTGGAGGGTGAGTTCACAGGTGACCACCCGGCTTGTTGGTGGTAGGCTTACTATTCAGACTTCTTTTAGGTTTTCCACGTGTCTTGTCACGAATGGGGGTATAACAATATCCTTCCCTTTTTTGAGTTAAGATGAGGGTTACAAAGTGACGTTCCTCAATACACTTCAATGTCTAAACATTATGTCCAAACGTTTGAGATCATGTCATAAATGTAGACTAAGGACTGCATTTCTAGGGAATGGTGATAATGATGATCATCAGCCTTTTGAGATAGGTGGTGAATTGCAATTGGATGCTAGTTGTCCTTTGAAATAGTGCATTTTGGGAGATAAGTTTATATGTATTCTAGGTTGTCTTCTCGAAGTTAATTTGCCTATTTTTTTGTTTGAAATTTCTGCAACTATTGTTGGTGATTTTCTTGCTTTTGTTAATTTTGTGCTATGATTTCTACATTTTAGCTATTTGCTTGCTTCGATTCACCTTATAGTGCTTCTTTTTGTCCTCGTTAAATCTCTTTCTTGCAATTTTGTTGGAAAATGGTTAAGGGAGATGAACAATTTGACAAAAGTTAGGGTAGGGTGGTGGTCATTCTTGTAACACCCCAATCTTCGAAGGTTGATTGAAATGTTATGTAGACAGAAAACAGACACATGCATAGTTAACTAGGTGGAGCCTCAGTAAACTTCTTCAAAACACAAGTTTAGTTAACAATATACATCATACAGTAAAAGTAAATAGATTTAAATCTTTTAGTTGAAAAACTCTTCTTAACAATACAATACTAGTAGTAATGATTACTTAAAAAGTAGTTTGGCGTATACGAGTAGAAATTGTTTCATATGTCAGAACTTAATAAACTTTAGCAAATCCCTCAAAGGGTAACATTTTTATAAAGTAGTAACTGAATAAGAAAGCTATTTATTACATATTCATTTTCATAACAGAGTTACACACTATCCCCAAAACATATATGCATGTTATAAAACAAAAATAAACGAAGCTCACAGCAGAGGTTGCTTCTTCTAGCTGAGTCCCTTCAACAAGCATATAACGAAAATCACCTAGAAGAAAGGGAAAGAAAAAAAAGCAAAACGACAAAAATAACCCCTAACATTTGGATATTTGGCCACTTTAGCCCTTAACTTTTTTTTTTTGGATCACTTTCACACCTAACGTTTTTTTTGTCAAATTGGTCTTTTTTAACGAAAATGCTGACGTGGCCGTCAGTTGACTAACGGTCAACATTAGCCGTTGACATGGCGGTCCAAATGTATTTAAATGTTGACGTGACACTATTTTATCTTATATGTCACGTCAGCAAATGATTTCAAAATTATTAAAATTATTTTTTTGAAATATAAAATTATTAAATTATTTTTTTGAAATATAAAATTATCAAAATAGATCGTTGTTAATTGAACATACATGGACATAGAGTTGAGAACCAATTACAAAAATTTTATATTCAAATTGATACAACTACAAAAATCAAGAACCATAAACATAGAGTTGAGAACACAATCTGTAGTATCTTAAAAACTTATGCCCTGTTCAAAAACCATACAAATCCCAGATTGAACATAAATCTATGAAACACAGTGCTTCCCTTGCCATCAAAATTTTCTCGAGAATCAATGAAAGATCTGAGATGAACATAGTTATTGATGAGAGCCAAAGCATTGCTCGTCAAATGTGTGATCTTAACAATTTGTTTCTTCACCATCATCTTCGCATACCTATTCATAGCCCTGCTTGATGCAAGTATCTTCATCTGTTATTGTAGCACTGACTAGGTTTGAAGAACACTAACCCGATGTTTCAAACGATGGGTTCTGGCGACTTTTCGCATAAGCTTGGATGTGGATTTCTTGGCTCTGAAGGTGATGAGGTGTGAGCAATCCCCAAAATCTCCAAAATCAAGAACCCTAAACAAAAATCCCTAAAATCAAAACCCTTACTCAAAATCCCCAAATTCAACAACCTAAAATCCCCAAATTCGAAAACCCTAAACAATTTATAGCAAAATTTAGAAATAAAAGCAAAAGAAAGTAAATATTTCTTTTTGAAAAAAAAGCTCAACCTTAAGAGATAAAACACACAAACATGATTAATATTCTCCATGAAATAAATTTATACGCATACGTGGTGTCGAGAAAGATTTAGGAAAACCCTAAAATTTTTAGAAACTCTTCAAACACGACAAAAGAATCTTCTATCTAAATCACGAAAAAAACTGGGATAAGAAAAAATCAACAAAAAAACTGTACAGAAACGGATTTGCAGATGATATATGATGATTTAATAAAGAAATAAAATGATTTGAATAGAGAAACTTACCGATTAGGAAAAGAGAGAATTAACAGCATTCTATTTAAATAATTTTATATTTCAAAAAAATAATATAATAATTTTAAAATCATTTGTTGACGTGGCATATAAGACAAAATAGTACCACGTTTGTATTTAAATTGTAACGCCCCAAATTTTATGTTTCTGTTCCTGCAATTAATGGACACAACTGTGTGTCTGCTTTAGTGGTTAAGTGTTTTGGGAGTGCTTGAGAGGTTCCAAGTTCAAGCTCTAGCTTTGGAAAATTTTGATTATTTTTGGAATTAAGCCATATCTCTGTTCAATGGGCTTATATTAAGTTATGTGTAAAACCATATTAGAATAGGCCTGCTGGTCTGGTGGTTAGGTAGAGTGCAGATTTGCTAAAGGTCCAGTGTTTAAATCTTTGCTATAGCAAGGGTGTTATTTTTGGCTCATTGACTGAAAGAGTTTAGGTTGAACAGAATCTCTGAGGTGGTTATCTGTAGTGGGAAGTGGAGAGAATTTAGGGATTTTCACATCCCATATTTTGTTATTTTTTTTAAATATTTTCTTTTTCTTTTTTTCGAAAATTCCCCAAGTTTTGACGTTTCTTTCCTCTCTGGCTTTCTGCCATTTTTCTTTCTTTTTTTTCAATCTCTTCTTGGCACCGATTTTGCTTCTTCTTTCTACCTTTCAATCAAATTTTGATTCGTGCCTCGTTATTCTGGCGTTTCGTGTGTGTTCGGTAAGTATGGTGAGCACAGTTTGAGTTTGGTTAATGAACTCTTGATTAATGGAGTTTATTTTTGTGTTAGGGGAAAATCAAGGGATTGGAAGAATTCGATTGACGCCCTAATCTTTCATAAATCTCGTTGTTCGTTATAAGGTAAGTGACGAATGGGTTAATCGAGCATTTGTCGATGTTATGGTTTCGAATTAATTGCGAATTAGGACTGATTGCGGGGTTTGGTTGTCGAATATAGGTGCTGGTGATCTCGGGAGTGCTTTTATGTCAAAAACGAGACCAGGTGTGTACTGAATAGTAAGAAAATGTGTTTTCGATAAAAGCCGAAAACCATTTTGTTGACGTCACACGACCGTGTGGTAGGCCGTGTGCCATAACACGAGCGTGTAATCGATAAGACCAGGCCGTGCACACAAGACACAGCCATGTGATGGCCAGGTAAGCCGTATGCGACACACGGGCTAGACTAATTTGGGCCATATGAGCCCACACGGGTAGTCCATACAGGCATATGGGATTTTGGGCCAGGCCGTGTGATTCACATGGCCAAGGCCAATTTTACTGAAATGTTTTCTAAGGTTGTAAGGGTTGCCCAAGTCGACTGTGAACCTACTGTAGGGTCGGTAAGCTCTACTTAGACCCCTAAATGCATGAACTAATTATATAATGTATGTATTGAGCATGATATATATATATATGCATGAATATTGAACTATATATGTAACTGGGAATACTATGATAGCATGTCATTCATTATATGTTGCATGGCATTGGGTTGGGATGATATTGTTGGAGGAAGTGTACTGAAAGGCTTTTAAGCCTAATATACTGGCAGCGCAGCTACAAATTACTGTTTATGTGCCGCATTCGGTACCATCTGGAGTGTAGGGATGGGTGGGTTGATTTAATTCCCACATGGAGTGTAGGGTTAGACGAAGATAGTGTGTAGAGGCTGGTTGGGTAGGACTTGTCTACTGAATATTTATGATTGATACTTATACTGTGATGGGTTAAGGCTCTACTACATACTTAATACTGTACTGAGATTGGCTAAGGCCCAAACTGTTACTGATACTGGAAATGGCTTAGGCCCCAGACTATTTTGGCTATGCACTGTGCTTTGCTATTGTTTGTTTCTGAGGGATTACACATTGAGTTTACGTAAACTCACCCTTTAGTTTAATGTGCACAGGTAATCCCCAGACTTGACGGTTCGGTGTGGCGGAGGACTTGGCAATGGCCACACGTATTTAAACTACTTTATTCTCGTTTATGGTTTTATTGATTATGGGGTATTTTTATGTAGTTGGACTTTATGGACTGTTTTGCTTTAACTTTGGAAATTTTAACTGCTTTTATGGACTTACAACTTCAAACTTAACAAAATACGAATGTTTCTAATAACCAAGGTTTTCCATAAAATGAACTATTTTCCTTTTAAAAATAATTTCTAAAGCTTCGCAACGAATTGTGTTTTAAAACAATAGACTTGATGAGTTAGTGATTTCTGAAACCATTAAGAGTAATAAATGAACACGGTTTTATCGTAATAAGTTAGTTTTCAAAATTCCATTCTATGTGACATCGCCAGATTCGACCATAACGTCTAAGCCAGGTTTAGGGTGTTACATAAATACATTTGGATTGCCATGTTAACAGTTAATGTTGACTGTTAGTCAACTAACAGCCACGTTAGCATCTCCGTTAAAGACCAATTTGAAAAAAAAAAGGTTAGGTGTGAAAGTGATCCAAAAAAAAAACGTTAAGGACCAAAGTGACCAAATAGCCAAACATTAGGAGCTATTTTTTATATTATGCCAAAAAAAAGGGTAAGTTCAAAAGAACTTAGTGAGTTCCAGTAAGGAAAACTCAACACTTAAACAAGAATAAAATTCCAGTACAAGTTCATAAATACAAACTAAAACATTGAACTCTACACACCGAGACATACAGACGAACACTCTTATCTCATTGACGAACATTAAACCATGGCGTATAACATTAATAGGCATATTCACACATCTGGCGCATACCATCTTTCATAACTTTGGCATACACTTAATCATTTCCACCCAAGAGAACTATAACTTTAATAGAACTGATGCTTCCTTGTCAGACACAGCCCTTTTTCATACTTACCTTTTGTATCACAAGCCTCTCCTCAGGCGAATTCAAACATGCTTTCAAAACTTTCTAGGACGGATTCACTCTATCTTAATCATAACCACTTAACTAATATGCTAAATTTTAAACTCATCAACAAAAATCATAACAAACTTCTTAATAATTACCTTTTCTTTTATATCACCCGATATATGAATCACATAACACACAGAGTATCGTATTGGCTTATTTCTTTCGATACATAACATATCATATAACAGATACAGAGTCATACTAACTTACTCTTTTCATAACCTTCCTTGGGTTGAACCTCAAATTTCACATATCAGAACAAAACCTTTCGTATCATATAATTTCGAATACCTACGAGTTCTTGTGAGTTTAGGGCTCTTTGCCATGGTTAACAACTAGTATGTTCTACCGTAGGCAGCACTCATAACGTTAGGCTGGTTAGCAACTCACATGCCTTACCAAAACCTGACACTCACGCCAACTGGTTAGAAACTAACATACCCTGCCAGTGGCCGCCAAAGTAGTTAACAACTAACATGTCCTACCAGTGACCCATCATATATGCCCATCCGAATAGCAACTAACATGCCCTACCAGTGGTTACACATATTTGTCATTCTGGTTTACATTTAACATGCCTTACAAATAGCTCAACATATCTGGATACCAAGTTCCTATCCCCAAGGAAGTCATATATGTTTCATGTCATGATCATGCACACACACATACATAGACAATTACATATAACAGATTTCCAGAATTCCAAGTTCATGTCCTCACCTGGACTCTATCTATCACAACCATACTTTAATGTTACACACAAAATAGAACAGTACACAAAAGAATCACACGGCCCGAATATTCACATATGATCTCAATGAAGCTAGCTATTCTATTTGTACTACTGAATGCACACATCTTTCTTTCTAATTGATCACTTGTTGCTTCTTCTTCAACGAACTCCTCTTAACATGATTTTAGAGTATAATAGAGCAAAAGAAAAAAGAATGATAAAACCCCCCACATCAAATATTTTCACTGAAATTTATATCTCATAGTTTTCTAACTCAGGGTTAACACGTGGAAAACATACAAAGCCAATGCAATTCCTATCATGGCCAACATAATCATTACAAGTTATTATACATCAAAATAATAATAAAACTTCGGTATATTTCTAACTAGATCCCAATTAAAGCTTAACTAGAACTGAACAGAAATCACACGTACAACAACAGATAATATTTATATCCACAATCCTAAAATCCTTTACTAGCGTACATAAACAAAAAGTCTTGACACATAGACTTACCGAAAAAAATAATGATTAGCAGGTTCCTTACCATGACCACACCAGAACATAGAAATTACAACTTAGACTTCGCCTAAAAGTAAATCATAACAAACTTACCTAAAAAAATATATATAGTTTGCCACTTCTGGCGCACAACTTATACAAATACCACACCAAAGAATACAACATAAACCAGTCTTACCTTGGCTTAAATATTAACTTAACTTTAAGCCCATACAAATAGTCAACAAAACTACACCGGGTGGGGTATTACAATTTTGACCATGCTCTGTTAAGAGAGGAATTGAGGGGGTCAGAAAATGACATCAACAAAATCTGACCATTCTGTTACCAGGAGGTCTAAGAGGGGTAATGACGAGCCTGTTGTACCTTTGTTATATTTTTTCTACGACCCATCTAGAGATGAAAAACCTGCTGTTATGTCGCGGTTTAGTTGAAAAGCATCATAAGTAAAAATTTAATATCTCGGAAGGGTAGCATAATGTTAGCAAAGTATTCAACCTTGACTCTACTGGTGGGAGGGCAAGATTTTTCCCTCTATTTTTTCTTCTAGAAGCGGATTTTATGCTCCCTCTTCAGGATTTCATTCAGGATGTCTTGTATGACTTTAATGTGGCACCGAAGTAGCTGACAGGCCTTTCTTGGTGGCTACTCATTGGATTTATCATTGTGTTTCGCAAGAGGGGCATATATCCTTCAAATCAGATGTCTTAGTATATGTACTTTTTACGAGGGTTGAAAGAAGATAGTTTTCTCGTGGTATTTGAATTTGCCCCTCAAACATCTTTTTCTCAGAAAAAGAACATGTTTCATAGTGAGGCGGTGACCATGAACGTTGATTACAACAAATATATATTTGTAGAGCTGAAGTTCAGTAGCAGATTTAACTTTCCTACTGAATGGACATGGCCTTCTACTAGAAAATGTTATTACTTTTCATGTTTATATGGCATTCTTAGAGGTTTCTGCCAATTTAAAATGATAAACCAAAAGGGGATTCTGGTGATCTCTTTCGAAATTACTTTGAGAGGCATATTCAAATATTGTCTTAAGATGAAAGGTGATAGCGAGTACATGACTCAAGATATGTTTGTGCAACTCTCAACGTTGCGATAAGCTGTTTATTTGAGTGTTCCTTTAATCAATGATACATTAATACTCTTGCTATTCTTTGAAGCAGTGCTCTTTTTTAAGAAAATTACTCTTCCAGATGTTGTAATTTCTCTTAGGGCTCTAAGTCATGAAGCTGAGGACGTAATGCTTGCTTATGAGAACCTTGGTCTAATGGGATCGGAGTCATGGTTAGTCGAGAGGGTGCTGTTGTGAGACATGTTACAGCTTCTTGCAAGCAATGGGCTAATTATCAAAAGGCCTAAAAGGAGTCACATCAGGCTGTTATTGGGGCATTATGGTCGTTGGAGAAGTCGAGATAACTGGGAACATAGTTCTTTTTGGTGCATTTGATATGGAAGGGTTTGAGGTTAGAGGGTCTCTCAAGGCTTTCACCAACTGTTCCAATGTGGGGAGAAGGATGTTTGTATACTGTAGATAAGCTCTAGTAGGAATAAAGGCAGAAGGAAGGGCCTATATAGAGTTCAAGCCAATAGAAATTCCTGAGATAGGTGGGACGGATGTGTTGAGTAGAGTGAAAGACTTGATTTGGGCAGCTATGTTATTAGTATGGTTGGTTTTATCAATTGGGTACCACTTTGGTACTAAAAAGCCATGTTATCCATGCTTATTGCACCAATTGTTGATATAGTGCTCAATAAGAGAAGATAATACATGCACAAATAGGGTGAAATTTATTAAGGACAATTTAACCAAGTTGCCAATTTTCATGCTGAAAATATTAGTCAATTAGTGACGAATTTTTTTATGGGATCCAGACAGTTATGGGTTGAGATGTCTGAATAGCATTTGAAGAGTTATCTTTTAACTTTGAAATGCACTTTGAATCACTCGATTTAGAGTTTGAGAGCTCAAGTTATGACCATTTTAGTGAAAACCGTGCGAGTAGAATTTTTGACGGGATTATTAAGAGAAATTACGAGTTTCGAGCTTTAATTCAAGTTTAAATTATATTGGTTTAGATATTTAAGCCTAATTTTTATTATATATTAGCCCAATATTATATATATTATGTTTTATTATTTTATTATTTTATTATTTATTTATTCTGAATTTTAGTATATTTTTAAGTATTTAAAGTTGTTTAGGAGTTTTATGTTTCTTAGTCAATAAGAAAGTTTAGTTCCCTAGAACTACTTCTTATTTAGATTAATTAGAGTTTTATTATACTCAAGAATATTGTTTTGATGTAATCAGCTAACCTATATAAAGACCTTTTTTTTATTCATTATAGAGAGACATTGATTAATAAATTTCAATTCTGAGTTATTTCGCTTTGTGAGGTTTCTCTTTTGTTTATTTTAGAAGCAGGTTTTCTTCTTGGTTTTCTCTTTGAAGTCGTGGGAGAACTCTTCACCCTCCAAATTACTAGGGTTTGGCCTTAGGGGGTTGGTTAGAGCCATTTGTGAAGCATGTTGAAGATTATTCTTCAAATTTTTTCATAGGACATAGACTTTTCATCACCATCGATTGTTTTTATTGAAGTTTTGTTCTTTAAGAGGGATAATATTTTCATCATCCATCCTATTTTCGTCAAGGATTATTTCTTGGAGAGTTGATTAGAGCTATTAATTGAATTTGTTAGGGTTTATGTCTAAGAGGGTTCAATTGGACACTTATCAGAAGAGTATAGAGGGGAGGAGAATGGTTGCTAAAAAAGTCGGTTCACCTAGTCGAGGCGGAGAGCCGGAGGTTATGGAGAATGACGGTGAAAAGAGTTTGAAGGTTAAGGGCTAAAAGAATGTTAAGAGAGTGTAGGCTTAATGTCCTTGAAGGGTTCCCCTCTTCATGGTTCCTAGAGGTATTTATAGGAAAGGACCTCATGCAAGATGGTGTTAACATATTGGACCTGTAACCTAGCCATCATTATGGAGCTCGTGGGAAGGATGCCTTTGATTAGATGAGGATGTCTGTGACAGGACAGATCCTGTCATTCATTCTGACTCTAATGGGATAAAGCATTTGAGCCCACTTGATATTTGGTAACCAAACGACTTCATGTTCCCATTGAAGATTAAACCATCTATTGTCCAAATAGTCAACCCGAGAATGTAACAACCTATTTTCAATGAAATCGGAACAGTGGTTTCAGGACCACAAATTCAAGTCAAAAAGAAAATTATTTTAATATTAGTGCATGGTCTGCATTATGATAGGAATATCTTATGAAAATTTCGTTAAGAAAATTTTTACCGATTTCATAATTAATTGGGAAAAGGACCAAATTGCATAAAATGTAAAAGTTGAATTCTAGTAGCTAAAGGATCAAATAGATTAAAAAATTGAGCTCCTTATATGGAAAATAGACCATTAAGAGAGTTAGTAGATAAGTATGATGATTCATCCATGAAATTTTAATTAAAGAAAATGATGAAATTGGAAAGTAAAAGATGAAAAGATGATAAATTAATAAAATAAGAAAATATCATCATTTTCATCATCTTTCCTAAATAGAAAAACATGGAAACCCTAGCTAAGAGAAAAGAGTTCAAGCAAGCTTACTTGGCTTAATTGGGTAAGTATTCTTGTCCCGTTTTTAGTATTTTTTATGTTTCCGAGATTGTAATAACTTAATTTAGCTATCTCGGGGATTAATTTGCAAATTTATTAAAGTACTAGGGTTTTTTCATGGATGAATATGCATGAATTATGAAATTTATGGTAGAAAATGAAAGGTTGTTGATAGGTAAACAACTTTTGTAACGTGAATTTTGATGAAATTGTGATTTAGGGATTAAATTGTGTGAAATTTATAAAAAAAAAATTTGATTTTTGTGAAATACGTGGGCTGCTATTGTGATATGTAAAAATCGGCTAGGCTTGGAATAATGATTAAATTGCATGAATTTCATTTTCCGAGCCTAGGGACGAAATTGAAATTAATTAAAAGTATATGGGCAAAATGGTAATTTTGCGTAAGATGTGAATTGGATGGAATTGAATGTGAATTGTATTATATTGAGTTAAATTTACTCATATAGATCCGGATAGACCTAGTACGGAATTGGATCGAGGAAAATAAAAAATATCAGATTAGTACCCTATAAACACGAACATTGTCGAGGTAAGTTTGTGTAACTAAATTGTATATTTATGTGATATGATTGATTTATATATATGTAATTTGTATAATTGTTAAGTATGAAAATAAATCACATACCCGACAATGTCCGACAAGAAATAAATCTCGTTTGAACAAATGAAATTAAATGGATAAAGGGTTTCCAAAGTGGTTGTGGTTCTGCATATGTTGCGAACACATCATAGCTCGCAAGAGCATCTCGTTATAACTCACATGAGCATCCCGATATAAGCTCTCTTGAGCTTTTCGATACATGGTTCTTCCAAGCTTCCCTTTTATATGCTCCTATGAACATTCTGATCGGTGGTGATCTTGCATGTGTTGCGGACACACCGTAGCTCTTATGAGCATCCCGATACATGGCTATCCGGAGCTTCCCGATTAAAAACTCTTTCATGAGCTTCCTGATAATAGCTCTTCGAAGTTACCCATTAAGCTCACATGAGCTTTCTGATTTAAGCTCTTATGAGCTTTCTGCTATTAAGCCCGGATAAGCTTCCCGTTACAAGCTCACATGAGCTTTTTGTTATTTAGCTTGGAAGAGCCTCCCGTTTAAATGTTCAATGAGCATTCCTGAATATGAATTGATGAAATATAGTATGTACATTTTGTGTGTACTAACCATGTATCCATCGATATTATAAGTGGTTTAATGGGTAAAGTTATGATAAATGATAATATGAATTTGTGATAAAAGACTATGAACATATATTTGGCTACATGAACATGACTTATATATGAAGTTTGAATACATGATATGGAAGGTACATGAATAAGGAAAGTTGATTAATGATAAGTTCATACTTGTTTATTGATATTCAAGTGAAATAAATGACTAACACTTTTATGAGGATATGCGTATAGGCTATTGGCAAACTTGCTTTGAATATATTATGTATATTTACCTTAAATGCAATTAAATGGTAAGTTAATTTCCGTAATATGAACTTACTAAGCATTAAAGCTTACTCTGTTCTATTTCCTCTACTTTATAGTAATTTAGAAGCTCGTTGGGTTGGAGGCTTGGTGGAGATATCATCACACTATCCATCAGTTTATTTCGGTATATATAATAAATACATTTTGGTTATAATGGCATGTATAAGCTAAAGTGGTCATGGATGGTATGTATGTGTTTGGTTGAAATTAGCCATTTGATATGGCTTGTAATTTAGTATGTTTTGATGTATATATATATGGTCTTAATGTGTTTGATATGTTCTTGAAATGGTTGAATAACGGAAATCTTGTAAGTATATTAAAAATTGTCTTGTGAATGTATTAAAATGTTAATGTAGGTGGAAGACCAATTGGATGAGAAATAAGGTTTGGAAATGGCATTATTTTGTCCACACAGGTAGAGACACGGGCGTGTGTCTCAACCGTGTGTCACGGGTAGAGACACGGGCGTGTGTCTCAGCCGTGTGTGACACACGGCCATGCGCACGGGCGTATGGTTCGGTCGTGTGTCCCCTGCATCTTTAAAATTGCAAAACAGAATGCTCAGGTATTTTCACATGGACAGAGACACGGGCGTGTGTCTCAGCCGTGTGTGGTACACGGTCTGGCACATAGGTCTGTGACTTGGCCGTGTGGCCCCTGCACCTAATTAATGTAAATTAAAATGTTCATAAGGCCTAGCATACGGGCGTGTGGCTTGGCCGTGTAACCCAAATCAGTAACCACCCTAATTTGTACACGGGCTGGGACACGGTCGTGTGTCCCTATTTTGAAGGTCCACACGGCCTGAGATACGAGTTTGTCTCATGACCGTGTAAGACACACAGCCTGGCCACACGGGCGTATGTCCTTTGCACCTTGAAATTTTTTTGAGATTTTGCGAAAAATTCTCTAAGTTCCCAGTTTAGTCCTGACTTGTTTTAAATACATATTTTGGGCCTCGAGGTCCCATTTAAGGGACAATATGGTTGATTTTGGATATGAATTGTAAATGATATGAATTAACTGTATTTGTTCTATAATCTTCGGTAATGCTCCGTAACCCTATTCCGGCGACAGATATGGGTTAGGGACAGGGAGGATGAGCTTACAGGTGGTAGGCTTGTTGTTCAACCTTTATTGTTCAAGCATCTTCTAAGTTTACCACGTGTCTTGTCACAAATGGGGTATAACAAATTTATATCTTATAAAAGCTAAATATATAATACTATAATATAAATATTAAAGAAACATATAAGATTACTAAATATTGAAAAAGAACTAACATTATTATTGAAAAAATATAAATATTAAAAACTAGGAGTTTAAGTTAACTACTAATATGGGTAAGTTTTGACACAATTTAAGACTTGTATTTTAGTTAACTACTAATATGGGTAAGTTTTGACACAATTTGAGACTTGTATTTTAGAATTTATAAATACAAATACAATACAATCACAAATATATATTCGAATAACTACAAAGTTGAATCAAACCAATACTTAGCACAAAAGGACTAAGAACGTATCCATATTAAAACTCAAACAACCCACACATGATTATAGCACATAGTGATACTCAAACTTGAGTGCTCAAAAATCTATGGCTTCAATCTTTACCAACAATACTAAAGCCTTATTAGCTAGCTAAGTTGGAATTAAATAACTATATTTAATATTACTATCATACATTAATCAACCACATTGGATTTAAAGTTGTTAATTATAGTTCCAATTAATTTTCAATTGTGGAGATTGAAAAAGAACACAAAAATCTGCAGCTTTGGACATCAGCACCTACCTCCCAACATATCCAAAGAACTCTTTTCTTTTTCTTTGTTTCCTTCAAAAATACATTCACATTAGGGGTTTTTTTTTTTTTTTTTTCATTTTAAAGGATGACAAGATGTTATAGCCACAAAAGTAGACCTTTTCAAGTTTTGTTTCTGAAATTGAGAGGACCCTTGGGGAAACAGATGGTCCAGTTGCTGCATGCCTATGTTTTATTGGAATTATTGATGGTTGTTAGTATTACTGTACTTGCTGCTGCTGCTTCCCATATTTCAGACTCTTTTATTTTAAAAGAAAAAAGTTACTGAGCCTATTGAAATTATTACCATCTCAATCAATTAAAATTCGAGTATGTTGTATCCATATTAAATCTGAAATTTAGTTTTTGCATTTGCTACAAAGATGAAGGGTAACCATTTAAACTGCAGAATTTATTTTTCTCCAGACATGTTGGTACTGCTACTGCTAATGATTTTAATCCTTCAGTAATTTACGATAACTAATTATGTACTTTCACCCTACGTCTAACGAAGTATAGTACGAAAAAATTGACTGGGGGATTTACCTCATCCCCTTTTCCTCTCTTTAAGAATTCCCAAATATTTTAGTATTTGGTGGTCAGTGACACTCCCGTAATTAATTTGGTGATCAAGATTATTCACTCTTAAAATTCATCCACATTCGAACATTTGAAAAAATAAATAATATAAATATAAATTCATTTAACCACATTATTAATACATCAAATAGGATGGGAGCAAACAAATATGGATATGAAGTAGTAGTTATGAGTTAGATGGTTGATGCAGATAGATCATGTGTCCATTTAAGAAAAGTGGAGAACATGTGCTAGCTTTCAAGAACAGAAATCAAAGCCTTACCTGATTTACCTGCACAGGGACAGTTCTATGTGATCGGGACCAGTACTGATTGCCAAACCCAAACAAAATTGTTAATTAATATTACAAGTACACACACAAATATATACATACATTTGCTGATAATTTTCTTATTTTATGATCATCTTTTTAACTAAAACCTACCCAATTACTAGCTGGTTTACCCCTTTGAGTGCTTGTTGCATTCTATCATTATAAATTCTAATTATATATGTTATTTTCAATAAATGTTTAAAATTACCTGTAGCCCTTTCCCCAACTCATAAATAGGAGGATATGTACTTTAATGCACTCGAACCCACGTCTTCCTCTATTGGTAACAATGTCTATCCCAATCAAACTAAAACTCAATCGGTAGTTCATGCAGTCATACTTAAAACACAATATAATCTTAATACCTCTAATCTTTTTTCAACTTATATCCATTTCAATTCAATCTCAGGCCCTCATGGTAAACCAGAAACTGCAGAAAAAGATTGATGAAGAGGCTTTGGAATCATTTTATGTGGCTATAAAACTGGATTAGCTTACTGTTTCAGGGAGTTTTAAAGGAATGTGTGTATATATATACTTGAAAGCACAGGTACATAATCTAAGTGCAATTGATACTACGCATGCAGGCTCTTCCTGCGCCCTTTTATATATTTCTTTCATTGAAAGTGTATAAATTTGATGTATTATCAATTAATTATAAATTTTCACATTATTAATGAACAAAATAAATTATATTACTTTTTTAAATCAAAAAAAAATTATATTACTTTTTTTAATAAATACTTGAAAATTTAATTTAATTTTCCTTCTATAATTTCCTCTTCTCCCTCCCTATGCATTACTATTCACTTAAATCCATCAACATTATTTTTCAAGTATGTAATTTTTATTAAAAACATAATTAATTTTTAATTAATTTTTGAAGTATTTATTAAAAGTCCTTTAACATTGTTTTATTTTGCTCATTAATAAGATGTCAATTTATAATTAATTGATGGTGCATACAATAACCTCATGCAATGTAAGTCCATATCAAATATAAGTCTTATACACCATCAATATTCATTTTAAGTCCTTCAATATCTTTTATGTTACACCGATGATGTTACGTCATCTTATTATTAACCTGACAATGCATACTCACAAGTGTTGTTATAAATGCTTTATTGTAGAGTTTACAAGTATAAATAAAGTAGAATCACAAATACATATTCGGATAAATATAAAGTAAAATAAAATCAATACAAAACACAAATATACTAAGAACCAGAATGATTTAGATTAAAATCGATGTATCAAACTAAAATCTACACAAAATCTTAGTCAATAATGCTTAAGAGGTAATCTGTTACCCACAGAGAGAGTGAAAGAGTGTATTAAGTGTGTATATATAGTAGTTGTTTTCAAATTTTGATGATTAAAAGTAGAAGTGGGTGTAAGGAAGCATGGAGGGTAGCTGCTGGACCACGCATCCATGCATCATACCTTCTATCATCTCTCCTCCCAAATCTAATGAAGCACTCAGCCTTCACGTTTTAAGGGGCATTTATAGTCTTCCCTCCTAACCCTTTAAAACAACATTTAATTTTAGGGGTAAATTAATATTTAGCCCCTAAATTTGGTAACGTTTTCAATTTGATTTTTAAATTTTTTTTGTGCCTGCATTAGCCCCATAATTTGACGACTTTTCGCAATTTAGTTCATAAACTTAGATTCTATTAAGATATGATGATGTGGTGCAATGTTATCACCTCAAGTTTTTTTTAAAAAAAAAATTGAAAATTGTAAAATTTCTTTATAATTTCTTAATTTTTTTTTGTTTTTATTTTATAAGATTTTTAAATTTTTAGGTGATGCCGTGACATAATCTCAAAGTGTTATGTCATCATACCTTAATAGAATCTAAGTTTCGGGGCTAAATTAAAGAAAGTTGCCAAGTTAAGAAAAGTTGTCAAGTTTAGATACCAAGGCGCTATTTGATAAACAAAAAAATTAAATAATGAAAGTGTTGAAAAATTAAGTACCGAATTATACATTAAGTGATAATCTACTCATCATTTTTCATGCTTTCTATTATGAATATCAAATGTGTTTAAAAAAATTAAACCATTGAAAATATTAATATTCAATTGACTTAATTATTTCAATAAGTTATCAAACAAGTTCTAAATGTTGCTTTATCCATTAATTATATGGTTCGATTAAGTCGGGTCATGGTTCTTTTCTTTTTCTTTTTTTTTATTCTTTTACCTAATAGAATTGGTTTAAATTGATTTACAAATTCGATATACTATTTAAAAAATATTTTGGATTAATTTCACTAGATATCTTAAAATTGTGATTCAAATTCTAAATTAATCGTAAACTTCAAAACGTACTAATTAAGTCTTTTGAATATTAGTATCATATTAATCAAATCATTCCATAAACCTAGCCATTAAATTGGGTTTTAAATCTCAACTCAAATATGATGTGGAGCATATTTAAAATACATAAATTAAATTATAAACATGCATGTACCAACTACATGAACAACTTGGATGTAACACTTAAAAAAAAAAAGAAAGAAAAGAATCCTCCTAAATTTTAATAAAATTATTTCTTCTTTTTTACACGTCAAATCTAGGATGTCCATGCGATTGATACATATGCATTTACAATTTAAGTCACTTATTTTAAATACGATCCACTTCATATTCGAACTAGCATTTAAAGTTGAAATTGATGACTAAACTGATAAAATGACATATTGATACTCTAATAACTTAATTAGAAGATTTTAAAATTTTGAAACCAATTTAAAATCTGCACAATAATTTGAAGATGTTGGGTAAAATTAACCCAAATACTCCTATATCTTATAAGTAATTGAATTTTGATAACATTTTTTTATTGAATGTGTTAGAGTTTGTGTGACCCGAATCCTGTCACTTGAAGAAACAAATATGGTGGCAAAATAAAAGGATCTGTGAGGGGTTTTCAACCTTTAAATAGATGTAGTTGGAACTCCTCTTGTATCATTCAGTTTTCAATATTAGTGAAATTCTCCTCTTGTGGCCGTAGTTTTTTTTTTCTGAAAGAATTTCCACGTAAAATCTGTGTATTCTATTTTTCCTTTTCTTATCGCTTTGCGATTGTTCTATTGTCATTATCGGGAATAAATAATATATTAAGTAAGAATTACAAAATATCTTATGATTGAATCCAAAACAAGTATATATATATATATATATATATATATCCTTTCTATTAAGAGAGATGCATACACAGTATGGTTCACGTTGTACTTTAATGTTTGTCTCGTTATATCTTTGATTAGAACATTTATTTTCTGAATAAATTTCCATCTGTTGCAATACTATTTCTTTCATAACACCACTCAACAACTCTAACAACTAATCGAAGTAAAATGTATCCCACCACTCCAATACCAATTCATATACAAATACATATATAGTATATGATACCCATCTCTTTCTCAATGATTGTATACCCATCTCTTTCTCAATGATTGTATCATCTTTACATTAATTCGTAACAATTATAAGTCATTATATCCATCCAACATATTAGGTCTCTCATAAATCATCTTTAAACACTCTTTAAAGCCCTACATCAATATAGTGTTAATCGTATACAATCTAATTAGGCTTTTAAACCATCAGTATCTGATACAAGACAGTGAAAAAAAAAATAGGATTTAAGTTATTCGACTTGATAAAGAAATATTAGAATATGACCCGAAAAGAAGAAACCAAATAGATTTAAAAACCAATAAAACAAAAACAACTAAAATAAAGAATTTAAGAACCAAGAATAAATATTCAAAACAATAAAGAAAGAAAGAAACGATGGATTAAAAAATAAAAGATAGATCGAATAAACCGATGGATGTGATGAATAGATGGATAAGTGTCTAATTAAACCCAACAAATTCAATTAATGGTTGTAATCAACCTTCCAAGAAATAATCTTCACAAATTGAAGAATGAAAAATGAATTCTCATGACTCTTTGAAGAAAATCAAGAAGAAAATTATTTCTAAAAATCACAAAAAAATAATGTTGCACAAAAGAAATTAACCCTCAAAGTTGAAAATTTTCTAATGAAAAACAATTATCTTTTTAATGAAAAATGATGAGGCATTTATATAAACAAGGTAATTGAATCCAAATAAATCTCTCAAGTACAATAAAACTCTAATTAATCTAAATAAGAAATAGTTTTAAACTAAACTTTCTTCTTGACTAAGAAACATAAAACTCCTAAACAACTTAAAATACTTTTAAAAAATCTTAAAATTTGGAGTAAATAAATAATAAAACAATAAATCTAATAAATACATCCATATATAATAATAATTAAGCATACAAATCGAAACCAATATGATTTAAACTCGATTTAAAGCTCGGAACTCATAATTTTCTGTAATAATCCCGTCTAAAAATTATGTTCGTGCAGCCTTTACTAAAATGGTCATAACTTAAGCTCCCGAACTCGAAATCAAGTGATTCAAAGTGTGTTTCGAAGATAAGTGATAGCTCTTCAAATGCTATGCAGACATCTCAGCCCAGAAATGCTTGGATCCCATCCAAAAATTCATTAAAAGTTGATTGATCTTTTAAACTTGAAAATTGGCAGCTTAGTTGAATTTACTTTAATAAATTTCACCCTATCCGTGTATGTATTAGTATCCTATCAATCATGTCCTTTTATCAATTTGATCATTAGTTTTGGTGTTGAAATATCAGCTCAAAATTAGCGTAGAACATAATAAAATGCATAGATCAAATTGTAAACATATATGCCTACTATATAGACAACAAGGATATAACATGTTAAGAAGAAACAACCCTCACACTTTATGTTTTTTGAACAAGTCAAATTCAAGATGTTCATATGGTATATACACGAGCGTTTACAATTTAATAGATATGTTATAAATATGTTCCATGTTTTTAAAGCTTAAATTAACGTTTAGGTTAATGAAAGAACTTGGTTGATACAATATTAATGCTCTAAAAACTCAATTATATTATTTTAAAGTTTATAAACTAATTTAAAATCTAGATAATAATTTAGGGATGTTTGATTCAATTAGCCCCTTTTAATTTACTAATTCCAAACTTAAAAATTGTTTTTTTATACAATGTTAACTACTACCCGTAAATTGGATGGAAAATGCTTAAGCACAGTTGAACTCACGTCCTTATTATTGCAATAGCAATAGTGTCAATTGAGCTAAGACTAAATTGGCAGAACTCAAAAATTGTAAAGATTCGGTTACTAATTTAATTTAGGTTAAAATATGCCTTTAAGTCCTTTAACTCTTTGTAATTTTGAAATTTAGTACTTATACTTTTATTAGTACAAATTTAGTCATTCTATTTTTTGATATTTTAAAGTCCAAGTCCAATTGTTAACTCTACTAAAATGATTTTGGATCATTTTATAATCCTACTTCAACTATTATTCACTAAGTCAAATTTACTATATATGTTCAAATTATTTCAATTCATATAAATGAACAATTTCCCGAGAATTTCAATATGCTTCTAGAATTCTAAATCCTTCAAGGATTTTAATATAAACTTTACTATATAGTAATTTATAAAAGGTTGTAACAACAACCATTAGACGCAAGTTAAATCTTTTATGAATTGTCAAAATAATATATCTAAAGGTTATTGCATCCACCACAAAAAAATATTATATCTTTTCATAATCAAAGCCAAGGCTTAGCAAAAAACTTCATATTTTTATTTCGCTTTTGCAAAACTACTTTATTTGTACCCTTATTGACTTTATACCTTTAGGTATTTGGACTACTAGTCCAAAAACTTCACGAATTTAATTGTACTTGTGTTGCATCTTTCTATTTTGATCAATTTATTCCATATATATATTTCTCAATAGATTTATTCAAAATCCTCTTTTTATTTCATTATTTCAATAATAATATTGCATGCAAAATCATTGTCGACCATTTTATAATTCGGTTCCATATTTTCTTGAATTGACATAACTTATCAAGATCTCTTATTATTTTAATCTTCTGTTTCAAGTATCTGAATCTCTTCTAAAGTTTTACTTATTAGTTATGTCCTGGGTCTCTTTTGGAGCACCCACCTCCACTATATAACCATCTAGAAAAAATTTTATCTTTGGAACCGAGCAATCTATTATCTATTCTAACTGATTGTCCTACTGAGACTTTGATTCAAATTAAAATATTAGATGGTATATAAAACTTTTTTATTCTCATTAAGTTTGTAACTACATCTGACAGTTAACTTGTAATGAGTTATCCTTGTTGAACTTCTAGTTCAAATTACTCCCCCCTTATAACACCTCTAACCCCTATCCGTCGCCAGAACAGGATCAATGAGCATTATCGGAGTTTACAGATTAATTACAGAAAATTTCATATCATTTACTATTCATATCTGAAATCAATAATATTGTCCCTTAAATGGGTCCTCGAGGCCCAAAATACATGTTAGAATCAAGTCGGGACTAAACTGGGTACTCAGAGAATTTTTCGCGAAATTTCAAATTTTTTCTTAGGTGCAGGGGACACACACCCATGTGGCCAGTCCGTGTGTGACACGTCCCTGTCTTAGGCCATGTGGGCATTCGATGTGAGGCACACGGCCATGTCCTAGCCTGTGTTCAAACTAGGGTAGCTACTAACTTGGGTCACACGGCCAAGTCACACACTCGTGTGCTAAGCCGTGTGAGCATATTGACTTGCATTAATTAAGTGCAGGGTTCACACGGCCAGGTCACATGCCCATGTGCTAGGCCTTGTGTCACACACGACTGAGACACACGCCCGTATCTCTACCCGTGTGAAATTTCCTAAGCATTTTGTTTCTCAATTTTAAGGAAGCAGGGGACACATGGCCAAACCACACACTCGTGCGCATAGTCGTGTGTCACACACGGTTGAGGCACACACCCGTGTGTCTACCCCTGTGGACAAAAATAGGCCATCATCAAGGCCTCTTTTCTTACCCATTTGGTCTTCCACCTACAACCACATTTAAGCACATTCACCAATCAAATCAAGACATTTAAACCAAGTTAAAAACAAATTCTTATGCATAATATATCATGGCATTGATTCAAATATCCAACTTACTCAATTGAACATATTCTTACTTAAGCATGTTTAAACATATAATACCAATCATGCACACATTCATATCAAACATAGTATAATCTCATACATATACATTAACCATAATATCACTAGCCATTCCAATGGCTAATTACAACCAAAACATTTCATCATTTTATCTAACTTAGCCTATACATGCCATTATACCATGTAACACCCCCTAACCCTAAATTGTCGCCGAAACAAGGTTACGAAGCATTACCGAACATATTGGACAATTTACGAATAATTCACAAATAAAATAACATGCATAGTATAATTTAATCATTAAATCCCTATAATGGACCCTCGAGGCCCAAAACACGTATTAGAAGTGGAACGGCACTTGTTCGAGTACTCTAAAAATTTTTCGTGAATTTCTAAAATTTTTTCCTAGGTGTAGGGCTCACACATCCATGTGGGTCAGGGACACGCCTATGTGTCTTCATGACACGCCCGTGTTGATATACCATGTGGCTCACACGATCAAGGCACACCCGTGTCCTTTACCCGTGTAACTCTCTAACTTATTGTTCATGAACAAATTAATTTCACACGGCCAAGCCACACACCCGTGTGGATTTATTTTCAATTTGAATCTAGTGCAGTTTTCACACGGCCATGACACACGCCCGTGTTCAAGGCTGTGTCCTTCACACGGCTGAAACACACGTCCGTGTCTTTGCCCGTGTGCTAAAACCTGGGTATTCTATTTCCAAAAATTTAAGTTACAGGGACATACGGCCAGACCACACACCCATGTGTTAGCCGTGTGTCTCACACGGTCTGGTCACACGCCCATGTGCCAGGCCGTGTGAACTCTATATGAGCCTTTTATATTAACCTAACCAACCTTGCAAATTCAAACCGAAACCAATCCAATACCAATATATCAACCAATACATTTGCAAACTCAATATACCTAAATCATGCCTAAAACATTGACTTAATAATATGACTAATAACATTCATAATATCATTTAAAATTAATTAATAACTTCATTCATCTTTCCACTTAACTTGGTGCCAATGTACCAAAACATTTTATAGAGTTTCTTACCATTTCATTCAACCATTTAAACTTTGTAAATAACTCTTTACAACCAAAATTACAAGATATATTCAAATGACTTTTACAACTCCTAAGTACATGCCACTTTACCAAAATAGGAAAATTTACATCACAAAGGTTGTGCTGAGGTCGGGATTGATCTGGATGCTGAACCGGGACCTTTGACTTCTACTAATCTGCGCACGGAAACAACCGTACGCTGAGTATGCCTATACTCAGTGGTATTACCATAATTCAAACTAAATAACATTAATGTTCTATAAACATCAAATATGTAACAATGTAAATCATAAGAATTAATTTACATTCAAATTAATACTTCATTTATAATAATTCATCAACTGATATCATATATCAACAATTCGAATCTTCGATCAATTCATGAATCTTAGGTTCATGCTTTCAAATCTCATATCTCAATTTCAATTCAAATTTCAATTTATAATTCCACTTTCTCATACTTTCAGTAGATCAAACGATCAAATTCATTCAATTTTCTCATTTCATTTATTTACCCCTATTAACAAGGCTAAGACCTTTGGCGGATACTCGGATCCAACCAAACACACTAGAATAATCCAACCAAACACACCAGAATAATCCACCTAAACACACCAGTATGATCCACCCAAACACACCAGAACGGCATTAAGTGCCTCTTCGGATAGTCAAAAGAAATATAATGACATCTGTTTCTCCTCGGCCAAGCCGAAAAATCTCCAAATCCTTTCAATCCTATGGCATGCCAACTATATCCGACTCAGCCCAACTAGTTAATAGGGTATTCAATTTTCAATTAAATTTTATTTTCTTATCAAATTCACTTTCAATTCAATATACAATTCAACTCAATACATTTTCCATATCAATCCACATGCAATTCAATTTCAATACATATTAATCATGTAACTCAATTTCATACAATTCAATAATACACTTACCTCATAATTTACTTATCAACTACATAATTTAAATATAACATTTAATAGTAAATAATTTGAATTATAGTAATACAAACCGTGATTTTCTCGTGTCTACTCCTTAATAACTTTTTCCTTTCCTTTTTGAGTCGATGCCTCTGGTTCTTTGCTAGCTACGAAAATTAAAGTAATTTACACTATTAATACAATACTAATTTATATTAAATAATTGAATTTCTATTCAATTTCTACCTTAATTTCAATTTGGTCTTAATTAAACTCATTTACTTTTCTAACTCAATTCATACTTTATTTCTACTCAATTTCCTACCAAATTCAACTTAACTATCTAATGTTCATGATAAAACCCTAATTTCAAATTTCTTTCAATTTAGTCCCTCTAATACAAAACTTATAGCTTACTTTACAATTTAATCCTTTAATCAATTCTAACTAGAAATTCTATCAATTAAACCCCTAGTTCATCAATTTGTTCAACATAACTCATGTCCAAAAACCTAAGAACTTTCAAAGTTTCAACTTAAATTCAACAAAACTTTGTTCTAAAGCTTCTAAAACATCAAAACTATAAAGAAGGGACTTAATTGACTTACTAATTAAAGCTTAAAGCTTCAAAACCCTATTTTTTCCCTTTTTCTTTTCTTTCTTTCTTTTTCTTCTTTCTTTCCCGTATTTTCGTTTCACATTCTGTTTCTTTCTTTTATCTTTTGTTGCTTTTACTTCTTTTATTTAATTTATTAGTTTTGTAATCATATAATAATAATAATTTAATTAATAAATATCTTTATACTTAAATTATAATTTTGCAAGTGTATAAATATATATATTACACATGTATAATTCATTCACCATACATTTGTCTTTATTTTAATTTATTTCATAATATAATAATAATAATAATAATAATAATTATTATTATTATTATTATTATTATTATTATTATTATATAACATAATAAATCTAAGAAAATCATATATTTTTCTAAGTTGCCGCCTCATTTATGCTAAATGGCATATTTCCATTTTGGTCCTTTTACTTTCTTTTAATCTACAATTCAACTTTCACCCTTTATTCAATTTAGTCCTTTTTCCTAATTACTCTTAATTAAGCTAAATTCACTTAATTGAAACCTAATTAGACACACCACTAGACACATAAATATTTATGAGTTCGGTTTACTAAGACGGAGGCCCGATAATGTAGTTTTTCGATGCCCGTGAATTTTGGGTCATTACATACCAAAAGTAATTTTACTAATTATACCAAATTGAGTTGAAGGATAGTGTGATCTTGCTCGACCCGCTCCAACCTTTACGAGCTTTTGAATACTATAAAACAGAAGAAATAAATCGAGTAAGCATTTAACGCTTAGTAAGTTCGTATAACGGAAAATTAACTTACCACTCATACTCATTTAAAATAAGCATATAAATAACATGCATCCAAAGCAAATTTGCCATTTGCCTAAACACATATACTCATCAAGCAAGTTAGTCATGAATTCCAAGTACTTTTCAAGTAATAAAGATGAGCTCATAGTATAAACATTTCCATATATTTTCAAGTAGATACAATTATTAATTTATTCAGACCTTAAATTATCTTATATCGGGAACTTTACCTATTGAACCTTATGAAATATCGATGGATATCGGGTAGTACACATGAAGTGTACAAATATATAATCCATCAATTCATATTCAGGAGTGTTCATGAGAACACTTAAACAGGAAACACTCTCTCGAGCCATATAACGGGAAGCTTCGGAGAGCCATTAACGGGGAGCTCATACGAGCCAATATCGGGAAGTTCAAGCGAGCCAATGTCAGGAAGCTTCGAAGAGCTATATATCGGGACACTCATAAGAGTTGCGGTGTGTCCACAACACATGTAGGATCACAACCAATCGGGATGTTCCAAAGAGCTATTAACGAGAAGCTCGCAAGAACCATGTAACGGGAAGCTCGAGAGGGCTATATATATTGGGATGCTCTTTTGAGCTAAGGTGTGTCTTCAACATATGCAAGACCACAACCAATACGGGAAATATGTATCCATCGATTTTCATTTGTTCAAACGAAATTAAACATTTATCAGGCATTATCAGATATTCAATCAATTTCATATACATGATAATTACACAATTCATATATACAACATTTAATTCAAACATATAAATGTACATTGTAGTAGGCCCAATTCGTCCGGGCCCAAACCAGACACAAACAAAACCAAAACCAAAAAGCCCAAGAATAAATAAAACCTAATATTAAACAGTCCAAATTACAGTCCAGATTTACAAAAAAAAGCCCAAAATTACAAGACCCAGGTGGCCCAAAAAAACCCTAAGCCCGTGGCCCAAAACCTAAACAAGAATAGAAACCCTAACAGCCTCCAGCGCCGCATCTGACCCCTCTACCACCACGTCAACCTCTGTACACCCTACGGCCTCCGTACCTGCAGACGAAACGGCAACAAGCAAAAGCAGACAAACAGCAGAAAAAACAAACAAAAACAATTGTAAATTTTTTCTTTCGACTATAAAGCCACGAAAAAATGTAAAGAAAAAAAACAGACAGACGAGATTATCAATACAAAAAAAAAGATTTCGAATACAAAAAACACAGCGAATCGAAAGTTTTTTCATAGTTTCTCAAAGGTATAGGTTTAATATTGTAGATCTATTTTCAGCATAGCAAAATATATCAATATATTTTCGAAATAAATCTTCTTACCTTAGTTATGAATCAGAAAGTTGAAAGCTCCTTTTTTTTCGTTGTTTTTTTTTGAATGTTTTCGTCTCGAAAACGAGCTGAGGGAGGAGAAATAGCCAAAATGGCCTTTTTTTCGGTGAACTTAGGCCACCGTGGACAGCAGCCGCCGGCAGCAGATGGCCGCGGCGGGGCCACGGTGGCGCTCTATAGCCAACCATAGCGGCTTTGAGAGAAAGAGGAGAGCAAATTTCTGATTTTTTTTAGGAGGGCTAAAATGAAAGTTATTAAAAAAATTTTGGCTTCTATAGCAGTATGAAAACGGCGTCGTTTTAATGAGCCCCCTAGACACCCAAAACGGCATCTTTTTTGGGGGGGCCAACCCGAGACCCGACCATCTCCAAAGGGGGGATCTGCATATTTTTTAAAATTGGTCTTATTGCCAGTTTGGTCCTTCCGCTTTTTTATTATTTTGCAATTAAGTTCCTTTTAATCTTAATTTTTGCCCATTAATTTGTTTCAGTTTTTAATTTAGTCCCCCCTGCAACGGCGCTTTTTGGATGGGAGGAATAATTTCCCTTTTGGTTCCTCCTTGTTATTTGCTGCAAATTGGTCCTTTTCTTTCTTATTTATTTCGGATTAGCCCCAAATTTCTATTTTAAATTCAAATTAGTCCCCTTTTGTTATTTTTGCTATTTTATTAATTAATTTATATATTTCCATAATTATATTTTCTTTTATGACTTATTTATTTATCATTATTATATTATATCATTAACTTTATATTATTATTACTATCATAATTATATTCTCTTTTGGTATTTATTTACTTATTATTATATTTAATTAATCTAGTATTATCATTACAATTATTATTATATTTCTACTTATGTTTATTTATCTAAGTTTTATTAAATACATTTATTTTATTATATCGATTATTATTTATTTATTTATCCTTTTCTATAATTTTAAAACTTTTTTCTTATATTATTATTATTAATACCATCATTATTATTGTTAATATGATTTCTTAATATGTTTTACACTATATTTTTTTATTTATTTGTTTAATATTTCTCTTAATTACAAGTTTTTAGTTTTTACTTATTATTTTCCTTTTTATTTTGGCTCGTTTATGTTATTTTATTTTCATCCTTATTATTGTCATTGCTTATTTGTTGTCTCATTATTTTAGATACATCGTCATTTCGCTTATTCATGTTATCATTCTATTATCATTCCAATCATGTCGCGAGCCGTGTTTAAATATACATTCTTTACACTACAACCCGAATAAATTAAATACGCATAGTTTTAAACATTACATGTATATTTATTCAAGAAATTTTCAAAGTAAGCATTGTTTCGTATTTAAAGATTCGAAAAATTGATCCCTAACTTACAGGGTTTCGATTTTCTCGATAAATCTGAGTAAACGAACTTTTTAAAGCATGAATTTTGAATATTCTCGGGAATTAGGAAAAATCGTGTTCTAACTTACAGAATATAATTTATTTCTAAAACCGAGATAATCGAATGTCTTTCAAAATAAACAAATTTTTCGATATTTATTCTCGTTTTGGGTTTTAAGATGTTGTGTCCTAACTTACGGGACGTAATTCTTTATTCTCGATTAACGTGAAACATGCTCTCTTCTCAAAAAAATTTTCTATTAAGCAATGTTTTAACAAAGGATCGTATCTTTAAAATCTCTTCAATTTTTCGACTTTCGACATTAGGACATTAATTAATCAATTAGGTACCAATTTTAGGCGTGACGAGGGTGCTAATCCTTCCTCGCACGTAACAGACTCTCGAGCCCATTTTCTCAAATTTCGTAGACCAAAATCATTGTTTTAATAAATTATTAAAACAATCAAATTACGAGGTGATCCGATCACAGCTCATAAAAATGATTGGTGGTGACTCCATTTTCGTTTTTAAATAAAAGTCGACCCCGTTTTTTAAAAAAAAGATGGTTTCGACATACATGATTTAGTTACACGAACTTACCTCGATACTTGTTCGTATATGAGAATTTACTAATCCGAAACTTTTTCTTTTCCTCGATCTAACTCCTTATTTGGTCTTTCCGGATCTATATAAATGAATTTAATCATCAATTTATTACATTTTACATTCAAATCAATCTAATTCACATCTTAGGCAAAAGTACCATTTTGCCCCAATATTTTTCATTAATTCTAATTTCGTCCCTAGGCTCGAAAAATAAAATCCATGCAATTTAATCCTTATTCCAAGTCTAGTCGAATTTTTCATACAACAATAATAGTCCATGTAATTCACAAAAATAAAAAAACTTTTCCCATGAATTTTACATCTTTACAATTTAATCCCTAAATCACAATTTCATCGAAATTCACTTTACAAAAGTTATTTATCTATCAACAACCTTTCATTTTTTACCATAAATTTCATAATTCATGCATATTCATCCATGGAAAAACCCTAGTATTTTAATAACTTTACAAATTAATCCCCAAGATAGCTAAATTAAGCTATTACGATCTTGGAAATATAAAAATTACTAAAAACGAGACTTGAATACTCACCTAATTTGACCAAACAAGTTTTCTCTTTTTTCAAGCTCTCAAACTAGGGTTTCCATGGCTTTTTAATTGGGAAAGATGATATAAAATGATAATATTAGATATTTATTTTATTTATCATCTTTTATTTATTTACTTTCCAATTTAGTCCTTTTCATTTTCTAATTTTCTATGGATGAATCATCATAAATATCTACTAACTCAATTTAATGGTCTAACTGCCATATAAGGATCTCAAATTTTGAATTCCATAGCTATTTGATACTTATAGCTACTAGAATTTAACTTTTGCATTTTATGCAATTTGGTCCTTTCCACAATTAAACATGTAATCGGTAAAATTTTCTTAACGAAATTTTCATATGTTATTCCTATCATAATGCAGACCATGCAATAATTAAATTTTCTTTCTGACTCGGATTTGTGGTCCTGAAACCATTGTTCCGATTTCACTAAAAACGGGTCGTTACACCCCTAACTAATTACAAGTTATTATTTCTCTCCCCCTAATGTCGGGAAAACTATCAAATCAAAATGGTAATCACAAATCATGTCATAATTGAATCTCCAATACATTCAAAACATCTAATAATACAAGGAAACTTGTAATTAATATATATTTCCAACTTTATTTGAGGATTCACTCATCTTTGTGTGTTGTGATGGAGCAATTGGAATATATATGCACATACAAAAATTTAAAGATGAGAAATATTTAGCTCTTGACTAAAAATCAATTGTAATGGGGAGTATTTATAACTTATTGGCTTGGTGCATACAATACGTAAATCAACATAATCTCATATTGAAATAGGAAGTTTAGTTCTCATAAGTAATGGTTTAGACATTGATCAGAGGCGTTCAATCAATAATTTCTCTAAACCATTATGCGCATAAATAACAAACTTTTACGAAATTTTTTCAAACTCAATCAATAAAAGGCTGAGATAAAAACTCATCAGCTTTAGCAAGATGAATTATCTTAATTGTATAATCTGAATTTAAGTATTTAAATATGCAATCTTGCAAACGGCATGTTGCAAATTGATAACACATACGTGATTATTTTGTAGATACATCTACCAAAATAATATAATATCAAAACCATCCACATGGTGGATGAATGAGCCCATATTCATTTTAGAAATGCAAGATATTAAATCTCAACTTTAGCTAGTGGATTTCTAACAATCAATTTTCATTGAGAACAAGCAACAAATGAGAATTCTTTAAATTAAAGAATCTTCTGGTTCTTCAATGAATGTCCATATGAATTCTCAATTAATTATCGCGTCATATATGATCCAAAATGGTCTAACTGGTCACGCCAAGTAGATAACTACATTTGTATCAGTCAACTTTTGGTTTACTTTAGCATGCGTTTCAATTGTACTAAATTGTAACAAGTTGATAATTTTACTATCATTCATTTTACTTTGTATCCACATATAAGTACTATTGTGACATTTACTACTGGAAATGTCTAAATCAATGTGAAGTCTATAATGTCACCAAGTCAACAAAATAAATATAAATTTCAAACAATTATATGCAATATTCTCTTCAGGGAATATACCAAAATCTTCAAATATCCAAAAAAATTATATTAGTCATCACAATTTTGTGTTTTTTTAGATCTTGATATATAAGCACTTCTAGAGCTTTCAACTAATTTTGTACTATTAAATATTTGAATAATATTTTTTTATTTCAATACCAAATAAGATAAATATTTTCCATCTGTAATGATAGAATTCATTACTACATTCTCATATCTTTCCTCAAAGAATATTAACAAAAACAAAATATTTGGGCATACGCCACATATGTAGCCAATAATATTTCATATCACATGGATAACATAAGTTATTTTTAACCCTTTGAATAGTTATTTTGAGAACTCTCATTGTTATCTTATTTATTACTATGTTCCCAGGCCCATGATTATATCTTTTATTTTTTTTATGTTTGCATGCAACAAATTTGGTAGGACAGACTTCTAAACACCTCCATTGATTCTTTATTTTATAATTGCTATTGCAAAACATGCGTGGATTTCAAATCAAAATCTATCTATTCATGTTGTCATGATTAGTCTCCAATTATAATAAACATGATATAATAAATAAACCATAGTAAAATATATCTGAGATTTTTTAACATCATTGTTATCACCCTGGCTATTATCACGAGTACTATTACAAGTAGTAAAACAACTTTGTTTTCATAATAACATTTATAATCTAATAGTAGAAAAATGTCATTTAATAAACAAAATCAAAATTTTCGTGTACGATGCTTGAAAGTTATCCAATACACATTGTACCAAATTTCAATACTATATATATGTTATAAAATCTTATGAAGCTTCTAATCAAATATTTTATAAATTCAATTTAAAAGATATAATACAATCTTTCAATATTAGCAAGTTAATAAGACTCAATAGATCCTATCAAATTTCCCTTTAATCAACTATGGTAAGTTAATAACACTTTCCACCTTAATTTTAATCAAATTACAATAATATTTAATAACAAGAATTTAATAACCAAATATTTAAACATCTAAATATTATGCATACTATAATTTAATAAAAGAATCTTAATTTAAAAGAAACCTTAAAGTAATGATAGTTTTCATAAAATAATTTTACCAAAAATCAATCAACAAAAGAGAAAAAACATACCACCTAAGAATTATATATATATATATATATATATGCAAAAAAGGCATAAAAAATTAGAGATTTATGTGTACTTGAGTGGTTAAATGATTTAATGATTACCCATAGTGCGCATGCCTCAATTGAATTAGTAGCAACTCTAGCAGGTAATTGACAACAATAAATTTTGGGATATTTTTGTGACTTATGGAGAAAAACAATTAAAAGAGAATCATGTTGATAATATGTTATAAAATAAAGAGAGATAGAGAGAATAAAGAATAAAAAAAATATGGGAAGCAATAGAGAATGTATTTTATTGATCAATCAGAATATTTACAAAGCTTCTCCAAAATCTCTAATTATAAGCATATGAAATATAAATGAAGTAGAGATCTACTTCTAATGACTATTAAAATTTAATGTACTTCAAAACTTATCTTGATCTTAATGGACATCCACTTAATAAGATATTCATAACAAATATAAATTTTTAAAAATTGTCAACGTCATTAAAATTTTCTAATAAATCCATATTCATTATAATGTCATTTTTTTGTTACATGGATACTAAGTGAATTTTTTTTTTAATTTCAAAATGTCATGCCAGCAAATTTAATAGAATAATTATAACAATGTTAACAAACAAATCTAAATTTTTAAATCCGATAAGTAGGATGATTAAATTCTTAAAATTAAAAGTAGTGAATATTAAATTTCATATATACGAAAAAAAAAACTTTGAATATATTGTAACATTTAATTTTTTATTCTATAATTTAACTAATAATTAATTAATTAACCTAAAGCAAAGCATGAATGAAAGCATATTAACATTTTTTTAAATTATAATTAATTTTAAAATATTAATATACTGCCAATTTCAAAGATTTTATAAGATTGCAAATCAAAGCTACGGATTTGAATTTTTCTTTTTTTTTTTTTTTTTTTGTACGTGTAAGTAAAAGCGTAATGTTGTAACGGCGTCGTTTGGGTTCCCGGTCACGGTGGCAGGAATAGCGGAGTTAGGACCACGTATATCATACACAGTAACAAAAAATGCGAATTCTTTTTAAAAAGATCAAATCTCCACCGTTGGAAAAATCAACGGCTTAGAATTCACCATATTCTCACATGATCGTCTTTTTTTAACGCTCTCTCCTCCGTCTAAACCTCAGAAATAGCAAGACCGAAAAAAAAAAGCACAAGCAAAAATTGAGAAAAAAAAATGGGTGATTGTATGAGGAACTGTAAACGAAGTGCAGAAGCAGCTGAAATGGAAGCTTCAAGCACGAGCTTCTCATTATCAAAGAGAAGAAAAACCGTTGGTTCTCGAGAATTGCAAGAATTGGAGTTAACTTCACCGGACATTGAGCTCGGAACCACTCGCATCCTTTCGAATTCGCTGAACAAGCCTATTTACTTAGCTACTTCCTCGGATTCTTGTGGAGTGCTTGCCGGAGATATGTGTTCCGGTCTCTTCTCCGGTGATTCATCGGCTTCTCGTTGTTCGAGCAACGAGTCGTGTGATATTCTCAAAGATAGCTTGAGATTCGTAGATCTAGAGGTAAATTTCGAACTTAATATTTC
Organism: Gossypium australe; assembly: GCA_005393395.2. NCBI lineage: Eukaryota > Viridiplantae > Streptophyta > Magnoliopsida > Malvales > Malvaceae > Gossypium > Gossypium australe. The sequence continues at coordinate 31,432,281 of CM016626.1, forward strand.
GTGTTTTTTTTTCCGCGTTTGGTTGCATAGAAAAGAAAACGATTGCCGTTTCGAATGAAGCTTACAATCGATTGTTTTTAATATATATTTTAAGACATGTTAATTAATTACGTTGATCATAGTTCATGAATGTGCCTTTGCAGGCCAAGAGTTTTGAAACTGAAATCTCAACGTGCACCAACGTCAACAAATTCTGGTTAATTTTCACTAATTCCTTCATTAATTACTACTATCGTTTTTATTCGTTGAAAATTAAGAGAGAGAAAAACGAATTGTTTCCTTTTAACTCTCCTTTTTTTTAATAATCTCGCCTTCACATTTTCTATTTTTCAGTAGAGAAACATCTCCCTTAAGCGAGCATTGTGGAGACTCGGACGAAATGCAATCGCCTGAGAAAAAACCTCCGCCGTCAACGACGAAACCGCCGAAGATTCCGTCACAAGCTGAGATCAACGAATTCTTCTCCGTCGCGGAAAAGTACGAGCAAAAACGATTTGCAGAGAAGTAAGCGTCTTGCTTAAATTCCCCTTCTCCATTTTTAGGTGCGTAGGATAAGGAGTGTCACCAAAACGGCGCATCCTAACATTCGTAGAATCAAGAATCTCAATCTCTAACTAACAATTAACAAACATTTTATTATTTTATTATTTTATTATTTTATTTTTGCAGGTACAATTATGATATCGTCAAGGATGTGCCTCTCGACGGTCGATACCAGTGGCTTCGCCTAAAGCCTTGAAGACAAAGAAAAAGAAAAAGAAATGTTTTACACAAGCCAACACGGAAACCACATTTGACAAAAGAAACGAAATGGGGATGACGTTGACGTGGCAATCTCTGGTTTGTTTGTTATTCACTAAATTGTACAGTTTTCCCTTTCTTTCGCCATTTTCTAATTTAAGGAGGTGACATTCCAAAGTGCTAATTCTGAGAATCCTTTTGGAAGTTCAGACCAATTTGGAAAAGAAAATTCACTAATTTCTCTCTCCATGACTATCTTATTTTTCTTTATTTTAATACATTTAAGTCATGTCAGATCAGATCGTTTATCTAATCGGTGCCGGGAGAAATTTCTGTTTTCAACTTGGGAGTGGATTTTTGTTTAGAAATGCAGAGCATTGATGAATATTTTGGTTATATATTTGAAAGGTGTTTTTTGTTTGAGCATTCCTTGGCTGTTTTTGATTTCTTCTCTCTATTTCTTTTTCAGCCTTCCCCTTTCCGCAGGTTCTTTTTTGTTATATTATTTTTTTATAAAAATATTTATATTAAATATAATTAAAAAATATTTAATTTTTTGTAGTAACAAAAACAGATTATCAAATCAAATCCAGGACATGATTCCTCCACATTACAGTGCCTGCCTTGCCGGGACCATTAAGAATTAATTTTTTATATAGTGTTGAATATTTTTTTAGATTCGAGATTTATTGATGGAAAAAATATTTTTAGATTTAAATTTTTTGTTTTTTTTTTTTTCTGATGTTATCAGTTGTACACAAAATGAGTAAAACTGAGGTGAATGATTGAAAAATTGTTGATGGAAAAAATCACAAAGAAAGCATGATAACTTTCCATATAACTTTATAATACGTTAAAATCTTGAATCTCTTTTGTTTTGAAAGAAGTGATACTTTTCGCTGCTCATTGGGTGTTTATTCATGACACCAAATGGGTGCAAAACAATACATTAGAAAATACAAAAAAGTAGAAAAAAGAGATTATTCTTTTCACGGGGATAAAAGGATATAAACCGAAGCCTTTCATGATTGCATCTTTCCTCCACAAATATTCCCTTTTGGAGTATGGCAAAGGTTAATTAATTGCTGGATTAGTTCATAAATATTAATATTATTAAAACATTCCAATTTTAATTTATAACAATAAAATTAAAAATTTAATTTAGTTCAAACAATTTTTTAATCGATTTTTACTGGTTTAATCGCTTTTCCAGTGATTCAGTTTTTTTCCATTTCTGGGTTATTGGTTGGATCTTCGATTTTTTATTTAACTAATTGGTTCAATTCGATTTAATTTTGACAACCATATCTTAAACTATAATTCATTTTCTTAATCACTTTTCAATCTTCGAATTCATTTTAATTGATTCATCAAAGTATTAATATCATATCAATATTGTCAATCTAATTATTAGCTTGGATGTTAAATGTGCACTCAAATCTTATTTTGAAATAATTAAAAACACATGTAATTACAACAACATCAAAGTTAAATCAATAACTACACGTATTTATAATTTCATCCACATATTACAAAATTTGTTCTGTCAAATTTAAAGCTAATAGAAGATATGTATGTATGCTTTTTTTTTATACAATGTCTAGAATTACTCATAACCTTTAAATAGAAAGATAATACACTTTAACACACTCAAACGCATGTCCTCTTGCAGTGACAATAATACTAATAATAATCAAGTTAATACTGAATCGACAATAATCTAATATAATTAACTCTAAATTCATGTGTGTATACATAATATATATTAAAAAGTACAGCTATTGATAACCGTTAAAAAGTGTAGCATAGAAAATATTCGACATGGGGGATGAAATAAGAGATGAGTGAGCAATGAAAGAAAGAAAAAAAAGAAGCAGCCACCCAGGGGAGCAGATGATTAAAGGGAAAAAAAGGGAGTGGCAGAGAAAAAGGTATTGTCGGAAACTAAAGAAACAGGTACAATGCACACACATATTTAGAGCTAATCTCTCTAATGGGGTTTTCTTCTACATACAGTCGTGTCTAAATACTAGCCTACCCTTTTTTATTATTTTGAATGAAAGGATGAAGATTGAAAAAGATGGTAAAATTTTGTATTATCATGTGTAATATTATGTTAGTTTTGTTATTTTCATATATTATTAAAAAACATTTAATTAATGATTATGTTAAAACTGAAATTATTTGAAAAGTAAAGGGAATAAGATTGATAAATCTAATTCTATTATTTAATTAAACGGTTTTAATTGTTAAAACTCGAAAAGTGTAAAAAGGACTAAAAGTGATTGATTCAAAAAATATAGGGACTAAGAAAAGAAATTAACGAAAAAATATATTGAGAAAAGAGAGAAATGCACGTGCAATGGTGGAGTAAAGGTGGTTTTTGCTTTGGATCTGATGCGCCTTAATTTTGGTTTCAGTGAGAGTGATTATGGTAGTAGTCTGGGGATACAAAGAATGTTGCTTATTAATGAAAAAGGGAATTTGTTTCGATTTTCATGTCTTCTTCTTTTTTTCCACTAATTTATATTTTTTCTTAATTACATCAATTTTCAAAATAAAAAAAAAAACTTATATAACATGGGAATTCTGATTTTTTAACATGTGGGTTTTAGTGTTAATTTTTTTTATTAGGGTTTAGAGTTAATTTAATATTAAATCTCAAAATTTCAGATGAAATTTAATTTAATCGATAATTGATATATAAATTTTAATTTGGTATCATATATATATAATTATAATTATAATTTAAATGTATATATCAATATTTTATTTTGATTTAATTGTACATATTTATAAAAATTACATCAATTTATTTATACATCATATAAACATAACTATAATATGTAAACGTAAAAATAGTTTCTATATTGATGATTGTGTTAGTGATTTGTGAAAATTGAATCAAATAAAAATTTCATATATAAAATTTAACAAAATCGAAGTTTATGTATAACATTACACTTTGATCAAAATTTATGTATAATTTTGAGATTTATCCTTAAGAAATTTTATATCTTAACGTAAAGTTTTCAGTTAAAATCTTTTGAATGGAGAAACATCGCCCCTTTTGAATCTTATTTGGTTCAACTCTAAATTTAGTTAGGGCTTAATGTAGTTATATAACACCAAAGATTATTTGTATAAAAAAAAGCATGGTTTTCTTAGCTTTTAATTTGCTAAACCAATATTATTCTACTAATAGAAATCAAAATATGTTATTTGTTGTTTGATAATAAATTTTGGAAATGATTGTATAAAACTGTGATTCTACGACATCCTTATCCCTTTTCAATAAGAGAATAACAAATCAGACTTTTCCTCTTAATTTTCAACTTTTTTCTCCTGAAAAAATTCAAATCCAACTAAAAATATTAAATATTAAGAAGAAAAATCTAATTTATCATTCTCCTGTTAAAAATAGATAAAAATAACGTAGAATCACAATTTTTTACCATTATTTCTGTTAAAAAAAAAATGTGTGAAGAGGCATGATATAAACATAATCTTAGTTTGCTTTAAGTTTCATCATCTCTTGGGTTCAGGCTTCAATGCAAAATATGTTCAATTTTGGATTAATTTATTCTTTCATTGGTCAACTTTGAAAATGGGGGTGGTCCCATTTTACAAGTACTTTTTTTGGGGTTCAACATTGCAATATGAAAATACACAAAAATACAATGAGCCCTTGGCCTGCAAATTAATGCAGCAGGCCATAAGAGGTCAACAAGGCAAGAATGAAAATTTATATTTAAAAAAACACACTAAATGTTAGAACCAAACAAATAATATAATTTGATTAAAAAATCACCTTATTTCCCTTGTACTTTTCTCACTAGCATGCAAATTTCATAAATCCATATCATCTCAACAATTTCAACTATATATAAATGTTAAATATTAAATATATCAAAATATTAGACACAAAATAATATATATATATATATCATATCATTTATATTTATTATGCATGTCCATTTTATGGTCTATGTTTAAGATTTGTGACTACCCTTCTCAATAATATTGTCTCCAAAGTTCGATCGTATCATATTATATTGATTCTATTTAAGGGAAAAAAATCCACTTTCATCTGTGTAAAACTAATGCACTTTCATAGTTCTTTGTGTGATTAATATCTGTAGGCATAATTATTTTTTTGGCCCTTTAATTTTGCAAAAAAAAGTCATTTTAGCCCTCTATTTAATTTTTCGTTTCTTTTAATTCTTAAATTGCATTACTTGTCAAATCACTCTAAAATGGATGAAAAATTTAACGTTTGTTAACTTTACTAATGTGGCATATGTAGTGGCAAAACTAGAGAAGCTGGCAAGGGCTCCGCCCCCCTAAAATAAAATAAAAAAATTTATACACCCCCTTTAAAATTTTTATAATTTTAAATTAGTAAAAGTAAAATTGCACTTTGCCCCTCTAAAAATATAAAAATTTGATTTAATCTTTTAAAAAATATAAAGATATAGTCTATTAAAATAGTGAAATTACATTTTTTCTATCGTAAAATTACAATTTAATTTTGGTCCCCCAAAATTTTTTTTCTAGTTTTGCCCCTGAACATACGTGTGAATTGCCATATGTATGTCACATTAGTAATTAACTAAGTTTTTAATAATTTTTTTAAATTTATATTTTTTAAATTTTTAAACAAATTTAATTTTAAAATTTTTATATTTTTTGAAAATTTTAAATTTTAAAAAATTAATTAATTGCTGACGTGGCATCCACATGACAATCTACGTGTATACCACATCAATAAAGTTAACAAACATCAAATTTTTTCATCCATTTTAGGCTGATTTGACAAATAATGCAAGTTCAACGGCTAACAAAGGCAAAAAAAAAAAATAATGGATGGCTAAAATGACTTTTTTTTTAAAGTTGGAAGGCCAAATAAGTCATTATGCCTTAATATTTTAACAATTCAATTGTTAAATTATTTAATGAAATTATAGATTAATGTAAAATTTTGAATCAATCTATATTTGTATCATATTATCTAAAATATTGTCTATATCAATATATATATTTAACAATTAAAATTTTTTATATAAAAATATTTAAAATTTATTAATTTTACTCTAAACTAGACATGCATAATTTAGATGAATGGAAAAAAAATATGATAGATAAATTGTTAAAATATTAATTATACAAGAGTTATAGAAGTGAGTAAAACTTCGTTATTTTTACACCATGTTTACGGCATGGTAAGCTTTATGTTATTGAAACTTTAAAGTATAAACCATAAGATAAATAGATATTTTACATGAGTTTGTCGTCATTTGGGCCTTATTCCAAGGCCGGAGTATTATCACGACATTTGGGCCTTATTCCCCCATGTACGTAAACCACGACAATGGACTTTGTCGTCAATGGTCCCTTTGGACTGTATACCTTACCCAACTGCACTGCAGTAATTAGGGATGTTAATTGCGCAGGGCGGGTGCCGGTTGCTCCCTCCGCACCTATCCCTGCCAAGAATTTTCATCCCCATCCCTGTTTCGCAACCTATTACAGGTACAAAACCCAAAATCATATTCGCCCCACGACTCGCAAGAGTAAAATCATTCTCACCTTACCACACACGTTGGTCCCCAAACCCACCTAATTCTCGTTATTCCTACCCCACGACCCACTTCATATAATATATTTATAAGCATCAGTTAAATAAATATAAACCAATTTTTTATGAAAAAGTATGAAATACCTATCATCTAGACTCCCACAATATATGTGACATTATTCCAACTATCACCATTTAAAAGAAAGAGTTGTCGTTACTTTTTAATTGGTAAATAAAATATAACTTCAACACGAGCTTAAAAATTAAGAAAATAAAGTCTTTACATAATATCCAAGTACAAATAATGTCTCAAATACATCATAAATGTCTTCAAATGCAACAAAAGTACAAAAATTAAAAACTATTAAATTAATAAAATAATATAAGATAATTATTAAATTAAATTTTTATTTTTAAATATGCTTATTATATTATGCGGGGTGGGCGGGGATGAGGTGGGTATAAGGTCTTACCCACGCCTGCCCACCACCCACGACGAGTCTAATTTTTGTCTCCATCCCTGTCCCACCACTCACGAAACCTATACCTATTCTCGCCCAATTGGGTGTGAAGTGGGGCAGGACCCGCAAAACCCGCCCCACTGACATCCCTAGCAGTAATATTAATATTTTGGCTAGGTTGTTAGCATCATCATTATTCTCTCTAAAGATATGCTGTAGATTTCAATGCCCTGCATTTGTTAAAAGCTGATAAATTCTCCTGACTAAAGCGGAATTGGAGTCACTTAAGGAACTATCCTGAATGGCCTTAATTGTCTCAAGACTATCTGTTTGAATTATCATACTGTCATAACCCCCATCTAATAAAAATGCCAAATCATCAAAGAGGCCTCATAATTCAACATCAAATACGAAAAAACTCTCCAAATATATACGATTACTGAACCAAATAATTATATAATATTTATTTTTAAAATATGAAGTTCCAGACGAAGCATTAAAAAAAGGAATAGGATGGATGTGATGGAGGCAAAGAGATGAAAAAGGAAACAGTGCTGAAATCTTGTTAATTCCATTCCAAGCTCCAACAACAGAGAATTTTGGATCAAATTTACTTGCATCAATAATATGAAGCAAACAAGGTGTCCTGTAGAATCCATTTGTCTCCATTTTTTCATACAAAATATAAAATTTGTACTTATTTTGATTGTCTAACCACAAGACTTTGTCTTTTTCTTTTTCTTTATTTCCATTTCCCCCACAAATTTCTTATCCTTAACTTTCTAAACTAATGGAGCAGCCAAGTGCCTTCTTTTTACAAAGGTTCAAATATGTTATAGGTATCTGTATTCTTCGTAAATTTAAAATTTAGTTTTCGTATTTTTATTTTTAAAAATTTAGGCCTTCTACTTTTTAGATTTCAAAAATTCAAGTCCAATTGTTAACATTGTTATTTTTTTTTTGTTAAATTTATTTGTGTGACATTTTGAAACTAAAAGAAAAATTCACTTGCCAAAAATGTAAATAAAAAAAATGGAATTGTAATAAACTTGATTTAACAAAATACCCTTAACATTTGAATTTTAAAATTTGAAAAAATAAAAGAACTGAACCTATAAAAATAATAGTACAAGGATTAAATTTCAAATCTTTAAAAAGTATGAGATATATGACATATTTTAAATTTTTACAAACCAGCTTAAAAAGATTTTTTATTTTTACTTTTTTTTTTTTGGGTTTCTTTAGCAAAAATATTTACCAAGATTTTAGATTAAGTGTAGTAAAGGAAATGATAAATCAAACCTTAATCCTAGAAAGAAATAATTTTTATAGACAATAAAATACACATCAAACATATTTAGGTCATATAAGAAATCAAAGGTTAAGCTTAATTTCTTTTACTAAAATTATAATAAAATAGGTTTTATGAAAATTAAGAAGTTAGTCCGTTGTTAGTAAACAAATAAAGTTAAGATGATGGGTTTTACGTGGTTTTTATTAATTTCTTACATATAAATTGTTAAATTGTTGATTTTTAATCAAATTTTTAACGGTAAGGTCCAATAATATTACCAATTAGACTTCTTTTTTAATCCTAAAATACAAAGATATAATTCTAGAGGCTAACATTTTAATTTTTGTAAGGATAAAACTCATAATCAGATGAAGCATTGTCTTATTACTTCTGCTCAAAATAATAATAATGATAATAATAATACTAATAAAGCCTATGAACCCTATGGATCCTTTGTATTAATAAAGGAGTACAGCTCTGTTAGGGTTTTCTATTAATTACTTTAAAAATGTTTTATGAATTATATTAAATAAATTATTATTTCTAATTCATTAAAAATCTCTTCATTTGTATTTACATTAAAAGTGTAAATGAAATATTGGTGTTTATAGAGTTACTTGAATTTGATTAAAAAAAAATTCAAATTCTATTCAATAATTATCAAGTTGAGTTTGAGCTATCAATTAAATTAAATTCAAGTTATCAGTTAAGCAACACTGTAATACTTTATTCTAATGACTTACAAATTTAATCAAATTCAATTAATTCAATTAAATTTCAAACCGATTTTGAGTTTAAAAATTAATACTTGATCTTTAGAAAAATATTGAACCTTAAATTCCAAGTTCAACCATTGCTAGTTTACATCATACCTAGACTCCCTGTTGTTTAGCCTCAGGAGTGAATCTAGGGGGTTTGGTAGGCCCCAACCCCCTTAAATTGAAATTGGTTCTTTAAAATTTTTAAAATTTTAAATTAGTAAAAATAAAATTATACTTTGACTCCTTAAAAATAATAAAATTTTAATTTGATCCTTTAAAAGTTACATTTTTACTGTTGTAAAAATCACAATTTAATTTCGACCCCCTAAATAAATTTTCAACCATTCATTTTTATCCCCCTTGTTAGCTTCCAACTATTATCATTGTTGCCATCTGTTACAAATTCAAGGGTTATGTTCTTGCGAGATGTTGTTCTTTGTATGAGCAGTATCTAGAAACAAGTAAGAGAAAAGTTTGAAAATTAGAGGAGCAAAATTTATTTGGTTGAAACTGTTTATTAAAGGATGCCATTTGCCAATTTGATGATCAGTTGGGTCGAAGTGAAAGTTTGAGACTTTGGCTTCATGATACTCTCTTGATCAACAATCTTCGAGAATTCGAAAAGATACTAATTTAAATATGTAAATAAAAGTTGTTAATCCGTTAACTTAATTTTTAATGAGTAATATGCAAAAATAATAAGTTGAAATGATATTATGATAGTATGATTATCACATTAGATTTTAGATATAACATAACTTAATAAATTCAACAATTGTTATTTAATAAGGAGCAAAATTTTAAAATTTTGAAAAAAAATACTATGATCAAATTAAAATATAGGGACTAAATCTATAACAAATGCACAGTATAAAAACTAATAACAAGATTTAACTAAAAATTATCAAAATCATATAAACATAAGAGAAAAAATAGATAAGACAATCACTTTTGCCCCGCTCCACCATCATCTCTATTTATCATCAATAAGATTTTTTTTGGATCATCCAACGAGCAGCAATTCAAGGAGGATTCGGTAAGGGAATTTGATTATATATTTCTATGTCTATACTATTATTTAAGTTTTTAATTGAGTTGGTGTCATGAGTTAATTGGGCACTAACTTAATTAGGAAAATTATGAAAGGTTCTTTTGTAATTAAAATAAGTTATATTATTCGATAGTACTTTAATTTTTTTTTTTTAGGTGATGAGATTTGGACTCGTCCTGTTTGTCGAAACCATTTTTGAAAAGAAGGTCGACTTTTTATTTAAAATGAAAACGGGAGTCGCCACCGATTTTTTTTTGAGGTGTGATCGGATCACCTAAAAATTTGGTCGTTTGATTTATTAAAACCACGATTTCGGTCAACGAAATTTGAGAAAACGGGTCTGGGAGTCGGTTACTTGCGAGGAAGGATTAGCACCCTCGTCACGCCCAAAATCGGTACCTAATCGATTAATTAATGTCTAAGTGTCGAAAATTGAAAATTCGAAATGATTTTAAAAATACGACCCGCCTTTTTTATCAATGTTCATTTTTTAAAAATGCTAGAATTGAATTGAAACGAGCTTCAAGGGCCAACTCGTCCCGAGATAACAAAATGCCACGTCCCGTAAGTTAGGATACGACATTTGAACCCTCGAGAACAAGTTCGCCTTTATTTTTATTTTTTTTTTGAAACTTAATGTTTTGAAATTTAAAAGGATATTTAGCTATTTGGGTTTAACAAGAAAACCGAAACCCCGTAAGTTAGGGCACGATTCTCAAATTCTCGAAACGCAAAATATTGCCTTTGTTTTCGAAGATTTTTTTTTAAAATAATAACTAGTACAATACTAAACGGCATGCATTATTTGGTTCAAAGTAGGATAAAATGATCTATATTGAATAAATACATTGGGGTTTAATTCACAATGCGATGACATGAAACAAAAATGTAGTAATGAGCATGGAATAATAATACATGAATAAAATATTGCACAAGTGAATGACAATAATATGAAAATACAAATAAACGAATCATAGTACACGCAATGGCAATAATCTCACAACATACACCATTTAAATACTAACATTAACAATCAAAGTCCAATGAATTAAATAAGCAATTAAAAAATAAATAGTATAAAGTTAATTAAAATAAAATAAATAAAATGTACAACATTTTAAAATGAAAATAGTGAGCTTAAAATAAATAATGTGAAAAAAGAAATTTAAAAAACACAAAACCGTTAAAAAGATGATATATTTATAAAAATTTAAAATAGATAACATGTACATATAAATATAGGTATAAGATAAATAATATATTGTTAAAAACTTAAAACGAACAATAATAAAACACTTTGACAAACAAAAGGGTTTAAAATATGGTATATAAAAATCGATTTAAAACCAAACAATATATAAATTTAAAATAGATAGTATGTACAAAAAATTTAAAATAAATGATATATGAAGAAAATATTTAAATGAATGTAAAATAGATTAAAATAAATAACAAATAAAAGATTTAAAATGAATAACATAAAAAAGTCAAAAAAAATAAATAATGTACACAAAAGTTTTTAGAGAAACAATATATAAAAATTTGTAATAGTTGACAATTCAAAAATATATGTATGAAAAGGGTTTAAAATAAATAACATATATAAAAGCAAAACAGTTTAATAAAGGTAGTATATAAAAACTTAAAATAAATAATAATAATAATAATAATAATAATAATAATAATAATAATAATAATAATAATAATAATACAACTTTTAAAGAAAATAAATAAATAAATAAACCCATCAAACAGATCGAGGACTAGATTAAAAACGGGCTGACATTCAAGGTATAAATTCGAAATAAGGAAAAGCCAATTAAGGATCAAAGTGAAACGCGCAGAAACTAGCGGGGACTAGATGGAACAATATTCCTGCTGACGTGCCGTGACGGTGGTAGATCAAAAGGCAGAGGCGGCTGACTTAGGTGACTTAGGGTTTTTTTACTTTGTTTCTGATTTGGGCTTGTAGTGGGCTAGGGTTTAATTTGGGCTGTGTTATTTGTTGTAATTGGACTCTTAATTTGGACATTTATTTATTGGTTTGAGTTTTAATTTTGTTTTATTGACTTGGGCCAAAATTGGCTATTACACTGTTAACATCAACAAAACATTAACTTAACCAATGAACTTAAGCTTTATTTTAATATAATAATTACGTTTAAATTGTATTATACATATTTTATTTCCTCCATCAATTGTATATATTGATAATATTATTGATCGAAATGACGTTATAAGTCAACTCAATACTCACTCAATATTGATAACAACATAATAATAAATAATTGTAGTGCGTTTAGTATTCTTAACATGATGTATTTACATGTTTAAATTTCATTTTGTTCATACTTTAATTAATTTATTTTTATTTTAATATTTTACATATTTCATGTGTTATTATTAATTAGTTTCAAACTATATATTTTATTATATATTGTATATTATTTTTAAAGTAACATTTATGTTTTTGCGTGTGATAAAATTTTTAATGCCCGTAAAATGATTTGCATGGTGTTGCAAAGTGAGGAGGTTTTTGACTAATGATTCATACAATTAAGGGTAGATAGATTAGTTTATATTTTGTTTCTCTATAAACACAAATTAACATTAGAAGTTTGAAGAACGTGGAGCAATGAAGGTGTTGATTGATAGCCCCATTTGCTCATCATGTGGTGAGGAGACAAAAAGCAGTATAGGTGCCATGAGAGATTACAGTGATTGGAGCAGTATCATTACAGTTGAAGAGCGCACAAGGTTTTTCAACCAACCTATACCACATTGCTTTGTATCTAATTCGTTGATTGATGTGAAGGACATAACCTTGATGACATCCCTTGGTGTGCGGCACATTTGGAAGAGTGAGAATAATTTCAATAGTGGTCATCGTGGTGCTCAGGAAATTATGAATTTCAGCTTGTCTCGGGCAAGGTGCTACACTGTAGGAGAAGTAAGGGGTAATGGTGGTCCAAGTTTCAGTAAAGAAGAATGCTGGGAACCACCATCCTTTGGGTGGATTGGTGAAGGATGTCAGAAGAAGTGCAAGGATGATGGCAAGTGGATTTTGGGTTATGCTACTATATATCATTTACATCAAATTATACATAACATCATTTGTTTAGATTTGAAAATTCATTAAAAAATTAAAAAAATTTTGGTAAAAATATAAGTTTAAAAATAGATTTAGACAAAAAAATAAGTCTCATTTTCCAACCAAGCTGAATTTCGAGTAAAATTTTTTTTTGTCTCGACTTAAATTTGTCTAATTTCTTTCACTACTGTTTATTACAGTTTTGATGTTATTTTATTGTCATTTTACTATTATATTGCTACTATTTTGTTGTTATTATTTCGATATTGTATAACTATTGTTTTATTATTAATTTTGTTACTATTTTATAGACATTTGTTTATTAAGTTGCAATTATCTTAATGTTATTTAAATATAAAAACTTTTTTAATGTATTTTTAATTTATTAGTAAATATTTATTTTAATATTTTTAGTATATTTGATGTATTTTATTTTTTATTTTTTATATAAAAAATAATATAAAAAATTTAATACGAACAGGCCGGGTCAGGCCAAGTCCGAGCTCAGTATTTTTTTATTTAGGTCAGACTTGAATAAAATTTTAAGTTCATTTTTCAGGCCAAACTAAACCTGATATAAAAATAATATAAAAAATTAATACGAACAGGCCATATCAGGCCAAGTCCGAGCTTAGTATTTTTTTATTAAAGTCAGACTTGAATAAAATTTTAAGTTCAATTTTTTGGGGCCAAGCTAAACTTTGAGCTTAATATTTTTTATTTAGACTAAACTTAAATAAAATTTTTATTTTTATTTTTTTGATCAAATCGACAGCAAACCTAAAAATAAATTTAAAATATTACATTAACCAGCAGTAGTTAATGAGATTTTGGTTAAGCCACATAGCGACTCCCCTTCTGCTTTGTTTTTCGTAATTGATTTAAATCCGTACGAAAATCGGGACAATTTCTGACTTCCAAAATCGCTGTAATATAATTTGAAATTCAAAACTCTTAGATGTAAACGGCTATAATTGTATAGGGACTAAAATCGCGGTAATATAAATGGTAATTGATTTTTGTGCTTATTCATATAATTTCGGAATAATAAAAAATAATAAATTTTAAAATAATCGATTAAATAATTGAAATATAAATTAATTTTGTCCTATGTGAAAAATAAATAATAAATTTAATAAAAGTATAAGGACTAAATTTTAAATTTTTGAAAAGTAAAAAAGCTTATGACAAAATTTAACCTAAAAAAAAATTAAATTTATATTTCATGTATCAAAATATTAATAATGAGTTATAATAAACTACTTTTTTATATTGTATTATAACTTAAGTTGATATATTTCATATATTATAACATTAACCAATTTTAGTATCATTTAAATGTATATTATTTACAAAAGTCTGTTGATAAGTGGTGCGCCCAAGGCCTTTCGCCTGCCGATAAGTGGCACGCCCAAGTTCTATCGTTTGCCCATAAGTGGCACGTTTTGAAGGGTTTTTCTTCTCTTCAATTATTTAGGGTTTTTTTAAGAAAAAAACGATTTGTCTTATAATGTCACCAATGGAGGAGGAGTTGGCAAATCTCAATATTGCCGATGATGATGAAGAACCAGTTTAGGCGTTTGATGATGAGGATTATGCTAAAGAAGATTTTAATTTTTGCCTCGTAGGAAGGGTATTGACGGATAGCATAGTTCACTTTCCATCAATGAGGAACTTGCTTGCAGAATTATGGCATCCAATTGAAGGGACATCTATCACAAAAATTGAAGATAAAAGAATTCTATTCAGATTTTACAACAAGGTAGATCTACGTAGAATATGGGATGGTATGCCATGGTTTTTCAATAGGCATCTTATTATTTTCCACTATTTATTAAAAGGGGAAGACCTTGTACAAGTTCCTCTGAATTTTACGACGTTTTGGGTACAAGTCCATAATCTTCCGTTAGGACTCATGCCAGAAGGTTTGGCAAGGTAGTTTGGAAATTTTATCGGGCAATTCATAGAATATGATGTCGCATCAATAATAAAGGGGGTTAGAAAATTTATGTGAATTAAAGTTTGATTAGATGTTTGTTTACCCTTAAAAAGGAATAAGTGTCTTATATTTGGGCAAGATAAAGTTACATATGTGAACTTTCAATATGAGAAATTATATCTATTCTATTTTCTTTGCGGTAGGCTAGGGCATGGAGAAAGTTTTTGTCCAAGTCGTTTAAC
Source organism: Gossypium australe (assembly GCA_005393395.2). Lineage (NCBI taxonomy): Eukaryota > Viridiplantae > Streptophyta > Magnoliopsida > Malvales > Malvaceae > Gossypium > Gossypium australe. Next base: position 31,447,439 of record CM016626.1, read on the forward strand.
TTTGAGTCATAGGAAGTAGCGTTTGGGTGGTATATTTCTTTAAGAGCCCCACCAATGAGGGCAACAACAACTACTAGCAAATGGTTACAAGAAAAGCTAGTGGAAGCAAAAAATTCAAGAATGGATTGGGAGGAAAATAGGAGAGTGAGATTACATGAAATTCTTTACGTTCAAGGCCATAATGAAGAAAAGTCAAATTCGGAGTTGAAGAAAAAACCATCGGTTTGGTAGATGGAAAAAAAGAAGTAGAGAGTACATCAGTCGAGAACTCCAAACGAACGCAACCTCAACTCGGAGAATATGGAGACAAATTATGAGTTATCGACGACTGCTAATAAGTAGGTCGGCCAGTCACAATGAAAGCCTTAAGTTGGAATATCTGTGGTCTGGGGCGACCACAGGCAATTATGCGTTTTAAGCACAAGCTGAGATAAGTCAAGCCCCAGGTTTTGTTTCTTATTAAGACAAAGGTTAATGCAAGGAGTATGGAAAGAATAAACAAGAGTGGTGAGTTCAGGAACAGAATTGATGTCGAGGCAAATGGGCCAAGAGGAGGTTTGTCTTTAGGATGGAAGGAGGGTATATCTGTTATGTTAAGAAGTTTCTCCCACTTACATATAGATGTTGAGGTAAATAAGAAAGATGGGAAGGTTTTATGGTGGCTTATTGGTTTTTATGGATCCCCAATGTAGAATCAAAGGAAGGATTCATGGAATATTTTAAGGCAGCTAAAGAGAAATTGTAACTTACCATGGATGGTAATAGGAGATTTTAATGAAATAATGTTCTCCTTTGAAAAAAAGGGGAGGATGTTTGAGAGATGATAGACAAATAGGTGCTTTTAGAGATGTTTTAGAGGAATGTGAGCTGCATGATCTTGGTTTCACCGGTCAATGGTTTACATGGGAAAGGGGCAAGCTTCCTAACAATAATATAAGAGAAATATTAGACAGAAGAGTTGAGAATGTAGCCTGGTGGGAATCTTTCCCAGATTACATGGTGAATCATCTACAACATAGTTTTTCGGATCATTGCCCAATTTTAATTTATACAAGAGAAGGAATGAGGGATATGACAGTACAAGAGGAGGTTCCATTCCGATTTAATGTTGATTGGAGCATGGAATAAGGTTTTGAGGAGCATATTTCAAACGTATAAAAAGAGGATGAAAGCATACTACCAAGGAAGCTTGAGAACCTTGGGAAATTGTTAAAAGAATGACAAGGACAAATATGGGTAATAAAGATAGCAAAAAGAATGCACTAAACAATAGACTGAGTGAATTAAATGAGAAAGATCCAGAGGAGGATACATTGATAGAAATTATGGATGTTAAATTGGCATTAAACTTAGAAGTTGACAAAGAGGAATTATTTTGGGAATAAAGGGCAATAATAAATTACCTTTGAATGGGAGATTGCAACACAACTTTTTTTTTTATAATTGTACCTCAATCAGAAAGAAAAGAAATAGAGTGACTACTTTAAAGGACAATAATGGAGAATGGGTGCGAAGGGACAAGGCTTTAATTGAAATGGCAACAAAGTATTTCAAGGGAAGTGATAAGTTAATGGTGGGAGTGCAACCATGTATTTCAGAAAGCATTAATGAGAAGTTGACGGTTGAATTCAAAACTGACGAAATTATTGAAGCAATGAATCCTTTTAAAGCTTCAAGTAAGGATGGATTTCAGGCATTTTTCTATCATAAATATTGGCATATAATAGGGGGTGATGTAGTTAGCTATTATCTGGATGTGCTCAATGGTCGTAAGGATATAGAAGAGATTAATAGAACAAACATAGTCCGAATACCCAAAGTTACTACACCAAAAAATATGGGTCAATTTAGGCCCATAAATTTTTGCAACGTCATTTATAAAATTATATCAAAGGTTGTCGTTAATAGGTTTCACAAATTTCTGGACCTTTGTATTTAGGCGTTTGTACCCAAAAGGAAAATTACCGATAATTCTTGTTGCATATGAAATCCTGCATTCATTCAAGAAGAAAACGAGAGGTGTTGTAGGGTCATTTGCTTTAAAATTAGACATGAGTAAAGCTTATGATAGAGTTGAATAGATCTTTCTTGAAAGAATGTTGCACAAATTAGGGTTCTGTGAAGCATGGATTTCTTTGGTAATGAAGTGTGTTAAGAGGGTTTCTTATTCAGTGGTGCTAAACGGAGTGAAAGGAGAAGAATTTCGGCCCACGATGGGACTAAAGAAGAGAGGCTGAGCCCATATCTATTTTTAATCTGTGCAGAAGGCTTCTCTACATTGTTGAATATGGCTAATAGAGAGGACAAAATTAAAGGAGCAAAAGTGGGAAGGAGTGGAATGGCATTAACACATTTATTTTTTGCAGATGATAGTATTTTATTTGAAGAGGCTACAGATAGAGGGGACAGCAGCAATGAAAGAAGTTATAAAGAAATATGAAGAAGTCTTGGGGTAAATGGTAAATTTTGAAAATTCACTTATTAATTTCAATAATAACGTGAACAACAAAATAATATATCAAGTAGGAAGTGTATTGGGGGTGAGGATTTTAAATAATCTAGAGAAATATTTGGGCTTCCAGCAATAGTGGGATGAAGGAAGAAGCATGCGGTCGTGGAACTTAAGGAAAGATTCTTGAAAAAATAAGTAGTTGGAGAAGTCACAATTTATCTTTAGGAGGTAAAGAGGTATTTTTCAAATCCATTTTACAAGCATTACCAATTTATATGATGCAATGTTTCATTTTACCTGTGTCCTTATGCCGTGAATTAGAAACTATTTTATGTAAATTCTGGTGGCTTAATTTAAAAACCAAAAAAGGCATTCATTGGTGTAAATGGAGTACTTTGTGTGTCCCAAAGGCGTAAGGGGGGATGGGATTTAGGGAACTTTCAAATTTTAATTTAGCCCTGTTGGCAAAATAGGGATGAAAACTAATCTCAGAATCCGATTCTTTACTTGCACGAGTATTGAAAGCAAAATATTATCCCCAAGGGGATTTTATGAATGCGAACTTGGGTCTTACCCTTGTTTTACCTGGTGGATAATTTTGGGAGCACGCAATATTCTGGAACAAGGTACAAGATGGAAAATTGGTAATGGACAGATGGTGAACATATGGAATGATGCGTGGCTGTCGAGTCCTAGGGAAGGAAGAGTAAAAATTCAGCATATTGACATCATATATACATCAGTAGCAAATTTGATTAACAAAGAAAGGATTACCTAGAAACAGGACATAATAGAGGCCCTTTTTACTGAGGATACATCAGTAGCGGTTGAACTTTATATTTTAGTCCCTGAACTTTAATTATCCTTAATTCGACTAATTTACTTATCCAAAATTCAATTCACCTATATAATAACCTCGTAGATATTTTTATTTAATATTTAATGACTCAGTTTACAAAAACAAGGTCTCGAAACCGCATTTTTCGACACCACTAGAAATTGATTCGTTACAATTATGAACCTAGGGATGGCAATGGAGCAGGACAGGGATAAATATTACTAAATCCACCACTGTTCCCTAGTTGGCATGCTTTGTTCCACTACCTACCCCTCTGCACTATATTTTTATAATCTTAAAAACCACTATCACCTTCATGGATGTTAGATACATCCATATTCTTCCCCACCCAACCCCGCTTCAATTTAATTTTTGCTACTTATTTTTAACATTTTCAATCTTTTAAAATTTAAATAAATATTTAAACATAAATTTTCAAATTTTTTTAAATATATAGTATATGGGGTAAATTACCAAATAATGCCCTTTTTTTCCAAAATTTACGGAAAATGACATTTTTCCAATTATTTACCGGAATAGGTCATTTTCCCCGAAAATGCGTCCACGTCAGCTCGATTTCACGGGATGCAGCAGGAAAATGCGTCCCTGAGGGAGCGTTTTCTGCCACATTAGCAGAAATCGCGTCCTTGAGGGCGCGCTTTGCTGATGTGGCAAAAACGCGGCCCTTAGGGACACGTTTTTGCCTTTCCTCTCCGTTAGGGTTTTCAGCTGTTTTTAGGGTTATGGTTAGGGTTTTTAGGGTTTTAGGTTTAGGGTTTTTATGGTTTTTAGGGTCTTAAGGTTTAGGGTTTTGGAAAAATATATCAGCAATATAAAAATTATTTATTTTTTTACAGTAGTATCTAGTAAAATAATTTTGAGAAGACGTTTCTGAACAAATAGTGACCAAAATGCTTCAAGCAGGATGCATTGTCAGCAAGAGTACTGAAAAAAGCTCCCACGTGGACGCTCTTTTGCTACAGTAGTTCCTGAAAAGATGATTTTGAGAAGATGTTTCTGAACAAATAGTGACCAAAACGCTTCAAGCAGGATGGGCTATCAGCAAGAATACTGAAAAAAGCTCCCACGTGGACGCTCTTTTGCTACAGTAGTTCCTATTTGTCCTTAGACTATAAATGAGCCAAATTTCATTCTCAGGTTTCATAATAGAAATTGAGGTAAAAGTATAATAGAAACTGAACATGAGTGAACGTATTAGTGCTGTTATTTACTATGATGGTGATGTGACACCGAAAACGGTGTTGTTTTTTTATCGGAGAACACAGCGCGACTGGTTTTTAACCAGAACATAGATTTGACAGAACTTTGCAAAAGAATTAGGCATAAAATCTTCGGAACAATGCCAATGAAAGTTTAGCCTATTAAGTATAGATTTTGTGCTTCGGTTGATGCCATGAGATATGACTCATTCGACATCAAAGGTCCTCGGAGCTCGGAGGCAATGGTGGAGACTCATCTTGCCAGTGGATCACCCTATCTTGAGGTATATGTACAATTTTCATTGCCAAGTGATCTTCCTTCGACTTCAACATCTACTACTGTTCGAGGGGAATACACGACCCCAAGCCGACACTTTGTTAGTGGGAGGCAGAATACGAAAACGCCCATGTTTGGTAGTAGTATGGGAAACAAAACCCTTGCACAACACTCGGTTGGTGGACGGACATGTATATCGGTGGGTCGACGTTCGATGCTAGAAATACGTATTGGGGAACATCATCAACTTCTAGTGGTTGGCAATCCACATATGATTGGGGACATTACGAAAGTTGTTTAAGAAGGGATAATGTACTCCCCACGACATCCACCAGCGAGGGGACCTCGTTTATTGCAGATGATGGTGGGTCGGATGATGAGCCCGATGTGGATCCACCTCGAGAGCCCGGCCCCGATGGTGCAGAAGTTACATTATTTTCTAAACCGGAGCCTGTTCCAACCATACCTGAAGATGTTGAAAGGGATTTAGATGATGAAGAAGAAGAAGATCCGTGATTCAAGGCATACTCACCTCCAGCCCACATTCATAATGTCAATCTATCTCAAGATGATGTGTTGGAGTTTCCTGAACTACCACATAGAAGGCGTGACCATAAAAGTTCGTCATTGGATTCGGGTGAATTAGAAGTTGGTAAAGAGTTTTCCAACAAAGATAGTTTTCTTGGTGCATTGAAACAATATAGCATCAAGAACAGGGTTAACTACAACGTGGTTAAATCAAAACTCGATATGTACGAGGCCAAATGTGCAATGCAAGACGGTACATGTTCATGGAAAATCATGGCCTCATTGAGGAAAAGGACAGACTTGTGGGAGATTAAAAAGTACAAAGGTTCACATACATGTCTTGCCGGTACAATATCACTAGGTGTTTATGGTTTTTGAATAATACTGATATTACGTAATGTTGCATTATTTAACGTATTTCGTTGACAGGTGTTTCACAAGATCATCCCAAATGGATTCAGATATGTTGACTAGCTTAATAATACCGACGATGAAGGCGGATCCCAAGACTTCAGTGCCGGTCTTAATTGCCAATATTCGTAGCCAATTGGGGTACACACCCTCTTACCGCAAGACTTGGATAGCTAAGCAGAAACCATTGGAAAAGTTACATGGTTAGTGAGACGCTTCATATAATGAAGTGTGGCAGTGGTGTTAGATGCTGGAGAGATATGTCCCAGGTAGCATAACAGACCTTGAAACGTACCTGCGTACTACAACGATCGATTGCTCCGTGGAAGCCAAGTGTTCAGGCGTCTGTTCTGGACATTTAAGCAATGCCGAGAAGCATTTCTATACTACAAGCCATTGGTACAAATTGACGGTACCTTTATGTATGGTAGATATACGCATCGACTATTGCTAATTGTGGCATAGGATGGCAGTGGGAGAATCCTTCCAATTGCGTTTGCAATAACACCGGGGGAGTCAGCTGATAACTGGGATTTCTTTCTATCTAGGTTAAGGAGGCATGTCTGCCACCAACCTGATATATGCGTTATATCGGATCGGGGCCCTGGAAGCCTATGGCATTGCACACACCATCGATATTGCCTAAGGCATGTTACGTCCAACTACCGCGGGCAAGTCGATCTAGAAGTGAACGACGATAAGTGACCTACATGGGTATGTAATATCTATTAATATAATTTCGTTTGTAATATTCAATTTATTCTTAATTGAAGAATGGTATGTAATATTCGCTATCAACATATATTGGTAGGGTACGAGATCAATAAAGATCGTTTTCACGAGATGTTGGCGATTTTGCGCTCAGTTAATGAAGAAGGCGCAAACTACCTATGCAACATACCTTTCGAACAGTGGACACAAGCATACAACGTCGACCTACGATATGGTCATATGACCTCAAACCTGGCTAAATGCATAAATTCTGTTCTAAAAGGAACGCGTCCTTTGCTGATAACATCGGTTGTGCGAGAGACATATTTTCGTTTAGCAACACTATTTCCGAAGCGAGGAGCGAGTTATAAAGGCCAAATGTAGGGAGGCCATGTATGGTGCGCAAAGGTGTTGGGAGAAATTAATAAGGTGAAGGCACGGGCCAACACCATGCACACAGTGTGTCATGATCGCGACAACCTATGGTTTCGTGTGATGGAGTTTGACAGACGAACCAAGATATTGTTGGCGGGTAATATCATGTACACTTGAGAAATAGGACCTGCAACTGTGGGATATTTGACGCAATTCGTTATCCATGCGCTCATGTAATTGCAGCTTGTCAGAATCTCCGTCTGGATCCCACGAGCTATGTCGGCGAAGTGTACAAAATAGAATACATGTACAATGTGTGGAGACACGTGTTCCCACCAGTCTCAAATGAACGTAAGTGGCCGTCTGTATCGCTTGTGCCATTTAAGTTGTTACCGGATAGAGAACTGCGTCATAAACCAAAGGGTCGACTTTGCTCGACTATAATACGCAACAATATGCATATTCGAGAAACAGCCAACCAACGGAAGTTATGCGGATGGTGTAGGAACCCAGGCCATACATCTCGCTCATGTCCAAATCGGAATAGTTGATAGTCTCCTTATCATTTTTGTCTCTTGGTGGCTATGAAAATTCTTTTAATTTCTTAATGAAAATGATGAACTTTTGTAGAAGGACTAAGTTGCAAAACAAAAATAAAGTTATTCAATTAATCTAAAATATCACCATTATCATTATTCTTCAAAATTATCTTTCTTGCTAAATGATTATTTTGCCCCTTACGATCCTTCAAAATTCCTACATTGGATCAACACTCATCTTGATAAAATTACAAATTAACCCCTCATACTTTTTCAGTTATTCAATTTAGTCCTAATTCATCCATTTCTTCTTAGTTTCTAGATCCTTCCCCCTTAAAATATTTACACCATTGGCCCTTCAAGTTTTTTCATATATACATTTTAACCCCTCAAATTTTGAATATTTACTATTGAGCCACAAAACTTTTCTCACATTTCTGATTTAGTCATTACTTGAACCAATACAATTAGGATATTAAAAATAAATTTTATTTTATTAAAAATATAAAAGTAAATTACAATTAAAAAATTAAAATCAACTTTTATTTTATTAAATGTAACAATATAAAAAAGTTTGTAGAAATATTTTATTAAATAAAAACAACTTTTATTTTATTAAAAAATTAAATTACAATTAGGATATTAAAAATAACTTTTATTTTAGAAAAAAATAAAAAATAAATTACAATAAAAAATAAAAAAATAACTTTTATTATTAAAATATAAAAAGTAAATTATAATTAAAAAATTAAAAACAACTTTTTATTTTATTAAATGAAACAATATAAAAAATTTTATACAAATATATTAAAAAAATCAATATTGGTGTCGGTTGGAATCAGTGCCACATGAGGGTGGTCGACAGTTACGCGTTGGATTTCTCCTTGTTCCAGCTTCCGGCGAGGGTTGTGGTTGCTCCGGCGGGGATTCTGGATCCTCCAGCAGGGGGTCTGGTGGTGGGTGTTGGGAGGATGACCCACATTGATAAAATAATAAATGTGGAGGTGTTTGCGTCACCCATGGCGGAGGTGTTTGAATCCTATAAGGCATCGGAGATTGGTAAAAAGAAGAGCTCCCCGATGGCGCCTCGTGCGATCTCTCATGTGACGGCGGCCTATAGATCGGCGGTCCATTCGGAGTAGTCGGGAACAGACTCGAACCGAGCTATGCATGCCAACCTGCCATAGGACTGGGAAAAGGAAACATATAAGGGTTATGATACATATAAGGGCTAGAATACGCACCTGGTATAACGGGAAAAGGCTGTGATGTGGGTGTCGTCGGCTGAAGTGTTGGGCCCGGTGATTGTGTGGGCGCTGTTGGTGGGCCCAGTGATTGTGTCGGCGTTGTTAATGGGCCCGTCCCATCATCCCTTATCCTTGGATTTAAAGGGTCCCGTCGTTCCCTTTGTACACAAAGTTGTCATCGCCTCTCATCTTTTGACAATAAATACGGCTTGCCATGGATCCTAAAGCATGGCATGTATTCCAGCATGCACGCTAACTCAGGAACGATGATCGGTTCCCAAGTAGGTATATAATCATACTGGTTTTCCCACAATTCGATATATGCTGACCAAAATCTTGGCCAATCCGTATGCAGCTGCCGTAAGTTGACTTTGTGCTCATCATCGAACACCTCAGGTGCCACGGGATCGGTTGTCGGAATCCAAATTGACGCAGAACCCGGTCTGACTGGTGCATCTCCACGGTGGCATAGTTGACCAATGGGACATTCACATGCCAAATGTTCGAATTTTGAAAGAACTCATCCAGAATTACTGCCCGAATTGACGGATCCTCGTATGGTGTCCATTGAAACTATAGTAACATGATAAAAATATTAGTTATATACATAATACTAAATATTAAATACTAAATACTAAATACTAAATACAAAACGACTATTTTATTACGAAAATATATTTTATTTCATACTTACTTGTGCTTCCGACCGTTGGATAGAAGCCGTATATCTTCAAGCGAGGTAGGTATTCCAACATAACTTGCCGAATGGTTCCACCTAATTAAATAAATTTTTAGCATACAATTATATTTTAAATCTACGCAATAATTGTAAAATCTAATATTAAATTTACCTCGTTATGAGTGGGAATGTAACACCCCTAACCCGAGACCGTCGTTGGAATAGGGTTAAGAGGCGTTAACAAAAACATTCGGAACATTTCACCACCACTTCACGACACCAAGTCATTTGTCAATCAATACATATCAATCAATAACATATGGTCCCCTATTGAGGTCTACAAGACCTTAATCACATGCTAGAAAAGGGTCGGGACTAAACAGAACACTTACGAAAGTTTTCAGAAATTCAAACATTCTTTAACACTGTTGAGGCCATACGCCCGTGCAATCAGGCCATGTGCCGCACACGGCTACCAGACACACCCATGTGTGCAGGCCGTGCCAAAACAGAGCATGTATATTGACTTATCCACACGGCTACCAGACACGCCCGTGTGTCATGGCCGTGTGAAAATATGCTAGCTACTGACTTGGTTGCACGTCCACCATGCACGCCCGTGGGCCTCGGCCGTGTACCCTATCCAGACACACCTAAAAGTGATCATTAAACCACACGGTAGAGACACGCGCCCGTGTCTCTTGGCCATGTATACAAAATAGGCCATTTACAAGGCCAATTTGCCACCCACACAAGAGTCAACCCTACAAGCACATTTAAGCATGCTTTCTCACACAATTTGGAAACCAAATACATACCAAATAATCAACATATCATTCCATCCTCATTTCTAATCATGTTAACTTATGAACCAAATTGCACAACTAGAACACATACATTACCAAACATGACTCATCCTTAATATCACTAGATCATATTAGCATCAATCCATCACTAAGTTTACCATTCTTAAGACATTTTAATTACCAACAAACCATACCAAAACACACTTCACGTACTATAATCATTCATGCATATTTCCAACATTATGAGTAGCCATATCACATAGCTATTTACACATCTCAAATATGTCTCAATTAACTAGCCTATACATGCCATATTCAAATATACACATATTCAAAGGTACCAAAATAGATTGCCGATAGTGTGATTAAGATGCTGACGATCCTCGGATCCGAGCTAGCTTTACTGACACTACAAAGCAGAGAAACAAATCACACAGTAAGCTTTCCAAAGCTTAGTAAGTTCGTAACATAATATGTTATACTAAAACAAACCATCACATAGATTAATTCACAAACACACATATACCATATCATCCAAAGCTAATATGCTCAATTAACCTTCCATGAACTCGCTCATAATTTCATCAACCACATAGGTTCCGAACGTACCTTAGCCAACACTTAGTTATTGATTACATATGCTACTTAATTCCCACTACTTCATTTCGATCAACTTTCGACCATTCTTAGGTTCAATCGCACACTTAGTGCCCAAATAGTTAGCCGAAGCTTAATTAATACTGCACACTCAGTGCATCTATATCCAACCAATCTTAAATCGGTATCGTACACACAGTGCCAACCACAAAGCCGTAGCTTATATTATTTCGCACACACAGTGCTAATCATCTCAGTCACATTTCCGAATACGCACACTTAGTGCCACATAACGCGATCCATCACTTAGCATTTACAATTCAATAACATCATACCATTCATTTCATAATATTAAACATAATTAAGTACACATATTATGTCCGAACTTACCTCGAACGTCAAAATACCAAAACGGTCAATTAATCGAGCACTTTGTCTTTGCCTCAATCTCGATCCGAACCTCTCCTTTCTTGGTCTATACACATTCAAATTTAATCCATTCAATCACCAATTTATTCAATTTAGTCCACACACATATATTTAGGGAATTTTACAAAATAGCCCTCACATTTTCATATTTCGACACTTTAATCCTTAATTCATAAAATCATCAAATTCACATAATTTCCTTTCACATAAGTCTAGCCTAATTTCCCTTGTGTTCATAAAAGCCCACACATTTCATTTATTTCACATTTTAGTCCTTCAATTTACACTTTTCTCAATTTAACCCAAATTATTCAATTTCATCAAAAATTCAAATACAAACTATATTAACCCAACACCAAGTTTTCATATTTCACTATCAACTAACACATAGCTCAAGCATTCATCAATGGCTCATCACAAAAACATCATCAATTCACAAAATTGAATCATGGGTTTTGTAGAGTACAAAGCAACGATTTCAGAAACATAGAAATTATCAAAAACCGAACGTAAAACACTTACTAATTGAAGCTTGAGTTTGTCGAATTCAAATAAGCTCCAAACCCTTGGTTCTTTCTCAATTTCGGTGGAAGAAAAGATGAATATGGCTTCATCTTTCTCTTTTTGTTTTATTATAACATATATGTTATTATTATGCCATTTACTAAATTAACCTTTTAATTAATAAATAAAACATATAAACATTAATGTCACATTTGTCCATTGCCATCCACTATCATATTTATGGCATAATTGCCTCATAAGGCCTCCACATTAAAAGACAACAACACTTAGGTACTTATAAAATCAGCACACAGCTTTTACACTTTACGCGATTAAGTCCTTTCTCTTAATTCGGCACACAGCCGATAAAATTACCACACAGAATTTTCACACAGGCTATATCACATATAATCAACACCAAAAATAACATTAAAATATTATTTCAACCTCAGATTTATGGTATCGAAACTACTATTTCAACTAGGGTCTAAACCGGACTGTTACAGGGAATGTATATGGGTGGTCCACTCGAGGACGTAAAAATGGAAAGCGAAACCGTGCCCATGATTGCAGTAGTGATAGGCAACCTCCAATTTTGACTTTATTCGGTCGCGTCGCCCCGCACATCTCCCAATACAATTTTGCTAGCACGGCAGACCCCCAATTCAATTAATCAGCTGCTCTAAAATCAACGAGTTTCAGCAGCCATCTCAGATGTACAAGGTTTCGTGACAAGTCCAGCATCAAATAGCCTCCAATCATCTTAAGAATGTATTGTATTCTTTCTAATTCAGTCGAATCATTATCCGGCTTTGGGAATGTGTCTCTTAACCAGCCCATCTCAATCCGATCTCCGTTGATGTTATTCGGAATAGCACCCAAAAGCTCGTAGCATACGGCTCCCCAATCACCAGAAGTTGCAGATCCGGTGACTACGTACCCATCCATCGGCAATCCCAATTGCAACTGCACGTCTTCCAGAGTGATAGTACACTCTCCGCATGGAAGATGGAAAGTGTGCGTCTCAGGTCTCCACCTCTCTATCAACGCACTGATTAGCTTCGGGTCCAACTTGCACCCCCGGCCTATCGTGGCCACGTGCCAAAAACCCGCTTCCCGCAGGTAATTGTCGATCAATGGCGATGGTGGACCAGACATATTACAAATATAGCATTGCAACACCTGATCTACAGACTGTTTAAAAAATTATAAAATAAAAATTAATTAAAATTGCATAAACCTAAAAAATATTAAATAGTATTGAAAAATTAAAATTATAACTTACCATTTTCATTTGATCGACGGAGATGTGTTTATTGTCGAGACGAATTAATTCTCCGGCCATTGCTAATACGATCGAATATTTTTAAATTTAAAAAAAAAACTAATTCAAAAAACTTTTAGACAATGCTTTTTTGTAAAAATTAAAGGACTTTTGTGAAATATGAGAGGAACTTTAAAGGAATTAAGAGAAATTTGAGAGGAATTTGAGAGAAAATTGAGTAAGGACCTTTGTGTGAAAAAAATGAAAGGGGATTTTATAGTTTTTTTTTTTATCGTTGGAGGCCCAACGGTCAAAAAAAATATGGCCGTTGGAAGCGGGCAAAATGCATCCCTGAGGGAGCGTTTTTGCCACATCAGCAAAGCGCGCCCTCAAGGACGCGATTTTTGCTGATGTGGCAGAAAACGCTCCCTCAGGGACGCATTTTCTTGCTGCATCCCCTGAAATCGCGCTGACGTGGACGCGCTTTCGGGGAAAATGGCGCATTCTGGTAAATAATTGGAAAAAAAATGTCATTTTTCGTAAATTTTGAAAAAAATGGTATTTTTTGGTAATTTACCCTAGTATATGAATTTTTGAAAAAAAATAGTGGAGCGGGTCAAGGTGGGGCAAGCAAGTACTATAGCCGCTCCATGCCCACTATCGAAAAGAAAAAATCCACCCTGCCCTGCATCCACCATTCAAAAGAAAAAAAATTTACTTCATTTGAAGCAAATCGATTCGAAATCTATCAAGCAGTTCGAGTTTTGTCATTCTTATATGAACCCAATTAGGTCTTTTTGCAAAAATTATACTATTTGAATATTTTAGAATTACTAATTATTAATATAAGATAATATCAACTTATTTAATGGTTTTAATACATCACTACTATTTATGTTATCTTATGTTCAAGACTCTCTAGTTATGGTTAAAGCTTGCTCTACTCCGCCTCTCTTCAACTTTTAAACTAATTATTTTACCTTTTATATGTATGTTAGCATATTTTTTTTAATATGAAATAACTCATTGTACTCTTTGAAATTTTAAATTTTAGTTTATATATTTTTATTTTTAAAATTTTAGTCTATTTACTTTTCAAATTTCAAAATTCAGGTCAAACTATTAATAATGTTAAAATTATTTTGTTAAATTTAGGTTCATTACAAGATCACTTTTTTATTTATATGGCTACCAAGTGCGTATCTTTTTTTTCTATTTAGAAATGTTACACCAATAAATTAAAACAAATTAACTGTGTTAATAGTTGTACCTGAATTTTGAAATTTGAAAAATAAAGGGAGTAAGTTCCTAAATATAAAAGTATGACGACTAAATTTTAAATTTATGAAGAGTACAAGGACTTATGATATATTTTAACCATATTTGAAAAATATTTTTTTTGTTAAAAATACTAATATATATTAAAATGATAGAAATGTGAATATGTTATATTTTATATATCTATATACTAAAATTACGTTAATGAGTAAACTATATATAATTTAAAAAATTATGAGTAAAAAAATAAAATGAAATGAAGTAAAATAATATGAAACCATCATTCATGAACATAAATATTATCAAAATCATGTAAACATAAAAGAAAAAAAAAAATAGATAAGACAATCACTTTTCTCTATTTATTATCGATGAGATTTTTGGGTCATTCGAAGTGTACCAAATCATGGAGGATTCTACGGGAGAATTACAGTAGAAATATTATACGTTTCTATATATGCCTATGAAATGCTTTGCATGGTGTTCAAAAGCGAGGCTATTTCTCGCTAGTGTTAATTTGTATTTTGTTTTTTTCTATTATAAAAATTAAGTAATTTGACCTAATATAAAAGTTTATTCTAAATTAATTTGTTTTTCAAAATTAATTTTCTTATTTCTTTTAGTAGAATCTGAGAGGTGGTGGATTCCAGACATTGACCCTTTAATTAATCATGTTGTAATGGTTGATGGTTGATTTCATAGTTCGAGAGACTGTGGATGAAAATAGCAATTGGAAATGACATTTGTTTGGCCATTTAATCTCGCAAACTGTCTTTTTACATGTTGCGGGTACTTTTCCTCCTAAGACAATGGTGGTAGTGATTAGTGGGGTTGGTGTTGGTCACTTCGGGTTAATTTATCATTAAGGTTAAAAAGTGTTACGAAAAAAGAATTTTTGAAAATTTTGATAATATTTATTATTACTGTCAAAAAATATTTTTAAGATAAAAAGTCAATTTTAAACATGATATTTTAAATTAAAAGATTTAATAAAAGATAAAAAGGTTAGGGTTTTTTACTAATTTAATACAAAAAAAACACCAAAATAATACAAACATAAAATTATGTACCAAAATGGTACATGCAGGGTGATGCCATCTCTGGCAGAGGCGTGACCACCCTGCCTCTGCCACTAACTGTAACACCCCTTTACCCGAGACCGTTGCCGGAGTCGAGTATGAGGCATTACTAGACTTGACTACTAATTCGGGGCATAAAATTTTAAACTGTCCAACTGCATCATGCTAACTAAATTGACCATAACTCGAGTTACAAAACTTGAAATTTAGATCTGTAAATTTTTCTTGAAACTAGACTCATATATCTTCTTACCATAATTTTTCCAGAATTTTTCATATGTCCAATTAGTACAGTTTATTCATCAAAGTTTCCCCTATTTCACTGTTTGATGGTTCTGACCTATCTTTACATAAACTCAGTTATCTCATTGTACAGAATTTCAATAATGTTCTTGTTTATTCCAATAAAAAATAGACTCATTAAGGATTCTAAGCATATATAGTATGCTCCATGATTATTTTTTTTACAATTTTTAACAATTTTTCCAATACAGAATAGGGATTCACGAAGTCATTCAGAACTAGTCTCACTAAAATTTAAATATCTCATAATATAAAATTCCTTTTCCTATTCTGTTTCTTTCATATGAAAATAGACATAATAAGATTTAATTCTATATCTTATTCACTTTCTAATTCTATTTCTACTATTTTTGGTGATTTTTTAAAATCACATCACTACTGCTAATTCAAAATTGTTTCATTGCAAAATATGGTTAACTAATTTATAACATCTTTACTCCATTTCATTTAAACTCTATACATTAACCAAACATATATATATTAAAACCAAAATTAACCAAAACCACAACCAAACATATTCATCTGGCCAAAACATAAATTCTAGGATTAACAAGATGGACAAGCCATTTTCGCATGGCTATTACTTATATACATCATTAAAATTTACCAAAATGTAGGCTAGCTTATACATGCCATAGACCTTAAGTTATTACACGAAAGAAGTACCAAAACTTTGTCAATAGTGTGACGAGCTTCAACTATGAACCTCGAGCAAAAGATGAGCATCCAAAAGAAATCTACAATACATAAGCAACCACAATCGAAATAAGCTTCCCGAGCTTAGTAAGATTTAAGCAATTCACACTCATATATATATACATATGTTTGTTTGAAAATTTCGAAACCTAGTTTATTGATAACATCCATACTGAATATCCCAACCAATTTAAAAGTTGAATTCATACCCACATCACATGCTTATACTACCTACCGTATATCATCATCACATAATAATTAACTAACACACATATCATATACTTACCAATCCTTTACTTACATTTCAAGCTACCAAAAATCTCAAATTAATAGGTATAATACATACCTCAAGTTTACTTACCTCTCCTAACATTAACCGTTCATGCATGACCTGTCATAATATACCGGTACATTTCCGTATACCAAATATTCTAGTAACGTATCGCTCACATAGAGCCGTTACTTAACATTTCTCGTAACGTATCGCTCACATAGAGCCGTTACTCAACATTTCTCGTAACGTATCGCTCACATAGAGCCGTTACGCAACTTTTCTCGTAACGTATCGCTCACATAGAGCTGTTACTAACTTATTCGCACACATAGTGCTAGTTATAAAATTTTCTCCTCTTACACATAACATATATAAATATTCACATTTTATAAATATGATCAAACCTAAATATGCATATTCAAACCAAATTCTTCTTCCTATAATTTACCATTATGTTCGGCGCCACTCGATTAAACACACAATTGTATATTCAATCATCATATTACAATTGGCATCATCAAGAATATATATATATATATATATATATATATATATATATACATTCACACATATCTGAATACCTCATTTCCATATATATATATATATATCCCTTACCATAATTTCGTATATTTGACCAACTCAATTGTTTAATGGTTATACATATGCACACGTATTTACTAATTCACATCCGGCTATCACCTATAATAATTCCTATGCCTTATTCGACAATTGAAAATAAAATTATTTATGTCACTCAAACATGTACATTGTAATATAGGGATAATTCAAATTAATCCAATTGCTTAAAACTTACCTCAAAAGTCGACAATTTAAGCTCCCTGGCTACTCGTTCAATTTGGCTTTTCCCCGATCCACTCCGGTTTCTTTTTGTTCTTGGTCTAAAACAATTCCAATTAAGCTCATTTAATTTCATTTCCATTCAATTTAATCCATAAATACTTGATTGCGCAATTTACCCTTTTTACCCCCCCAACATTTACAACTCTTGCAATTAAGTCCTTTAAGCACAAAACACAAATTACATGGAATTTAAATTCATTCCTCAAGAGCCGAATGTATCCCTAGCTAATACAAGTCCTTACAAACTATTTTTTTTATTTTAATTCCCCAAATAATTATTCTAACATCTAAATTCTAATTTCCTCATTTTCATTAAAAGCCCAAGAACAAAATTTACTACTTTATCACCTATCATCAAAATTTTACCATTTAACAACTAAATCATCAAGCTTTCTTCCATGGTACTTCATGAAAATCACAACCAAAACACAAATTTCTACATGGGCTATATAAAGCTCTTGATAACTATTTCAAAAATGCCATCAATTATCAAAAATCATCAAACACCCGTACCTAATTTAGCTTGAAGTAGCCGAACATGAGAGAGCTTTTTCTCTTCTTTTTCCTTTAGTAAATTTTCGGTAATGAAGAACAAAGGATAAAAGATGAACCCCTCCCTAGTTGTTTTATGTTTCTTTATTTTATTAACATGCTCACCTTATTAAATTATTATAACACATTATTATTATTATTATTATTATAACATATAAACTAATAATTTCTTAGCATGCTTACCGTCCACTACTTTGCTTTTTAGGGAAATTTGACATGCAAATCCATTCTTGCAAGAAACATTTCAATTCAACCCTTCTAGCTTAATAAAGGCTATTTTTACTACTTTAACTATTTGGTCCATCCTCTTAATTTAAGCACACCAAAGCAATTAAATTCACAAATTTCAACACATACCCATTCATAATTATTACACACAAAAACAAAATAATATTAGAAAATTTTTCCGGCTCAGATTCGTGGTCCCGAAACCACCGTTCCGATTAGGGTCGTAATTGGGTTGTTACACTAACTGTTAAAAAAAACAAAAGCAGTTAAAAAACAAAAGCTGTAACAAAAAAAATAAAAAATGATGTAATAGAACAGGGTTTGCCGCAGGCGGCACATGTGGAGGGCTTGCCGCAGGAGGCACCGATGGTGGAGGTGGCAGAGGCAGCACCGGGACGATGGGACTCTTCATGCAGGCTGTTTGTTTTTTCTTTGTTTGGGGACCATTATATGGTCCTCAAAGTTCATTTCGGCTGAAGGAAGGAAGAAAGAAGGAGAAGAAGAAAAGAAGAGACGAAGGAGAAGGAGGCGGCACTGGTGAGGGAAGAAAAAAGAAAAAGAAAAAGAGAAGGAGAAGAAGAGGGAGGGAAGGAAAAAGGAAGAAAAAGAAGGAAAAAAGGTAAAAAAAATTATAAATTGAGTAATTAATGTTAATTTAAGGAAATAATTTATTTATTTTAGTTGTTATTATTATTATTGTTGTTGATTAATTTTAATTTAATTCAGATTTAATTTTTAAATTTATTTTTTTGCAAGATATTATTTGGTTAAAAAGAGATATTAAGGTATGTTTGTATTTATTTTATATTTTCATTCATTCATAATTTATTTTTAATTTTTATTGAAGTAAAAAAGCCTATGTATGTTATGTACAAAGAATGTTTTATTATTATTTTATGTAATTTATTTGTTAAGTGAGTTTTAGGTTAATTAGATATATTTTTTATGAAATTTATTTAGCATGTTATATTCTGATTATATTTTTTTTATTTTTTATGTGATGGGTTTTTTTTTTACAAAAAATAGTATAAAAAATAAAATACTAAAAAAATATCTTAATGAAAAAATAAAATACGAAAAAATAATTTTTTTGGGGAAAGTGGTGCTGGCGGGTTTATTACTAAAATAATATAAAAAATAAAATACGAAAAATGGTATATTTTAAAAAATAAAATCCAAAAAAAATACAAACAAAGGGCCAAAATTAGGGTTTTTTTACTAAATTAATATAGAAAACACTAAAATAATCCATTTTAAACATTATGTACTAAATAATATAAAAATAAAATACGAAAATAGTATATTTTAAAAAATAAAATTCAAAAATAAAAAATACCAACAAAGGGCCAAAATCACCGAACAAAAAAAAAGAATATTGCAACATAACCCCTTTTTGTTTTCCCATCTTTTTTGTTTCCCAAGGAATTTAATTACATATTGTAATATATTTTAAAATACTATTGAACTACTTATCATGTTTTTTAATTATTATTGCATCACTCACATTATTATTAAATAAAAATTAATTTAAAATATATTGAACTACATGTCAGGTATATTATATATTATATTTTAAACCAAAATATTTTACTTATTATCATTTTAAAATAATAATAAAAATATTTGTATTTGAGTTGGATATATTTATTTTTTAATGTAGTATAGCAAAAAATATGTTGTCGAAAAAATTGTTTGGTATTTTTTTTGTAATTAAAAGTAATATATAAAATTTAGTTATTTTGATAAATATTTAAAATCCATCAAACATTGGAATTAATAACCGAAATTTATTTTGAAATTGCAGGCATCGCAATGGCTTCATTGATTACGAAAGATCCTCACGTATTTGACACAATTAATAATATAGTAATATATTGTTATTTGTTAATCACGGGTTCCATTAAAAAAAGATCTACGTAATTTACGAAAATAAATTATATTATTATAACTATTTTCTGTAATTTAACACTGTCAGGGCCAGTACTGCGCATTAAGGGGCCGGGTGAATGGTTTAGGATTTTCCCCGGATGCACGACTGATGCCCTACTTGGAGCTAGCTGGATTTGGGTCAGCAGCATTGATCCAGACGTTTGATTTGCGGTACGATTTAATATCCGCATTGGTCGAGCGTTGGCGCCTGGAGACCCACACTTTTCATTTACCGTGTGGGGAATGCACTGTCACTCTAGAGGATGTTGCATTGCAACTTGGGCTCCTAATCGACGGGAGTGCTGTAATGGGCGTAAGTGCAATAGTTGAGCCGACTGTACTTTGTTATAGCCTACTAGGAGCCTCGCCTGGTGATGATGAGTCCAATTTTTCGGGTTTGAAACTTACATGGCTGAAAGCCAATTTTGAGCATTTATCAGTTAATGCTACTGAAGAAGAGTTGATGTGCGCAGCTCGAGCGTACATTATGCATATTATAGGGGGTGTACTAATGCCCGATGCGAACAACAACATGGTTCATCTCCAGTATTTACCTTTATTAGCTGATTTGCGTAATGTTCGCTCGTATAGTTGTGGTTCCGCAATTCTGGCTATGTTGTATCGTGACCTTTATCGGACGACAAAGCCTGATGCCTTAGACATAGGCGGATGCCTTGTATTGTTGCAGTAATGGGCTCTTTATCAGATGTCATTCTTGGCATCGGTTAGTCACCAACCATACGTATTTCCACTAGTTAACAGGTGATAAAATTTAACTTATTATTAATTGACAATTTCTTTATAATGATACTATTCTAACGATACTATATTTACATGAAATTTGTTTTCGTAGATGGAGTATTTATCCAGGTATCGGGAGGTCGTACACTATCCCGATATATCGTCTGATGATTAAACAACATGCCGGGGAAACGGTAAGCTATTCCAATATTCGTGACATGTAATTACTTTGTATATCTTACTCGAACCGTGTTAAATTTTAACCATGGTATTAATCATGCAGTTTATATGGATGCCATATTGTAGACCAGAAATTGCGGCTATTATACCCTCGTCTGCCTACATTCATTCTCAATTGTGGTGCACTAACGCACCAATTATCAATTTCAATGTAGTCGAGTGGTACCACGAGGACCGAGTACTACGACAATTTGGTTGTATCCAGTATATCCCGAGTTCGCCAATGCAGGTGGGGAAAGTTCACAACATTAACAAGAGAGGAAAACATGGAAGTCATTGGGGGGTTGTGTACCGAAAATATATTGCGGTGTGGGATAATCGAATGGCTCGAAGACCTCAGATGGATATGTCTTCCGATTTGCAACCATCGTTAGAGTACATACAATGGTACTCTAGTATGGGAAAGCCATATTTACTTGGTGGGCAGTCGACTGTAGTCCCCCTGCACGTGCAGCGACCTAGGGCATACGAGCCAGTGGCCGATATAGAGGTTGAGCAAGAGCCAGATCCCGAGCCTGAGCTAGAACCGGAGGCCTAGTCCAAGCAATCCCATTCACATTTGGCTGATAGTTCTTATCATTTCGATTTGTCGGGCAATGACTATTTCCTAGGCTCGTCAGGGGACGGATACCATTACAGGTTTGATATCTTTGGGTCGTGTCCACTGCAGTACAACACTTCTCTTGGCCCGTATCCACCGCAGTACAGCACTACCCCCGACCCGTATCTACCGCAGTACTCCACTCCTCTTGGGTTGTATCCACCGCAGCATGACACTTCTCCCGGCTCAAGTTTATCGATGTCATTCGAGCCATATGATTTTTCTTCCATGTTTCAGACACCCTCACCTGCGAATGAAGAGGATGTTGGTCGTCGCAATCACCCACAACGCGAACGTCGACCTCCGCAGAAATATACGCCTAGGACCACACCATCGAACCATCAATTTTAGGGGTTTCTTGGGTTTTGATATTAAAAAGTTTGTATTTTTTTGTATATATTTAATTAGATTAATTGGAACTTTAAGAATTGGAACAAAATTTGATCATAACATAAATTAGATTAATTTGGACATTTTGAACATTAAAACACTAAAACTTGTAACAAACTTAGTCTTGTAATATAAATTAAATACATTACAACATTAATCTAATTGGAACAAACTTCGCAATATAATTTTTATATAAATTAAATACATTACAACATAAGCTCAATTCCTACCCAATCGTGACGATTGTCCAACATGATAGTTTCGCTGTGGGCATTTACTCCGATTATGACTAGCTAACCTGCATAATCCACAACGCTTACCGTCAGATTTCTCCCTAATGTCCATTTCATTATGGATTTTAGATGATTGCGGACGACCTCTCGGATTCCTGCGTAGCCCTCTGTCTGGGACAAGCTCGAAAGTCGTCGGAGGCACCTCCCATGTAGACAAGTCAGGCAAGACGGGGAACTTTAGCACATCATCGAAAAATTGTTCAATATTAAGGTTTACTTTAGCATACGTTGCCATGACATGCGCACATGGATAATGAAGTGTTTGGAACCTCCTGCAATCACATCATTTGTTCCAGAGATCAACTCCATATGACTTAAGTGGTATACCAGGTCGATGGCCGATGGTCTCCGTAACTTGAAACGTTTCAATGCGTCATGAATATATTTCTACATTCATCGACCTCGCCATCCGACTGCTTGCAACCATTGCATCCCTGACATCTTCAACAAACACGTGTGCCGCCTTCATCTAGTTGTCTTGTTGTCGACCCATTCTTGGCATCAAGGTAGCTAACCTGTAGAATGTAGCTGAGAAGACAGATGAAATCGGAAGATGTCATGTTTTCAACAACATAGCATTGACCCCTCCACTAAGTTTCTGGTCATTTGACCATAACGAAAGCCCTTGTCAAAACTTTGAGCCAATTGTCACGGCTCCATTGTACCCAACCATTGTCGAAAAGATGTGTTCATTTGACCTTCCATGTCACTCTCAAGTCTCGTCATTCTTTGGCGGAAAATATGTGGTTCTAACTCGTACGTTGTATATGTATTAAGAAAAGATAAATTACAGTAACTCGGTAACATAAAAATTACAACTTATATTAAAAAGATAAGGTTATCCTTTACCCATTTTCACTATTTATCTCTTCCAGTCTACATTTTTATAATCTCGATAGAAGTTAGCCGTAATGTGATGGATGCAGTAAACGGATATTCATGGCACACAGGAACGCCTAATTGTGCAATTAACCCTTTCTCTCTATCGGAGATGATTCAAATATTATTGTTGCTAATAACATACATCCGCAGGTTGGTAAGGAAGAATTCCCAAGATTCCATGTTCTGCTTATCTACGATGGCAAATGCTATCGGGAGCACGTTCTTATTGCCGTCTTGAGCAACTGCAAGGAGTAGGATTTGTGTATATTTTTCATGTAGCCAGGTCCCATCCACTTGCACAAACGGCTTGCAGTGGGGAAATGCCTGCACACATGGATCAAACGTCCAGAACATCCGATGGAAAATTCTTTTTCCCCGGCTGTAGTTGGTCATCTGGGCCATAATAAGGTCGTGTCTGTAACTCAATGACAATCCCCAGTACGTACTTCCGTATAGCGGCTATCCATCCCTATAGCTCGTTATACGACGCATGGAAATCCCCATACAATTGTTCTATTGCCATCTGTTTAGCTATCCACGCCTTTCGATATGATACTCGATACTGAAATTGTGCCTACATTTCGGCAATCAGTATCGAAACTTTAATGGTTGGTATGTCCTTCACCATTGGCATAATATACGTACAGATAGTTTCGGAATCAAGTTTCTGATTATCTTCTGTCATACGTGTTGATGTGCATGTGTGAGGCCCAACAAATTTGCGTATCTCCCACATCTGCGAATTTTGAATAAATGTAGCTCGTACTCGCCAATTACAGCCTTCCGCCGAATTCTAACACTCCCCAATAAATAATGTCAGTTTAGACACTGCAACTTTGTAATCCACTGATATATTCATGCTATACTACTTAATAGCAAATACACACTTTTCTTTACTTTCGAATCTCTAGCCTACGAATAACTCCTCAGGATCAGAATTTACGGCCAGCTAGGGAGCATGAAGTATTTTAGGGTACTCCGGGAACTCAGCTACATGAGCCGCGTTGGGGTCTATGAGCGACATGTGTGGCCCAGGATTATTGTGAATCACAATACGTCACATCTGGTTCCCGACTGAAGACGCGTTAATGTTTCCATTGTCATTCACGTTTTCATCGTCAATATCATCAGGGACTGATGGACTCGAAACTAACTATTATTTCGACAAAGGTAAGCGCGCCTATCAAACAGTAGTATAGTTGTGGTGAGTCCGGAATATCGTATCCTCAATGACTAAAATTACTAGTAATAACATTCTTTTTATTATCTAGCCTAGTAATTAAGAGGGTTTATTTTTAATCTAAATTTAACTAATTAATTTAACTAACTAAATAATTATGAACGTGACAGAGAGTGAATTTGGAAAATACTTTTAGACAACTATATGATACAGGCAATACCTAAGGAAGAATCCACCTAGACTTCACTTATTACTTTTGATTCATACGATTTATTCACTTGACTTAATCCATAGAAATCCCTAATTTATGTTAATATCTCTTTCAAGACTAAAAACAACTGACTCTAGGTTGATTAATTGAAATCTCTTTCTTATTAAAACCCCTATTGTCACATTAACTTGATTTATGGATCCCCTTATTAGATTCGACTCAAATCCGACAGATTTTTGTCGCTCTATTTCTACGGTTGCAATCAACTCTGCTTAATTGTGTTGATATACTCTTAAACAGGGACTTTTGCTCCACTGAATAAGCACATTCGACTTGAATCAATAACCTGAATTATCAAAACAATAATAAGAACTCACAATTAAGAATAAGAACAAGTATTTATCTTATAAATCAAATAATAATAAGATCTGTCTTAAGTTTCATCCCCCCAAGTATTTAAGGGATTTAGTTCATACTGATAGAGGGAAACATATTAGAATAGGGAAAACAACAAAACATAAGAAAACCCAAAAACTTCTAAAGAACTTGATGGGAGATCCTCAGTCTTGATGGAGATACTTCTCCTAAACTATTCCCAATGGTTGTCTTGGAGTATTTTCCCCTTCTACTCGGCGGCTATTCGACGTCTTGTCGACCTCCCCTTTTAGGTTGCCCTCTAGGGTGTATATATAGGCTTTGAGATGCCTTACTTGGCCCACAAGTATCTTAATCCGAGTAGAATTCAGCCTGGTTTCGGCAGGAACACGTCCGTGGTGGACTCCTTCGGCCGTGGTCGATTCTGCTTGCTACACACGGCCATGTGATCTGCCCTGGTCGATAGTCCAGGTCGTGTGATTTCTGGTGTAGGCTCATTTTGTCCCTTTTTGGCCCGTTTCTCGTTCTTTTCAACTCCTTAAGCTCTCCTGAGTATAAAACATGAAATTAAGATATTAGGAGCATCGAATTCATCAAATTCAATAGAAAATCATCCAAAAGTAAGCCAAGCACGGGGTTAAAATATGTGTAATTTATGGTTAACCAAATATCCCCACATTTAAGCCTTTGCTTGTCCTCAAGCAAAATCCTCGACTCACAGTTAAAATTAACTTCCTTAATTCATAATTCTTATTAATAATGATTCATCATAATTCATAGATAATTCATACATTGATAATTTAACTAAAAGAGTACTAAAGATTCAAACAATCTAAGTCATAAATTTTTATAGCATGAAAACATATGTGTTTCCCCTTATTAAATAATTACCTCTGATTCAAAATAAACAAGAATTTATATCCTCACTAAAGATTCACTCAAATCACTCAAAGTGTTTAAGGTTCAAATTAAGCACTCATAAGTCAAACACGAAAAGTTAATCCCATAGGTTTGCATGAAAATCAAATCTCCACCACTATAAAATGAGATGATACAAAAAATGAGACGATACACAAATCAAAAGGTCTTAAAAGGGGTTGTAATCGGGCTTAGGTTAAAGGTGTGGATAAAGACTGAATTAGAGGGCTAAAATCGAGATTGAATTGACAATTTACCTAACTAGAAACAATGAACTAATAATTAATAATTACATCAATTTTAACTTATCACTAATAAAACGAGCTTCTTCTAAAGATGTGAAATTAACTGTGTAAGCTCATAATCACTAATAATGAATAAATTTTCTACTTTTTTTTAGAATAAGAACATACAATAGTAAGATAGAATTTAACAACTGAAATATCGAAAATAGTTAGGCAACTGCTCAAATCAAATCTCGACAAAAGGGACATCAAAAGATTAGGGGAATTAAAAACTTGGTTTTAGGTTAATATTAATGGGTGAGTCAAGAAACGATTTATTAGGCTAAAAAGGGTTCATTAAGGGTTAATTATGAGGGTGGCTTTTTGTGGAGTGAGTGGGTTAATTCCTACGTGCCTTTATCATCTCAATATATCAAATCAAAAGTGTGGTCTCGACATGCATAATCGAAGCAAGTTCTAGAATAACAAATCAATGTTGACACACTCATAATCAATAAAGTGAGCAAGAAAAGATATATGCTCTAAAAGGCTCAAAATCTCACAGAAATTATGGTTTTTGATGTCAACCTTGTAAACTTCAAACTTTAAGATAATATTTAAATTTAGGGAAACAACCTAATAAATTTTTAATTCTGAAAATAGACTTATCATGCTTGATTCTCTAATGTCTTAAAGTTTAAACCATCAATGCACAATTACCTATGACTTAATTCGAAACATATCAATGAAAATCATACATCAATAGAAGTTTCATTGTAATAGTAATATAAGAAAATTACTTAAGAACAAGACATAATTCAGTATTTTTGACACCTCCCCACACTTAAGATGTACATTGCCCTTAATGTACAAAAATAGATATCGACAATATAAAAAATCATAAGATAGGGGGAGAAGTGAAACTTCCTGAATTTCGGATGAACTCCTTAAAAATGAGCACGATAGACTAGGCAGAGGTGCACGGTTGGAGGAGACTCCGGTGGTGTAGTCGTTCCTTAATAGCGCCCTGAACCTTTTGAAACTGTGGAGTCATCAGTAATTGACTTCGTTATGCGTACTCGATAAGAAACAGCCAGAGATAAAAAGAAATCAAAATATACTAATAGAAATTAAAGACAAGAAAGATAAAGAGAAAAAATTGAAAATTGAAATAAAAGAAAAAGAAAAAATAAATGGAATCAAAGGTCATTGTCCTGTCGAGTTAATAAAGTGACCGGCATGAACTTATGTAGATCCGTCTCGCAAGGAGAGACTGTGCTACGGTCCTTTCGCTTCTTCGACATGGGGATGGTGATGTAAAGAAGGAATGAGGGAGAGGGGGAAAGGAAAATGAATGGAAAAAGACAATAGAAAAAAGAAGGGGTGTAGTGGCTAGGGTTTTGGGAGAAGAAAAATTTGGGGAGAAAGTGAGAAGAAGGGGGTTTAATAGGAATTAGTGGCCCACGCCCGTGTGCCATAGGCGTGTTAAGTCACACGGCCGTATCGCACGGCCGTGTGGTGCTTCGTTCGTTTCTCCCACGCTTGTGTAGAAGTTTCCACACCCATGTTTGCTTAATCAGTGTCGGCCACGGCCTAAAAGCACGGGCGTGTTACATGCCCGTGTAGATTTCTCAATGTCGACCACGGTCAAATCGCATTTTCTCGCAGCTCGTGTTTTGGGGAATTTTCGTCCTTGGTTCGCACGGTCTCTGCCATGCCAATGTGCCTATTCAAGGTGTCCATACGGCCACAGCCACAGCCACGCCCGTGTGTGTGGCCATGTGGAGAGAGAGACCCGTACTTTATTAACTTGGTTAGTTATTAGTTAGATGCTAAAAATCGAAAATATGGACGTTAAGCGCTCGTTTAAAGTCTTAAGCTAGACTTACCTTTCATTCGCATAATCACGGTGGTTTGAAGAGTTGAAACTCCTCATTCTTGCTATCAATTCGGTTATCGATATATAGTTTAAGTCGAGTGGTGTTTACCTTAAAAGTGCCGAACTTAGGATTAGTTACCTTGATTGTTCTGTATGGGAAGACATTTAGTACCGTGAAGGGGATCTTTTTGTTTGTATTAAGGTCCGGAGTGGCGATTCGAGGGTCTTTCTTATCCAACAATACCTGATCTTTGATCTTAAATTGGGTTGTCCCATCCTTAAGTTTAACATGGATTTGTGTTGGTTCATCGTGTTTTTTCAGTTTTTCCTTGACGTGTGTCCGCCATTCATCTAGTTCATTGATTTGTAATCTTCGTTCCTTATAAACTGTTTCATTCTCAATATGAACGCTAGACCCTGGCTCTGTTATCTTTTCCTAAGAGATTTCGTGCAAAGAAGATTGAATGTTAAGTTTATTTATATTAACAGGACTTGTATTCTCTTGATCATTAGAGATTATTTCAGAATCACGTGCTTTGAGTTTAATCATATCATCACCTACACGAAGTGTTACTTCCTCTGTATCAACATCGATAATGGTCCTAGCAGTTGCTAAAAAGGGTCGTCCTAATATTAAAGGAACATCATAATCCCCATTCATATCTAAAACAACAAAATCTACTGGGAATATGAATTTGTCAATTTTCACTAGTACATCCTCAATTATACCCCTAGGAACTCTAATGGTTTTATCTGCTAATTGGATGCTCATCCTAGTTTGTTTGGGTTTCCCAAGACCTAGCTGTTTAAACATTTTATAAGACATAACATTGATACTTGCCCCTAAGTCAGTTAAAGCATTATTAACAGATAAACTACCAATTAAGCACGGAATTGTAAAACTCCCTCGATCTTTTAACTTTCGTGGTAGTTTATTTTGTAGAATTGCTGAGCACACTGCGTTTAGCTCCACATACGACGTATCGTCTAACTTCCGTTTGTTTGTCAAAAGCTCTTTTAAAAATTTTCTTGAATTGGGCATCTGCGAAAGAGTTTCAAGAAACGGTAAGTTAATATGTAGTTTTTTTAAGAGTTTAAAAAATTTACCGAATTGTTCATCTGTGCGGTTTTTCTTCATCGCATTAGGGTATGGCACACGAGGTTGGTACTCTGTAACTATCAGTTTTGGTTTATCATGGCTTACCTCAACCTTACATTCCTCTACCACATTCTCTTGCCTCAATTTTGGTTCATCTAACCCTTCACTATCGTGAGTAGTTATGGCTTGAAGTTGCTCATTTGGGTTAGTTCCAGTTTTGCTTGGCAAGCTACCTTGTGGTCGTTCTGAGATCAGCTTAGCAAGCTATCCTAATTGGTTCTCGAGCCCCTGAATTGATGCTTATTGATTTTTAAGTGCTGTTTCGGTGTTTCGGAAGCGTTTCTCTGACATCGTGATGAACTTTGTTAGCATCTCCTCAAGGTTCGGCTTTTTCTCTTGTGGGTAGGGTTGCTGTTGAAAGCCTGCAGGGGGTTGTTGTCTCTGATTTCCTTGACCACCCCATGAGAATTTTGGGTGGTTCCTCCAACCTGGATTGTAAGTGTTACTATAAGGGTTATTTTGAGGTCTAGAATTATTACCCATATAGTTCATCTGCTCACTTTCTATGCCAGGGTTGTAGGACGGATATTCTGTGTTGTTCATTCCTCCTCTATTCATGCCGCATTGCATTACTTGATGTACCTGCGAAGAATCACACAAACCATCAATTTTCTTACTTAAAAGTTCTACCGATTTGATAGCATGTTTACTGCGTCGAGGTTGAAAACACTAGCGGCTTTTGTTGGCTTTGTCCTTGTAACTTGCCACTGATAGTTATTCAATGACGTCTCCTCTATAAACTCGTAAGCCGCTTCAGGGGTCTTGTTTTTTAGGGTTCCACCGGTGGCTGAGTCAATCAACTGCCAAGTTGAGGGGTTCACACCATTGTAAAAGGTTTGAACCTGTAACCATAAAGGTAATCTATGGTGTAGGCATCTTCTCAGTAGATCCTTGTATCTCTCCCACGCATCGTAAAGTGTCTCTAGATCCATCTGTATAAAAAAATAGATATCATTCCTCAACTTAGCCGTTTTAGCCAGCGGAAAATATTTTAACAAAAATTTTTCGGTCATTTATTCCCATGTAGTGATTGATCTTCGTGGTAACGAGTTCAACCATTGTTTAGCTTTGTTCTTCAATGAAAAGGGAAACAACCGAAGGCGAATGACATAATCAGATACGCCATTGATTTTGAAAGTATCGCATAATTCCATAAAATTTTCCAAGTGATTGTTTGGATCCTCATCCTGCAAACTATCAAACTGAACAAATTACTAAATCATTTGTATAGTGTTAGGTTTTAGTTCAAAATTATTTGCAGCAATAGTAGGTCTAACAACACTTAATTCAATTCCTGTTAAATTAGGTTTAGCATAATCATACATAGTACGAGGAGCAGGATTTTGATTCACCGGATTTACAGCAACCAGAGGAGGTAGCGGATTATTATCAGCCATCTCCTCGGTAGTATTAGTATCATCCTCTTGCTCTTCTTCTATGTATTGTAGGCTTTGCCTTATTTCCCTACGATTTCTGCGAACGGTACATTCTATATCACTGTCAAAAAGTAATGGTCCTGACGGGTTCCTTTTAGTCATAAACTAAAAGTTCCTGCTAGAAGCAAAGAAAACAAAAAGTTAGTAAACTAAAAATAAAAGTAAATTGCAAATAAAAAAATAAAAATGGCTAAAGTAATAAAAATTTAGTGTTCCTAATATCTTAGTCCCTGGCAACGGCGCCAAAAACTTGATGGACTCGAAACTAACTATTATTTCGACAAAGGCAAGCGCACCTATCGAACAATAGTATAGTTGTGGTGAGTCCGGAATATCGTATCCTTAAGGACTAAAATTACTAGTAATAACTACCTTTTTATTATCTAGCCTAGTAATTAAGGGGATTTATTTTTAATCTAAATTTAACTAACTAATTTAACTAACTAAGTAATTATGAACGTGACAGAGAGTGAATTTGGAAAATACTTTTAGACAACTATATGAGATAGGCAATACCTAAGGAAGAATCCACCTAGACTTCACTTATTACTTTTGATTCATACGATTTATTCACTTGACTTAATCCGTAGAAATCCCTGATTTATGTTAATATCTCTTTCAAGACTAAAAACAACTAACTCTAGGTTGATTAATTGAAATCTCTTTCTTATTAAAACCCCTATTGTCGCATTAACTCGATTTATGGATCCCCTATTAGATCCGACTCAAATCCGGCAAATTTTTGTCGCCCTTTTCTAGGGTTGCAATCAACTCCGCTTAATTGTGTTGATATACTCTTAAACAGGGATTTTTGCTCCACTGAATAAGCACATTCGACTTGAATCAATAACCTGAATTATCAAAACAAGAATAAGAACTCACAATTAAGAATAAGAACAATTATTTATCTTATAAATCAAATAATAATAAGATTTATCTTAGGTTTCATCCCCCCAGGTATTTAAGGGATTTAGTTCATACTGATAGAGGGAAACATATTAGAATAGGGAAAACAACAAAACATAAGAAAACAAAAAAACTTCTAAAGAACTTGACGGGAGATCCTCAGTCTTGATAGAGATCCTTCTCCTAAACTATTCCTAATGGTTGTTTGGAGTATTTTCTCCTTCTACTCGGTGGCTATTCGACGTCTTGTCGACCTCCCCTTTTAGGCTGCCCCCTAGGGTGTATATATAGGCTTTGAGATGCCTTACTTGGCCTACAAGTATCCTAATCCGAATAGAATTCATCCTGGTTTCGGCAGGGACACGCCCGTGGTGGACTCCTTCAGTCGTGGTGGATTCTGCTTGCCACACACGGCCGTGTGATCTGCCCTGGTCAATAGTCCAGGCCGTGTGATTTCTGGTGTAGGCCCATTTTGTCCCTTTTTGGCCCGTTTCTCGTTCTTTTCGACTCCCTAAACTCTCTTGAGTATAAAACATGAAATTAAGAGATTAGGATCATTGAGTTCATCAAATTCAATGGAAAATCATCCAAAAGTAAGCCTAGTATGGGGTTAAAATATGTGTAATTTATGGTTTATGAAGGACATCGTCCACATCGGGATCACTATCACTATCGACCTCTTGATCACAAGGATAACTACTATCGTATCCATCATCACCAACCACATCAATATCGGGTGTAACATTAAAATCGATATTGATCCCACGTATAGTCGATTCACTATCAACGTACGATATTGGAGCCACCATGCACGGTTCTTGAGCTCCATGTTCTTCACCATATGCAGTGAGATCTTCATTTTGCTCCATACCGGCTAACTCAACAAATAAGTGAATCGGTGCATTTTTGTCACTCCTATTCCTACAATAAAGAGCGATCATTGTCTCCATGTCTTCGTCATCTACAAGTTCTATTTCGATGAATTTGATGGGATCTGTCGAAATTGAAAACTTGTAGAAAAGTTTCGAGATCCTTCTCCCACAACGTCTAACAATTTTTGCGTTAATCCTTCCCTTCATATCATCCAACGAGACATTTCTATTAAATCTCATTGCTATTTGTTATCGACATTCAACTATGCATCCAACGGTTGTTGTCAAGATGATTCCATCGAAATAAACGCATACGAAAAACTGATTATCCATATTTAATACTCAATCTGTTAAAAAATAAACAAAATTTCTCAAAACAATTTCGAACAGCAAATAAATTACTTAAATAAAAAATTAATTAATCAATATGCAATTTTTTTTATTCATAAGCTCAAACTGTTTCAGTTCCCATTTTGTACACGAACAACATTTATCTTTACATTTAACCACTTAAATTCAGTTCTACGTTTTCTTCCATCTCCGATCCTGTATCTTCATCTGGGAAATTCTCTACAATCCAATTTAGAAATTCTTGATTCTCTTCATATTCATCTTCTACAATCCAATTTGGGAATTCCTCAGGATCTTCTGGCTCTTCAATCTTTATAACGGGTATTGAATATACAAGTTCTCTTGGTAATTTCCTAACAACTAATTTATCCATCCATGGTTTGTCAAACACATTTTGCTTTCCAGTCAACTTTTGTGAATCTATACTTTGTCTCGCTATTTTCCTTGCTCCATAAGAGATTATAAACTTCGCGAAGTTTATAACTAGATTCCAATAGGTTCGTGGTACCGATGTCTTCCAAAGTTCGTCTAAAATGATTTGACGCTCTCGTTCTATTAATGTCCCTCTAAGGGTTAAGTATTGCACTTTATTCTTTCTAATCATTTCATGACCCTTCCACAACACTTTTTTCATCTTTCGATTTACGGTAATAAGGTGTTGAACAATGTCTTCTTCTGGTTTCATTCTGTAATCTTGCACTTCTCTCATCATCTTATCAACTTGCTCCTTTTGTGCTAAAGTTATTATCTTATCAGGCAATACCAAATATGTTGCCATTTCTAACAATATTTATAACAGAAATATTTTCAGTTGTTATCACTAATTAACAATTACTTTATATTAAAAAAACCTTTAATCTAAATATAATAACATAAAAACTTACTAAATTTTTAAAAAAATTAATTACTTACTAAAAAAATTACTTTATATTTTAACTAACATAAAAACTTTCAATATATTAAAAAATTTAAAACATAACAGTCACAATAAACACATAATTAATCTAAATACAAAACTTACTAAAAAATCACAATAAACAAAATAACTTTTAAAATAAAACATAAAAATAACACTAAACAAACTATATAATACTAACGAAATAATTTTTTCTTATCCTAATCTATTCTATTTAAAAACAACAAAAAAGAAGATACCTTTTATTTCTTCTCTTCTCCCTCTCTTCTTCTGATTTTTTTTTTACTGGAAAAAATTATTTTTTCTTTCTTTCTTCTCTTCTCCCTCTCTTCTCTGCATTTTTTACTGGTGTGTGCCTTCGTTTAACATTGATGACTTAAATAGAGGGTTTGGGGGAGTGGGTGCCGCCTGTGCCACGTCAGCAATTGGTGCCGCCTCTGACAGAGGTTTCACCAGTGCCGCCTCTGGCACATTCTCCTCTCTTTTTTTAACAGTTTTTTTAATAGTTTATGTTTTTTTTAAACTAATATTTTTTAATAGGTGTAAGAAAAGTAGGGTGGTCAGGCCTCTGCCAAAGGCGGCACCACCCTGCATGTACTATTTTAGTACATAATTTTATATTTGTATTGTTCTATTTTTTTTGTATTAAATTAGTAAAAAATCCAAAAAATTACTTTATTGAAAAACACTTTTTCCAAAGTTTAAAAATAAAAAATTCAACTTTTAAACTTAGGCTCTGTTTGTTTGATGGAAAATGTTTTCCGAAAAACATTTTCCATATTTTCTGGCGTTTGATTGATGGAAAATGTTTTCGTTAGGGAAAACATTTTACAAACACGGTTAAAATGCCTTCTTTGTTCCCATAAAACGTTTTACCAAATTTTTTTCGATAAGACATTTTCCAAGCTTCCCCCTTCATCCAGGTACGTTTTCTTCCTCCTTTCTTCCCTTCTTCATTCCTTCTTCTTCTTTCTTTCTCAGCCTATTTCTCTCTTTCTCAGACTTTTTCGCCTTCCTTCTCCTTCCTTCTCCTTTCTTCGCTGATCATTCAGCTTCCGACCACCATTCCGACACTCCCGCGTCCTCTTCTCCTTCTAGCGTTCCGAAAGGCGCTGGCCGTGGCGCGACGAGCAATAATAATAACAGCAATAGCAATAGTGTTAGCAATAGTGGGGCCATGGTTGATTCGTTAGCGACGGGGATTAGTGGATTGAATTTTGAGGAGACGGTTGGGGATGAGGATGGCGATTATGAGTATGGGAAAGGGGATTTCGCGGAACACGCTTGTCGATATTGTGGGGTTTCTAATCCGGCTTGTGTGGTTCGCTGTAATGTTCCTTCGTGTAGGAAATGGTTTTGTAATTCAAGAGGGAATACGTCGGGATCGCATATTGTTAATCATCTTGTGAGTTCTTTTTTTCCCCTTTTATTCATTGGCATATATTGTTTGAGAACTAGTGTGCTGATTAAGTTTTAATGAACATATATTTTTTCCCCTTAAGTGGGAATGGTGCCTTTCTTTTAGGGTGTTTGCTTTGGATTTTGTTGAGTACTTGTTACTGGTATCAAGTTAATAGATGCACTTTAAAGTTTAAACTAGGTAATTCTGCAACAAATTTTGATTCAATCACAAAATGCAAGATTCTTGGTCAGAAGTTATGTTTCAGTTACTTGGATACATGAAATTATGGCATCAGGCCTTTATTCTATACCATGAGACAAGACCTTTTTCTTGTTGGAATTGCAACATGATTACGATTATGCTTTGCTTTAGGAATAGTTTTTTAATACATTCACACATGCTGAGGACCACCATTCATTGTTGCTACTGTTAAGCAGGCCCATGCTGTAATCGTTTTTTTCTTTAGCTTGGACTGGTTTTTCTGTATGCCGTCCTTGTTTGTTCTTTTTCCTCTTCTAGTATACCTTTCATTTATGAACCCACAAAACCTGGCAACTTTTTGTTGCTTGCTTGACTAAGTTTCGAAAATGTACTTTGCTACTCAAGCTTGCCAAGGCAAGCAATTTCATATAGCCATCGTGTTATTCAATTTGTAAAAGTTCCCTTTAGTTGTGTACCTTCCATAGCTTGTTGTACATATATTTGCATACAAATTGCTTTTAGTAAATATATATGTTATTAACTGATAAATTGAAGTATGAAGATGCTTATCAGGTTCCCAATTTGCAAAGATTGCATCATTTTTTCTGTGCTTTACTATCGTGGAAAGACAAGAAGTTTCTTGTTATAATGTAGTTTACTAATTAAGTTGGTGCATTTGCAGTATCAAAATGTTTTTGCTCGACTTATCAAGCTTGAAGCTGATTATGACAAAGTATGTATATTGTGTTCACACTTCTTATCTCCATCTAAGTGCCCTTAATTCAATTGTCTGTGCAATATCCTTTTTTTCTTCTAAAAATGTACTCATGTCTAATTGAAAATTTTGTTTTCTGCAGATGATGAAAGAATCTCAAAGCAAGGAAGGAGAAGATTTTGTCCCTTTCCCCTTCTGTTCAGTCAGCACTCAAGGTAACGTGTTACCCCTTGTGTGTTGATCATATTCTTCCTTTTTATTATATGTGTATTTCATATAGATTTATTTCATGTTTATTTCAGGCTAATAAGGCACTCATCGTAGGGGATTCCTATTTATTTAGCAGCAGCTTTGTGAAGGTAGGACTTTTGAGTTGATTTGTGTAAGTATTTCAAATTAGTTAAAAGAAATTAATCTTTACAAGCGCGCCTAATATCAAAAAGTATCTATATCTGCCTACCACGTAAGTCTACCATTATTTATTCCCAACAAGTAGTTTCTGAGTGGGACTGGCATATTTGGTCAGATTGATGCAATTTTCCACCTATGATTTCAATTGAAAAGCGATGTAATGAGGAGTCAGAGATGTTAGTTTTGGTCATTAATAGTTTTAGCTGTGGTGTCTTGCATGGCAGCTGAATCTTGATAGCAGTCTAGCTGATTTGTTGTAAATTTGTGGTGGAAGAAGAAAATAGTTTTATCATTTGAATCTGACGATAGAAAAATGTCTTTTTCCGAGGGTTCATAAGTAATGGGATGCTGACTTGTTCACTTAGTCTTCAAGCTTAACTTCTCTATTGTGCACCTTAACTTAACTAATATTTCTTCTCTCTTTATCAATCTTGTCTCGTTGGCAGTCTTTCTTAAATATGCAGCTTTATGAGAAGGCATTAGATTTGTTTAAAGATGACCAGTCAACTTCTGTAAGTTCTTCTTATAGTCGTTTATTTGGAAGAAATTACTTTGACAGGGCTTATTTTGAGTTTTTTTTTTGTTTTATAGTTTACTTTGCACAGGCACTTGCTTAGAACTGTTGCCACTTCAATAGCTGATATGCTTTTCCATAACCTGATAGGACTTAAGTACAAGTTTCCATAACCTGATTTTATTTCTTTTGTTACCAGGTCTGTAAAATGCATTGAGATTAACAAAGAATCTAAGCCATCATTTGAGAAGACAGTTGACCACTTACCAAAGTCTATTGAGGGCAGCATTAGCTGGCACAATGCTGACACTTCCATTGTTAGTATCAAGCTCTTGCAACTTTATGGTCTTCCATGTCATTTAGGATTCACAAATGATTTGTTATCCATATAATGATGTTTATATGCCTTGAGCTTCCTTGGAAGTTTGGTATGCAATGTGACTCTTGAATAGTTCCAAACTAACTGTATGAATAATTCACTGAATTTGCAGGATCCTCTTTCTTGGCTTGTGGGATCAGATGTGATTGTCATTGATCCTCCTCGGAAGGGATTAGATACAACTTTGATTGATGCATTATGGACCATATCTTCACATAAAGTTAAACCATCTTTGAAAGGGTAGGATGATTCTGTATATTTCTAGCCATCTATAGAGGATATGATGGCCGTTCTATCTTGAACACTTCTCAATTGTTATTTAGAATTTGCAGCCCAACGATTTTCAACATGTAGGGAGGAAAGATTTCATTGTAATTTTTGTTGTTAAAAAAATAGATTTTATTAATTGAAATCAAATATTAGTGATTTATTTTTTTATCACATATACCTATATACTTTAATTCATTTAAAATAATTTGAATTAGTATTAAAAAATTGAATTGATAGAAGACTACGAAGAGGATATTGATATATATTAATAATTTGAATTAGTATTAAAAATAGTTTTATCATTTATTTATAAAAAATCATTGCAATATATGTAAAAATAATTTAAAATATAAAAATTTATTAATATGTATATAAAATTTATTAATATATGTAAAAACAGCTTTTACGGAAAATATTTTCAGGAAAACTGCCAAACAGCAGAAAATATTTTACACAGATTTATCCAAATACCAGAAAATATTTTCTGTAAATCATTTTCCAGAAATCATTTTCCGGAAAACATTTTACTGCCAAACAAACGGAGCCTAAGAGATGATATTTGTTCCTTTCTGTGGAAGTTTAGAGGTCCTAAAAGTCAAAGGGTACAAAACTTGTTGTGAGTAGTTGTCAATGACCGAATTTTGACCAATGTGGAGCTGAAGCAATGTAGGAGGGGGTTGATTGATAGCCTCGTTTGCTCATCATGTGGTGAGGAGAACGAAAGCAGTATACGTTCCATGAAAGATTGCAGTGTTGGTAGCAGTATCATTACTGTTGAAGAACGCACAAGGTTTGCTTTGCTTTCTATCTAATTCGTTGATTGATGACATCCCTTGCTGCGTCCATCCCACATATTTTGGGTTTGTTTTTTTTTTAAATTATTGAATTGATTAAATTTTATAATCAAATAAAGCTGTATAATGCATAATTTAAAAAAATATATTATCAATTTGAAAATGAGTTCAATTAGACACAAATTTTGAATAATAAAATTTAATATAAATTTTCAGTAGGTTTAATTGATGTTGTATAAATAAAATTTATTTATTGTTTGCTTCCTAGCTGGTGTAATTTCTTTTTAGTTTTTCTAGGATTTATAGGTTCAATTTTCAATATTAAAGACAATATTGTTTGAAAGAATAGTCACAAGCCCCATACGTAGATTATGAAACGAATATGAAAAGTAAATATATATATTTATTAATTTTTCAATTTTTTATCACACAATATTAAGACCAAAATGAGGACAATTTCTGACTTCCAAAATCGCGGTAATAGAAATGGTAATTTGAAATTCAAAACTCTTAGACGTAAACAGCTATAATAGTGAGTGCGGCGCACTTCTCTTTCACTCTTTGTTTTTCCCTCTTCCGCGACAGTGTGCTGTCTCTCATCTTCTTCTGTATCGTTTCTAGGGCAAAAGTCAAAAACCTCAAGCCACCTCTTTTCTTTTTCCCCAGTTTTTCTTTTGCAAAACTCAAATAAAAAGACCCCTTGTCTGTCATTTCTGTTTGGTTTCCTAGAAAATGGCGGAATCAGAGTTAAGCTATGAAGAAATGCGTAAAAGGAGATTGGAAGAGAACAAGAAGAGGATGGAAGAACTGAAGCTCAAAAGCCTCTCTCAGGCTTTGAAGAGCAAGAGCGTCAAGTCATCTCCGGTGAGTATGTTATGTTTTATGCACGCTTATTATTTTTATTATTTATCTATAACTTTTTTGAGCTTACAAAAATTCAAATCACGCAGGCAAAGCCCCGAACACCTCGGAAACAGGTGGAGTTGACGGCAGTGAGACGGTCTAGTCGTGTTGCTGACAAACCCAAACCGGACTACAAAGACGTAAGTTCTCTCTCTCTCCGTCTCATGACAACGGTCAACAGGATGGGAATTTTTGAAAGGCCCAGTTTTTATTTCCTTTGATTTTTCATTAACTTTGTAATAACCTCACCCAATCTAATTTGAATATAAAACTAATCTGAACTAAATATGATTTCGAGGGTCTAAACCTAAACTCATCATAACTTCAAATATTGTAGCTTCAATCTCAGATATACTAAACCAGAAATAATTCCAACAATTTAAAAGATTAAGAAATCAACCCAAAACTCAAAATGATCTAAATTTCATAATTTCAAATATTGTAGCTTCAATCTTAGATATACTAAACTAGAAATAATTCCAACAATTTAAAAGAAAATCAACTCAAAATTCAAAATGATCTAAACTTGAAATGATAGGAATTTAAAATGTTTCAAACTTAATCGTAAATTGAAATATTTTAAATATATAATGACTCAACCTGAAAAACTGAAGCCTCACACTTAAATAATTTGAACCAAAAACAGTTATAACTCAAAATGACCTAATATTGAAACAACTAAGATTTGAAATCGACGAAATGACATGAACCTAAATTGAATCGACGAACTTGAAATGTTTTGAATTTGTAATCACCTGATTGACAAAACCAAGGCCTTAAGCTTAAATTATGTGAACCTTGAATTATTTTAAGCTTAGTAGTGTTCAAACAGTTAGCCATTTCGAATTAATATTAATTGAATTAGCCAAATTTTTTAATTCTTTAACAGTCAATCGAACCAAAATTTATATGTTTTTGGTTTTTTTAGTTAAAACAAGTATAAAACATATCAAAAAAATAAATAAATAATGTTCATTTGACTGAATTAACTGAATTAAAACTATGTATAATTTATATTATTAATTATTAAATTCAATTAATTCGGTTAATTACTCGATTTCGAACCGAATTAATTTAATTTTCAAAATATCATTAACCGACCTCCAATCAAATTAGATTGGTTAACCGATCAATTAACCGAATTAGATCGGTTTGAGCGGTTAATTCAATTTTAACCTAAATTTGAACACCTCTATTTGAACTTCAAACCATCTGAATTTGAAACTAACCTAAACCAATATGATATTTTTAATCCAAAATTAACAAAACCTATCCAAGACACAGTTCTGTTTACTATTTTGATTGTTAATGTTTCAATGACGACGGCACAATTGGATTTCTGACCCAATTTTCTTGATGGTTGGTATGGCAGGTTCCTCTTGAACCTTTTGAGAGACTCAGAAGGTTAAGCTCCAATCGGATATTCATATATATATATTGTGTGTGTGAAGATTCTTGCTTTCTCAGTGTTCCAGTCTTACATAGTGTACTAGTGCAGGGGGTACAACCGAGGCCACAGCCACAGAGATCTATTTAATCGAGTTTATGCTTCGGCTGAAGAAAGAGCTTATGCAATTGAAAGAGCAGAACACCTTGAATCTGCATTAGATTCTGAGTACCCAAGTTTTGTGAAGCCCATGCTTCAATCACATGTAACTGGAGGATTTTGGCTAGTAAGATATCTTAGCTACTCTTTCATTTTTCTTAGTCTCTTGATTTTTGCACTCCTTCAAAGTAAAGATAAGCCCATGAACTAATATCTTGGAACGTGACATATTGAATAGGGTTTACCGAACCAGTTTTGCAAGAAAAACTTGCCTCATCATGACGTGATGGTAACCTTGGTGGATGAGGAAGGAGAGGAGTTTGTAACCAAATACCTTGCAGACAAAACAGGTCTTAGTGGTGGTTGGAGAGGATTTTCAATTGACCATAATCTAGTTGATGGGGATGCTTTAGTATTCCAGCTAGTAGCTCCTA
The DNA here is from genome assembly GCA_005393395.2 of Gossypium australe. Taxonomy (NCBI): domain Eukaryota; kingdom Viridiplantae; phylum Streptophyta; class Magnoliopsida; order Malvales; family Malvaceae; genus Gossypium; species Gossypium australe. The sequence goes on from CM016626.1 coordinate 31,488,659, forward strand.
CAGAGTTTAAGGTGACCAACAATACTCCCCAAACTTCAATTTCATGCTTTAACATTGATCAGCCACTACAATACTACATATACTATATAATTTCTAGCTATGTCCTCAAACATGCCACTTTCGGCTCAAGATCATACGGCAAAAAGCTGTTTTAATTATGTCAACCACTACTGTTCCATAGGTGTATATTATCAGGGCATACGAGTCAGACGACAATGGAGGTGGAGAGGATGAAAAAGGAGGAGAAGATGAAAGGGAAGAAGAAAAAAGAGAAGATGAAAAAGAAGAAAAAAGAAAGGATGATGACAAAGAGGCAGATGTTGAGCCAGATGTCCAAAACAGAAGATCTAAACGAATCCGTGCAAGTAATTACTTACCACTCCTAAACTTTCAATTTACATAATATATCTGCTACGGATATTTCAATTCTTTTTCATATATTGTATCTCATATCTATGTTCATATATATTCTGATTTGTAACTGGTTTTTGCAGGGAAGTAGTAGATCTTCTCCAGCCAAGCCTTGAGACAGTACTGATATCTTTTGTTTTCAGTTAAAAAAGAAGAGGCAGACATTTAGCTGATGATTTTGTATGGTATTTGCTACCTAAGGGTGATAAAAAAAATATAAGATTATCATCTTACCTTTAGCAATGCAATTAACAGTATTTGTCTAAACCTTTATTCAAACCATGTAACCATTTTCATGGAACTTATTATGTTTGAGGATGATTTCATCATCTTCACATCATAACTTAGCCACTTGCTGTTCAAAGGTTGGATCGATGCAAACCACAACCTGTAATAGAAAATGGCCATTAGGAGCTTAGTAGTTGATTTGCCTGAATGAGGACTGAGGTTCATAAATGATTTGTGCTCACCTTGCCACTACTTCTACCCGAATGAAGATGCTCAACAGCATCTGGAACAGAATGCAAGCCTAAAAATCTTTTTGGATCTATTGCAACCTATTACGATTGAATGCATGTTAGGAACTTGAATCCCATCATTAAGCTATAAAATAATATCTAATGTATTCTACATCGACAACTTTGTTTACCACTAAGGTTAAAAAGCACTTTTCAATTTATATCATGATTTCAAACTTAAAAAAATTGTTAAACCTTTGATTTTAGCTTTTACCTTCTGAAAAAGTGTTCTCTAATAACAATATGCCTAAAATAAATGTTTTATTTTAAAAAAAATACAATTTGATAACAATGGTAAAAATTGTCAAATTTTTTTTGAAGTAATTTTTCTGAACATTTTTCAACCGCTCAGAAGTATTTCTAGCATAAAACAATTAAAAGTACCTTAAGCTTCCCCGAAGAGTAAAGATCAAATTGTCTAGCCAGGTGTTCTTTCCATAAATAGCTATATTGTGGCAGGAAAAAGCCAGCCTGATTGCAAAACAGTAAAAGCACAAGATTTCCTCAGTCAAGAAGACTAAATAACCATCTTAAAGCAGAACAGCAAGTGTCTTCCATGAGGATGCCCAAGAAAAATGAAGAGTGAGAACAACATAGAATCAAAAGACTGCTTCTAAACAGCTTAAAGTTAGTAATTGACAACAACATACCACAGATTGGCTTTTGGTTAAAAGCTTCTCGACAAGACCAGGATAATTTTTTGGCTTCCACCCATGCTCCCCTTGATACTATATATAAAACAAATAGTTTAATCAGAAGCTTTAAATTGCAAATATGAAGATTGACTACACTGAATTGAGGTAACTTAATAATTCATTAGGAACAATATTAAGGTTGGGAACATTTAGTTTGATCAATTCTCTGACAATCTACAACTACTATATCCATAGCATGGAGAACCATAGCAAATAATTCAAGCTCCAAAACTCAAAGAAAATTAATTTAACAAATGATCTATCTTAAAAATACCCAAAAATAATCATATTTGAGCAAAAAAAAAAAAACATAATGTGCAAACACAACATAAAAGGTACAAAAACTAAAAGCTATGTGTCAAAAGCACAAAGAACTATAGCAAGTTAATTTAGAAAATTGTAAGTTCATTCTGAAAGAAACAACCTGAGAGATCATTCCTATCACAATGAGACGTCCACGGATAGCCAAAGCATTCAAACACAAATCAAACATGTCACCACCAACAGATTCGTAGACAATGTCAACTCCTTTAGGAAATTCGTTTTTCAGAACCTGCCAATCCACAAAGTCTTAGATTCCATCCATTAATTCACGGCAACCAAGATCTTAGTCATGCAAACTGTGCTGTGATCAGAAGTTGGGGCATTGATGATGATTAAAGGATGGCAACTAAGATCTATGTCCATGGAAGAGGTGTTGAGAATAATCTCAGCTGGAAAAGAAATCAAGTAGACTACAATCCCTCTTAATTAGAGTTCAAAATTCAAATGATTGAAGGATATAATATTAGAGATAAGAGATACAGCGTAGCTAATTATTAGAGAATCTTAGAATTAATAGTATTGAGAAAAAAACAACAGCAATTATCTGATCAAATTTTATGCACTAAAAATTATTTGTATCAAACCAATGAAGTTAAGAATCCAATTGGTGCCCCAAATAAAGAAAAGGAGGAAAAAGAAGAAGTTAAGAATTTCAGACATACGGTTTTGATGTCTTCAGTTTTGTAGTCTATGACTCGATCAACCCCCAAATCTTTCAAAAGCCTGGCCTTTTCTTTTCCTCCACAAGTGGCAACAACTTTGTTTCCTGCCAGTTTTGCAAGCTGCACATAGAGTTATGATTAATATTTTTGTTTACTGCCCAAAAAGGGTGGGGTAGGAGTATACAAAAATGATATATATAATGCTAAAGTCATATAACAAATACAACCACAAAATAGAGCTACTTGCACTGGAGGAAGAAATTATGATGATCATATAAATATATAGTATATCTCTGAAGCTATTTCGGTAAATAAATAAAGATCAAAAGTCAATATGTATAAAACTAAGATAAGCAATTAAGAATAAAACAGAAGTACAATAAGGTAATGATAAAACTCAAAAAGCTGGACTTTATTCAACAAACGACAGGGAAAACATTAAACATGTATCCATAATTATTCCTCCAGATTAAAGTTGGCCACTATTACATAGAGCTTGTACAAATTCAAGTAATAAATAAATATCGTATTTTAGGACGAACCTGGACTGCAAATTGTCCGGTCCCTCCAGCAGCAGCAGTTACAAGGACAACTTGCCCAGATTCCATCTGACCGACCTATAAAGTTTTTTTTTTTTTAACAAAAAAAAGAGGGAAACGGAAACACTTTCAGAGAGAATTTTTTTTTTTTTTTTTTGAATAGAGGACTACAATGTACACCAAGAAAAACGTGAAGAAAGATGAGATATGGCAAGAAAAAATAATATGACATAGGATGACGGGTGAAAAGTTCATGAGAGACAAGAGATTGGAGAGAATGGAAAAGTTACATCTAAATAAGAAAAAATGGAATAATGAACCTTTTCCAACGCGATTGATGCTGTTAATCCTGAAGTAAGCATAGCAACAACTTCTGGATCAGGTCTTCCAATGGGAAGTATGTGCTTTGACGGGACCTAGTCATGTTCAACATTCAATATTTATTCACTTATCAATTTAAATATGATTTAAGTAGAAAGGCATGTAAAAAATTTGAAATAGATAGATAAAACAAGATGTTTATAAACACAATAAATAATTAAAAAAAAGGATATCATACCGTCATGAATTCAGCATAACCTCCATAAACCATGATTGCAGCAGGAGTTCCAACTTCCAAATTACTTACAGAATCTCCAACTGCGGCAATTATTCCCACAGCCTGTAACAGCAAAATAACATGAAGTTAGTTAGACATTTACAAGTTTGGCCAAAAAAAATCTAGATATCACATGCAGTGATAATTTGGAAAATAATAAACCATAAGATATCAACATAATTGAATTATAGTACCACGTGTTGGCATTTAGTTAATATTTTTTTCGCACCTCAAATCCAGCATCAAATGGAAGAAGGGAACTCAGGTCTTTCTTGTTTCTTAGGAAATACCTGCCCGAGCTAAAGTTCACCTGTGTGTAGCATGTTATTCAATAAAATAGATATAATTACACATTAAAGAGCAGTTATTGATATATAAACCTAATGGAAAAAAGGCAGAAAACAATACAGGAATAAATGATTAATGAATGGATGGTAAGACCAACAAAACAAAAAAGAAGAAATCATGATACTTATTCTCTTTCCTATGTCCACACCATTAATATCTAGGGGAAAAGATAGAGAAACCCAAATGCTTTTTTTAATAGGAAAATGATGATGAATATGAACTTGCCGACCATCTCCCTTCTTACTTTCCCCAGTTTTTCCATCCTAGAGATGCAAAGAACCCACAGCCAGTAGTTCCAAGTGATCTCTTCTCCCCTAGGCCTGAAGGTGTTCTAAAATTAAAAACTTGAAGGAATTCCTTTCTTTCATCCATCTCTTATCTTTCATGTTCTTTCAAAATATCTACAGCCAACCTTTCTTTGTCAATAAATATCCTACATCCTTAAGCTCAATTAACCCTTTTTTTGTTCCACACAATCTAAATGTCAAGAACATGTTAAGATGCCAAGATCTCTCCTTATATCTTCAGTCTATATGATTTTGGTTATCATCCACGCCTCTGCAATCATTTGCACCTCTCTTAAGTAACTTACTTATGGACTCCCCATCCTTTTTCATGCAAGCCATCTAAGCAAGTTGTACACAATCTTCACACAAAATATTTAATTAATAAAACTCCAAATCAAATTTATCATTAAAGGATACTAGAAAACTTACATCACTTGCGTTTACCCCAGCATAAATGATTTTCAGAAGGACGTGCCCTGATTCAATTGGTAGTTTCAATGGTGCACGTACTATGTGGGTAGCATCACGAAAATTGTGAGTCAATTTATGCACAACTCTGGATAGGAAGAGAAAAAAAGGCAGTACTCAGCAGCTACAAGAAACCAATAAACATCCTACCTTTTATGTTATTAGCAACTGATACAAAATAAAGTTGACCAGAAAATATTTATATATGCTTGCTTCTGAGTCGAGAGTTTGAGATTAATGAGCAGATGCAGAACTAGAAACAAATAAGAAAATTGATGTTAAGAAAGTATTGTATTAGTTAATTGACCAGGGCCTAGGCCATAAATGCTGTAAAAGCAGCAGACGGTACATAGTTAATTAGAGCCCCCCATTGTTTTCCCTGCAGAGGCAAATTTAGCAGTTCACCCTGTATACATTTTCTGAAATATGCAGAAACTATTTATTGTATGTCACTTATCCATCTGTTTCTACCCCAGTATTTAATATAATACACTTCACCCATCCAACTATCTTTTTCTTTCTTATCGGTTTTCTATCCTTTTTTTTCTTTTTTTTTTTTGTGCTCTGCTATTAGATTAGGCAGACTTCTAAAATGAGGAGATATAAGATTTCAGAATTCACTGGAGGAAATGGTTGGAATTTCCGCCTATTGGCATTTGAGGACGACAGGAAATAACCTTTTAAATTTTTTTCTTTTATCACAAGAATGTTTCAGAATAAACATCCCGTTAAGTGATTTGAGTTCACAAGTTTGACAAACAACTGGGTTACTTAAAAGTGGAAGGTTTTGGCAGCTGCCTCTATTGAGGCAGATCTTGACACAAACGAGGTAATTGAGTTAAAAAATGTCAGCTGAATAAAAGCTTTTAGATTCACACATGTTGTTCCAAAAATGTAGTTTTCTGAAACCATGCAAGAACTTAATCTAAAGTTTATACCGGCCAGCAGAAGAATCGTACCCGTTCCTCCCCTCAGGTAATTCTACTTAAAATTCTCAGAACTGAAGCAGTATTTTGACATTTTGCTTACACTTTCTCAAAACTCTGAGGAAGTTGGGCGCCTAAAGAAGCTCGGAATGAGATTTTTCTCCTGGAACTTGAAGAAGAATGCACCAGGTATTTCGCTTCTTCTGCTGGACCGGGCCAATACTCCTTGCCTCTGCGGTTTGTAATCCATAGGCAAGAACCAGCTCTGCTCTCATCCATGATAAGGTCGAAAGCACCTAGAAATGCATAAGTGCATAGAAAGTAATAAATTAAAATTTTCAAAAGTAGAAAAAAGAGAACCTTGAGGCTGAACAAGAAGTGATTTAACATGCAAAAATTAATTTTAACTTCAGTGCTTATGTAACAGAGTTTGTCAATGACAAACCTCTGAAGAAGAAAATGCCAAGCAAGTGGAAAACCAATAGTCTTTTTTTTCTATCTGACGGAGCTCATTTTTTATTGAGTCTCAAATAGCGCTGATAAATTCAGAGGGGAATGCAGTACGCTGTTTATTCTCCTGTCCAATTAATTAAAGCATATTGCTTCTAGCACAACCTATGTTACCGACTCTTCATCCTCCCTAGACTATTTCTGTTCCAATACATGTATCCAACATGTATTTGGATGTGTACAAAGCATGATTCTTGTATATAAAAAACTTTAAAAGCATCAAATATCTGACACGGGTCCAAATTTGGGAATGTCAATTCACAACAATGTAGACAGGACTTGGAGAAATATTGCTCTAAATAAGACTTCAATGAGCAGAGACTATTCTATAAAAGATAATATACCTTTCACCACATTTTCCATCTGCACATAGCCACCCAGTAGGGTAATATATTTGGCGCCTGCTTTTTCTCCCATCTCTGTTTGAACAAACTACATCCAAATTTGAAGGCAAGTTATATAGATAAATAGTTTGCTGACAATATCAGCCCCCAACCAAAAAAACACAGTAAATATTACTAACAAAATGAATACTTTTATGACATATCCAGGAGGCTGTGATGATTGAGAACATTCAAAATTCTGCAACCTAAAGATTTACCTCAGGGCAAAGAACGTTCACACGTATTCCTTGACGTCTGTAGGGAGCTAGTGATCTAGTAAACATGACAACACCGCCTGAAAATAAGATATTTTAAGCAAATGATCAAATTACATTAATGTCTTACAAGCAATAATTATGTCGATAGATCACTTTTCTCGGATCTTTATTCCATAAAACCCATTCATAATTTATCCATTTTCCCTTTTCCAGCACTAATCTCAGGAAACAATCAGAGACAACACGAACTGGAGGTAATGCATAAGCAATCATCCGTTCTTTATAAGCTAACTAAAAAGATCAATGACCAAAGTCACATCAATTAACCCGCAAACCTTTTGTGGCAGAGTAGATGGGATCAATGTACATTGGGTAAAGACCTGCAGAGGACCCCATATTGATTATCACCCCTGGCTTTTGCAGAGCTTGCATACTCTTAATCTGTTCAAAGAATTGAGACAATTATTCATTGCTGTACCTAGTGACTGTGGGAAACCAAAATTGCAGAAAGTACTAAGAGTTGAAGAAATACCGCGAGGCGAGTACAATCAATGACTGCAATGAGATTGACATTAATAGTATGTTTCCATGTCTTAGTGCCATCAGTTTGATCCTTCCAGAAAGATGCTGTATTAGCGATGCCAGCATTATTGATGCATATATCCAGTCCTCCATATGTTGAGACATGCTTCTCAAATGCTAAATTTAAATCTCCTACTCAAACAAGAAGCAATGTTTTTTAAACATATATTTTAATTATCTGAAACAACTACATGAAAGAAACCCTATGAAAACTTACTTAAGCTAGTAACGTCGCATTTAACAAAAATAGCAGAAGGAAAGCCTAAATTTTGATGGAATTTGGAATTCTCTTTCTCAACTAAAGAAGCAACTTCCTTCCCTTTCTCTTCCGAGAAATCTACAATTGTTACAAATATCCCTTTCGCAGCCAGAGCTAAGCACAAAGCTTTACCTGCACATAATTTCGAGAACAATCTGAATCAATTACATCATCTGCTTCACAATCTTAAGTTCAAGAGATTCATAACAAAACCAAAACAACCGGTTTACGAATTCTCTGAAGTTTATTTCCATTAGAGATGCGATAATTAAAACTCCTGATAAATTGAAATAAACAAAGCTTTACCTGCACATAATTCAATAACAATTCAAAGCAATTACTTTATCTGTTTAACAATCTTAAAGTTCAACGATTCATAATAAACCAAAGGAATCGGTTTATGAATTCTCGGAAGTTCATTTCAATTGCAGATGCGTTAAATAAAACTCCGGATAAATTGAAATAAACAAAGCTTCACCAGCACATAATTCAACAGTGATTCAAATAAATTACATTATCCATTTCACAATCTTAACGTTCAAGCGGTTCATAATAAATCAAAAGCAATCGGTTCATGATTTCTCGGAAGTTCATTTCAATTGTAGATTCCATATTTAAAAAAAAAAAACTCCAAAAAAATTGCAATCTCCAACAAAATATTAAGAAACAATAAGCTTATGAAAGTTTTTACCAATCCCGGAAGCACCGCCAGTGACCAGAGCTGATAAGCCAGGTTTAAGCTCCATTTTTTTTGTTTTGCTCTCTTTTGTTATTGTGTTTGGAATTAAGTTAAAAAAAAAAAAAAAAGAAAGAACGTATATCTGATTATTAGGAAATTGTTTATTATGGCACTTTGTTGCTACTTTGGAAATATAAATAATATTTTTAAAAAAAGAAATATAAATATTTATTTAATGTATTTCATATTTTGTCGTTATTGCTCGAAGGTGTCGTTCGTCGGTGATGAAAGCAAAAAACCAGATTCATTGACACCTAAAAGACTTGGAAACACCGGTCATGTAGTCTTTACCGTCGATTTTTTATTGAGTGACGACATCGTATTCGTCTGTATGAAACCGATTAGCGCGATAGATCATACCGCCTTCAACGGCGCGTGATATTTGTCACCACGTGATAATTTTACATGAGCATTGCGTATTTGGGTATTTATTTTTTTATAAATATAAATATAGTAGATTTCGATAATATTATTATATGAGTTTTTTAATATTGTAACTATTTATTATTTGAATTTTTTTACAAATAATGAATTTAGATTTTGTTATAATTACAACTAATAAGTTTGCATTACACACTCATCCTATAATTTATTACTCTTACGATTTAATGACATCTATGATAACAAGATTCTGTTCGCCAGGACATTATAAACCTTTTACCTTATGAGGTTAACTATAAGAGTCACACTCTTAACAAGAACAAAATACCTATCATCCATCCGTACATTACATTTATTTATTATCCTACATGATAAATAATACCTAAAAAGAAGGGTAGTCTACAATACAAGTGAGCTCTAAAAGATAGAGAACTAATAAAGGAACTATACGCGACGCCTCATAGACTCTTGGCCACCTTGCTCCAGTCGACCCAAAAGACAAAGAAGGATATGATTAGTCTCTCATTGAAGGTTTGGCTCGACTTCGTTCGCTAAGCTTTTCGCATTGCCTTTGTTAGATGGGGATTGGTTACATGGCCTATTCATTCTATTTTGGCTCACTATGGTGAGTCTGCAACTGAGTGAGCAGCCAATTGGTGATATTTTGAGCATTCTAGTAAAAAACTCTACGACTCTTTGCCCATCGTCATTACTTCAGCTTTGTATCAAAATATTTAAATAATGGATATTTGAATTTGTTTTACTTCTACGAATAACAGTTTTGAATCTAAATATCTGAATGCATTATGCATTTCAGTTTTTAAAGTTTTTAGTTTAAATAATATTTTTATACTTATTAAATGCAGATATTTAATAGATTCAATTTTTTTACGAATAATTTTATTAAATCAAGTTAGGTGATGTCCTAATTTAATACGGATAATAAGTGAAATTAATAGAAATAAACTTATGAAAAATTAGTGAAGGCTTCAAGGTGTATACCAATGTCATTTTCTTTAATGTTCTATTCATCCCCACTTATATTTTGATTTGACAAAAAATTATCGACAAAAGAACATTGAGGATACAATGAAGTCTAATGACTATCTATATTTTACACTGACGGAAATAGCCCACTGAGCATTGAGCGGAGCATGGCAAGAATATCACTTTCTATAAAGAACTTTTGCATTAATTCTTTGTAGAACAATTTAGGAATATTAGAAGATGGAGGAGAATAGAAAGAAACTTTTGATGTGTTTTGGTGTTCAAACAAATAAAGTTTGACTCCTATAAGAGTTCTCATGTCTCTTCATAAAGATATAACTATCCAAATTGATAGTCACATCTTTTAGTAATAACACAGTTATTCAATAAATATCTATTTGAATTGTAACACCCCTTTCTCTACTTGATCGTCAGGTCTGAGTGTCAGGATTCTACATTCATTGTCAGAGCAACTACAGTTAATCAGACAACATATAATCACTTATACATGTAACCAAGAGTTTATTACATTAAAAATTATTATAAACAATCAATTCTAAGTCTTAATCAAGCTTATGAAAGCTCTTTTATCAACCCGAGTACGAAACACGACCAAATTGCAAATAGTTACAGAATTGACGTCATGACGTCATCAGTTCCACATCGAGACGTCACCAAAATAGTATGTTAGGTCACGACGACACGATATCACTTACTTTCGACCGACGTTGCAACAAGAAAAGATGCTCGTTGGGACGTGGACTCTGTTTTTGATAAAAATGAACCATTTAGTACATTTTTCATACTTTTATACCAAACATGTTCACATGATCAACAAATACCAATTTTCTTTGACTCAAAACAATACCAAAAACATGACAAATAGTTCAAGCATCTATATTCAAGTTCTTAACAATTCAATCACTATAAGTTCTAACAATCAAGTCATGCAATCTCCAAACCTTACCTAGGTTAAACCATCTTGAAACATACCTGTAACAACCCGTTTTTCAGTGGTACCGAAAACGGTGATTTCGGAACCTCATTCTCCGATGGTCAAGCCTTTAAATATTACAACTTAATATTTATGAGTTAATTATGGTATTATATTTAATTTTGGTTTAACGAATTTGTTAATTGTATAGTTAATTAAGGTACAAGTGTTTTGTCCTTAAAGTCAGTGGTGTTGGAAAATAAGGTATTGGGATCTCATTTTCTTAAATCAAGCCTGTAAATATTTTTATTAAATATTTGTGGAGTTATTGTATAGGTTAATTGAATTTTGGATAGGTAATTTTGCCGAATTATTGACTAATTAAGGTATAAGGACTAAATCATAAAAGTAATAAAAGTCTAATTGTTATAGACTTTTAATTAGCTAAAGGATCAAAAGAGAAAATGAACCAATTTTAATTGATGGAAAGTGGAATTTTATGTTAGCATCCATTAGTTTTAACTAATTAAGGTTAAGATTAATTAAGTATAGTTAAATAGATTAATCTTGATTAATTAGTGATTAATTTATGTATATGTGTATATATATATATATATATATATATATATTTATGCTAAAATTAATGGAAAGAAAGAGAAAGTTTATCTTTCTCATTTCTCCTTAGCCAAATCTTCATCAAAAATGGGTGGGGAGTTTCACTTTAGGGTTTCAACATTTGATCCTTCAATGGGCAAGCGAATTCAAGTCTTGTAATCTTTTATGTTTTTGAGATCTCGGGTTCTTAATTTAGCTAGCCCAGTGATCAATTTGTGAAACTATTCAAGTTTAAAAAATTTCATTGTTGACTCTTGAAGCTTTTGGTACTAAATTGATAGATTTTGAGCTTAGATATGAAAAATGACTAGTTTGTAAAGTGAAAGTTGTTAGTTTTGAACATATTGACTAAAGTGTAACTATTTTGAAATTGAGGTTAAATTTCTATAATTTTAGGTATTAGAAGGCTTTATAAGGATAAAATTGAGATCGGTTTCAAAAATGAAACTCAAATTTGAAAGTTATGACATTTTCGGTTTTAAGGACTAAATTGAATAAAATGAAAAACTTTAGGAAACATTCAAAAATTGAAATTAAATTTTCATATGCATATATTTAAGTGTTATAGGATATTTGGAATTGATAAATTAAATTAAATTATCATATAGATCAATATTTAAATCGAGTCGAGGTTAATCGGGGAAAAGATAAAATTATTGACTAGTCTCTACGATTCAACTTGTTTGTCGAGTTTTGTTGGGTAAGTTCAAATGTTGTAATTATATGTATTGGTAATATAAATGTGATTGAAATATGAAATTGCTTGTGATTAAATAAAGTTTTAAAGTTGCTCGATTTGGTACAAAAGGTAAAAGATGTATTAAATTGTAAAGAAACGTTCTGTTTTGGGATGATATGTATATGATGACTCTACAGGGATTTAAATAATACGAATACAATGTTAAGTCCCATGTGAAATTAGTAAATGATTATGATACGATTGACATGCCAATAAGCTTTTGTGATTTGTGAAAATATGACATTCATTCTCGTACAAGTAGTGTTCCAAATTTTCAGAGCGAAAAACATTGCAACAAGTTCCAAATCATGAGTAGGATAATTCTTCTCATGCAGTTTAAGCTATTGAGAAGCATAAGCAATCACTTTCCCTTCTTGCATCAGTACACAATCCAAACTATTAACTAATGCGTCATTGAACACATAAATTTCTTTTCCAAATTCAAACTGAGTTAAAATCGGAGCTTCATTTAACATTGTTTTCAACTGTTCGAAACCTTGCTGACACTATTTTTTACCAAAAAAAGTTGACATCTTTCTATAATAACTTTGTTAACGGAAAAGATATCATCGAGAATCCTTTTATGAATCGTCGATAGCATCTGGTCAATCCCAGAAAGCTTCGTACTTCATTGACATTCTTTGAAAGCTTCCAGTTAACAATAATTGAGACTTTACTTGGATCAACTCAAATGCCTTCAGCTGGTATCACGTGGCCCAGAAATCCCACTTCTCGGTACCAAAAGTCACATTTGCTAAATTTGGCATACACAACTCTCAAATGTTGATCATGATCATTTTCATTCTTTGAGTAAATCAATATGTCATTTATGAACACAACAATGAACCAATCAAAATACAGATAAAAAATTACGTTCATCAAATCCATAAATAAGCCTAAATGAAACTACCAAAAACTCATAATGCTCGTATCGAGTTTAAAAAGTTTTCAACATATCTAATTCCTTAAATCTAAGTTGATAATAACCTGATCGAAGATCAATTTTAGAATACACGGTTGATCCTTTTAGTTGATCAAACAAATCATCAATTTGGGGTAGTAAATACTTATTCTTTATAGTGACCTTATTCAATTGTCGGTAATCAATACACAATCTTATGGTTTTTTCTTTCTTTTTTACAAACAACATTGGAGATCCCCATGGTGTACACTTAGTCGAATAAATCCTCGATCTAAAAGTTCTTGCAACTAAGTTTTTAATTCTTTCAATTCAATTAGAGTCATTTTGTACGGCACAATAGAAATCGATGCAATACCAGGTGCTACTTCAATAGCAAATTCAACCTCTCTTTCAAGCGATAAACCAAGCAATTTTTCAGGGTACCAGTCTGTAAATTCTTGAACTATTGGAACTTTATCTATTTCGGATCCCGACACTCTAGTATCTAGAATATAAGCTTAAAACACTTCCCACCCTTTTCTGATCAATTCATGAGTTGACATCGTTGATATTATATTAGTCAAACATTCAAATCTGTCTACCTCAACATTTCTCACTTCACCATCCACACTCTGTAATGATATTCTTTTTTGTTTACAGTTAACCACAACATTATAAAGAGTTAACTAATCCATACCAAAAATTATAACTCATCAAACAACAGCAACATTAGATCAACTACAAAATTCTCGGCCTCGGATTTTTAGTGGATAGTTCATACAAATTTTATTGACAACAACACTTTGACCTAAATGGTTGGTTACCTGAACATCAAATTTTGTCAACTTTACCCAAATATCAAATTTCGTCAACTCTACCGTTATATCTCTTCCTACTACTAATGAAGTGCAAATATATGAATGAGTTGATCTAGAATCAATCAAGGCATGCAAAAATATATCAAATAGGGAGAAAGTACCAACAATAACGTTGGGAGCAGTAGCCTCCTTTTTGGCCCTAATAGCATAAGCCCTAGCAGGTGATTGAGCCTCATACCTCACTGACATGTCTCTAGTTCCACCTCGATTGGCACCAATACTACCACTAGTTCTCGGTCTTCTACCCGTTGTGGAGCTAAAATCGATTTTACACTTTGTTCATTGCTTTTGTATGACCTTTTCGAGCAATCTCTTCTTAAATGTTCTTTGTAGCTGCATTGAAAACAAGCTCCACTTTTCAATCTATACTCAAAATTTGATTTCTTCTACACTGTCCGTAAATTGGTCAATCTGCATTACGAACACTTCCACACTAATTACAACGTAGTCTGGGGTCGTAAAATACTCTGTCTTGGTACATTTTTCCTAGAAATCCCTGAAGGAGTGAAGAAACGACTTTGAAAATCTCTCAACTTTTTAGATGGAAGAGTCAGGAAAGATTTGCCATACTCCACTTGTCGGAATCTCAAATCTTAGATTTGGCTTACTTTTTCTCAATACGCATATCTTTCATTTTTTGAGCCCATTCAAATAGAACAACGAGCTCTTTCAATTCCAGAGCTCCTACTAATATACAAATGTCTTCGTTTAGTCCTTACTCATAGTCAGCCACTAACATGTCCCCCTGTTTCAGTTTCATAAAATTTTCTTTTCTTCTTGATCGTGCCTGTCGAGTCTTAAAATTTATAAAAAGAATGATCGAACTTAGAAACTAACTCTAACAACAATTTTTGAGGCAAGCGCACCTATCGAACAGTAGTATAGTTAAGGCAAGACCGGAATGTCGAACCCAAAGGAACCAAAAGTACTAATACTAACTCTCTTTCTATTATTTAGCCTAAGAATTAAGGGATTGTTTATCTAATCTAAATTAATTAACTACTAAACTAAAGATGCAAAGACAAAGAGAAAGATTTTGGGAAAATAACTTGAGGAAAAACCAATTGATTAAAATGACACTCAATGAAAAATTCACCTAGACTTCACTTGTTATCTAACTTTTAACCAGACGATTTATTCATTTGACTTGATCCGTAAGATTCCCTAATGTATATTAAACCCTCTCTCGAAGTGAATAACGTCTAACCCTAGGTTGATTAATTGAAATCTCTTTCTAATTAAAACCCCTAGAATTGCATTAACTCGATCTATGGACTCCCATATTAGGTTTCACCCTAATCCGGCAAAATCTCATCACCCTATCTCTAGGCGCGCGATCAACTCTGCTTAATTATGCTAGATCTACTCTTAGGCAGGGACTTTTTCTCCTCCACCTAAGCACATCATACTTGAATTAATATCCCAGAAATATCAACACAAGAATTAAGAACACATAATTAAGAACAAGTCAAATATTTATCATATAGTTTAGCAAACGATAACAAGATTCATCTTAGGTTTCATCCCCCTCGGGTATCTGATGGTTTAGTTCATAACAATAAAAGAAAACATCCCAAAAGAAAAGATAAAACAAGACATAAGAAATCCCTAAAACCCCCTGAAGGAATTGAATGAGAGATCCTCCGTCTTGAGTAGAATTCCGGCTTCTTGAGATGGATCAATTGGCTATCTTAGAATAATTTCCACAAATCTGACCTTTCTGGCTCGGCTCCTTAGCCTAGCTAATCGCCCCCTGACTAAAGCCTTGGGTTCCGGCTTCTGCCGAACTCCTCTTCAAGTTGCCCCCTTGGGTGTTTATATAGACTTTGAGATGCCTTACATGGCCCCTAAGTATCCTAATTCAAGTAGAATTCCTACTAGGGTGTTTGAATAGGCTTTGGAATGTGTTTCTTTGCCCCTAAGTATCCAAATCCGAGTGAAACTCTCCTTTCCTACGGCAGGGACATGCCCATGGCACACGCCCGTGTAAGTCGTGGCCAGGCTGTGTTTGAGCCTGTTGAATGAGGCACGACCGTGTAGCTAGGGCGCAGCCGTGTCGATTTTGTGATATGGCCCATTTACTCCGTTTTGGGCCCGTTTTCCGTTCTTTTCATTATTGGGTGCTCTCCTGAGTATAAAACATGAAAACAAAGGATTAAGAGCACCAAATTACACAATTTAGGGCTTAAATCATCCAAAAGCATGCTAAATGTGGGCTTAAAATATGTTAATTTTAGAGTTTATCACTTCTTCTCTAGGTATAACTAGCTGATATATTTCTTTTTAAACTTGGTCTGGAAGAATTCCCAATTTACTCAATGTCTTAGAGTTATCGATGTCAAAGTTACCCACTTTTAATAGGCTTCATCTTTAAGCAAAGACACATCACACCTCAAGCAATCTTCCGGAGTACACAATAATTCATCAAGAACTCTCAAGGTATTTTCTAGCCAATACTCGACTTTAGCAGGATCATCATCTTTCTTGCCTTGAATTCTTCTACCCCGTATTTACGGAGTTTACCAATTGGAGGACGGTTTATGGTTATTGAATTGGGACCTTGAGGAGAAAGGGGTGCCATAGGAGGCACTATTAGGAGAAGAGGGTGCATTTGAGGTTGTGGGGCTGAAGGGGTAGCTCTCATAAATTGAGTGAACTATTGGTTCATCATCTGTAAGAAGACATATCTTGCATCACTCCCTAAACCTTGCGGAAATGGCACACTATGAGCAGCTCTCCGTTCGAAAGCAGAAATATTACTTTCAACCTCATCAGATACGACTCGATTGGATTTGACCAACATGGTTTATCTATATGATAATAGATTCAATTCAGATCAGAAGGCATCACATTATCACAGGTTATTATGGCATGTATTTCTAAACTCAACACGTGTTATGTTTCAGTCTTAGAACTGACTAAACTGTAGCTTTAATACCACTAAATGTAGTATCCTGATGCTCAGACTCGATGATCGGATCGAGCGAGGTGTGTTACATGAATAATTATGGCTCTTTATTTATAATTAAGTAACACAACTTTTAGTAACAAGAGATATAACTCATCACTATGAATAGTTACAACTTTTGGTTAATAACCAAGTAACATTTATTACTTATAACTTTTCATTTTCAATTATTGGAACACTATATATGCTTTAAAAGTGTTCCAAAAATCTCCCCCCATTTTTAAAATAATCTAGATTTTGATAATCTTGGAAATCAATTGCATAAATGAAGGTTTCTTATAGTTGAACCTTCACTTAGTGAAACATGTTAAAGTTAATCAAAATTGTATGGTAGACTATGCTTTGAATCAGCTATTAGATTTGATTAACCAAACACATCTCACACAATGATTTCAACATCAGTCAATGCAGAGTATATAGGGACACTATTATGGCCATGTGTTTGTAACCTCTTTTTATGAGTGCTTTTATAGCCAAGCCCTTAAGCTCCTAGAAGTGGCCACACTTCCACGCACATAGGTAGATCCTATCGAGAGTGTGCCCATAATTATAACACTCTAACACATTTATGTTATGAGTTAAGAGTATATTACTCATCATTCCTCTTTCTATTACAGGTACCTAACACTTTTTTTCCTGGGATGATATATTATATATTATTTTATAGTGCTGGCAGTCACATACTGATGATGTACTTTGTCTCATTGAACTCAAGATTTTACATTATACCAAGCACTGATTCTAGTTTCTTATTGGGAAATGTGTCCATATTGTAGTAAACATGTAATTGTTTTCTATGTATTTGAACGATGAATAAATAAATAAATTTAATTTTACATTTCATTATTATATCCTGTGTTTTTGTCTTTCATGTTTTGTATACATAACAAAGTTGTAACAAGCAAATATTAGCTCATTGATTGTTTAAGTTCAAACTGATGATAAGTGGCAATATAAGAACGTTTACATTACGAGAAAAACAACTTACTTCAGTAGATAATCTAAACGAGTTTGTAATCTCGTAAAAGAATCAAAGTGAGCATTTGATTCAAATACGTAGAAGGATTATTATGTCGTCTACAATTCTAATTGGGGAGATTACTAGTCTTGGCTATCAAAGCAATTCATTCCACGAGTAGAGACATAGATGTACTCATTAGAAGAATGATACATTAGACCGAACCCAAGTTAAATTAATTCTGAATCCGTTTGTGAATCAATTCACTTGTGACTTTCATGGTGTGACTTACCTAAATCTTGAGTTAGTCACTGACCATGCGTATGTAACTCATATACTTTGATAGAAGTGGAAGCTTATGCTCTAAAGATGATTGAGCCGACAGTTGATATATTGGGTACATGACTTCTGTATGGCATGGCTTTACTAGCAACAATGGAATTTGTAGCTTGATTAAAGAGTAAACGATATCCTCTCATTGGCATTGTGTGGATTGATAAATATGGAACGTGGCCACGGGTTGCTTGTTCTTGAATGAGAAATTTATCACAGTCATTAGTTGACAGTGGTCATATTAATCATTTAGAATACATAATGGTGACAATGAGATAAAACATGACTGTATTGAGTGAATGGATTTAACTCAAAGGAATGAAGGATATCATATGAGGGTAACACGTACATGGCGAGGTCATTGGGCAAAGCAATTGATGAATTACTTTCGTAAAGAGTATACAATAAGGAATTTTCAATAATGGTACTTCTTGTGCACTGAATCCATGATTAAGAAAATTGTGAATTATCGGAACGATGCTTCTGGACAAAATTACAATTAACTCGAGCTTAATTGTATATGTTCGATTGGTCCCTCCGCTAGCTCAACAAAAACTCGATCGAACTGCATCTGAATAAGAAGAAAATTCTACGACTTTGAAAATAATTTAATTGAGTCGATTTATTCGATGTGGAATTAAATTAGGTGGTCGTGAGAAATGTTCAACTAGAGAATTTGATTAAAGAATTTTCTTCAAAATTAATTTGGAAAATATCAGTGATTTTTAGGAAATTTAATTTTGGTTAAGTAATCAAATTAAGTAAAATAAATATGATATTTTTGGAAATCAATTTTCAAGTCAGACAATTAACCCAATGAGTAATTGAACTTGAAAATTAAACCCAAGATTGAAGATTGGACCTGAGAACCAAAAACTGAAACCGAAACCCAAAACTAATTTAACTGGGCTAGGTGTTTGAAACTGGACTGACGGTCAAATTAGTGGTTGGGTCAAATTAGTGGTTGGACTGGACTGGTCAAGCCATCATTGGCCCAGACTAAACCGAGAGTAGGCGAACCTATAGTTGCACCGTTGACTAGGCGTTTGCATGCCTGGCTATTGCGACATCATTCGAATGGCCAACACCTGCTGCAATCACGAAACCAGTCGCCTCGCGAGGAGGTGTCGACTCGACCAGGTTCATTCATGCAAAACGATGACAATTCAGAGTGCTGGTGGAGTCACGTCGGTGATGGCACCTTCGGGCACGGAGGCTGCAACGGTAGCAATCTGGCAACCAGCAAATGGGACTCTACCGAGTAATTTGATTTCAAATTAATTTTTCCAAAGATAATATTATTTTAATATTTATCTAAATAGTATTTTATTAATTTAATATTAATATGAAATATTAAATTTAATTTAATATTAATCTAGATAATATTTTATTAATTTAATATTAATATAAGATATCAAATTTAACTTAATATTTATCTAGATTATATTTTATTAATTTAATATTAATGTGATTAATTCTAATCCTAGTTAAACTCTCTCTACACTCTCTCTATATAAAGAGAGCATGGATCATTATTCTTATACACTTGTGTTCAAGAAATGTTGTAGAGATAAAATTCTCTGAAGAAATCATTTCAGAAAATTTCTTTAGATATTCTTGTTATTTACAACTTGACCTCAAAAGTTTAGAGAAATTACGAAATTACCCCACTGATAATTTTGTGAAAAATTTTAGTGCAAAATGTTGATTTCTAAGTTTATAACACCTTTATTTCCTTTCTCTATAATTTTTTGCATCATTTTCTCTTATTTCTCGACAGTAAGCAATTTCGGCTTGTCGCCTAATCTCATTTTCTGCATTTCTGGTACACACCTGGTGTCGTTTCTGATGCGTAAGCCCTTCTAAGCCTCCAGAACCTAAAAATCGACCAACATATCTCTAGATTAATCATTTAATTCATTTTTAATCAACCAATTTCGGAAGGAATTCGACTAAAAACCTAGAAAAACCCTTACCTCGCTTGAGTAACCATAACTTCGCACAATCACAGCGTCGATTCAAAACCACTAGCCCCTTGATTAACTCCTAAACACCAAAAGAAATCCCCCTTTTAGAGATTAACCAAGAACGATTAACAATAGACAAAACCGTTACTTACCAAACATGCGCAACCAACGATGAACAACCGAATCAATTGGAAAAAAAAGAGAAAGAAACCGAAGGGGAAAAAATAATGGAAATTTCGGCAGCAACTAGGGGAAAGAATCGGTAGATGAGGGAGAGAAAGAAGAAGAAGAAAACATCAGAAAAAGTTTGGGGAATTGGAGAGAAAACCTTCTTCTTTTTTTGCAACAAAATGATATCAGATTATTTTCTAATAATCTCTCCCCAATTATCTCCTAAAACCACTCCCTATTAACCCACTAAAACACAACTACTCAATATTTTGCCCCAACACAACTCTTAGCCAAAATTGGAGCAAAAATATTGTCTCCACTCCATCACAGAGAATTGAACATGATAAATCGTAAAAGTAACATATTTTAAGCCCATATTTAGCATGCATTTGGATGATTTAAGCCTTGAATTATGTAATTTGGTGCCCTTAATCCTTTGTTTTCATGTTTTATACTCAAAAGAGCATCGGATGATGAAAAGAACATAAAACAGGCCCAAAACAGAGTAAATGGGCCATATCACAAAATCTACACTGCCTGGGCCCAAGACCACACGGCTGTGCCTCACTCAACAGTCTCAAACAAGGCCTGGCCACGACTTACACGGGCGTGTGCCATAGGCGTGTCCCTGCCGCGGCCAAGACGAGTTTTACTCGGAATAAGATACTTGGAGGCAAAGAAACACATTCCAAAGCCTATTTAAACACCCTAGGAGGAATTCTACTCGAATTAGGATACTTAGGGGCCAAGTAAGACATCTCAAAGCTTATATAAACACCCTAGGGGGCAACTTAAGCGGGGAGTTCGGCAGAAGCCTTCTGTTAGGGCTTTTGTCGGGGAACCCAAGGCTTTAGTCAGGGGGCGTCCAGCTAGGCCAAAGAGGGCAGATTTGTGGGGATTTACTCGAAGATAGCCAGTTGATTCATCTCAAGAAGCCGGAATCATACTCAAGACGGAGGATCTCTCCTTCAATTCCTTCAGGGGGTTTTAGGGATTTCTTATGTTTTGTTTTATCTTTTCTTTAGAGATGTTTTCTTTTATTGTTATGAACTAAACCCTCTGATACCTGAGGGGGATGAAACCTAAGATGAATCTTATTATCGTTTGCTGAACTATATGATAAATATTTGACTTGTTCTTGTGTTGATATTTTCGGGATATTAATTCAAGTATGATGTGCTTAGGTGGAGGAGCAAAAGTCAGCCTAAGAGTAGATCTAGCATAATTAAGCGGAGTTGATCGCACGCCTAGAAATAGGGTGACGAGATTTTGTAAGATTAGGGTGAAACCTAATATGAGAGTCCATAGATCGAGTTAATGCAATTCTAGGGGTTTTAATTAGAAAGAGATTTCAATTAATCAACCTAGGGTTAGACGTTAGTCGCCTCGAGAGAGGGATTAATATGACTTAGGGAATCCTACGGATCAAGTCAAATGAATAAATCGTCTGGTTCAGAGTTAGATAACAAGTGAAGTCTAGGTGGATTCTTCCTTGGGTATCGTCTTAATCAATTGGTTTTTCCTCAAAGTTATTTTCCCAATTTCATTCTTCTTTGTCTTAGAGTCTTTAGTTTAGTAGTTAGTTAATTTTAGATTAGATAAACAATTCCCTTAATTCTTAGGCTAAATAATAAAAAGAGAGTTAGTATTAGTACTTTTGGTTCCTTTGGGTTCGACAATCCGGTCTTGCCTTAACTATACTACTGTTCGATAGGTGCGCTTGCCTCAAATCGTTGTCATAGTTAGTTTTTAGGTTCGATCATTCTTTATATAAATTTTTAAGACTTTGACATCGCATAAAACAACAATCAAGTTTTTGGCATCGTTGCCGGGGAACTAAAATATTAAGAACGCTTAATTTTTATTACTTTAGCTATTTTTTTATTGTAATTTATTTTCATTATTTTTTTATTTTTATTTTTTTACTTTGCTAATTTTTCCTCTATTTGCTTTTGGCAGATAAGTTTAGTTTATAGAGAAGGTGGCACTGAATAATTATCATTGGCAAGTCATGAGGACAATTCCTACTAAAGCAGCCAGTGTTTTCAACCTCGACGTGGTCACCAGGTTATCTAACCAGCTAGAGATGATGAATAAAAAGATTGATGGTTTGTATAGTCTCTCGCACGTACACCCAGAAATGCAATATGACTCGAAGCTAGGAGGCGTGGTGAATCCTGAGTACCCACCCTACGGATATGGCATGGAGAACGAACAAGTCTACTATATGGGTAACTATTCTAGACCTCAAAATAATTTTCATAGTGACACTTATAATGTAGGTTAGAGGTACCATCCCAATTTCTCGTGGGATGATCAAAGTAGCCAAAGACTGAAACTTCCTCTAGATTTTCAACAACCACCTCACCAACAGGAAGAGAAGCCAAACCTCGAGGAGATGCTAACAAAATTCATAGCAGCCACAGAAACACGTTTCCAAAATCAACAAGCATCGATTCAAAGGATCGAGAATCAATTAGGGCAACTTGCTAAACAAATCTCTGAAAGACCACAAAGAAGCCTACCAAGCAACACCGAGACTAACCCAAAGGAGCAAATTCAAGCCATAATAGCTCATGATAGTTAAGGGTTAGACAAGCCCAATTTAAGGCAAAAGAATGTTGTAGAAGGTAAGGTTGAGGTAAAGCCAAAACCGATAATCAAAGAGTACCAACCTCGCATACCATATCCCGAAGCGATAAAGAAAGACCACACAGAGGAACAATTTGGTAAGTCTCTTAAACTTCCAAAGAAATTTCATATTAACTTGTCATTTCTTAAAGCTCTTTCACAGATGCCAGATCCTAGACCTCGTGTCAGTAAAGAAGAAATTCATTAGGAATGAAGACTTTGAATCGATGAACTAGACGAATGGAAGACACACTTCAAGGAGAGACTAAAAACACACGAAGCAAAAATGAGGAAACTCCATGACGAACTTAATGATGGGACAACCCAGCTTAAGATAGGAGATCAGGTACTCAAAATCCTCCCAGATGGAATAGTCGAGGTAACTAGTCCTAAAATCAGCACCTTTAAGGTAAACACTACTCGACTTAAACTTTATATCAATAACCGAATTGATCGCATGAGAAAGGATTTTCACCTCCTCAAACTACCATGATTATGCGAATGAGAGGTAAGTCTAGCTCAAGACTTTAAACGAGCGCTTCTCGGGAGGCAACCCGAGCATTAACTCTACTAACTAGTTTCGTTTTATTTCTTTTCATATTTAGGTGTAGGTTTCCATCCCCACACGGCCTTGCACACGACCGTGGCTGTGGCCGTGTGGGCACCACAAGTAGGTAAAAGGGCGTGGCCATAGACGTGTGGCAACAGGACAAAATTTTTCCCAAAACACGGGCTGCATCTCTATTTAAACCCCCTTCTTATTTTCTCTTTTCCAGTTGTCTTTCTTCTTTCATTTTCCATTATTTAATTTTATTTTTATTTTCTTTATTATTTTTTTCTTATTCTTCGTACCATTTAGATTTAGCTTAGGATACAATAAAATCATACCGGCTGCTTCGAGGATTCAAATTCAAACGGTTCGAGTCGCTTCCCCATGTTCACCTCTAATCTTATCCGGGTTTTTTTCATTGACTTCACCCAAAATTCAGGAAGTTTCACTTCTCCCCCCATCTTATGATTTTATGATTATTTTGATATTATCTATCTTTGTACATTGAGGGCAATGTACATCTTAAGTGTGGGAGGGTTAACTATAGTATTATTTGAAAATCCCTGAATTATTCCTTGTTCTAAAGTAAGTTTCCCATATTATGATTAGAATGAAATTTCCGTTGATTTATGATTTTTATTGATATGTTTTAGATTAAGTCATTGATAATGTGCATTGATGATTAAACTTTAAGATACTAGAGAATCAAGCATAATAAGTCTATTTTTCAGAAATTTAAAATTCGTTAAGTTGTCTACCTGAATCTAATTATTACCTTGAAGTTCGAAATTTACAAGGTTGATATCAAATACCCATAATTTTTATGAGATTTTGAGCCTTATAGAGCATATATTCTTTTCCTTGCTCACTTATTGGTTATGAGTGTGTCAACATTGATTTGTTATTCTAGAACTTGCATTGATTATACATGTCGAGACCACACCTTTGAGTTGATATACAGAGATGATAAGGGCACCTAGGTTTTAACCCACTCACTCACCTAAAAGCCTACCTTCACAATTAACCCCTAGTGAACCCCGTTTAATCCTAACAACCCTTTTTATTGACTCACTTACCAATATTAACTCAAAACCCTTTGTATTTGTTATCACCATTCCTTGACTACCCTTTTTGTCGAGATTTGATTTGATCGGTTGCCTAATTATTTTATTTCAGTAGTTGAATTTATCTTTTATTATGTATTTGACTTGTTCTTAAAAAATAAAAAATAAAAAAATCAAAGAATATTCACTATTGGTTTTGTGATTAGGCGAGCTTATACGTTAAATTCCAAATTATTGAAGAAGAAGCTCATATCAGAATATTATTTATCTAATTATTATCAGTTCGATATCTCTAGTTCGGTGATTTGTCAAGTCAATCTCGATTCTAACCCGCTAATTTAGCCTTTATCCACACTTTTAACCCAAGCCCCGCTACAACCCTGTTAAAGACCTTTTGATTTGTGTATCATCTCATATTATAGTGGTGGAGATTTGATTTTCATGCAAGCCTATGGGATTAACTCTTCATGTTCGACTTTTGAGTGCTTAATTTTGAACCTTAAATACTTTGAGTGATTTGAGTGAATCTTTAGCGAGGATGTCAACCCTCGTCAATTTTGAATCAAAGGTAATTAATTAGGTAAGGGGAAACACCTAACGTTTTCGGGCTATAAATGTATGACTTTGATTGTTTGAATCTTTAGGACCCTTTGAGTTGAATTATCCATGTATGAATTATATTTGAATTATAACGAAACATTATTGATGAATATTATGAACCTAGGAAGTTCGTTTTAATTATAAGTTGAGAATTTTGCTTGAGGACAAGCAAAAGCTTAAGTGTGGGGGTATTTGATAAACCGTAAAAGTAACATATTTTAAGCCCACATTTAGCATGCTTTTGGATGATTTAAGCCTTGAATTATGTAATTTGGTGCTCTTAATCCTTTGTTTTCATGTTTTGTACTCAGAAGAGCACCGGATGATGAAAAGAACGGAAAACGGGCCCAAAACGGAGTAAATGGGCCATATCACGAAATCCACACAGCCTGGGCCCAAGACCACACGGTCGTGCCTCACTCAACAGTCTCGAACACGGCCTGGCCACAACTTACACAGGCGTGTGCCATGGGCGTGTCCCTGCCACGGCCAAGAGGAGTTTTACTCGGAATAAGATACTTGGAGGCAAAGAAACACATTCCAAAGCCTATTTAAACACCCTAGGAGGAATTCTACTCGAATTAGGATACTTAGGGGCCAAGTAAGGCATCTCAAAGCTTATATAAACACCCTAGGGGGCAACTTAAGCGGGGAGTTCGGCAGAAGCCTTCTGCCAGGGCTTTTGTCGGGGGAGAACCCAAGGCTTTAGTTAGGGGGCGTCCAGCCAGGCCAAAGAGGGCAGATTTGTGGGGATTTACTCGAAGATAGCCAGTTGATTCATCTCAAGAAGTCGGAATCATACTCAAGATGGAGGATCTCTCCTTCAATTCCTTCAAGGGGTTTTAGGGATTTCTTATGTTTTGTTTTATCTTTTCTTCTGAGATGTTTTCTTTTATTGTTATGAACTAAACCCTCCGATACCTAAGGGGGATGAAACCTAAGATGAATCTTGTTATCGTTTGCTGAACTATATGATAAATATTTGACTTGTTCTTGTGTTGATATTTTCAGGATATTAATTCAAGTATGATGTGCTTAGGTGGAGGAGCAAAAGTCACCTAAGAGTAGATCTAGCATAATTAAGCGGAGTTGATTGCACGCTTAGAGATAGGGTGACGAGATTTTGCAGGATTAGGGTGAAACCTAATATGGGAGTCCATAGATTGAGTTAATGCAATTCTAGGGATTTTAATTAGAAAGAGATTTCAATTAATCAACCTAGGGTTAGACGTTAGTTGCCTCGAGGGATTAATATGACTTAGGGAATCCTACGGATCAAGTCAAATGAATAAATCGTCTGGTTCAGAGTTAGATAACAAGTGAAGTCTAGGTGGATTCTTCCTTGGGTATCGTCTTAATCAATTGGTTTTTCCTCAAAGTTATTTTCCCAATTTCATTCTTCTTTGTCTTAGAGTCTTTATTTTAGTTGTTAGTTAATTTTAGATTAGATAAATAATTCCCTTAATTCTTAGGCTAAATAATAAAAAGAGAGTTAGTATTAGTACTTTTGGTTCCTTTGGGTTCGACAATTCGGTCTTGCCTTAACTATACTACTGTTCGATAGGTGCGCTTGCCTCACATCGTTGTCATAGTTAGTTTCCAGGTTCGATCATTCTTTATATAAATTTTAAGACTTTGACTTCGCATAAAACAACGATCAGAACACAGGACCTCTAACACTCCAACACTCCACTTAACTACCAGACCAGCAAGCCCATTTGATATAAACTTACCAACAATTAAACTTAAACCCTTTGCACAAAGTTAAGGCTTTATTTATAAAAAATACCAAAAGTTGCCCAAGTAAGGCTTGAACTTGGGACCACACACACACACACCCAAAACACATAACCACTGAAACAGATAGACATTGTGTGTCACACATACACGAAATCAAAAATTAAATTTTTGGGGCGTTACAAAATAAATATTTAATAGTAAAATGTGTCATGCCCTTATTTGTTATTTTGCACATATCAACTTTCAACTATCAGCTAAGTTTTACCAAACACTTTTAAATAAACAATTAATAGAACCATTTAGTCAAATCAGTTAATAGAACTAGTTGGTCAAACCAGTCACTGCAATCAACAATAAACTATTAGTCAATTGCCAAACAAAGCCTAAGTGTTTATTACTTTAGTAACACATCCAAATTCTTCTTCTTTTTTTGAAGAAAAAAAATTAAAAGGTTTTCCCTTAAACCTATTTTCCGTCATGTTTCCCAAACTTGATTTTCCAACATTTCCATCATAGGTGACTCAAATATTTTGAGTTTGTACCTCATCCCTAAAATTTCGAACATCCAACATAGTTATGTTAATTATTTATACAACATGATGAAATTTTATATTTATTTGTGTCTTGAATGTTCACAAGACCAACACCCTCACCATGTATAATTATTCATTATTTCTCAAATGAATGCCATCAAGGATATATCATTTATACAATTACCAAATTATAGTGATCACTTTATCTTTCTTATCATGACAGTTTCATATATGACTACTTTATTTCTTGCTACCCAAGAAATTAATTTCACAATCACCAAATATATGAAATCATATATCATGTCTTTTTCACCAAGTAATTTGTTATAAAGGGGCCTCATATCCCTTGACGAAACAAGACAACATATTTGTTATTTTTCATAGCTTCTTTTCATAGTCAATAGATGGCCTTTAAAACTTATCATGTATGCATACTCAAAGAACATTATTTCTCAACAAACTAAGGGTGTCTTATATATTTTAGTACATAATCATATTAGTGGACCATCAACTGTCCAATCATTTGACTATAACATCACATAGTTACAACTTTTATCATGGACATTATTAGTAAATTGTGGCTATGGTCAAAACCATGTCCACCACTTAAATAGATCAAATAGCATTAATATTGTTATTTCCTTACTCATGAGATTTTTGATTCATGGCTTCTAAAGTGAATTTCAAAAGTTCACTATATTTATAATTTATAAAACTATGAGATTATATATCATATCCAAGCGATATATACATATATATAATATAAAATACAATGTGCACCATCATAAGCATGCACAATACGATATCGATCTTCAAATATATGATTATCACATTCACATTTTTATTAGAAGATTTCACACCCGAATAATGATTTTGTGATGTGAACTAATGTTTTGCACTATTCTACCTTGACTAAAAAATTTAACCATACATATTATATATGACATATTTCATTTCTAGTCAAAACCACTTCTAGCCCAACATTTATAACATAGACTAAAGCATGTGCAATCATATATAAATCTCATTTCGCTTTCGGTTATTTTAAATCAACCAAGATAACTCATATCATATGATCATCTATAAACTTTGGTTCAATGTATCATATAGCAATGAATATACTCAAAATAATGTCTCATGAATAACATACAAATTCTAGTTACTATTAATATCATGATTTGAATAAAATAAATAACTTCATATCTCAAGTTAAATATATATCCTGAAAAACAAATACTTTTGTACTAAAAAGTTTCACTAACAAATTGGATAAAATGAATTAAATTTCAATTCTCCAGACTTTTGTCTATTTATAATGTACCAATAAGTGCCTAAGTGACTCTTGGAAACTACATCACTTTTCAAGTTGCACTTTTTGGTTTCAAGAAATCGTTTCCACCCAACCTTTTGAAAGTAACCGTTAGATTCAATAACACAACTTTTTGGTTTGGGAAGGCTCTCCCAAATGGTTTATATTGGATAAAAGTCTGTTCAACTAAAGTTTGAACAATGTTATCACCGTTCAAAGCAAAAGTATTGTTTTGATCCATTAATAGATCATTTCTCAACCAGGCATTCTCATTCCATCTATCTTCTTTCTTTATTTCTTGCATGATATATAACATATTAACCGCTATCGCGTGTGTGTAAAACAAACAATTTTATAAGGCAATTTTAAGGGTGTAGTTTAACTAAAAACATACAATTTCAGTTGTAATATTTATAGTTTCCGATGGAACACCAGAGTATTCCAAGGGTTTGAACCCAAAAGAGTCGATGATTAAGCAATTCCTAAACTATGAACATGCAATCAAAGGAGTCTAGCTAACTACTCACTAAGTATTATATTACGGTAGGTCATTCACAAATTTAATTACACTAATTAATTACCTAAAAACAACGAAGGACTAAATTGTAAATGAAACAAAATATGAAACTAGCAAATTTGAACAAATACAATAACAGACAGAGATTGATAGATGTCCATGTTTTTCATTAACTTTTGAATTAGGGATCTAAATAGCTAACACTCCTAAATTAGATCCATTTTACCTCTCGGTCTCCACTTTACCAAATTAGACAATTTAGTCCAATGTATCTCTCGAACTTACCCAAATAAATCGGGGCTAATGAATTGGTACCCAATAAGATTACCTCTCGGTCTCACTTATCTTAATTTTTGCTTAGGGGCGTCAATCTTAAGTTTTGAAGTTTATTCAATTTAGTCTAGATTTGCAATTTAGTCCCTGGCTCTAAAAATCAATTACCCAACATTTTCATCAACCAACCATTTAAGAGTTAGTTACTCATGCTAATATCTAATCTCCAAAACAACAAATGAATATGTAAAAGTAGCATTAACTTAAACTTGAAGCAAAATGAGTAAAAACCCAGGCTTTCTTGTAAAAGCTCTTCTCTCTCTAGCCAAACTTTGGCCTTTTTTAGCAAGCATAATACCATATATTTTTGACCAAAATGCCCCTCAACTCGCATTTTTTATTAGAGTTGAAGTTAGACAAGGACTACCCCTACAATCATTTTTTGTCCCCTCACGACAGTGATATCCCAATACCATCGTCGTCTTGAAATGGGGGGTCCTTAGGAGGTTGGGTATCACGATACCCATGGCTGGTATCGCAATACCCTCACTCTAGGTGAGACTCACATTCGAGCCTCCATTGACTCCCTACAACACTCAATCAACTGTTAGGTTCCCTATGGCGCATTTGGCCATTTCGGGTCTCAAAAGTGGCAGAAAATGTATTATTTCACTTATTAAGGCAAAGAATGAAAACTAAGTAAAAACACAACAAAAACATATAAATTGCTCGAAAACAAGCTCTTTAAGCGTACTAGGGAGCCTAGTTTGATATTTCAAATTATAGCATATCACATATATTATATAATTGCGTACTAATTGATCGTTGTTTTATGCAATGTCAAAGTCTTAAAATTTATAAAAAGAATGATCGAACCTGGAAACTAACTATGATAACGATTTGAGGCAAGCGTACCTATCGAACAGTAGTATAGTTAAGGCAAGACCGGAATGTCGAACCCAAAGGAACCAAAAGTACTAATACTAACTCTCTCTTTATTATTTAGCCTAAGAATTAAAGTGATTTTTATTTAATCTAAAATTAACTAACTACTAAACTAAAAACTCTAAGACAAAGAAGAACAAAATTGGGAAATAACCTTTAGGAAAAACCAATTGATTAAGATGACACCCAAGGAAGAATCCACCTAGACTTCACTTGTTATCTAACTCTGAACCATACGATTTATTCATTTGACTTGATCCGTAAGATTCCCTAAGTTATATTAATCCCTCTCTCGAGGCAACTAACGTCTAACCCTAGGTTGATTAATCGAAATCTCTTTCTAATTAAAACCCCTAGAATTGCATTAACTAGATCTATGGACTCCCATATTAGGCTTCACCCTAATCTGGCAAAATCTCGTCACCCTATCTCTAGGCGTGCGATCAACTCCGCTTAATTATGCTAGATCTACTCTTAAGTAGAGACTTTTGCTCCTCCACCTAAGCACATCACACTTGAATTAATATCCCGAAAATATCAACACAAGAATTATGAACACATAATTAAGAACAAGTCAAATATTTATCATATAGTTCAGCAAACGATAACAAGATTCATCTTAGGTTTCATCCTCTCGGGTATCTGAGGGTTTAGTTCATAACAATAAAAGAAAACATCTCAAAAGAAAAGATAAAACAAAACATAAGAAATCCCTAAAACCCCCTGAAGGAATTGAAGGAGAGATCCTCCGTCTTGAGTAGAATTTCGGCTTCTTGAGATGGATCAACTGGCTATCTTCGAGTAAATCTCCAGAACTCTGCCTTCCTTGGCCTAGCTGGACGCCCCTAACTAAAACCTTGGGTTCCCCCTTTTCTAGTCATACTTATGGTGTTTATATAGGCTTCTGAATATGTTTCTTTGCCCCTAAGTATCCAAATCCGAGTGAAACTCTTCTTTCCCACAACGGGGACACGCCCATGGCACACGCCCGTGTAAGTCGTGGCCAAGCCGTGTTCGAGCCTATTGAATGAGGCACGACAGTGTGGTTTTGGTCTTGGCCGTGTGGATTTCGTGAATTGGCCCATTTACTCCGTTTTGGGCCCATTTTCCGTTCTTTTCGTCATCCGGTGCTCTCTTGAGTATAAAACACGAAAACAAAGGATTAAGAGCACCAAATTACACAATTCAAGGCTTAAATCATCCAAAAGCATGCTAAATGTGGGCTTAAAATATGTTACTTTTACAGTTTATCACTAATCATAACTATGCATGTAAAATATCATATATATAATAAACTAGTATTTGACTTTATCAAAAATTAATCCAAGAGACACTTATATTGTTTGCATAATATAATTAATATCAATAAAACATGACCATAAAATTCAATTCATGTAGCAATAGGAAATCAAACTTTGACGTACCTCTTATTAATATAAAGATTTTTTCTAAATCAATATTTAGATCATTAACTCAATGTTGCACATTACTTATAGCCAACCTTGTAGTACCATGTTTATAGGGTCATGTGAATGTGTGGTAAATATACGTGCCTTTATTAATTTCTCATGATTTGTGAAAATAGAACCTTAAAATTATTGGTGCGTGGGGATAAAA
The DNA here is from genome assembly GCA_005393395.2 of Gossypium australe. Taxonomy (NCBI): domain Eukaryota; kingdom Viridiplantae; phylum Streptophyta; class Magnoliopsida; order Malvales; family Malvaceae; genus Gossypium; species Gossypium australe. The sequence continues at coordinate 31,520,737 of CM016626.1, forward strand.
ATAAAGTTATGGGAAATTAACGAAGGCATTAAAGCATGTACCAATGTCACTTTCTTTAATGTTATATTCGTCCCACCTATATTTTGGTGTGTAAAAGAGTTACTAGCAAAGAAACCTTGAGGATACAATGAAGCCTAATGACTGCCTACGTTTTACACAGACGGAAACAATCCACTGAGCATTGAGTGAAGCACAGCAAAAATATCAATTTCTATAAAGAACTTTTGCATTAATCTTTTATAGAACAATTTAGGAATACTATAAGATGAAGGATAATAGAAAGAAACTTTTGATATGTTTTTGGTGTGTCAAACAAATGAAATGTGACTCCTATAAGAGTTCTCATATCTCTTCATAAAAATATAACAACCCAATTTGATAGTCACATCTTTTAGCAATAAACACAATTATTCAATAAACATCTACTTAAATAACTATGACTCTTTGTTAATAATTAAATAATCTAACTTTTGGTAACAAGAGACATAACTCATCACTATTAATAATGACAATTTTTGGTTAATAATTAGGTGATATAACTTTTTATTATTTATAATTTTTCATTTATAATTATTGGAACACTATATATTTTTTGAAAATGTTACCATATGAGACATAAATGCTAGTATGGTGCTCTAATATGATATTATCATCTAAATCCTCTTAATGGAATTTCAAGATTTTTTTTACTTTATCAACCTTTAGTTTTGATTTTTTGAAGATTAATATTGGGGCAATTTACCTAAAAATACCCTTTTTTACCTTATTTACGGAAACGGACCTATTTTTAAATTATTTACCGGAATGGGTCAATTTTCCCGAAAGCGCGTCCACGTCAGCGCGATGTCTAGGGACGTGCTAGTAAAACGTGTCCATGGGTGAGCTTTTTGTCCTCGTCAGCATAAAGCACTTCTTTGATGGCGCGCTTTGTGCTGACGTGGACAAAATGCTCCCCCAGGGATGCGTTTTGCCTGTGTTTTTAACCCCAACGGCTATTTTTTTTACCATTTGGCCTCCAACGGTAAAAAAAAATATAAAAGCCCCCTTTCATTTTTTTCACACAAAAGCCCTCTCAAATTTCTCTCAAATTCCTCTCAAATTTCACAAAAGTCCTTTAATTTTTGCAAAAATAAAGCCATGTTTAAAAGTTTTTTGAATTATTTTTTTTAAATTAAAAAATATTCGATCGTGTTAGCAATGGCCGGAGAATTAATTCGTCTCGATAATAAACACATCTCCGTCGATCAAATGACAATGGTAAGCTATAATTTTAATTTTTCAATACTATTTAATATTTTTTTTCATTTATGCAATTTTAATTAATTTTTATTTTATACTTTTTTATAACAATCTGTAGATCGGGAGTTGCAATGTTATATTCGTAATATGTCTGGTCTGCCATCGCCGTTGATAGAGAATTACCTGCGGAAAGCGAGTTTTTGGCACGTGGCCACGATAGGCCAGGGGTGCAAGTTGGACACGAAACTAATCAGTTCGTTGATAAAGAGGTGGAGACCCGAGACACACACATTCCATCTTCCATGCGGAGAGTGTACTATCACTCTGGAAGACGTGTAGTTGCAATTGGAATTGTCGGTGGATGGGTACGTAGTCACCGGGTCCACAATTTCTGTTGATTGGGGAGCCATATGCTACGAGCTTTTGGGTGCTATTCCGGATAATATTAACGGAGGTCGAATCGAGATGGGCTGGTTACGAGACACATTCTCAGAGCCAGATAATGATTCAACTGAATTAGAAAGAATACGATATGCTCGGGCATACATTCTTGAGATAATTGGAGGCTATCTGATGTCGGACTTGTCATGAAACCTCGTACATTTGAGATGACTGCTGAAACTCGTTGATTTTAGAGCAGTTGGTGAATTTAGTTGGGGGTTCGTCGTGTTAGCAAAATTGTACCGGGAGATGTGCAGGCCGACGCGACCGAATAAAGCCAAAATCGTAGGTTGCCTATCACTACTGCAATCATGGGCACGATTTCACTTTCTATTTTTACGTCCTCGAGTGGACCACTCATATACATTCCCACTCATAACGAGGTAAATTTTATATTAGATTTTACAATTATTACGTAAATTTAAAATATAATTGTATGCTAAAAATTTATTTAATTAGGTGGAACCATTCGGCGAATTATGATGGAATACCTACCTCGTTTGAAGATATACGGCTTCTATTAGACCAACGGTCGGAAGCACAAGTAAGTATTAAATAAAATATATATACATAATAAAATAGTCGTTTCATATTTAATATTTAGTATTTAGTATTTAGTATTATGTATATAACTAATATTTTTATCATGTTCATATAGTTTAATGGACACCATACGAGGATCTGGCAATTCAGACAGTAATTCCGGATGAATTCTTTCAAAATCCGAACATTTGGTATGTGAAGGTCCTATTGGTCAACTATGCCACCGTGGAGATGCGCCAGTCAGATAAAGTATTGCGACAACTGATTCCCGTGGCACTTGAGGTGCTTGATGATGAGCACAAAGTCGACTTACGGTAATTGCATAAGGATTGGCTGAGATTTTGGTCAGCATATATCAAAATATGGGAAAATCGGTATGATTATGTACCTGCTCAGGAACCGATCATCGTTCCTGATTTAGCGTGAGTGCCGGAATACAAGTCATGGTTTAGGATCCATGGCAAGCCATATTTATTATCAGAAGAGGAGAGGCGACGGCAAATTCGTGTACAAAGGAAACGACGGGGCCCTTTAAATCCAAGGAGAATGGATGATGGGACGGGCCCATCAACAACGCCGACACAATCACCGGGCCCATCAACAGCGCCCACACAGTCACCGAGCCCAACACTTCAGCCGACGACACCCACATCACAACCTTTTCAGATTATGTCAGGTGTGTATCTTAGACCTTATATGTATCCTAACCCTTATATGTTTCCTTTTCCCAGTCCTATGGCAGATTGGAATGCATCGCCCGGTTCATCTTCGTTCTCGATTACTCCGAGTGGACCGCTGATCTATAAGCTACCGTTACATGAGGTATCGCACGAGTCGCCGTCGGGGAGCTCTTCTTTTTACCAATCCCTATCGCCACTTACGTTCATCTGGGACTAGTGGGAATCAGTGTCTCCACACGTTGTACATGTATTCTATTTTTTACTCTTCGTCGACATAGCTCACGGGATCCAGACGGAGATTCTGACAAGCTGCAATTACATGAGCGAATGGGCAACGAAGTGCGTCAAATATCCCACAGTCGTAGGTCATATTTCTCAAGTGTACAGGATATTGCCTGCCAATAATACCTTAGTTCGGTCTGTCAAACTCCGTTACATGAAACCATAGATTGTCGCGATCGTGACACACTGTGTGCATAGTGTTGGCCTGTAATAACCCAAGTTCCACGGGCACCAGAAAAGTGAGTTTAGGGCCTCCGTCCTAGGAAAACGAGTCCGTAAATATTTATTAAAAATATTTACGAAGTTAGTATAGGTTGAATTAGATTTTTGATAAGTGAATTTAGTTTAATTTAAAGTAGTTAGGAAAAAGGATCAAATTGAATAAAGAGTGAAAGTCTAATTCAAGATTATAGAAAATAAAAAGGACTAAAGAGGAAATTATGCCAATTGCCAAACTTGAGGCGGCATAAGCATAAAATCTAAGATTTTTATATGTTAAAATATATTATTATTAGATAAATTTATTATTATTATAATATTATATTATATAATAAGCAAAGAAATAAAAGAGAAGAAACAGAATAGGCAAATGAAACAGAGAAGGAAAGAAGGAAGGAAAGAAAAGAAAGAAGAAAGGAAAAATTGAAAGTTTGAAGCTTGAAAGTTGATAGCAAACAAGGAAACCGAGACGTCTAATACGAAGGGGAAGGAAAAAGTGATCGAGGAGTAGCTCGAGAAAATATCGGTTTGTATTATTATAATTCAAGTTATTTATAATTGCATGTTTAATTTCAATGTATGTGTATGAAAAATGAAATTTAGGTAAGTATTGATGTTTGAATTGAATATGACTTGGACTTAATTGATGAATATGTGTTAGTATTGAATTAAAAATTGAACTACATATGATTGATATGAAAGGTACATTGAATTAATTTGTGAAATTAAATTGGAAGTGATTTGAGATTGAGATTGAGATTGCATTGATAATATGTATGAATTGAATCCGAATGATTATGATCAGTTGAAAGTGAAAGTGATATGGATATGTGATTTAAATACCCTATTAACTAGTCGGGCTGAGTCGGATATAATTGGCATGCTATAAGATTGGAAGTGTTCAGGGATTCTTCGACCTTGAGTCGATGAGACACTGGGTGTCATATTATTTATTTCGGATAGATTCAATAAGGTACTAGGTACCACTTTACTTCGGCTAGGCCGATGAGACACTGTGTGTCACTATATTGTTTCGAACTATCCGATTAGGCACTGGGTGCCAGTATGGTGTGTTTGGTTGGATCCGAGTATCCGCCAAAGCCCGAGTCATGTTAATAGGGGTAATTATGTGAAATGAGAAAATCATATGAATTTGATTATTTGAACCTCTGAATGAATAGTTAAAGAGATATTGTGAAATGAAATTATGCTATGTGATTGAAGGCATGAATCAAAGTTCATGAATGGTTCCTATTGAAATGTGAATTGAGTAGTTATATGTGATTGAGAGATGAACCAAAGGTTCATGAACAATTGGAATTCTATGGATGAGATATTAATTCAAATATTAAAATTTTTACATTGGAAATATAATAACTTAGTATAATTATATGTATAATGTGTTATTTATCTAAATATGTTTACGATATTTGATCATTGTTATAAATTGAATTATGATAATACCACTGAGTAATTCCAATACTCAGCGTACGGTTTGTTTTCCGTGCGCAGGTTAGTAGAGTTTCTGATCCGGTCCAGCATCCAAATCAAACCCGACTCCAACAAGAGGATTTTGGTGATGAAATTCTTCCTTTTGTTAAGTGGCATGTACTAGATAGTTATATGAATTATAAACATATATATATACTTAAGTTAAATGATTTTGGTTGTATTTAAATGATTATAATGTTTTGGATGAGGAAAATGATATAAAGTTATAAAATGATAAATTAGTATTGGTTGTTTTGGTCTGAATTTGCAAGGGGATTTAGGTGAAAATAAGTAGAAATACTGCCGAAATTTTTATAAATAAAAAAAATTTACAAAATATTTTCTAGAGTGATTGAACAAGTTTCATTTTACTTTTATTATATGCTTTGGGCATTGAGAGTCCAATATAGGGATTTAATTATTAAATTATACTATGAATGTTATTTTATTTGCCAGTGATTAGTAAATTGTCTGATATGTTCGGTAATACCTTGTAACCCTGTTTCGGCAACGGTTTAGGGTTAGGGGGTGTTACATGGCCCGTGCCTTCGCCTTGTTAATTTCTTGCAATACCTTCACACACCATACATGGCCTCCCTGCATTTGGCCTTTATAATTCGCTGCTCGCTTTGGAAATAGTGTCGATAAACGAAAATATGTTTCTCGCACAACCGATGTTATCTGTAAATGACGCGTTCCTTTTAGAATAAAATTTATGCATTCAGCCAGGTTTGAGGTCATATGACCTTATCGTAGGCCGCCATCGTTTGCTTGTGTCCACTGTTCGAAAGGTATGTTGCAGAGGAAGTTTGCGCCTTCTTCGTTAATTAAACGCAAAATCGCCAACATCTCATGAAAACAGTCCTTATTGATCTCGTACCCTGCCAATATAAGTTGATAGTGAATATTACATACCACTATTCCATTAAGAATAAATTGAATATTACAAATGAAATTATATCAATAGAGATTACATACTCATGTTGGTCACTTGCCGTCGTTCACTTGTAAATCGATGTTGCTCGTAGTAGTTGGACGTAACATGCCTTAGGCAATACCGATGGTGTGTGCGATACCATAAGCTTCCCTGTCGCTCAATTGCGGCTAGTATTCTAGGGCCCCGATCTGATATAACGCAGATATCAGGTTGGGGGCAGACATGCCTCCTTAACCTAGATAGAAAGAAATCTCAGTCATCAGTTGACTCCCCCGATGTTATTGCAAACGTAATTGGAAGGACTCTCCCACTGTCATCCTGTGCCACAACTAGCAATAGCCGATGGGTATATCTACTATACATAAAGGTACCGTCAATTTGTACCAATGGCTTGCAGTATAGAAATGCGTCTCGGCATTGCTTAAAGGTCCAAAATAGACGCTTGAACACTTGGCATCTACGGAGTAATCAGTCGTTGTAGTATGCAGGTGCCGTTTCAAGGTTATTATGTAGCCTGGGACATATTTCTCCAGCACTTGACACCACTACCACACTTTATTATATGAAGCGTCTCATCGACCAAGCAACTTTTCCAACACCTTCTGCTTAGCTATCCAAGTCTTGCGGTAAGAGGGTGTGTACCCCAATTGGCTACGAATATTGGCAATTAAGACCGGCACTGAAGTTTTGGGATCCGCCTTCACCGTCGGTAGTATTAAGCTAGCTAACATATCTTAATCCATCTTGGGATGATCTTGTGAAACACCTGTCAACGAAGTACGTTAAATAATGCAACATTACGTAATATCAGTATTATTCAAAAACCCTAAACACCTAGTGATACTGTACCAGAAACACATGTATGTGGACCTTTGTACTTTTTTATCTCCCACAAGTCTGTCCTTTTCCTTAACGAGGCCAGGATTTTCCATGAACATGTACCGTCTTGCACTGCACACTTGGCCTCATACTTATCGAGTTTGGATTTAACCATGTTGTAGTTAACCCCGTTCTTGATGTTATGTTGTTTCAATGCACCAAGAAAACTATCCTTATTGGAAAACTCCTTACCAACTTCCAATTCACCTGAATCCAGTGACAAACTTGTACGGTCACGCCTTCTATGTGGTAGATCTGGAAACTCCAACGTATCATCTTGAAATAGATCGACATTATGCATGTGGACTGGAGGGGAGTACGCCCTGAATCGCGGATCTTCTTTTTCTTCATCTGAACCCCCTTCAACATCTTCAGGTATGGTTGGAACAGGCTCTGGTTCAAAAAATAATGCAACTTTTGTACCATCGGGGCCGGGCTCTCGAGGTGAATCCACATCGGACTCATCATCCGACCCACCATCATCTACAACGAACGAGGTTTCCTTGCCGGTGGACGTCGTAGGGAGTAAATTATACCTTTTTAAACAAGTTTCGTAACATCACCAATCATATGTGGATTGCCAACTACTAGCAGTTGATGTCGTTCCCCAATATGTATTTCTAGCATCGAACATCGACCCACCGATATGCATGTCCCATCCACCAACCGAGTGTCGTGTAGGGTTGTGTTTTCCATACTGCCACCAAACACGGGCGCTTCCGTATTCTGCCTCCTACTAACAGAGTGTCGTTTTGGGGTCGTGTATTCCTCTCGAACAGCAGTAGATGTTGAAGTCGAAAATTTATCATTTGAGGATGAAAATTGTACATATACCTCAAGATAGGGTGATCCACTAGCAAGATGAGTCTGCATCATTGCCTCCAAGCTACGAAGACCTTTGATATCGAATGAGTCATATCTCACGGGATCAACCGAAGCATAAAATCTATACTTAATAGACAAAACTTTCATTGGCGTCACCCGAAGATTTTGCGCCTAATTCTTTTACGAAGTTCTATCAAATCTATGTTCTGGTTAAAAACCAGTCGCGCTGTGTTCTCCAATAAAAAAACAATGTCGTTCTCGGTGTCACGGACCTCACCATCATAGTAAATAACAGCACTAATAAGTTCACTCATCTTTAGTTTCTATTATACTTTTGCCTCAATTTCTGTTGCTGTAACTTATGCAACCTGAGAATGAAATTTGACTCATTTATAGTTTAAGGCCAAATAGGAATTACTGTAGAAAAAGAACGTCCACGTGGGAGCTTTTTTCAGTAATCTTGCTGATATTGCATCCTGCTTGAAGCGTTTTGGACACTGTTTGCTCAGAAACATCTTCTCAAAATTATCTTTTCAGATACTACTGTAGAAAAAGAGCGTCCACGTGGGAATTTTTTTCAGTAATCTTACTGACAGTGCATCTTGCTTGAAGCGTTTTGGCCACTATTTGTTTATAAACGTTTTCTCAAAATTATCTTTTCAGATACTATTATAGAAAAAGAGCGTCCACGTGGGAGCTTTTTTCAGCAATCTTGTTGACAGTGCATCATGCTTGAAGCGTTTTGGACACTATTTCTTTAGAAACGTCTTCTCAAAATTATTTTATCAGATATTACTATAAAAAAATTATATTGCTAATATATTTTTCCAAAACCCTAAACACAAAATTATTTTAAAAAACCCTAAACATAATTTAATTAATTAACCTTAAAACCCTAAACCCTAATTTCATTAATTTTTTCCTAAAAAACCCTAACTCTAACCCTAAAAAAAGCTAAAAATCCTAACGAATAAGACGGGCAAAACGCGTATCTGGGGGAGCGTTTTGTCCACGTCAGCACAAAGCGCCCCCTTAAGGAAGCGCTTTGTGCTGACGAGGACAAAACGCTCCCCGAGACGCGTTTTACTGGCACGTCCCCTGACATGACGCTGATGTGGACGCGCTTTAAGGAAAATCGGCCTATTCCAGTAAATATTTAAAAAAATAGGTCTATTTCCATAAATAAAGTAAAAAGAAGAAGATGTTTTTAGGTAAATTGCCCTTAATATTGTTCGCACTAAATCGAACAATTAAATTAAAAACTAAACAACAATCAAAGTATCGATCTAATTAAAGAAGTTAAATTAGCTAAAATATAAATTAGTATCAACGGATCTATAAATTAATTAATTGAATCTGTTTTTCTACTTTTTAATTTTTTTATTTTTAATAATTTATTTAATTAAATTAAAGCAACTGATAATATGCATTAAATAAAAAAATGAGTTTAACTAATTGTATAAAAAAAAACACATCCTCCTTGAAAATTGCGAGATCTTATGTGGGATGAGTGGATGATGGATGGGCAAAATAGGTGAGTGGGCAGGCCATCACATCAAGACTTTGTTTTACGAGCCAAGTGATCCGTTTCGCAAATTTTTAAAATTTTATTAAAAATACATGAAAAAATAACATGTTAAACGTTAACAAATACGGGTGGTTAGCAATATCAGATCATTTTCAATATTTTTTTTATGATGGTTAACATTGTTCATCATTTCAGGTGAAATTTAAGTTTGAATTATTAATTGTGTTGATTATATAAATTTTAACCTATTATTATAATTCACCAAAAATATATATAAATATTCTTTTATAAGGATTAATTGAAGAAGCAGTTAAATAAGAAAAATATTTCATAGTTTTATTTTTGTTTGTCAAATAAAATAATTAAATTATAATTTTGTAATCATTATAGGTTTTTACCATTATCTCAATTTCAAAAATTTCAACGAATTAAGAATTGACATGTATAATTTTTAATAATAATAAAAAATTTAAATTTAATATTAAATAAAAATTAAATTAAATTATTTAATATTATTTTTCTGCCCCCAACCCCCCTCTATCTTCATTTTTTTTTCTTTTCATCTTCACCCCTCTCTCTCTCTCTAATCCTCTCCAATGTTGTAACTCGTGAGTCATTAGCCTCCAAATTAATTTATTTATATATACTCATTTGTTTATTTCATCGGCCAAATTGAGAAGACAAAAGAACACCGTTATGGATAATCGGAATCGGCAATTTTTTCTGATCATGAGACACGGAGGAGTTGTTTCCTTAGCCAATTTCTTCCATGGTTGTGCAATTTTTAGATTTTTGAACTCAAAATAATATATTTTTTTATGAAGAATAGTTAAAATATTCACTGTCGAAATCATTTTTTTGAAAGGTCGATTTTTATTTAAAAAAGAAAAAAAAAATCGCCACCAATCTTTTTTTATAAGGTGTGATCGGATTATCTCGTAATTTGATTGTTTTAATAAAATATTTTGATTTACTAAAACAACGATTTTGGTCTATGAAATTCGAAAAAACGGGTTCGAGAGTTGGTTACGTGCGAGGAAGGATTAGCACCCTCGTAACGCCCAAAATTGGTACTTAACTGATTAATTAATGTCTTAAAGTCGAATATTTGAAAATTTGAAAGAATTTACAATACATCCCTCTTTTTATTAATGTTAATTTTAAAAAACACTTGAATAAATCGAAACGAATGGTAAAGACCCTCTCGTCTCGAGATAACGAAATGTCATATCCCGTAAGTTAAGACACGACACTTTGAATATTCGAGAATAAGCTTGCCTTTAATTTTTTTTTATAAAAGTCTTGTATTTTAAATTTAAAAGGATATTTGGTTATTTAGATTCAACGAGAAAAATCGAAACCCCGTAAGTTAGGGTACGATTTCTCGAATCTCCAAAATACGAAATACTACCTTTATTCTTTTAAAATTTTCTTTTTTTACGAATTTGGGTAAAAAATAATGTAATATTTATAACAATGTATGAATAAAAGGTTACGTTGATCAATGACAACAATATGAAAATACAAATAAACAATTCATAGTACACATAATGGCAATAATCACATAATACATATCACTTTAATACAAATATTAACAATCAAAGAAAAAATGAAATAAATAATAAAATAAATAACAACAACAACAACAACAACAATAATAAAGAATAAAATGAAATAAATGGACAAATGACCGAAAGAAAAAAAATAAAAAAGCAAAATAAAAAATATAAACAAAAATAAAGAAATGATAACAACAACTAAATGAATAAATAAATAAATTAAATTAAATGAGGGACTAAATTGATGTTTAAACTAAAGTACAAGTATAAAATATAATAAAATAATTTAATCGGATGGCAAAACAATAAAAGGGACCAATTCGAAATGCGCAGAAAAGACAATGGATTAATAGGGAAAATATCCCAAACCCACCTAGTGTGCTATTCCCTTCGGCTAATCAGGGGACTAAATTAAAAGAAAAATAAAATTAACAGGTCAAATCTTAAAAAAGAATAAATAAAAGAATTTGGACTGAATTGAAAATGACTCCAAAAGCAGAGGGACCAGGGACATAAATATCTCAAAAATCGAAAACACGCGGATCCCCCAGGAGTGGGTCCGGTCGAGCGCGAGTCAAGGCTAAACGACGCCGTTTTGGGGCGTTTCGAGCTATCCCAAGACGGCGTCATTTTGGTGTCTTATTTAAGCCTAAATTTTTTTTTAAAAAAATCATTTTCTGGTAGTATTCATAAAAAAAAAACCTGCCAACCCCTCTTTTTCTCTCAAAACCCCCAAGTCCGACCTTGGCTCCGGCCACCAGCCCACCGTGGAGGCCGCCGGTCGCCGGCGACAGTGCCACCATCCACGGTGGCCGGAAAGAAAAAAACTCCCTTTTGACTCCTTTTTGAAGGTAATACCTTCCTAGCCCAAAATAATAATTAAAAAAAAGGACCTTTTGCCCTCTTCTTAAATCGATTTTGAGATCAGAGAGAGGATTTACGACGACAAGAACGGCGAATGACTCAAGTAAGTCCTCCTTTTTCTTTTTATTTGTAATTTTCACATGTAAAATAAACGAAAAGGAAAAAAAACTTAAAAGTAAAAAATCAAATGAAAAAAAAATCACCTCTTAGAAACTTTTATAATCGATCTCTTTTTTTGTATTCAATATATCGTTTTTGATTACTCTCCGTCCAAAAAAATTACAAAGAAATTGGTGTGGCTTTTATAGCTGAGATTACAACTTTTAGTTTCTGTCTTTTTTGTTTGTTTCTTGGTTGTTCTGTTCTTTGTCGTCTTTTCTTGCTTTTTTTTTGTTGTTGCGTGTTGCAGGTGGTGGTGGCAGTGCGAGTGGAGAGGGTGCTGACATGGGAGGAGCGGCGGCATCTCTTAGGCTAGGGTTTTATTTTTTTTCTGAAAGTTAAGGTTGTGGACTAAACGAGCTTTAGGGTTTTTTTTATTATTGGGCCGTTTGGGCTCGTTTTGTAATTGGGCATTAGTAATTGGATTTTTGCTTCTTCTTTTTTTTTTTTTGGTTTTATATTTTGTATGTTTTGGGTTTGTTGGGCCTAGGCAAATTTGGGCTTTTACATTCACAATTTTCTTTCTAAGTTTAACCTATGGGTAAATGATCAGAAAATACCAACTTTTAAAAAAATTTACGGAAAAGGGCCAAAAAATAATTATTTACCGGAAAGGGTCATTTCTCCCGAAAACGCGTCCACGTCAGCGCGTTTTCAGGGGATGAATCAGAAAAGCGCGTCCACGGGGGAGTGCTTTGTGCCACATCAGCAAAAAACGTGTCCTTGAGGGCACGCTTTGCTGATGTGGCAAAAGCGCTCCTTCATGGACACGCTTTTGCCCTTCCCCCCGATGGACTTTTCAATTGTTTTTAGTGTTATGGTATGAGTTTTTAGGGTTCTAGGGCTACTGTTTAGATATTTTTAGGGTCTTATGGTTAAGGGTTTTTAGGGGAAAATTAATGAACTAAATTTTAGGGTTAATTAATTAGAATAATTTTAGGTTTAGGGTTTTGGGAAAAATATATCAGCAAAATAAAAATTATTTGAATTTTTTTTTACATTAGTATTTGGCAAAATAATTTTGAGAAAACGTTTCTGAACAAATAGTGACCAAAACGCATCAAGTAGGATGCACTGTCAGCAAGAGCACTTAAAAAAGCTCCCACGTGAACGCTCTTTTGCTACAGTAGTTCCTGAAAAGATAATTTTGAGAAGACGTTTCTGAACAAATAGTGACCAAAACGCTTCAAGCATGATGCACTGTCAACAAGAGTACTGAAAAAAGCTCCCACGTGGACGCTCTTTTGCTACAGTAGTTCCTGAAAAGATAATTTTGAGAAGACGTTTCTGATCAAATAGTGACCAAAACGCTTCAAACAGGATGCACTGTCAACAAGAGTACTGAAAAAAGCTCCCACGTGGACGCTCTTTTGCTACAGTAGTCTCTGGTAATCCTTAGACTATAAATCAGTCAAATTTCATTCTCAGGTTGCATAACAGAAATTGAGGCAAAAGTAAAATAGAAACTGAAGATGAGTGAACGTATTAATGCTGTTATTTACTACGATAGCGAGGTTTGTGACACCGAAAATAGTGTTGTTTTTTTATCGGAAAAAACAACGCGACTGGGTTTTAACCGGAACATAGATTTGATAGAACTTCGCAAAAGAATTAGGCGTAAAATCTTCAGAACAACGCCAATGAAAGTTCAGTCTATTAAGTATAGATTTTGCGTTTCGGTTGATCCCGTGAGACATGACTAATTCGACATCAAAGGTCCTCGGAGCTTGGAAGCAATGTTGGAGACTCGTCTTGCCAGTGGATCACCCTATCTTGAGGTATATGTACAATTTTCATCGCCAAGTGATCTTCCTTTGACTTCAACATCTACTACTGTTCGAGGGGAATACACGACCCCAAGCCGACACTATGTTAGTGGGAGGTAGAATACGGAAGCGCCCGTGTTTGGTGGAAGTATGGAAAATACAACCCCTGCACGACACTCGGTTGGTGGATGAGACATGCATATCCTTCCTTCGACGTTCGATGCTAGAAATACGTATTGGGGAACGTCATCAACTTCTAGTGGTTGACAATCCACATATGATTGGGAACATTACAAAAGTTGTTTAAGAAGGGATAATGTACTCCCCACAACATCCACCGGCGAGGGGCCCTCGTTCGTTGCAGATGATGGTGGGTCGGATGATGAGTCCGATGTGGATCCACCTCGAGAGCCCGGCCCCGATGGTGCAAAAGTTACATTATTTTCTAAATCGGAGACTGTTCTAACCGTACCTGAAGATGTTGAAGACGGCTCAGATGAAGAAGAAGAAGATCCGCGATTCAGAGCGTACTTGCCTCTAGCCCACATGCATAATGTCGATCTATCTCAAGACGATGTATTGAAGTTTCCTGAACTACCACACAGAAGGCGTGACCATACAAGTTTGTCGTTGGATTCGGGCGAATTAGAAGTTGGTAAAGAGTTTTCCAACAAGGATAGTTTTCTTGGTGCATTGAAACAATATAGCATCAAGAACGGGGTTAACTACAATGTGGTTAAATCCAAACTCGATAAGTATAAGGCCAAGTGTGCAGTGCAAGACGGTACATGTTCATGGAAAATCATGGCCTCGTTGAGGAAAAGGACAGGCTTGTGGGAGATTAAAAAGTACAAAGGTCCACATACATGTTTTGCCAGTACAGTATCACTAGGTGTTCAAGGTTTTTGAATAATACTGATATTACGTAATGTTGCATTATTTAACGTACTTCATTGACAGGTGTTTCACAAGATCATCCGAAGGTGGATTTAGAGATGTTGGCTGACTTAATAATACCAACGGTGAAGGCGGATTCCAAGACTATAGTGCCGGCCTTAATTGGCAATATTCGTAGCCAATTGGGGTACACGCCCTCTTACTGGAAGACTTGGATAGCTAAGCAGAAGGCGTTGAAAAAGTTGCATGGTCGGTGGGACGATTCATATAATGAAGTGTGGCAGTGATGTCAGGTGCTGGAGAGATATGTCTTAGGCAGCATAACAGACCTTGAAACGAAACCGGCGTACTACAACGATCGATTGCTCCGTGGATACCAAGTGTTCAAGCGTATGTTCTGGACATTTAAGCAATGCCGAGACGCACTTTTATACTGCAAGCCATTGGTACAAATTGACGGTACCTTTATGTATGGTAGATATACGCATCGGCTATTACTAGCTGTGGCACAGGATGGCAGTGGGAGAATCCTTCCAATTGTGTTTGCAATAACACTGGGGGAGTCAGCTGATGACTAAGATTTCTTTCTATCTAGGTTAAGGAGGCATGTCTGCCCCCAACCTGATATATGCATTATATCGGATCGGGGCCCTAGAATACTAGCCGTAATAGAGCGACAAGGAAACCTGTGGCATCGCACACACCATCGATATTGCCTAAGGCATGTTGCGTCCAACTACCACGGGTAACATCGATCTACAAGTGAACGACGACAAGTGACCAATATGGGTGTGTAATATCTATTAATATAATTTCGTTTGTAATATTCAATTTATTCTTAATTGAAGAGTGGCATGTAATATTCCCTATCAACTTATATTGGCAGGGTACGAGATCAATAAGGATTGTTTTCACGAGATGTTGGCGAGTTTGCGCTCAGTTAACGAAGAAGGCGCAAACTAACTATACAATATTCCTTTCGAATAGTGGACACAAGCATACGACGGCGGCCTACGATATGGTCATATGACCTCAAACTTGGCCGAATGCATAAATTCTGTTCTAAAAGGAACGCGTCATTTGCCGATAACATCGGTTGTGCGAGAGACATATTTTCATTTAGCGGCACTATTTTCGAAGCGAGCAGCGAGTTATAAAGGCCAAATGCAAGGAGGCCATGTATGGTGGGCGAAGGTTTTGCGAGAAATTAACAAGGGGAAGGCAGGGGCCAACACCATGCACACAGTGTGTCACGATCGCGACAACCTATGGTTTCGTGTGACGGAGTTTGATAGACCGAACCAAGGTATTGTTGGCGGGTAATATCGTGTACACTTGAGAAATAGGTATCCGAGAAACGGCCAACCAACGAAAGTTATGCGGATGGTGTAGGAACTCAGGCCATACATCTCGCTCGTGTCCAAATCGAAATAATTGATAGTCTCTTTATGATTTTTGTCTTTTGGTGGCTATGCAAATTCTTTTAATTTCTTGATGAAAATGGTGAACTTTTGTAGAAGGACTAAGTTGCAAAACAGGAAAAAAAAAGTTATTCAATTAATCTGAAATCTCAGTTAGTGGTTTCGTTGACTTGATTAAGGATGCTTATGACTTGATTAAGGACGCTTATTAAAATTAGAATATTAAAAAACAACATTTATTTTATAAAAAGAAATTACAAAAGAAAAAAAAACAACATTTATTTTATTAAAGATATAAAAATTAAATTACTTAAAAAATAAACAACAACTTTTATTTTATTAAAGAAATAAAAATTAAATCACAAAAAAAATGAACAACAACTTTTATTTTATTAAAGAAATAAAAATTAAATTACAAAAAAATAAACAACAACTTTTATTTTATTAAAGAAATAAAAATTAAATTACAAAAAATAAACAACAACTTTTATTTTATTAAAGAAATAAAAATTAAATTACAAAAAAATAAAAAACAACTTTTATTTTATTAAATATATTAAAATTAAATTACAAAAAATAAACAACAACTTTTATTTTATTAAAGAAATAAAAAATTAAATTACAAAAAATAAAAAACAACTTTTATTTTATTAAAGATATTAAAATTAAGTTACAATAAAAAACCAACTTTATTTTATTAAAGATATAAAAATAAAATAAATTACAATAAAAAAAAAAAACAACTTTTATTTTATTAAAGATATAAAAAATAAATTACAATAAAAAAATAACTTTTATTTTATTAAAGATATAAAAATAAATAAATTACAATAAAATAAAATAAAAACAACTTTTATTTTATTAAATATATAAAAATAAATTATAATAAAAAAATAAAAAAATAGCGGTCGAAATCAATGTTGGTGTCGGTCGGAATCGGTGCCACATTGGGGTGGTCGACGGTTACGCGCTGGATTCCTCTTTCTTCTAGCTTCCGGCGGGGATTGTGGAACCTCAGGAGGGGATTCTGGTTCCTCCGACAGGGGGTCTGGTTGTGGGTGTTGGGAGGATAACCCATCTTGATAAAATAATGACTGGGGAGGTGTTTGCATAAACCATGGCGGAGGTGTCTGAATCCCATAAGGCGAAGGAGACTGGTAAAAAGAAGAGCTCCTCGACGGCGCCTCGTGCAATCCCTCATGCGACGGCGGCCTCAAGATCGGCTGGCCAATCGGAGTAGTCGAGAACGGACTCGAACCGGGCCATGCATTCCAACCTGCCGTGAGACTGGGAAAAGGAAACATATAAGGGTTAGAATACATATAAGGGCTAGGGTACGCACCTGGCATAATTTGAAAAGGCTGTGATGTGGGTGTCGTCGGCTGAAGTGTTGGGCCCGGTGACTGTGTGGGCGCTGTTGATGGGCCCGGTGGTTGTGTCGGCGCTGTTGATGGTCTCGTCTCATCACCCATTCTCTTTGGATTTAAAAGGCCCCGTCGTTCCCTTTGTTCACGAAGTTGCCGTCACCTTTCCTCTTTCGACAATAAATACGGCTTGCCATGGATCCTAAACCATAGCATGTATTCCGGCACGCACGCTAACTCAGGAACGATGATTGGTTCCCGAGTAAGTATATAATCGTACCGGTTCTCCCACAATTCGATATAGGCTGACCAATATCTTGGCCAATCCGTACGCAACTGCCGTAAGTCGACTTTGTGCTCATCATCGAGCACCTCGGGTGCCACGGGAATCGATTGTCGGAATCCAAATTGACGCAGAACCCGATCTAACTAGTGCATCTCCACGATGGCATAGTTGATCAATGTGACCTTCACATGCCAAATGTTTGGATTTTGAAAGAACTTCTCCGGAATTATTACCCTAATTGACGAATCCCCGTATGGTGTCCATTCAAACTATACTAACATGATAAAAATATTAGTTATATAATAAATACTAAATACTAAATACTAAATACTAAATACTAAATACTAAATACGAAATACGAAATGACTATTTTATTATGAAAATATATTTTATTTAATACTTACTTGTGATTCCGACCGTTGCTCTAATAGAAGTCGTATATCTTCAAGCGAGGTAGGTATTCCAACATAACTCGCCGAATGGTTCCACCTAATTAAATAAATTTTTAGCATACAATTATATTTTAAATCTACGTAATAATTGTAAAATCTAATAATAAATTTACCTCGTTATGAGTGGGAATGTATATGGGTGGTCGACTCGAGGACGTAAAAATGAAAATCAAAATCGTGCCCATGATTGCAGTAGTGATAAGCAACCTCCGATTTTCGTTTTATTCAGCCGCGTCGCCCCGCACATCTCCCCATACAATTTTGCTAGCACGGTAGACCCCCAACTCAATTCACCGGCTGCTCTAAAATCAAAGAGTTTCAGCAGCCATCTCAGATATACGAGGTTTCGTGACAAGTCCGGCATTAGATAGCCTCCAATCATCTCAAGAATGTATGCCCGAGCATACCGTATTCTTTCTATTTCGGTCGAATCATTATCGGGCTCCGAAAATGTGTCTCGTATCCAGTCCATCTCGATCCGACCACCGTAAATGTTATCCGGAATAGCACCCACAAGCTCGTAACATACAGCTCCCCAATCGCCAGAAGTTGCGGGCGATGGCGGACCAGGCATATTGCGAATATAGCATTGCAACACCCGATCTACAGACTGTTTAAAAAATTATAAAATAAAATTTAATTAAAATTGCATAAACCTAAAAAATATTAAATAGTATTAAAAAATTAAAATTAAAACTTACCATTGTCATTTGATCGACGGAGATGTGTTTATTGTCGAGACGAATTAATTCTCCGGCCATTGCTAATATGATCAAATATTTTTAAATTTATCAAAAAAATATATTTCAAAAAAACTAAAAAAGGGCTTTTTTGTAAATATGAAAGGACTATTGTGAAATTTGAGAGAAATTTGAGAGAAAAATGAGTAAGGACTTTTGTGTGAAAAAAATAAAAGGGTTGTGGGTTATATATATATATATATATATATACATATATTTACCGTTGGAGGCCCAACGGTCAAAAAAATTGACTGTTGCAGGGCAAAAGCTAGTCCACGAAGGAGCGCTTTTGCCACATCAGCAAAGCGCGCCCTCAAGGACGCGTTTTTTGCTGATGTGGCACAAAGCGCTCCCTCATGGACGCGCTTTTCTGATTCATCCCCTAAAAATGCGCTGACGTGGGCGTTTTCGGGGGAAATAGCCCTTTTCGGTAAATAATTATTTTTTCGGCCTTTTTCCGTAAATTTTTTTTAAAAGTTGATATTTTCTGGTCATTTACCCTTAACCTATTCTTAACCAAAATTAAATTCAGTAGCAAGTAATATCTTGATGTCTATGGTTTTTTTTTTTTTGTAAATAATAGACTGATATTAATGCTGTGTGGCCCACCAATAAAGAACATAAAACGTCAAAATCAAAGACAACAAAGCAAACAAAAGCAGAAAAGTAATAAATAAAGTAGCTGAAAACAATAATTAAAAGCCTAAAAAAATAACAAAACCACTAAATGAAAACCACCTGCGCCCACAGCACCATTCAAACCCAATATCAGTCGCAAACGTTTCTTCTTCATCTGAGAAGCCAGCAAAAACCGAGAAGAAACCAAAAGCTTCAGAAAAGGGTGGAAATTCATCGAACCTTCTCCACCATCGAAGCATTACCAGAGAAAACTCCTAGAGCCGAGAATCCCGCATCTCCCACTCCTTCAAAGCTGACGCCTGAACAGTGTCTGGAACCCCGTCGTTCCACCTTCTAAAATCGTGCCTTCTCCTACCTTCCATCGCCAGTGTATGGGCCGTGTTATTTGCCTTCCGGGGGACAAAACGGTAAGAGATTTCATCAAATTCATCTTCCATAGAGAGAATAGACTGTGTAATCGGTCGGATAATGGACTTGTCTTTCTGTTTCTTCAGAATGCTTTTGATAATTGTTAAGGAGTCACCTTCCACGTTTATCCGTCGGAAGCCCATTGCTCTCGCCAGGATAAGGGCTCTTTCGCATGCCCTCACCTCCGCCACAAACGTATCCGCAACGGCTCTAAGCAGATAAGTCTCCGCGCCCACTATTTTTCCTTCTGAAGTCCTGGCTACAACCGCCGTGATAGCAATTTTTGTATCAATATGAAATGATGCATCAAAGTTCAGTTTAATAAAATTTGCATGAGGGGGTTTCCACTTTTGATTCCCCAAATAACTTGAGGACGGGAGGGATATTTCTCTGTTAAGGTTCAGCTCCTGATTGTAACCTTTAAGAAACCCCAAAAATTCCTGCCTAGAGAAATGAACTCCTTCATGAATTAATTTATTTCTTCGAGTCCATAATCCCCATAAGGAAAGGATCATCACCTGTCGTTGTTGTTCATTGGCAGCAGAGAAGGTATTGATAAAGCAGAGCTTACCACTGGTCAAAGGGTCAAAAGGAGGGACCATGATTTCCAGGGATTTCCAAACATCTTGTGTCATCTGACAGAGCCACATAAGGTGATCAGTATTCTCCGGGCCATTCTTACAAAGAGGGCAAACCACGTCCACACACAATTTCCTGCGAGCCAAGTTACAAAGATGGGGCAATAGATTATTAGTTAACCTCCAGACATGAATTTTAATTTTTGCAGGAATGTTTAAAGTCCATAAACAATTGTAGAATTTAGAATCAATCATATCATCAGAGGTAGCTATAGAAGAGGTTTGTAAATGTTCTGTATATAAAGCCCTGTAACCACTTTTAACCGTGTATTCGCCCGATCCGTCCCACTTCCACACCCGTACATCACCCGACTGACCTCCTGCAATTGGAATAGCAAGAATGCGACTGACCGTATCAGCATCAAAAATACTATTCAGTATCTCCTCATTCCAGGTAAAGGTGCCACAGTTGAAAAGCTGATTTACAGTAGTCCAGTTTGGAGAAATACACTGAACTGACACTCTATTATTCGCTTGGCCAGGTAACCAGGGATCATTCCAAATATTGATGTCAGAGCCATCTCCAACTCGCCATAACAATCCATTCTCAATCAACTCCCGTGCGCTGCAAATACTCCGCCAGGTATAGGATGGGTAAGATCCAATATTAGCAGATAGAATATCAGAGTGAGGATAGTAACGTGCTTTTAAAACTTTAGCTAAAAGGCAATTAGGCTGAGTTAAAACACGCCAAATCTGCTTTGCTAATAAAGCTTTATTAAACAAAACCAAATCTTTAAACCCCATACCACCCGCATGTTTTGGTTTGCTTAACAGCTCCCATCCACTCCAATGGATCCCCTTCAACGATTTGTTATTGGTCCACCAAAACTTATTCATAATCCCCTCAAGCTTACGACAAAAAGTTTTCGGTATAAGGAAACACTGTATAACATAAAGGGGAATGGCCTGCAGGACCGACTTTATAAAGACTTCCTTTCCACCAGTAGATAAATAACGCAAGCTCCATCCTTCGATTCTTTTCCTGAAACGATCCAAGAAATAAGCAAAAGCCCAGGATTTCTTTCGTCCAACCATCATTGGTAGGCCTAGGTATTTCTTAGGATTATTAGCAACCCGGACTCCTAGCAAATTGACAATATAATCTTTACTCGCTTGTTGCACATTGGCTCCAAAGTAGATAAGAGATTTATCAAAATTCACCCGTTGACCAGAAATCAACTCGTATTCCTTAATAACATCTTTAATTGCTTCCACTCCTTCATTCGAGGCATCACCAAACAAAATACTGTCATCCGCAAAGAACAAATGATTGATTGAGAATCGTTCTCTACCAATAGGAGCTCCTCGTATCATACCTCTCCTCTTCGCATCCTCAAGCAAAACAGAAAACCCCTCAGCACATAGGAGAAAAAGAAAGGGACTAAGAGGATCCCCTTGTCTTAAACCCCTTGTCGGAGAAAACCATTCGCTGTTACACCCATTTATGCTGACAGAATAGGATACCGAACAGACGCATCGCATGATGAGAATAATCCATTCTTCTTGAAATCCCATATGTTTCAACATTCCCGCCAAAAAGTCCCATTCAACCCGGTCGTACGCTTTACTCATATCAAGCTTGAGTGCAAAATTCCCTTTTTGACCCCTTTTTTTCATTTTGAGAGAGTGAAGGACTTCATACGCAATTAGGACATTATCCGAAATGAGTCTGCCAGGGACGAAAGCTCCTTGCGCTTCATTAATACAAGAGTCCAACATATCACTCATCCGGTTTACCAAAACCTTTGCAATTATCTTATAGATAATATTGCAGAGACTTATAGGTCGAAAGTGAGTCATATTCCTTGGTTTAGCAATTTTTGGAATCAAAACAATACGAGTCTTATTAATAGGGCCTATTTCGCAATCACCATTAAGAACAGATAAACAAAAGGAAGAAATTTCAGGCCCAATAATATGCCAATACCTTTGAAAAAAGATAGCAGGAAAACCATCCACCCCAGGAGCGTGTAGCGGTGCCAGCATCTTAACTGCCTGATCGATCTCGTCAATTGCGAATGTTTTAATCAAATTTGCATTCATACTATCAGTGACTCGTCGTTCAACAAGGCCAAATAACTTTTCATCTGGACCCGTATCTGAGGCCGTAAAAAGTTTGCTAAAATAATCTGAGGCTATATTCAAAATATCCTCCGTCGAAGACAGTTGCCTGCCGTTCTCATCCTCCAAAGCCAAAATGCGACCACGGGATTGTCTAGAAACTGCCACCTTATGAAAATAACTTGTGTTGCGATCTCCATTCTTCAACCAATTAACGCGAGCACGTTGTTCCCAAAAGAGTTCCTCTTTTTCTGCTTCCCAGTTAAGACCCATCTGGACATCTGTAATGTCGGCGAGAACCTCATCAGAAGGGTCTTGGTTATAAAGGTGGTTCAATCTATCTTCCAATATCACTCGATGTTTTCTATCCATTTGATGCTTAATAATACCCCATTGTTGCAAACGTCTTCCTAAATTCTCCAATTTAACATCAACACTTCCAACGTCTTCACCCCACCAATCTTTAAGCAAATTCTCAAAAGAATCATCAAGACACCACTTAGCTTCGAAACGGAAAGGCTTCATTCGATTTACAGCTTCATTATGCAGTTTATGCATGGTGTCAAGGAGGAGGGGACAATGATCAGAAAAGGAGTGCCCCAAATGTTCCACTTTATAATTTGGAAAAAGTTGTATCCAATCACAAGTGGCCATTCCACGATCCAGTCTTTCCCGAATATTGGAGGATGCAAACTTACCTCTTTCCCAAGTGAACCACCGTCCAACATAGCCCAAATCATTGAGATTACAGTCTTCAAGTGCCAATCTAAACTCCTGCATCTGTCGTTCCGCTCTCAAGCGTCCACCTTTTTTCTCAAAAGAGTTTACAATTTCATTAAAATCTCCCATCACGACCCACGGACTTGATTGGTTACTACTTAAAGATCTAAGCAAATTCCATGATTCAGTGCGCTTTCGAGCATCGGGATTACCATAAAATCCTGTTAACCGCCAAACTGTCCCACATTCGCTGTCCTGAATTTCAGCATCAATGTGAAAAGCGGAGTAGCTTTTCAGAGTCACCAAAGAGTTTCCTTTCCACCCTAGCGATAGTCCCCCACTTGAACCTATTGCACCAACGTCAATACCATTGGTGAAGCCACATTTCAATCTCACCTTCTCCATCCTCTTAACACATAATTTCGTTTCTAAAAGAAACAAAATTTGGGGATTTATGGCTCGTAATCTGTTTTTGAGCCTTTGAACAATTCGTGGTCTCCCCAACCCACGAACGTTCCAACTTATTATTTTCATAATGCTCGGCTGCTCTGTCCACCAGAGCTAGCCGTTAAAACATAAGAGTCACTATCCTTAGTAGAACCCACATGAGCATTCGGTTCCTCTTCTCTCCGTTGCCTCTTTTTTCCATCTGTCAAAGCAAGTGGATCATGTTCATCTAAATTCTGATCCATGGGCCCATTATTCATATTATCTGTTTTCAATGAAACAGTATTCCGATTACGCCAAATAACCTGCTCATTAATTGGGTGGCGGTCAAACTTCAAATTAGAAGATTGCGGCAGAATATTTTTATTCCTTAAATCCTCCCCAAAATCACGCCTAGATACAGTCTCAGATTGAGAAAAATTTCCTTTACTGCCACTTTCCGAAAATTCAGAGCAGAACTGAGAACCGTCCGCCTCCCTTAGCCACCTACTTGCCACCATATTCCGACGTCTTGGTACCGCCCTTAGAGAGAGATCCCAACCAAAAACAATTTTTGAGGGCTCAATACTAAGCCGATAAGGACAGTAGCTTTCACTATGCCCAAGTTTGCCGCAAATGAAACAGAATAAACTCAGCTTTTCATATTTGAAATAAGCATAGACCGTGGTATCGCTGCCAATATTGATCTTCTTTTTGCGTTTTAGAGGAACCAAAACATCCAATTTAACCCGAATGCGCATGTAATTTTTTGAACCTAAACCATTCGGAGAATCATAATCAAGAAACACGCCCAAGAAATCCCCAAATTGCTTTGCCATAGCTGCAGAGAACAGACCAGGGGGTAAATTATGCACTTGGATCCAAAAGTCTGAAAGATTCAAATTGACGGTTGATGGAATTTCCCCATGTTGAATACTTTGCAGAATCAACAAATGATTATTGAAGAACCATGGAGTCCCATTAAGCACCCTTTGCACATCGACTTCATGAAAAAATTGGAATAAATAACGTTTTTCACCCAGATCAGTAATACAAATCCCCCCAAGTGGATGCCAAAGATCAGCCATCGTGTTTCTAAGAGAGGGGAAGTTCACAACACTGTCTGTCAGACAGCGCCCCACAAGACAGAACTTGTATTTAACTACGTGTTTACTTTATTACGTAGAATTGATTATGGGTTAGATTATTCATCTAAATTTGAAGGTTCACTTGAAAAATGGAAAGATTTAAACAAAAGTATAAACCCGAAAATAGGCTTCGATAAAAATAAGTCATGTTTCCTAAACGGGTTGAGACTCAGGTTGGATTTTTTTACTTAGGCTTGGCTCGAATTAGTTGTTTTGCTACCATTTTGCAATTACATTGCTATTATTTTTTTAATGTATTTTCAATTTGTTAAGAAATATTTATTTTAATATTTTTAGTGTATTTGATATATTATATTTTTTAAATTTGTTTTTATATAATAAAAAATAATCTAAAAAAAATTAATATAAGTGAGCCGAGTCAAATTTGAGTTTAACATTTTTTATCTAGGTTGAGTTTAAGCAAAATTTTAATTCAAGCCGAATTAAATCCAGACTTCAAAAACAAGCCTATCGGCACATAATCAAATCTAATATGATGAGAGGGTATTAGATTTATGCTTATCCAAGTGTCAAGCTATTCAAAGATGTTGAAACTGAGCATGTGAAAAAAATAAATTCATGGTTTTCTTTTCCATTCTGGGAATTTGATTACCTTGTTTGTATTCTATGACCAAACTTGCCAAAGATATAAACAATGAGTATATATATATATATATATATCAATTTGGAAGAGTATGTAGGGGAGGGTGAAGATGAAAAATTATATTAAATAAAACTTAAATTTAAATTATTATTTAACACTAAATTTAAAATTTTTATTATCAAACAAAAATTATCATGTGTCAAATTTTGATTAGTCGAAAAATTTGTTTAAAAGAGATAACCATAAGGATCATAATTATTACAAATTTATAATTTAGTTATCTAATTCGATAAAAATAGTTTCTTTTTCTATTTTTGTATTCTCCCATGATTTTTTATACTTTCTCAAAATTTATGACATTCTATTTATAGTTTTTGGTCTCTCATATTTTTTTGGTACTCCTTTATTATTTTTTTATATACTTTAAAAAATGAGAAATCAATTTATGGAATAAAAATGTTATTTGTTCATATTATGAAAGTTTGTTGAGATGAGCCAAAATTTGATTTTTTTTATATATATAATTTTTTATTTTTAAGGATAAATTAAATTATTAATAAATAAATAAAAATTTTAAGAAAACCAATATTTGGTACTTCCTCTGACTTATTTGACACTCCCCCATAATTTATATGAAAAAAATTACAAATATTTAAAATTAAATAAAGAAAGAAACAATATTTGGCACTCACTCATATTTTTTTAATATTCACTCATAATTTTAAATATTTCTTTGTAATATTTATATTTCATATTTTTGGTATTATCTTGTATAGTTTTCATTTATTTTTTATACTTTTAACACTAACAGCATATTTGGTTGGCTCATTTGAGGGGTCAAGATTCTTTTATTTGGTTCATTGAATGTTATTCCAGGGAATAGGTTATTAGGGAATAACCATTCAGGCCCTCCCCCTCCAAATGGATAATTCAATGCCTCCCGTAAGAGGCATTTCATTTTTCTGACCAAAACACCCTTGCACAAAGACTTCTTTAGAGAAAGAAAATCCAACACCATCAATAACTCACAAACTTTGAAGGTTTAAATGATCAAGAAAAAAGAAATATAAAAGAACATGAAAACATAAGAAAATTGAGATTTGGATTGTCGATCTTCAAGCATGAAAACATCATTAAAAGAGGAAGAAAGTAGGTTGATGATAGAGAAGAAAGAGAAATAGCTAGCATGATGGAAATCAAGAGATGGAATTTCTAGATTTTTCAACGTGAGAATACAATGGCTAGCGGTGGACGCTATAATGTATTTTTCAACCTTTTTCTACTTTTCTAGAAAATAAGATGAAGGTTCTGGAGAAGAGAGAGTGCGTGGAAAAGATTTTTAAAAAAAGGATAATGAAGGTTTTTTTTCTGATATTAAAATAATAGTAGAAATTTATATCTAAAAATAATATTTAATTAGTTGGATTTTAAAGAAATTTCCTATTATTAATTATAATCAATTTTAAATAATTTGTTAAAATATTGATACTTGTATTAAATAATACTTAAAAACAAAATTTGTTAAAATGGGTATTTTTATCATTTGAGCATTTATTTTTATGCTATTACACCACTTACTCCCTCGAACCAAATATAAGAATATTACTACTTCTCTATTCTATTCCACTCAACTAAACTATTGTTATACTCATTTCATTTCATTCTAACCATATTTCATTCTCACATGATAACATTCCATTACAGTTTTATTCTATCCCAACGAACTAAACATACAGTAAATGAAAGCTTATCGAAAACTAGCCGTAGAAGCATTCCTTA
The DNA here is from genome assembly GCA_005393395.2 of Gossypium australe. NCBI lineage: Eukaryota > Viridiplantae > Streptophyta > Magnoliopsida > Malvales > Malvaceae > Gossypium > Gossypium australe. Next base: position 31,547,735 of record CM016626.1, read on the forward strand.
AAATTTCCTTGTTTCGGAGTTAAGATAATTTTATGTATTTAAAATTATATAAAAGAAATGAATTTTATAAACTTAAAAGATGCTTTAATTATAAAATAAAATATTCAAATAATGCTTGGCACTTAGGAAATTGTTTTATTATTTAAATTTCTTTTTGAATGTTGGCAAATTATATTGATTAAACTATTCATAAAATTATCTAATTTGATTATCGAAGAATATTTAATTCATGTTTAAGTGTTAATTAGCTCAAATTATTATCTTTTATAATTGTCAATTAGCTTAAAATTTTCTAGAACTATTTTAAGTTTAAATTGCTTTATATAAAAAAGATAATTAAAAAAAACACTTTTACATTATTTTTATTTTGTAAAAATAATAAATTTTTAATTATTTTCAACTGAATTGATGCCTGATTAACTTATGACACTAACTCAAATAAAAACTTAAATATAATATATAGATTTTATTTGGATGAAACCTTAACAATGCTTGTACTGATACAAGTTAAATTTATATATGGTTTAATTCAACTAAACATCCTCTATGATCTAATTTTTAAAACATTGTAATTGAATTCTCAAAATATAATGTATCAATCAAGTCTTTTTGTCAACTTAGTCATCAGCTTAGGCATTAAAGATTATTTTGAATATCACTTAGATCATATTTAAAATATGTTGGTCAAATTTTAAAAACTATCAAATTTGGATTTATCTAGTTAAAAGAAAATATGTAACATATCCTATTCAAGTTCAAGTACAGTAGGTCCAAAATGAGTCGTAAAGCTCAAGATAAAGCTTACACTAATAAATGGACTTGATTTATACAATACCCATAGTTTGAAAAATCAATTATAATCTTTTAAAGTTGTGAAAGCAATCAATAATTCAAATAATGTACCCTACAAGATCACTTTAAAGAATATTATCAATCGTCTTAAGAGTGTTCTTCCCCCTCTTATCACTCCCTTTCAAAATGCTCTTATTCTTAGATGTCTCATTTCTGATACTATTATTTTAGCCACAGAAATCCTTCACTTCATCAAAAGAAAAACCAAGGGCAAAGGTTCTCTAGCCATTTTTAATATTGATAGGAGCAAGGCTTTTGACAAGATCAATTGGGACTTTCTCCTATCTGCTCTTGACCCTTTGGGTTTCAATCAATATTGGATCAACCTTATTAGACAATGTATCCCTACGTCTCTTATCAAGTGTTGATCAATGACTCACCATCGAAATTGCCCCCAATAGAGGCCTACAGCGGAGAGACCCTCTTTCTCTTTACCTTTTTTGTCATCTGCAGGAATGTGCTTTCTCATATGCTTTAAGATGCTGAAAATAATGGTTCTATTCAAGGTACTTTTTGCTGATGATTGCTATATCTTCTTTAATGCTTCGATTCAAGCATGCTGGTCACTTAAAGCTCTTCTTCTTAATTTTTGTTCTCTCGGGTCTCCAAATTAATTTTGAGAAGTCTGAGTTTTTTTCTCAGCCCCTCCCTTAAGGTTCAAGCAAGAAGATGGTATAGTAATGCAAAAAAAGTTGATATCCTTGGAAAGTATCTTAGCCTTGAACTAGGTAAAATTCGGAAAAAAAGAGAATTCTTCCACAATTTGCTAGACAAGATAAGAGCAAAATTGACTTCTTGAAAATCTAAATGCCTTTTAATGGGAGGAAGACTTGTTCCTCAATTCCTCTTTACCCACTTTCTGTCTCTAAAGCCCTCTTAATATTTGTGAGGAAATTGGTAAGAGAATTAGATCCTTTTGGTAGGGCCATGACCCAAGCACTAGAAAATTGCACACTTGTAACTGGGACACTCTTTGTGCTCCCACATCTTAGGGCGGCCTTGGCATTCGTAAAATGAGTATCTTCAACGATGCCTTGCTTTCGAAAACTGCTCGGCGTTTTCTTACTGATAAACATTGCTTGCTCATCGGAGTTCTTAATGGAAAGTATTGTAACAACTGCCTTTTGAACCTTCTGACTCGTGGGCATGGAAAAACATCCTTATTGGTAGAGATATCTGCAATAGCGGTAAACATGTACAACTCTGTAGTGGGGACAAGAGTTGGATTTCCACAGGCCTGCTACGCCCGCTTATTGACACAGTGACACATCAAGATTAGGCCTTCAAACAAATTCTTTTGTCCAACCTTTCAGTTTTACTTTCAATCAAACAAAATTCATAGGCCTGCTTGACCCGGATAGAGCCTCTGATCTTCTCAACAGAACGATCTCCAACCGAGGCAGATCTAATAGGATTGTATGAAAATCAAACTTTAATGGCCTCTTCTCGGTTAAAAATGCTTATACACTCCTCTATCAAAGTAACCTCGGTGCTTTTATGCAGGATCCTCAGCAAGCTGCATGGAAAAGTCTTTGGCACCTTAAGATCCCCTTTAAGATCATCATTTTCTTGTGGAGAATTTGCAAAAATGATTTTTGCACTAGAGATTTTCTATCAAGAGGCTCTCAACCAACGATTCCTTTTGTCCCCAATGTAAAAAAAAATAGAGAAATTATTGATCATCTCTTTCTAAATTGCACCTTTACAATAGCAGTCTGGTTCGGTTCCTCACTTGTTCTCCGCACGGTTTCTTTGAATGGCACTTCTGTTTGAAACTAGATTCTTCAGTGGTTTCAAGATAATGATATCTAAATTGCGTTCTCAAGAATTTTCTACATGGCGATGTCCTGCACTCTTTGGATTATCTGAAAGTCAAAAAACAACCTCATCTTCCAAGGTACATGTCCTTGCCCCCTCGCTGCGACCAAGAATAATAGAATATCTCAGATATGACTCAACATTCCTCAACTCCTTTCCACACAATGTCGACCTCTCTCAACAACAAAGACTTTAAGTGACCCAATCTGTGGATGCCATTAATATTCAATTTCAATGGTTGTTTTCCTCATCATTATGCACAGCAGACAAAATAGTTTAATTGGAGGATATGCAATTGCCTAGAATAAATATGGATCTCAACTCATATATGTTCTTAGTTTCAGATTTGCCAGCAAGCTTCGTGTCTGTATCCTTATCCTCCATGTTATACTCCTGCTTTTTAGAATTCATAACCTTAAATGTTACAGGTTATTGAGCGCTGACAAGAAATGGAGTAACATCATCACAAGACGTCTAAAGAGGGATGGAAACTTCAACTAGCCTTTGAAGATATTAAATCTCTCCTCCAAGACATTAACATAGTTCTGCAACCAGCAAACAATCGCTATCTAAAGAGCAAGGCTTGACCTAAGACCGCTTCTAAATATTTCATTAGCTTTACTTGGCCTTAATTGTTATTTTTCTTGCACCAAAAATAAACCATGATTTAAATATAGTTTTTTTAATCTTGTTTTAAAATGTAGTTTTTTTATTTAAATAGTTATTAAATATATATCATATCGAATCCAATAAGTGTTCTATTATCATTTTTTAAAGTTAAATTTGATTATTGTGGCAAAAAAAATTATATATGATTATAAGGTTTTTTTTCAAATAATATAAAAAAGTAAAATATATACTAAAATAAGATAAGGGCCTTAATATTTATTGATCTAGGCAAATTGAATAGTGTAAAACCGGTGCCACCTGACTAATAGGAGCATCTCTCTCCTCTGCCACTGATGACATTACATTGTAAATAATAATAATTCTTTTTTGGATGTCGCTTGACATATCGACAACACCAATATTTGACAACCCAAAATAAACATATTTTTTATATGTATGAACTGAAAATTTTGATATATAAAATAGGTCCGGGTTCCAAGGGTGGGTGTTTCACAAAAAAAAAATTATTTAAAATATTTAAGTGCCGCCTGGCACATCGGTGGCATCAACAAAAAAATATTTTTTCAACCTATACATATAAAAAAATACAGTTATTTTAGGTTGTTAGATACTGGTTTCGCTGATGCGTCAGGTGACACCCAAAAAATTATTTTTTTATACAATGTGATGTCATCAATGACAGGAGAAAGAGGTGTTGCTGATTAGTCAGGCGCACCAATTTTACACTATTAAATTTGTCTAGATCAATAAATATTAAGGCCCTTTATCCTATTTTAGTATATATTTTATTTTTATATATTATTTGGATAAAAAAAGTCATGTTTAATAATATGCAAAAATATCATAACATGATGTTATTTTTTTAAGTATTTAAGTGCTTTGGTGTAACTTATCTTACAAGTTCTCTTTTCTATTTACTTATAGCATTTTTTTTCCACAAAATTCTATTAAATTTGAAATCAAATTTTAGTTTTTTTCTTTTGCCATTTCTACACTATATATAAATCGCCTACTTTTTTTCCTTTTTTTTTAAATCTAGCAATTTATATATTTACATATTGTTTTGTATTTTTAATCATGTAAATTAAACACAACAAAAATTTATATATCAAAATCGTAAACATAAATACACTAAATGAGCTTAGCATGTATTTCTTTAAAAATAACCTGTATTAATTGCATTTAAACATATCATATCATGTTCATTACATTATTTTCATGTTTATTTTTTCAAAAAAAAAAAAAAACCCACAAAAGCATGTTGCGAAAAACTCTTTATTGAAAATCATCATCATGTTCTATGGAAGCACGAGAAGATCTTTTAAGAGGTAATTGAATTCCAAGAGAAGGTCCACTAGATATGGTCTTATGAAGTGCACCTTGCAAAGGGATGGGTGAAGTAGATGATGATGGTGGTGGCGGTGGTGGTGGTGGTGTTATCATCAAAGAATTTCTATTGGAAGAAACAGAATTTAATAGTTTGTGATGTTTGGATAAAAATTTTGACCTATAATCCAGGTTTTGCTTCACGGAATTCTGGATTTTATTGCGTTCTCTTTCTATCATGTGACTAACCTTTCCAATGTTCTGGCTTTTACCGCCCTCCCTTTCCTGCATCCTTGGGTTTATCTTTGATTCAATAGGAACAAGCTTCCCATCTACTTGATTGGTGAAAACAAATGTGACCTGCGATATATGTTTATATAAAGCTTAGTGCTTGTCCTACTCACGCTCAAATGTGAGAGTTAAATACAGGTAGATGTATCATATCCTCGTAACCATGTCCGGATATGAGTAAGGCAAGAATATCAGTCACAACATGGAAAAACAAAAATAAAGATCGAACAGGTTCAACCAATTCAACTAGACAATTCAATAATCTTGAAATTTTTAAAAACACAAATTAATGATAGTTGAAATTTCCATTAGATAATAAGGAAAATTTTAAGAAATCAGGAATAAAATAGATATACATTTACAAAAACCAAGATAAAATGAACCAGAACATAATAAAATGCCCAATTTTTTGTAAAAAATTCAAAATTAATAACTAAACAAAAAGCCCAGTTTACCAGTTTTTATTTGGCTTTTTTTGGATTCTAGTTCCCAGTTCTTTTTCCAATTCCAGCTGATTCTCTATTTATTTATTTTTTGTTCAACTTATGCAATTGAACTAGATGGATTGGTTTCCATTCTAACCAGTTGAATCAGTCAATCCGGTCCAATTTTTAAATCCATGCTTCATGATAAATTCCAGTGGAGGAAGTTTGTTCTACATAAGGTCAAGATCATTAACTAGCAAAGAATTATAGTGCGGCTTTACGATTGTATGATACAAAGTAGCATAAATATTTGCATTACCTCACCGCCAGCTGAAGCTTGGAGAATAGCATCAGGTACTGACTCTGAGTGAAAATGATGCCCCCAGCTAACTAAATCCTCTTCTAAGGGACTCCCCACCTGAAAACAATCCCAAAGAGAAGATAAACAATAGGAAACGAGAGGCACAAGAAGTATATTCCCTTAATAATAGCCAAACCTGCTTTTCTGAGCTATTTAGCTTATCCAGACATCCAGCTATTCCTGCAAATCCACCTATGTCAGAAACCTCTTGATCTGATCCATAGCTTCCATTTTCTGATTCACATCTCTCCTGCTCTCCTATGTTCTCAGACCCATCATTTTTACACCGATTGCAGTTCATCTTTTCATGAATTTCAGACCTGCGTAGTTGATGAGATAAAAGATTCATGTCACAAAAACATGAAGATGAACTGCAAACTGCTCTAGCTAAGATAAATTTGAAGCAATGATTGAAAATAGAGTGAACTGGAATTTCCAGCATAGCTGTATACAAGTGAAATAGCATAAATGTGGACTTGCTTGAAAAGACAAGAAAAAGGGACTTTATAGTCTGAGATAATGTCTGCAGAATTAGAGGTTTACAGGAGCTTATGCTGTGAATTCACGTTGTCTGATAAGGATACACCTACGGTTTTGTGTAACCTCACAATCTCTCATGTGCTCTAAAGGAGATGTTACTTGTAAATCTACTGAATAAACAGATGATATTATGTAATGCATGTATCATTCTTTTAGAGAAGACATATAAGAGTATGCTGTAACTTAGAAAAATAAACTACCTCACATTATCATAAAATGTGAAAAGGTCACGTAAATCTTCCGTTGAGAAAACGTTTCCCTGCAACTCAAAGTCTCGAGCAGTTGTCATATGATGAACTAAAAGCAAGCTTCAATGGAACACACATAAAAATTGACAAATAGGAACCTGTCCCTTAACGCTGTCTACTTGCTCCTGCTGGATAACTTTTTGCAGCCCTTCCTTTGACATTTGCCGCTGGTACACCTAAAGAAATATAAATATGCTCTCTCATTACAACTATCCATTGGCAACTTTCATACAAGAAGACTGATTTATATTGAGTTAAAGTCACATCAAAACCTTTTCTTCAATTGTTCCAGTACTTAGGAATCTGTAAATATAAACTCTCTTTTTCTGCCCATCTCTCCAAACCCTTGCAGCAGCCTAAGTTATGTTAGCAAAGGGTCAGAATATTGGTTCACACGACAAGTGCCTACTTTATCAATGACAAAGAAACAATTGGAGCTCAGACAAGATATTACTTGCTTATCGTTAGCTGGGTTCCAATCAGGGTCAAACAAGACCAGTCGATTACCACCAATCAAATTGAGACCACAGCCACCTGCCTTGCTACTTAATAGGAACACAAACTCATCCTGCAAATGTCAAATCATTCTGGATTATCACTGATAAAGCCTCCAGAGAAATTATGAACTAGAGAATCCTAATCCACAAATTTATTCACGTAAAGAAATTTTATACCTTGGTTGAGTCATTAAAGCGATTAACTAGTTTCTGCCTTTTGCTAATTGATGTGGTTCCGTCAAGCCTCAAGTATGGATATCTTCTTTCTCGACACAATTGAGCAAATAGGTCCAGTGTCTGATGCAGAATAAATTCGGTTTCACAACAATTGTAATAGATAGTGGTTTATCCCAAGGGGTCTATCTAATGCTAAATATAAACAATGATACAGATTAGAGTAGGAAAAGAAGAGGTCCATGACTAAATGGGTCTGTCCACCATGAACATGTTTCTATCCTTGAAAGACAGTTAAAAATAAGCAGTGCCTTTCGCTATCAAATATTTATGATAGTCTCCTATAATATGAATAGAGCAATGTGACTGTTATCACTGAGCAGCATATATATCAGGACATGCAATCATCTCCCAATTCCTAATTCCTACACCAGGTTGAAATTGCTTTTAAATTCACATTGATCAGAACAGTAGCCTGCAAGTGCAGCCACCTTTTGGTTTTGCTTCTTTAACTACATGTTGTCCCATTACCAGATACTTCAGTTGATATTTTTATTGTAGTTTATTTAGCTGAAATGGTTATTGAAACAACCTAAGAGTAGTTAAAGTTGAAAACATTCTGACCGGAAACATGAAACAATTATGATAATTTTCTATAACTTGTTAACCATTTAAACTGACCTGTGTATAGTTTGAAACAAGAACAATGCGATCATCGGTTCTCTGACGTAAATGAGCCAGCAATCGAGCTAATACATGCATTTTCCCAGATAGTTCAACCCAAGCCCCATCACCACCAGTCCATGATCCCGATCTAATAAAAGAACAAACAAAGTCTTCTGAGATTTCAGATGGTTAACATAAAGCATAAGTATATCAGATAATGAGAAGCCTGCCTTCCTGAGAACATCTCTGGTGGGAAAAACCGCATACAGTCCTCAAAACCAGTAGTTCCCGGACTTCCACTTTTTATGGTATCATAAATGAGCTACATAGAGAAATATCATCTATGAGAACATGGTAAATTCCTTAAAATTAGTAAAAGAAGAGAAATCAAGTAGAAAGGTAAACAATACAAGTCAGATAACACAAAGGCCAGCACACCCAGTTAATTTTGAAATGCTGAATGTAAAAAAAGGACATTATGCCAGATATGGAATGGAAAACTGACAGCACACAAATAACAGATTAATCCTTTTCCACCACTAAGTTCAATAAGTACACAAAACTCATCATAAACTAAGAATCATTCAATAAGTACACAAAACTCATCATAAACTAAGAATCATGTCAAGAAATATGTTTTTCCCTCAAACTATGGTACCTTCGGATGATTGCAGAGCTTCTTAAGAGCTGTAATATAAGCCAAAATCTTTGTTTGCTTTGTTTCTTCAGTGATGACTTTTTTAACCTGAATTCGAGAGGGACAAGAAAACAATTACATTTGGTCTACAGAGTAATCTTTTGGTGGTCCATTGTAAAGCAATAACAAATCAACCAACATTTTTTGAGTGTATAAAATGGTTGTACAACTCAGACTGAAGAGGAGTCAACTTGCAGCATACTACTTCAACTATCTGCAAGAAGAACAAAATGTCCAGAAGGAAAAAAATCAGATAATCCATTAAATATTTACTCTAGTCACCAACCTCTATTTTAATATTCTAAGCCTTTAGTAAAAGATAATTTTGCAAAAAGAGTTTAAGAAGATGACAATATATAAACAAAGTAAGATGTAATTCAATATGAGACCCATACCTTTGGAGGCAGATGATTTGATAGCAACGCATTAGTCCTCCTCAATATGAACTGCAATCACTTAACTTTCAGTCAATTTGAAAAACACTGGAAGTGGTTATTCAAAAGAATTACAGCCATGTCAACACGAAAGGATATGTATTTCAGGAAGTGAGCAACTGCTCTATAAAGTTCAAGTACCAAAGAGAATGTAGATATAATCCTCAAGAAACTCTTAATTCTTGCTAAAAGTAATAATAGTAAACCAAGATTACCTGATTCACTATTGCACTTAATTCTGAAGAACGTTCTGCAGCTAGCTTCTTCTCTTCTTCACTAGAAGTTGGTTCTCTTCCACAAATTATTGGTGTCTTCATTATTTGTAGGCAGGACAGTATATATAAGAAACAAGCAAGTGTTGTTAGAGTGGAAAAGACAAAGCAAAAAGAAACAGCAGGAATAATTAGTCACCAGAAATACAACTTAGTTATAGAAGGTCCAAGGAAAGCATATTCTTCTAGTGCAACTATAGCATACATTCCTAACTTCTCTAATTAAAATTTATTTAGATGAATTTAACAATATACTATGATGGTTTCCACCATGATACTATTATCCTTCACAGATTAGGAAACCAACTTGACTATATATATTTTCTACTGCATGACAACAAAAGCCTACTATAAGGTTATCTGCATAGACTTGAATTCTAGACCTTAAGCAAATCAATTGCAAAGCATTTAACTGCCCATAAGCAACTGGCCTTTACACACACAAGGTAAAGAGTCCAGGGAAAAAAGAATGCTTACTATGGTAGAAAGGGGATCAAACAGCTATTTGGATATGCAAGGTATATTTACTGATGCAACACAAATAACAGCAGGTATGTAAGCTTTACCCAGTTCAAGGGCAAATCCTTTTTCATAGGTTTTTAGCAGACCAATGTGGCAGAAACAATGAAGGGATATGTACTACAAATTTCAAAGTAAAAAATGTATGCGACTTTTAAGGTTAACTAATATATGGAGCTGTGGAACTCAAACAGGTACAAGCATTTATATGTAATTTTTGCATTTATTTAAACTCTGAAACAACAATACTAAGTGATCAACAGACCTCGTAGTAACGACGAAAGAATGCAACATCACCCAAAATCCCTGGATTTGTGAAGTTTACCATGGCAAAGAACTCTTCAAGATCATTCTGTTTGGATAGAAAAGGACGGAAAACTATATGTTAAGAAGACAAACAGCATTCATCAAGCATATCATGAATCATATAGAAATGACTGTTACCTGCATAGGGGTTCCAGACAACAAAATCCGGCGTTTACAAGAGAGAGCAGCCAACGCCTAGACCATGGACATGTTTATGGAAATTTTTAGAAAAACCAACAAAAGGAATGACTACTACCACAGAACAAACAGATGAGAAAAGAGTTTCTTCAGAAACATACCCTATTTGTTATTGTCTGGTCATTTTTCAGCCTGTGAGCCTCATCACAAATAAGAAGATCACAAGCTTCACTTTGGCAAAATTTTGATGAATGCATCCTAAATGTCTCATATGAAACAATCAATACCTGGAAACCATTGATTAAATTAATAAAAAAAATTTGAAAAGAATGTACTACCAAATTATGAAGTGCAAAAATTACCTGCAACAAGCTACGGGGACTTGTGAAGCTGTCAATTCCAGAGACAACGTCATCTCTGCTGCTTTCACAGAGAGCTATAAGATGAACTCTCTGTCCAACCCACTTCTTGATTTCTGCCTCCCAGTTACTGACAAGACTGGTTGGGGTGACAATTATGGCCTTCTTAACCATCGGCTTCCCATCAAACCCTTGACGAAGAAGAGTATATAGTAAAGTGATTGACTGCAATGTCTTTCCCAAACTGGCAATATCGAAGGATATGTAAATAAAACCAATAGTATGATAGCTGAAGTCATAAACTCAGTATGAAGGGATTTACCCTGAAGGGATAAGATATTTACCCCATATCATCAGCAAGAATGCATCCGTTTATATTGGCAGCACTATACAACCCGGATACACATTCAAACATGAACTGAACTCCTTCTCTGCATTATAAAGGGAAAAATCTAATGTCTCCCTTAAAATAAATTAAAAGAAGATAAAACCTACAACCAAATTACAGAATTCTATAAATGATAACACGCTCATTCTAAATATAATGCATTGTCAATGACCTATACCATATTCAAATAAAATCCATATTCGGTGGGCTTTAACTACTATAGTTTCAAACAGAACATGATCATTTGTGAAATTGCATTTACTGGCACATGCACCCAGACACAAATTTACATATAAAAACACATGCAGCTATGTAAATAAAGCTCTACCCTGCAAATCCCAAAACCGAACTGCAGGGTCGAGACTGATGAACAATGAATAATACCTTTGATGGGGTCGAAGGAAACGAACTAGCAATGGATCCACTGCTATGGGCACTACTTCGATGGGTCCATCTTCGGATTGTTCAGGTTGCCATAAAACCAAAGGCTCAACACCTGGCGGCAGAGTCACAATTTCCTCCACAATATCAGCCTCATCTGATTCTGGTCTAGCTATACCCAGCGGTTTGGCTATTGCAACTAATGCTGGCGTCAAAGAGCCCCAAGGAACAAACCGCTTCCGAGCCCAAAGACGACGTGCAAGATTTTCTTTCCCGTTACTATAGCCATAAGAACATGGGGGCTTAAACGGTTTCCTACAAACTGCAGCTCCTTCTGTCACTGAAAGAACTCGTGGAAGCAGCGATTGTCTTCTTACAACAAGGTTGCCCCTAATAAACCATTACCATATATTTCAATAAACTAACAAAGAAATCCCATCAAATATATTTCACTACGATCGATATTCCAAGACTCAAAACATAACAATAAAATAATTCTTGCATAAAAAATAACCAATTGAATCTGCAGTATTCCAGTTCAAACTTAAAGGAAACCATCTTAGATTAGCTCAAATGAAAAGTCTTCGGTCGCTCAAGTTCTTCGGTTTTTCTTTTCAATTACGTATTGAATTTTTGAAACGAAAAGAACACCTCAACAAAGCATCGACGTTCTTAGATTTGAGATCTCCATCGGACGGTGGATGGTGCGCGGGGGATTCTCCATCATCATCGTCGTTTTCTTCTCCTTCTCCTTCTTCTTCTTCTTCTTCTTCTTCTTCTTCTTCTTCTGCTGAGCAATCAACGGCAAATTCGTCGCTTGAATCGCTGGAATCGGAACCGGAGGAAATTTCTTCGTCTTCATCCGTTGATGACGTGGACCGTCGTTCTCTCGCCATTTTGAGCGGTGAATGTGGAGGGGGGAGAGAAGAAGATTTTTGAAAATCAGAAAATTTGGCGGTAAAATAAAATGGAATTGAAAATAATGTTGGACTTGGGATATGGAAATAATACAGGAAATGGGTTGGGTGAGAGAGGGCTACCCGACTAGGGCTTTGGTGACTCTATGGGTTGGATTTTGCTTCAAAACCCCGAACCCGTATGGAGAGAGAACGTTTCGGATCGATTCTTGAAATAATGTACAATTACTTTGGAGCTTTACGGTTCTAAACAATGTTTTTAGAATTGACTGGGATGTGAAACTGATTAGTTCATTGATTTTCGGTTTGATCAATTTGATTAAAATTTTATGAAAAATAAAAATTTAAATTAACTATTGATTAAATTTTTTGTATCAATTCACAGTTCAATTGATTAGATATATTTCTTCAGATAAACACCTCGACCAATTATTGATCCATCCAGTTTGATTGGTTGTTCAATCCGGTTCAAATATCATCCGTTCTAAAAATATCAAACCAAATTATGCATATTTGGATTGATTCAATCTCCCTTACCTCTCGAGTTACCTATCTTACTCTATTACTTCGACTCTCTACTTATTTAGGTGAATTGGCTTCCTTGTTATCACCACACCACTATCTCCTCTTTATCTCCTCCCTTAATGAACACAATTAGTGTACTGAGCATGAATTTTACCATGGCTTCTTCAATTAATGCTCCTACCAACCGAGCGAATCCCATCAACCTAGTTAACCCAGCAAACCCTACCAACCCTGAGCTTCTTTCAAACCAAATAGGAACCCACCATCTGCTTCGACTCAACCATTGTACCACTCTCTCAGTGTACGATCCCAAAATTTAAGGGCTAGAATTCTTATAATAAATAAGAATTAAAACATAGAATTATTTGTAAGAAGCCTAGTAGGAAGACTTGAGAACTTAGGCTCAAGCCTTATGTAACATCCTCAAAATCCTTTTTGTAGTAAATAATATGAGATAAAATCTTAGCGAAAAAAAAGTATAAGATCAATGAAAACGAAAGTTGCAAGATATCAAAAGAAAGTTAAATCAAGAAGCAAGACATAATGTATTAAATTAAGGAATGGACTAAACTGTAAATATGTAAAAAGTTTTGTGGCATAAGTATAAATATGGAAAAGTTGAAGTGAAAGGGCAATAGTGCAAATATCTTAAAGGTAGAAGGATCTAGAAATTAAGGAAAATGGATTAATAAGGACCAAATTGAATAAGCGAAAAAAAGTATAATAGACTAAATTGTAATTTTACTAAATTAAGTGATGATTCAATGATGAAATTTTAAAAGATCATAAAGGGAAAAATGGTGAATTAGAAAGAGAGAGAACTTTAGAAGGCAATGATGATGTCGGAGATATTTTGATGATATTTATAATTATTTAATTAAATAAATATTACTTTATTAATATTTTAATGAGATATCTTACTAATATTTTATTATAACTAGCTAGTATAAAAGGAGAGAAAGATGAAGGAAAAAAAAAAAGAGGATCCTCCGTCTTTCCAATGAGAGTGAGGGGGAGAGAAGAGGAAAATTTTGTTGTCTTTACAATTTGGTCCTTCTACCAAAAATCTACCATTTTCACCTAGAATTTCAAGGAATTTTCATAATCAAGAGAAAAGTGATAAGGAAACCATGGAGAACAAGAAAATCACCTTGGATTCAAGAAAATGGAAGTTGGAGGAGAGATAAAATCAAGTTAAAGTTTGAAATCAATAGTACAAGGTAAGAACATCAATATTTCAATATATTTTTAAGCTTGATATTATTGAAAAAACATGAAACTGATGTTAAAGTAGAGTTTTCTTATATAAGGTTTTATGTTCTTAATATGTTAGTGAAGGGAAATAAGAGGAAGTGATGGGAAATATTGTAGAGGAAGGAAAGGAGTGTATTATAAACTTGGTTATCAACATTTTACACTAAAATAGTTTTGGACAGTAGCAGTAGTCTAACATTAAAAATTCACCAAAAATTGTAGAAATCAAATTAGAGGTTAATTAAAGTATGAAATTAAAGGCTATTGAGTCTAGTTTTACATAGAAAAACGGCGCAAGAAAAATAATTTCATATTATGAGATATATGAATTTTTGTGAGACAATGTCAGATTGATTTTGGATTCCCCTATTCTGACCGTGAAAAACCATCAAAAATTGTAAAAAAAAATGATTAGGGGTTAAAATTTATATTTTTAAATTCTTAATGAGTCTATTTTCAAAATAAGCAAATAGAAACATAATCTAAACCCCGTAATAAGAGATAATTAGTTTTTAGTAAAGAAAGGTTGAAGCTGTCAAGAAGCAGAACAGGGAAAATTTTGAAGAATTTACTGTACTTATTGGCTAAATTATAAATTCTTAAATTTTTAGAGTAAAAATATATTTGAGTCTAGTTTCAAAAACATCAAGTGAATCTTAATTTTGAATTCTGTAGCTCAAGATATAAATAATTTAGTAACTATGACTCAAGTGGACAACTTTGATATGAATACATAAGTAAATAGTGGAATTATAGATAATGTTACATATAAGCATGTTATACACTAAAAGCTAAAGATTCTAACAAATATATACATAAAGGATGTGGAATGGAGAGGAGGAGGAGGAAAAATATATGAATATATATATAGTAGATGAATTTGAAATGTTTCGAAATGGTTGTAGGTGATGGAATGATTAATACATGTGAGTATGTTTTAAACGAATTGATAAAATAATAAGTAAATAATTTTTAATTGATGTGATATTGAATTCTTTGTTAAATTTTTATGAAGAATTAAATTGCTTGACACAATTTAGAAATAAATATGAAATATAAATAAAGTGGGTAAACTAATTTTGCAAGTGCAAGTCCTCCAATGGTCTTATTTGTAAAACTTTAATATTTGTGTTAATTTTATAAACTTTGTTATCTTTGATTGAATATCATGTTTTTATGAGGACTTGAGATTAGAAATAGACATAAGTGGATTATATGTAAAATGAAGTGGCAGTTATAACATCTGAATACGGTTCAGATAATTATAAAATAAATAAATAAAAATAAAGCGTGGAACTTGTAAGAAAATGGAGACGACATCACGACGACAAGTTAGCCATGTCACGACGTGGAAACCCCAATGTCCTGATGACAGTTCAAAAATATTTATGAACTTTACAATTTGGCCTTTGATCAATTGTGGATGTTTTAGTGAGCTCCTTTAACTCATAATTAGTTATATCGTAAATTCAATTATTATTAAAAATTAGTTAATGATCTACATTAATTAAATAATATGATAAATTGATCTAGTTGCTTCGGCAATGAATGTAACATCCTGATGCCTTGACTCGGTGACCGGGTCGGGTATGAGGGTGTTACATCTTAAAATTTTGATTTTCTCTCTTTAAAAATTTTTGTACATGTAGAACCTAGGAAATATGGTTTATGTATTTATTTGTGTGTGTTTTGAGTATAAAAGTAGGCCTTAGCCCAGTGGTTAAAAGTTCTCCATTACATTTAAAGTTCTATCCACATTATCCTATCTTAGTTTTTGATGATTTTTAAACAAATGGGCTATTTGCCCATTAGCCCTCAAACTCTCCACATCCTTTCCTAATTATACTAAAATTCCCTATTTGTTATTTTATCAAATTAAAACCCTAACTCTCTCTATTTGTACCCTAGTTTTCTCTCAAAATTATATGTTTCAAAACTCTTTTAAGCCTTTAAGTTTTGTTGAAAACTATTCTTTAAAGTCTTTGAAATTTCAATCAAGTCATAATCAATTGTTCTTCTCCAAATTGTTGAAACCCTTGTCATTAGATTGTTGAATTTCTATCAAGATCAGTAAATATCTCATTCTCTGTCAACTAGGATATTTCAATTTTGGAAAATATCGTGTTTTGATAAATCTTTCAATCCGATTAAAAATCCTTAAACGTTTTGTGGAAAATCTCCACAAATATTGAAAATTCGCTATTAATTCTTGCATTATGTCAATTGAAAGACCCTTGTAGGTGATTAGATTGAAAACGTAGGGGAGTTGCTTGAGGTCTCAAAAAAGTCAGGTTGGTGACTTTTTACGAAAAATCGAGTCAAAATTCGAAACTGCCTAGGTACACACGATCTACCACACGGACGTGTGGCCCACCCGTTTAAGACACACGGCCGTGTCCTCGGTTTCTCATTTGCATTCCCCTTCGCACGTACACAGGCTAAGGCCCCGCACACGATCGAACGCACAGCTATGTGGATCCATCATACACAACCTAGAGGCTAGCACACGGTCGTGTGGCTCCTGCACCTATACCTCTTCACATCGCACACGGGCTGGACACATGGTCGTGTGACCCTGAAACCTAAAAATTACAGTTTTGCCTATCTTTACTTATTTTATGCAATTCAGTTCCTGATTAGGTTTTTAATGGCATTTAGAGAACTAGATTATACAATTAAGTCCCAGATTAGGATAGAATAAATAAAAGCATGGATGAATGATTTTATGATTTATATGTTTATGATTATTGATATAAATTCGTGAATAATTTCATGATAATTGATAGAACATGATTGCTTAAGTATGACCATTTAAATCCGTGATTGATAATGTTATGTTCATAATTACCAATGGAATATAATTGCTTAGGAATGATTATTTTAAGCCATGATTGACTATGTTTATACTCATGATTATCAAAGATATATGATTGCGTAAGGAATGACTATTTTAGTTCGTGTATGACTATGTTTAATCTAAATGTTATGTATATACCGAGCAAATGCTTCGCTCATCAATATGTTTCTGCTATAAGACAAAATTTTGAACTATCACTGAACAATCGAACTATAAAATCTAATTGTTTTGCATATGCATGGGGGAATTATGAAAGGTGGAAGGTGGAAGGTATAGAAGTTTATACTGCATATATGTTATATGTTCGTCCGCTGTGTATTCACATATTAGCATATTCCAACTACGACTATATATACGGAGCATCCACGATTTTCTCTGACAGCTTTCGTCTGCGAGGAATTGTGGATCCTCAACCATATGGCAGCTTGTTTGCACTTATATGTATAAGCGGAGTGAAAAGGTAGAGGGGGTTCTAGGGAACTCCCTATTTGGAGAGCTAGTGTTCGAGGGTAGGATTTTCGAATGCCATATGATACGTTATACGGCTGTTGCATGAACATACTTTGCATTCACATGAGAAAATACATGATGGAATTTCCGAACTTATAAGTGTGTATAATTATGTTACACCATTAAATTTGTTAGTATGTTGATTGTTTTGCTAATCTAGAGTAATGAACATTGAATTATCGAATTGTTAGGATTTTTATGTAAGTATAATTATTATGATTGACATACATGTTCGAATATTGATTGCATTTATAGTAAAGGGTCTCCCACTGAGCATGTTAAGCTCACTCCCTTATCTTCTATCTTTTTAGATAACTTGTAACACCCATTAACCCTTATCCGTCGCCGGAACAGGGTTACAAAGCATTACCAGATATTTCAGAACAAATACGAACAATCATGTAATAATATAACATACACATCATAATTTAATCATAATGTCCCTTTATTGAGCCCTCGAGGCCCAAATCACATGTTAGAAACAAATCGAAACTTAATCAAATGTTCAGAAATTTTTTTGTGAAATTTCAAAATTTTTTTCCTAAATACAAGGCTCACATGCCCGTGTGGCCCAGGGACACGCCCGTGTAACCCTAGACACGTCCATGCTTCACGCCATGTCCAACCCCATATAACTCTCTGACTTAGGTCACACGGCCAGTCATACGCCCGTGTGCTAGGCCGTGTGCCTTACACGGCTAAGACACACGCCCGTGTCTCTGCCCGTGTGCAATTTTCTAAGCATTCTATTTTAAAATTTTAAGATGCAAGGGACACACGGCCTATCCACACGCCCATGTGTAAGCCGTGTGTCTCACACGGTCTGGTCACACACCCTTGTGCCAGGCCGTGTGGACTCAAAATGAGCCTTGCACATCAAGTTTACCAACCCTTCAATCTTGAACACCAAGCAATTCAAAAGCCAATCGTTCAACCAGTCCAAAATACATTCTAATACACCTAAAACATGTTAAAACTATCAATCCATTGACCTATCTAACATATATTCATAAGTATTTCACATTTATTATCCAATCCAATTCAATTAACTTCTTTCAAGCCAAATCTAATTTATATCAAAACATGCTATTTTATAATCTTAACATAACTCATAAACTTATATATAAGTAACCAATAACATTTTATAACATATTTTACAAATACTTTCCAAAACAACAAAAAACAAACATCCTATGTACATGCCATTACCAAAAAGAAATGTATTTCACCACAATGAGTTCAAGATCGGCTTTGGATGCTGATTCAACGATCTAGCTTTAACCTAACCTGCGCATGGAAACAAACCGTACGCTCTATAATTCGAATGCTTTAAAGAAAATATCATATAAAACATACATTTTAAACCATATATATAAATATTAGTCAATCAATAATTCAATTCCTCTGTTTAACTTTCGTTTCTCATCAATATCTAATTCAAATAGCCTTTCTCACTTTGATTCACATATCATTTAACAATAACAATACTCTTTTTATGAACCCTTAGTTCATGTATTTCATTGTATAATTCAATTCAATGTCCAATTCCAAATTCTCATACAATATCATTCAATAACAATCTTATTGCCAATTCATTTATTTACCCCCATTAACAAGACTCGGACTTTGGCGGATACACGGATCCAACCAAAACACACCAGTATGGCACCCAATGCCTCATCGGATAATTCGAAGTAATAGATTGACACCCAATGTCTCAACGGCCATGCCGAAGTAAGTTGATACCCAATTCCTCATCGAATTTATTCGAAGTAAAATTTGACACCCAGTGTCTCATCGACACGATGTCGAAGTATCCCTGAACACTTCCAATCCTATGGCATGCCAACTATATCCGACTCAGCCCGATACAGTTAATAGGGTTTTCAAGTCCAATTTCTCAATTCAATTTCAATCAAAATTTACACCAATCACAAATTCTCATAATTTCAATTCAACTATTCACATATGCTCATAAAATTCAATCATTTAATTTAATATCATAATGACAATTACTTACCTCAATCTACTTACCATACACATTAAGTAATAAATTTAATAATTAATTATTAAATTCGGATTATAGAAATACAAACTGTAGTTTCCGAGCTAATCCTCGTTGACTTTGTCTTTTCCTTTCCTAGCAGAGATCTCTAGCTCAACATTACATACGAAATTAAAACAATTTAAAATCATCAATACACACAATTTAACATTGAATATTTTAATTTATACACAACGTTTGCCTAAATTCCAATTTAATCCTTAATCAAATCTAACCTTATTTTCTTCAAAATTTTATTCTTTATTTTCATTCAATTAACACTTAAAACTAAATTTAACTCTCTAATTTCACCATAAATCCCTAATTTTGAAATTCTCTCAATTTAGTCCCTATTACTTTAAACTTATGATTTATTTTACAATTAAACCCCTTTTCACTTCTAACTTGAAATTTTATCAATTTAACCCATAATACTTCAAATTATTCAACATGAACAACATCTAGAAATCTATTAACTTTCAAAATTTCAACATAAATCAAGTAGTATTTTGTTCTAGGATTCTAAAAACATAAAAATTTCAAAAAAAGGGACTAAATTGACTTGCCAAATTAAGCTTAAACCTTGAAACCCTAGTTTCCCCTTTCTTCTTCTTTCTTTCTTTTTCTTCTTTCTTTTCCCCGTTTCGTTCCCAATTCTGATTCTTTTTCTATCTTTTGTTTATTCTATGTTTAATTAATATAATATATTATAATATAATAATATTTTATACATATACTTAAATATTAAGTATGTATTTAATATAAATAAATATATGTATATTATACATACATATGGAATTATATTTTCCATACATTTTGTTTTATTTTATGTTATTATATTATATTATATTATAATAATAATTACTTAAATAATAAGTAAATATATATGTATTACAAATGTATGTATGTATTTATTACACATATATATTACCATTACCATACAATTGTCACGATTTGGTTTATTTATTTATTTAGTCTCTTCACTTTTTCTTTAATCTATAATTAAACTTTCACCCTTAATTCAAGTTAGTCCTTATACCTAATTATTCTTAATTTATACAATTTCACCTAACCAAAACCTAATTAACTACACTACCAACTTCGTAAATATTTTTAATGAATATTTACGAATTCATTTTACGAAAACAGAGACCCGAAAATGCACTTTTTCGGTACCCGAAATTTTGGGTCGTTACATAACCCAACGAACTAGAACGTGGACTTGACGTACGGAGGGTCTCGGCTTGTTCTTGCTAATGAATTATTATTATGATTATTGTTTTATTTTATTAAAAAACTATGATATGGGACAATTACTTTTAATCACATTAATTAGGATGCATGTTATTTATAGGTATTTATATAGACGAAATGGTTCATACTTCATATTATTTATTGACAATGATTTTAGAATGTGGTTAATTTATTATACAAAGCTTATTGATTAATTTTCCGCTGCTAAGTTAATGTTAGTTTTTAATTGATTAATATAAGATATTCAATTTTATAAAACAAGTTTGGAATTGAGATTAGATTTGAAAAAAAAAAAAAGGACAGGACCACTTCAGTGAGTAATGTGACCTATTTGACTCAGGCCTATTTATTGTCTAGGCCACGTTGGGGTGGTTACACTCAGACACCAGCCAATAACCTTGACCAGAATGTTGCAAGCCAAACCCAACCTCTACTTGGGACCTCATCCTCTTTCCCCAAGTACATGGTATAAAAGGATTGGTATCAATGAAAGTTCATTGGGGAAAAGAACTCTAACTAAAAAGAAAAGGTCTAGTGTGATGAAAGAGGTTTGGTTGGACTTAAAAGCATGCGATACAAATAGCTGAGCAAATAGTGCAATTGGGCAAAAAAGTGCCTCAAATGTCTCATCGGAGGTAATTTGAAATTTAAAGAAACTCAGATCTTTTGAATTAGTTGAACCAGGCTGAATTAAGCTCGAACTTGAATTTTTATTTTTAAATCCAACGTCAGTCTACCTCTAAAAATATTTATTGTTTGGTTTCTATCCATTCATCTCATGTTATATTCCCAACATGTGTTGCATGATTCTTTTGGAATCGAAGAAAGCTCCCTTCTTCTTTTTTATACAAACTATAAATTAAAACAACAAAATTTACATTTCGATCTAACAAAAGATTTAATTGATACGATATATTAATACCTCTAACTGCTATCCTAGCCTGAGTTGCTGACATTCTCCTGTTATTAAGTTCACAAGTGTTGGTCACTTTTTGAACATTGTTGATGCTTTTCTTGCTACCAGGTTGCATCAAACGCAAACAGAATCAATGCTTAAATAATCAACTTAGATTTACATCGCAAGGCAAGAGATACCCACAAAGCTTCCCACTTTATATTTATATATATAATATTTAAAAAACCCATGGAAGAACCTGCGATATAATCCTCTGTTTTAGTACTTAGAAAAACAATTAAACCAACAAAAAAGAAAAAATTAAAGAAAAAGAAAAATTCACAGCCTATATATCCTAACATGCTGGATCGTCCGACCATTAGGAACCCAGCTTACAGCCATCCAAGTCCCATCCCAACTCCAGCACCTTCAGATACTATCCCTACACAGTTAAACCATGCACCTGGACATTGGACTACTGGTCTTTGCCACTGCTTTGATGACCCTGCAAACTGTAAGCTTATAAATACAATCACCATCTTATTCATTTTTTGTGTTTTCTTTTTCATTTTCAGATTTATCCTTTGGTTTGATTTTTCGAATTTTTCAGGTGTGATTACTTGCATATGTCCTTGCATCACTTTCGGACAGGTAGCTGAGATCATCAGCAGAGGATCCAAATGTAAAGTTTACATATTTTGAAATTGTCTTTAACCTGATTTCCATTCAGATTATGGTTTTGATCTCTTTACTGTATCCCTCCGAATGGTAAGTTTGTACATTTCAAAATGTAGGTAAATATAGTGGTAAATTTGTATTTTGACTATCCATTTTTTTATAATTCAGTCTTGGCCCAATATAAAATTTCTAGCTTCAACTCACCTGTACTTTAATTTAACATAATTTATTATCTTTATCTTTATAATGTTATTATGGTTATAATACTAATGTAATTTTTTTTTCTTAAAAACACATTTTTTATTGGGATAGTTTAGGAGGTAATTATTTGACTTACCGATTGAGTTTTAGTTTGATTGATATCGATAATATTATCGATGTAGGAGGATGCGGGTTTTGAATGCGCTCAAGCACATTTTATCCTCATATTTATGGATTTGAAAGAGTTACGAGTAGTTTTAGGCATTATATATATGTATATGAGATATTATTTTATAGACCCTTCCCATCACATCATCCATGGCCTCTTTCCAATTATTTAAAGATATTTAAACAATTTTTTCCATATTATTTAAACATAATTTTAATAAATTTTTTACCCTAAATCTGAACCCTGAATCTCAAACCTTAAACCAAGACCATGGGTTTCGAGTTTTGAGTTCGGGGTTTAGGAAAAAAAAAGTACCACAATTATGTATCAATGATATGAAAAATATTATTAAAATATAATTAACTAATTAAAAAAAGAATCATGAATAATATGGTGAGATGAGTCCATAAAATAATTTTTCGTATATAAACTATTTGGCTTAAATCATGATTTTTTTTTATTCCATTTTGGTACTCGGATTATAAGTTCCCTCCCATTTATGCTATGGGAGTCCAAGATTTATGTTAAGATATAAAAGGAACGCTTTAACTATGCCATGTCATGAAACGTGCCCCAATCTTTCCTTTTCTCTTTTTTTGGTCACTATAATAAAATGGTCAAACTACATGTTTGGTCCCTCTAGTATGCTCATGTGCTTTTTTAGTTATTATAATATCATGGTCAAATTTTAGTTTTTGATCCCTCCACTATGCTCACATTTGTAATTTAGTCTCTAAATTTTAATTTCGCATAATTTGGTATTCTACATAATTAGTTCAAATAATTAATATCCTTAACTATTTTGGTTAAATTAAGTTTGATAAAAGGACCAAAACCATAATTTGATCACATTTCAACTGGTTTAAAAAATTTGACGTTAATTTATTATTCATTTTGCAGCTTGTTTTTCAAGGGGGTTGCTGTACGGGGTGTTGCTGGGTTTCACTGGTTGTGCATGTCTTTATTCATTCTTATATCGCTCGAAACTAAGGGGACAATACGACTTAGAAGAAGAACCCTGTAATGATTGCTTGGTTCACTTCTGTTGTTGTCCATTGGCTCTATGTCAAGAATACAGAGAGCTCAAAAATCGTGGCTTTGACATGGAGATAGGTAACACATATTTTCATAACCCCCTCTAATTTTATGAATATCATTATTTAGTCTAAAAAATATGGTTAACTACTTTAGTTAAAATGTTAACATAAATTATTTCTTAAAAATTATAATAGTAAAAAACATAAATGACTAAACCCCGACTTCAACTGTAGTAGGACAAAAACTAGAATTTGACCTCTCAAAAATCAACACCATATTATTAGCATAAATTAAGTTGATAAAATTATATTTTTGGGAACGAAGGTTGGGAAGCCAACATGGACAGGCAAAAGCGTGGGGTCGCAATGATGCCGATAGTGATCCCTGGAATGACAAGATGATTGATTGATTGTATCAGTCGTGTGCCGTCGGTCGATGAATATGGTAGAAACGGGCACTGAAATTGTAGCAGCTGTGCTGCCTTTGATGCCTATGTTTGTGCGTGCTTTGGTTAACTCTCTCTGTTGTTGTATAGGGTTTGGTTTGGAGACTTTTGTGTTCGATTATCCATATGATATTTGCTAACCAGAAAGATGTAGAAATCATGCGTGTAGGTAAAACATGTTGAATGGTTTCACCCAGAAAAATGGGTATTTCCCATATGATGTGCTATAGTATATGTGTTCAATTATTGTTAACTAATTTTTAAGTCACTTTTATTTTTACTGCTTAAAATAAATTATTGTAATTTTGTCACTCAATTTATGGCGCTTCCATTTTAGTCACCCAAGCATTAAATCTCTAACGGCGTTTATTTTTACATGTCACATCACGTTTACACTTTCATTTTGGTCTCCCAATTTCTATGTCGCTTTCTTTTTGGTTATCCAAAAAATATCTTTTTTCAAGTATTGATTGGGGTGTATTGGCAGCCACTATCTTTGAAAAGTCAAAGATAGTTGGCTGTAAGTGGGAAGCAAATGGCCTTGGTTGGTTAGGCACCCAAAGTTTTTTTTTTTTTTTGGAATGGGATAATTGCAATTTTGGTCCCTATTTGAATATGTACTTTGCAAGTTTGATCCCTGAACTTCAACTATAAATAGGCCTAACCATTTCTCATTTTCTTCATCCCACAATTTGTCATTCTCTACTTAAAGGCATTGTTCTCTCTCCCTATTTGTATATTTTCACTTGTAATTTTGGAGTGAAATATATTTGGTAGTGCCCGAGGACGTAGGCGAAATTTGCCGAACCTCGTTAAAATTCTGGTGTTCTTTATTATTTATTTTTCATATCTTGTGAGTGTGATTGTGCTATTAAATTACGATAGAGGGATATTCTGGCTAGGAAAGATCTGGTACTTAAGCGATCCTCGTGATCCACCTCTCTTTCCTGGGAATTGAACTCAGTGTGATTTTTCAGTACAATAATTATACTCTTTTACACGCTTCCGCACAACAATTGGTACCAGAGCTAGGTTCGTACTTGAGGAGTACGATCGTTTGCGGCACTATTCACGTATACGACACTGTTTACGTATACAGTAGTTGGGATTGAGAAAAAAAATGGCACAGGCATCGTCATCAGTAAGGACTACGGTGACCAATGCAAAATTTAAAGTAGAGAAATTTGATGGTACCAATAATTTTGGTATGTGGCAATGTGAGATCCTGGATGTCTTATGTCAGCAAGAGCTAGATATAGCCCTTGAAGAAAAACCTGACAAGATGGATGACAAGGAGTGGGCCAAGATTAATAGACAAGCTTGTGGTACAATCCGTCTATGTTTGGCCAAAGAGCAGAAGTACTCTGTCATGAGGGAGACATCAGCAAGGAAATTGTGGGATACATTGGAAGATATGAAAAAGAAACTTTTTCGATTCACGTATGCACCCGGCATGTCGATGAATGACCATGTGAACTCATTCAATAAAATTTTAGCAGACTTGCTAAATTTGGATGAGAAATTTGAAGACGAAGACAAGGCATTATTGTTGTTGAATTCCCTTCCTGATGAATATGATCATCTTACCACCACATTGCTTCATGGGAAGGATACAATCACATTTGATGCAGTCTGCAATGCGTTGTACAGATCTGAGACTCGAACGAAAGATAAAAGAGATCACAGAGATACAACTGCAGAAGTCTTAATAGCAAGAGGTCGTTCAAGCAGCAGCAAGCCTGGTAGAAGGGGAAAGTCCAAAGGGAGACCCGCCAAAGATGAGTGTGCCTTTTGTCGTGAAAAAGGGCATTGGAAAAAGAATTGTCCTAAGTTACAAAAGGGCAAGGCTATTTCTAATGCATGTGTAGCAGAACATGATGAGGAGTCAGACTTTAGCTTGGTTGGCATGGCAATGGCATGTCATACTGATGAGTGGATTTTGGATTCAGGATGTACTTATCATATGTGTCCTAATAAGGACTGGTTTTCTAGTTTTACAGAACTAGAAGGTGGAGTTGTTCTTATGGGCAATGACAGTGCTTGTAGACAATGGGAGTAGGTACAATCCAATTGAAGAATCACGACGGCTCAATCCAAGTCTTGACTGATGTTCGCTACGTACCCAGCCTGAAGAAAAATCTCATCTCATTAGGGGCCTTAGAATCTAAAGGGCTCAAAATCACTTTGAGAGATGGATTACTGAAGGTAGCAGCTGGGAATTTGACGGTGATAAAAGGTACAAGGAGAAATAACTTGTACTTTTTAAATAGAAGTACAGTTATTGGATCAACATCAACAGTTTTTGTGAAAGATTCAGATTCAGAGGCTAACAGGTTATGGCATATGCGATTGGGACATGCTGGTGAAAAAGCTTTGCAGACTTTGGCGAAGCAAGGCTTGTTGAAAGGTGCAAATTCTTGCAAATTGGAATTCTGTGAACATTGTGTTCTGGGCAAGCAGACGAGGGTAAAGTTTGGTTCAGCAATTCACAATACGAAAGGAATTCTGGACTACGTTCACAGTGATGTGTAGGGACCTACCAAAGTGGCTTCTTTGGGAGGTATGCACTATTTTGTTACTTTTGTTGATGATTATTCAAGAAAAGTATGGGTGTATCTAATGAAAAGAAAAAGTGAAGTATTGGATGCATTTCTGAAATGGAAGAAGATGGTGGAAACTTAGACTGGTCGAAAGGTCAAACGACTTCGATCAGATAATGGTACTGAGTACAAAAACGATCCATTTCTTCAAGTATGTCAAGATGAGGGCATCGTGCGACACTTCACTGTTCGGGATACACCACAGCAGAATGGGGTGGCAGAACGCATGAATCGAACTATACTGGAGAAAGTTCGATGTATGTTGTCCAATGCTGGATTGGGCAAGGAATTTTGGGCTGAGGCTGTTACATATGCGTGCCATCTAATTAACCGTTTGCCATCAGCTGCAATAAATGGCAAAACTCCTATGGAGATGTGGACTGGTAAATCTGCTACTGACTATGATTCTTTACATGTTTTTGGTTCCACTGCATATTATCATGTAAAAGAATCGAAGTTAGACCCAAGAGCAAAGAAAGCACTATTCTTGGATATAACTAGTGGAGTAAAAGGATATCGTCTCTGGTGTCCTGATACAAGGAAGATTGTCTTTAGCAAAGATGTGACTTTTGATGAATCAACCATGTTAAAGGATTCACAAAAGGATGACAAAACCAGTAGTACTTTGCAGCAGGTGGAGCTTGAAAAGGTTAATAATGATCCAGCTGATATTGGAACAACAAATGATGAAGAAGTTCCAACCCAAGAACTTCTACAGCAACAAGATTCAATTGCATATAGGAGGCCAAGAAGAGAGATTCGTAAGCCTGCTCGCTTTGATGATATAGTGGCCTATGCACTTCCAGTTGCAGATGATGATGCTCCTTCTACTTACACAGAAGCAATAAGTAACCCTGATGGTGTAAAGTGGAAGCAAGCCATGAATGAAGAAATGCAGTCTCTTCATCAAAATAAGACTTGGGAGTCCCAAGGGAAAGAAGGCAATTGGATGCAAATGGGTATATGCAAAGAAGGAAGGATTTCCTGGTAAAAATGAAATTCGGTACAAGGCTAGATTGGTAGCAAAGGGTTATGCTCAGAAAGAAGGAATAGACTACAATGAAGTGTTTTCTCCAGTTGTGAAGCATTCGTCTATTCGGATTTTGCTAGCCTTGGTTGCGTAATATGATCTTGAACTAGTTCAGCTTGATGTGAAGACCGCATTTTTACACGGTGAGTTGGAAGAGGAAATCTATATGACTCAGCCAGATGGATTCAAGGTTGCTGGTAAAGAGAATTGGGTTTGCAAACTGACAAAGTCGCTTTATGGTTTGAAATAATCCCCGAGGCAGTGGTACAAGCGATTTGATCAGTTCATAAAAGGGCAAAGGTACACAAGAAGTAAATTTGACAATTGCGTGTATTTCCAGAAGCTACAAGAAGGAACTTTCATATACTTGCTCTTATATGTTGATGATATGCTAATAGCATCTAAGAGCAAAGTTGAGATTGAGAGATTGAAGACTCAACTCAATCTCGAGTTTGAAATGAAAGATCTTGGTGAAGCTAAGAAGATTCTTGGCATGGAAATATGTAGAGATAGAGCCCATGGCAGAGTTAGCTTGTCTCAGAAGCAATATTTGAAGAAGGTACTACAGCAGTTTGGCATGAACGAGCAGACAAAACCTGTAAGTACCCTGTTGGCTTCTCATTTCAAGCTTTCTGCACAACTATCTCCTTCGACGGATACGGAACGAGAATACATGTTGCAAGTTCCGTACTCCAATGCAGTGGGTAGCTTGATGTATGCAATGGTGTGTACAAGACGCGACATTTCACAGGCAGTTAGTATAGTGAGCAGGTATATGCATAATCCTGGAAAAGGACATTGGCAAGCTGTGAAATGGATTCTACGGTATATTCAAAAGACCGTAGATTTTGGATTACTGTTCGAGCAGGATAATACACTTGGTGAAGGTGTTATTGGGTACGTTGATTCTGACTATGCCGGTGATTTGGATAAACGAAGATCAACCATCGGTTACGTGTTTATACTTGCTGGAGGACCAATCAGTTGGAAGTCCACTCTACAGTCTACAGTTGCGTTGTCAACCACAGAAGCCGAGTACATGGCTGTAACAGAGGCTGTAAAGGAAGCTATTTGGTTACAAGGTATGGTTAAAACCTTGGGATTGGTTCAGGAGCATATTAACGTGTATTGTGATAGTCAAAGTGCTATTCATTTAGCAAAGAATCAAGTCTATCATGCACGTACAAAACACATCGACGTACGATTCCATTTTGTACGAGAAATTATTGATGAAGGGAAGATTCGCCTTCAGAAGATTAAGACTGCAGATAATCCCGCAGATATGATGACCAAGGTGGTAACAGCAACCAAGTTCGAACATTGTTTGAACTTGATCAATATCCTGCAAGTTTAACAGTTGAAGAAGGCACTATCAAATATTGTTGGTAAGGGCAGAAAGAATTGTGTGAAGATAAGATTATCCTAATCAAATCTTCAAGGTGGAGATTATTGGCAGCCACTATCTTTGAAAAGTCAAAGATAGTTGGCTGTAAGTGGGAAGCAAATGGCCTTGGTTGGTTAGGCACCCAAAGTTTTTTTTTTTTTTTTGGAATGGGATAATTGCAATTTTGGTCCCTATTTGAATAGGTACTTTGCAAGTTTGATCCCTGAACTTCAACTATAAATAGGCCTAACCATTTCTCATTTTCTTCATCCCACAATTTGTCATTCTCTACTTAAAGGCATTGTTCTCTCTCCCTATTTGTATATTTTCACTTGTAATTTTGGAGTGAAATATATTTGGTAGTGCCCGAGGACGTAGGCGAAATTTGCCGAACCTCGTTAAAATTCTGGTGTTCTTTATTATTTATTTTTCATATCTTGTGAGTGTGATTGTAGTTATTTATTGTGCTATTAAATTACGATAGAGGGATATTCTGGCTAGGAAAGATCTAGTACTTAAGCGATCCTCGTGATCCACCTCTCTTTCCTGGGAATTGAACTCAGTGTGATTTTTCAGTACAATAATTATACTCTTTTACACGCTTCCGCACAACAGGGTGAAAAAAATCAAAGATTAAAGTGAAAAACCGATAGAAACTAAAATAATATACAAAAAATTTCAAATTGTATTTATTTTTCTCATTAACAAAATATTCTAATTTTTTTAATATTGATTTTTTAAATTTCAAAGCATCAAAATAAATTTAAAAAATTATTAAAAATATTTTATTATTTGTTACTATAATATTGAAATTAATTAATTTAATCTCCTTCTAAAGTTTAAAATTGTATTTTGTATTTTCAAATTAGCCTTAATGAAATCAACTCAAACAACGCACATTTAATAAATGCCTACAAAAATTAATTTTTTATTATATAATCTCGAATTTTTCATGCTAAACTAAAAGAAATGGAAAAATCCTTGCAATTAACAATTAATTAAATTAATTACTTGTTCTTTGTTTGGGTAAAGAAAAGATAAAAAAAAATTATGAGTTTTGTATAACTTGGATAAAAATAGTTAATTTAATTAATTACAAGGATTATTCTTTACTTTTAGCTTGGCATGGAAGACTCAAGATCATATAATCAAAAGAATTTTGTGTCTCATAGATAATTTATTAAAGATAAGTTATTTGAGTTTATTTTTATTTAGACACATAAAATAAAATTTAAAATTTTAGAATGAGATTACATTAATTAATTTAATTAATTTTAATATTATAGTAGTAAATCGGTTGACACTGTCAAGGAATAAAAATTTTCAATAATTTATTTATTTATTTTTGATATTTTAAAATTTAAAATTTCAATATTGAAAAAGAAAATTTACAACTTTCGGCAATGGGGTAAACAAGTACAATTTGATAATTTTTTAATTCAATATTTTAGTTTCTACCATATTTCACTTTAATCCTTACTTTTTTTTACCTCGATCAATAATTTAAAAGAAGATATTTTTTAGTGACCAAAATGAAAGTTAGCGTATACAGTTAATTGTCGTTAAAGATTTAGTGCTTGGGTGACTAAAATGAAAGCGCCTTAAAAGTTGGGTGACGAAATTATAAGGATTTCATTTTGGGTGACCAAATAAAAGCGTCCTAAAAGTTGGGTGACTAATTAGGTAGTTTAACCTAAAAAATTGGTCACTTTTTGTGTAATAGCCCGATTTTGGGGCTAGTCGGAACAGTGGTTTCGGGACTACTAATCCGAGGTTGAAGAAAATTATTTTGGCATTATTTTATGTGTTATAGCATGATTATAAGGATGTATGAAAATTTTGGTGTATTAATTTTAGTGATTTCATGCTTAATTATGAAAAGGGACTAAATCGCATAAATTGCAAAAGTTCTATTATATAAGGTAGAGGTGTCTAATAGCCATAGAATATTAAATTGGAGGTTCCTAAAATGCAATTAGGTCATTAAGAGAGTGTGGCTGGCCATAGGGAACAAGGGAGACAAGAGCATCAATTTTGGTAAAAATTTTGGTGAAATTAGGTGATAAAAAAATGAATAAAATAAGATAAATAAAAGAGATATCATCTTTCACTAGTCACACTTCTTCTCCACCAAAAATTAAAGAGAAAATAGGGGATTTTGGAGTTCAAACTTTCAGCCAAGTTATTCTCTTGCAAGTAAGTGATTTTAGATGTCTTTCTTGATAATTTTTATACTTTTAGAACCCTCGAAGCTTCAGTTAGCTAATGAGGGGACTATTTTGCTGAATGGTTGAAAGTTTAGGGATTTGCCATGAGAGTGTTCATGTTGTTTGCTGAGTTTTTATGGAAGAAAATGATTGTTAGTGAGTTAAGGAACAACTTTTGCGAAATGTGTTATCATGAAAACACCTAAATAGGGCTTATTTGCAAAGGTTGTAAATGAGTAATAAATGCATGAAATAATTGGTTTTATGAGTGGTTGTAAGAGAAATAAATATTCAGCTAGACTTGTTTAATGATAAAATGTGATGAAAAATGATTTATGAGCCTAGAGGCAAAATTGTAATTTTGCCAAAGTATAAAGGTAAAATGGTCATTTTTGTCTAAGTTGAAATTTTGATGTATCATGAGTTATAAAGTGATTGAATGAGTAAATTTTATTATTATAGATCAAGAAGAACGCGAAAACAACCTTGACAGGGGAAAAGGTAAGGTTACGGACTAAGTTGTCGATTAATACATTTTGCACCGAGGTAAGTTTATGTGTAAACGATACATCTTTAACACATATGCTGTTACTTATTGGTTCATTGTATGAATGAGATCAATTATGATTGAGATTGATTGAAATTGATAGATAGTGAGTAGTTCTCGTATGAACCTCGGAATAGATATGTAAGTATGAAAAAGTATCCGTAATAATTATTTGGTGGGCTATGTGCGATACCATCGTAATTATTCTTTTTGGTGGGTTGTGTTTGGTGGGCTATGTGCGATACCACCGTAATTATTCTTTTTGGTGGGCTGTGTGCGAAACCACCTTATTATTTATTCACAATGGGCTATGTGCGATACCATCGTTTGTATTATCATTTGGTGGGCTATGTGTGTAACCACCGTAAATATTATTGTTGGTGGGCTATGTACGATACCACCCTATTATTGATTAATGGTGGGTTGTGTGCAAAACCACTAGGTACTTAGTATTATTCCGAATGGTTCATCGAGAAATTGTCAAAGTAAATGTTTCATACGGCTTTGTGGTGATAAGTGCAGGATATATGTGCAAATAAATGTGAGCAATATATATGTTATACGGTTGGAATATGGTAAGAGATGAGATGAGTAAGCATGATTATGGAAATGTGAATTATTATTGATTAGTATGAAACGTTATTGATTGATCAGCACATGCTACGATGCTTATTGTTTACATGTAAACTTACTAAGCTTAAAGCTTACTCCCTTTCTTTTCCCTTGTTTTATAGTGTCAAAGAGCCGGCTCGGGATATGAAGATAATCGAAAGATCACCCACACTATTAGCTCGTTTCGGTATATTTGGATTTAGTATTTTTAGTATGGCATGTATAGTGGCTAGACTTAGTGAAATGTCTTGTTGTTTTGGCCAAGTGTGTTAGCTCCTTTAAAGATGAACTCTTTTGTAAATGGCCATATTTAACGGTTCCTTATTATTAATATATGGAAATATGAGGTTATTCATGAATGTGTAGGATGCATAATTGAGTTGCTTGGTTAATGGTTGAATGTGATTTAGGTTGTATGAGTTAGAGTGATAAAAGAGCTTGGCAAATAGCCTTGTTCTTGTCCACACGGGTAGGCACACGGGCGTGTGTCTAGGCCGTGTGTGACACACGGTCAGTCCCATGGGTGTGTGACTAGGCCGTGTGTCCCCTGCATGTTAGATTTGTAAGTCAGTGTCGACCACGGGCTAGACATACGGGCGTGTCTAGGCCGTGTGAAGGACACGGGCGTGTGTCTGGCCGTGTGAAAACCCCTGTAGATTCAAAAAGAAAATAAATTCCACACGGGCTAGGGACATGGGCCTGTGTGACCACACGGGCGTGTCCCATTTTACACGGGCGTGTGGCCCTGTTAAGGCAAAATTTTACTAAGTATACAAAAGTTCCCGGTTTGATTTTGAGACCCTCCGTTTGCATGTTTGAGGCTTCGTAGGCCTATAATAAGGATCTTATGTATCTGAATGAGAAGTTTTAAGTGGGAATGAAATTTTATAGCCTAAAGTTGTACATTCAAGCAAGATAAGTCCGGTAATACTTCGTACCCAGTTCCGGCTTTGAATACGGGTAAGGGGTGTTACATTTTGAACATTGTTGATGCTTTTACAAACGCAAACAGAATCAATGCTTAAATAATCAACTTAGATTTACATCGCAAGGCAAAAGATACCCACAAAGCTTCCCACTTTATATTTATATATATAATATTTAAAAAACCCATGGAAGAACCTGCGATATAATCCTCTGTTTTAGTACTTAGAAAAACAATTAAACCAACAAAAAAGAAAAAATTAAAGAAAAAGAAAAATTCACAGCCTATATATCCTAACATGCAGGATCGTCCGACCATTAAGAACCCAGCTTACAGCCATCCGAGTCCCATCCCAACTCCAGCACCTTCAGATACTATCCCTACACAATTACACCATGCACCTGGACATTGGACTACTGGTCTTTGCCACTGCTTTGATGACCTTGCAAATTGTAAGCTTATAAATATATTCACCATCTTCTTTAGTTTTTGTGTTTTTTTTTTTCATTTTCAGATGAATCCTTTGGTTTGATTTTTTCGAATTTTCCAGGTGTGATTACTTGTGTATGTCCTTGCATCACTTTCGGACAGGTAGCTGAGATCGTCAGTAGAGGATCCAAATGTAAATTTTAATTTCGCATAATTTGGTATTCTACATAATTAGTTCAAATAATTAATATCCTTTAACTATTTTGGTTAAATTAAGTTTGATAAAAGGACCAAAACCATAATTTGATCACATTTCAACTAGTTTAAAAATTTTGACGTTAATTTATTATTCATTTTGCAACTTGTTTTTCAAGGGGGTTGTTGTACGGGGTGTTGCTAGTTTTCACTTGTTGTGCATGTCTTTATTTATTCTTATTGTCGAAACCATTTTTAAAGTTTGATTTTAAAAACAAGGATTGACTTTGAAAAACAGAAATGGAGTCGCCACCAATCCCTTTTTACTTAGGTGTGATTGGATCACCTTATAAAACGCTTTATTTCAAAACATTGATTTTGGTCCCCAAAATACAAGAAAACGGGTTCGGGAGTCGGTTACGTACGAGGAAGGGTTAGCACCCTCGTAACACCCAAAATTTGGTACCGAATTGATAACCTCATGTCTTAATGTCGAAGATTTGAAAAGATTTTTTTAAAAAACATGATTACTTTAAAACTTGAATAATTTGAGTTAATATTTGAGATTTCTTTGTTCCGAAGGAATATAAACATCACATCCAGCACGTTAGGACACGATGTTTTAAAACCTTCGTAATCAAAATCATCTCATGATTTACAAAACCTGTTAAAAGGATATTTAATTATTTAGCCAAACAGAAAATCGAAACCAGCACGTTAGGGCACTATTTCCCGAATTTCTAAATACAAAACATTGCCTTATTTTCAAAAACGTTACCTCGAGATAACATAATGTTACATCCAGCGCGTTAGGACACGACATTTTGAATTCTCGAGAATAAGTTTTTATTTGAAATGAGAAGGGATATTTAATATTTTAAGTTCCACGAGAAAAATCGAAAAAATCGAAACCCAGTAAGTGGGGGCACGATTCTTCTCGAAGTCCCCAAATATCATATATCACTTATTAAAAATGCATCAAAAAGGATTTTTATAAAACAATGGTTTGAATATACAACCTATATACTTAATAGCAATTTTACATAATTACAAATTATACTAACAATGAATAATAAAAGAATAATATAACATAAATATATAATGAACTATGCTAAACCCTAATAAACGGTCTAAAGAGTAAAAATAAATAAACATGTAATTTAGACTCTAAATAATCATTATAACAAAGCAAAATAAATAAAAACAAAAAATGATAATTTTGTAAAACAATTAATATGTATAACAATATAAAAATCTATAAAATATTATAATAAATATATATAATTTAATACATATAAAAGATAATACATAATAATATATAATAATTTTGAATAAAGATATTTTCAAAAAATATAATATAAGTAATATATGTGAAACATGTTATAAAATATAAATAAATTTTATACAAAAATAAAATTTTTTAAAAATAATAAATGATATAATATAATACTATGTAATATAAAAAAATTTAAATACATATAATATAGTAATTAATATATAAAAATAATATGTAATGAAAATAATTTTGAGCTAAATAAAAATAATAAATAATAATCATTTAATATATAGATATATATATTTTATACTATTAATATATTAATATATAAATAGTAAAGAAAATAGTATAGACAATTTAATATAATAAAATAATTTAATACAATGTTAAAATAATAAAATAAAAGGATAAAAAATAAAGCAAAGAAAACAGGGGTTTAAAAAAAAAGCAATTAAAACAGATACAAAAGGACTGAACTAAAACGCGCATTAAATCACAGGGGTTAAAACGACAATTAAGGCTCTTTTTCAAAACGGCGTTGTTCCGATTTTTACCTTTAAATGGCTCGAGGATCAGATTGAAACGAAATAGAAGTTTCAAGGCTAATTTAATAAAGAATAAAAGTCTGAATTAAACTAAATTGAAAACAATGAAATTACAGAAGGACTAAAGGGATAAATTTCCCATTTTTTGAAAACATGCGGATCCTGTTTGTAATGGCCTAAATTCAAGGTTATCGGAACAATGGTTTCGCAACCATAAATCCGACTTAAAGAGAAAATTATTTCAATATATTTGCATGAATATTTATATGATAGGAAATATTTTTATAAATATTTATAAAATGTTAGTAATGTGGTATTAAATTTTCGTTAGAAAATTTTATCGCTTGGGTAGGAAATTAAATGAAAAGGACTAGATTGAAATGAAAGTAAAAGTTAAATTATAGATTAAAAGAAATTATGAAGGACCAAAATGGCAATTATGCCATTTTGTAAAGTTGAGGCGGTGTATTGATGAAAATCTGAGATTTTTTTTAAGTATATTATATTATATATATATTATATATTATTATATATATATAAAGAAAGGAGAAAAGAAACAAAAAAAACAAACAAAAAGAAGAACAGAGAGCAAACGTGAAGGGAAGAAAGAAAAAGAGAAAAGAAAGAAGAAAAGGGATAATAGAGTTTTTAAAGCTTGAAGTTTAATTTGGTAAGTTAATTTAGTCCTTTTCTTTTAATTTTGATGCTTTATAAGTTTTAGAACAAAGTTTTGATGAATTTAAGTTGAATTTTTTGAAGTTTTAGAGTTTTTGAATACAGCATATGATGAATAAAATGATGAATTAGTGGTTTAATTGAAAGAATTTGAAGTTAGAATTGGATAAAGGACTTAATTGTAAAACAAGCTATAAGAAAACAGTTTTGGGACAGCAGCAATAGAGTAAGTTTGAAAATTCACCAAAAATCGTAGAAGTGGAATTAGAAGTTGAATGAGATATGAAATTAAAGCTTATTGAGTCTATTTTCATATGAAAGATATAAGGAAAGAAAAGAAGTTCTGTACTTTGACATATTTAGATTTTTGTAAGACTGGTTCAGAATGAATTCGGGTTCCCCTGTTTTGACTTTAGAAAATCATCAAAAATTGAAGAAAAATAATTAGGGGCTTAAATTTATATGTTTAGAATCCTGAACGAGTCTATTTTCTATAGAAATAAACAGGAACACCATCTGATTTCTGTATGAAGAGATAATTAATTTTTAGTGAAGAAGAGTCAGAATTGCCAGACAGCAGAACATGGGTAACTTTGATGAATAAACTGTACTAATTGGCTAGGCTAAAAATTCTAGAAATTTTATGGTATAAAGAAATGTGAGTTTAGTTTCAGGGAAAATTAACGGTTCTTCATTTGGAGCTCTGTAGCTCGAGAAATAAATAATTTAGTGACTGTGACTCAAGTAGACAGCTTTGAATAAACTAAAAATAATAATAGAATTATAGAAAATGCTACATGTGAACATGAAATGTATTAAATTGATGATTGAATTTATTTATTTAGATCCGGAAAACTCAAATATGAAGCTAGATCGAGGAAACGAAAAAGTCCCGGATTAGTAGATTTTGTAAACGAACTAGTATCGAGGTAAGTTCATGTAACTTGAATTATATTCTTAAATGCTGGAAATGTATGTTATTGATGTGAATATAGTTTGAATGTTCATTGTATGAAAATTTATGCAATATTGATATTTTTGATAAGAAGGGAAAGAAATCCCGGTTGAATGAAAGGAAAATTCGATGGATCTCTGAAAAGGAATTGACGGTAAAAAGGATCTAGCCCGGACGGGTGATCCTATCCTGATATAGCCCTCCCGAAGAATATGTGGAAAATGGATTTAGCCCGGACGGGTAATCCGAATTAGGGTCTGAATTTAGCCTGGACTGGTAATTCAGATCCAAGCTCATTAGAGTAATTGTCGTTGCAGGGGATTTAGCCTGGACTGGTAATCCCGACAATACTCTATGAGTTTATATTACAGGGGATTTAGCCTGGACTGGTAATCCCGCTGTAAAGATGAGGTTCGCGGGAGTGTGCTCTCTAAAATGAAAATGTGCGCACATGAATATGAATTGACGGACCCGGATTTGTACACAAAAGTGTACCTCTGAAAATCCATCGAAATTCCGAGTAATTCAACGGGATAAATATAAAAGAAAATATTAAAGAAATGGAAATCATGGTATTGATGAGCTCATCAATCATAATATATATTATTGATATATGGAAATTATTGGACTGACTTGAATGTTGAGCTTGTAAATGTTAGGGTAATAATGCATTGAATGGGTATATGAATGTTTATCGCTTGTATTGTAAATATTAGGTAAGTATAATTCTTGTTACATGGGCTTACTAAGCACAAAGTGCTTACCCTATTTCCTTTTTCCCTGTTTTGTAGTGTTAAGAGCTCGGAGGTCGGATCGGTGGGAGACTCATCACACTATCAACCTCAAGATTTCGGTATTTTAAGAAACTTTATTTTAGAAATCAATGGCATGTATAAGCTAATAAAATAGATGTTAATATGAAATGAATGTAAGGTCAGCCATTGGTATGGCCTATGTGTTAAAGTTATCTTATAAATATGCATGAATTATTTTGAAAATATGTTGAATTGGTATGGTCTCGGTTTTAAAAAAAAATCGTAAATTCTGGTAATGCCTCGTACCTTATTCTGACAACGAATACGGGTAGGGGGTGTTACACTGTTCGGGTTTCCGGGTCAACACGTGGATCTGGCCTTTGAAACGACGTCGTTTTTAGCTTATTGAATTAAGTAAAAACGGAGCCGTTTCAAACTTGTTATATAAATCAGTTTTAATAAAAAAAATCATTTCAAATCTGTTTTAAAAAAAAAAACTTTGAAAAACTCTGGAATCCTCTCGTCCTCTCGTCTGGCCTCGGTCGTCGGACCTCCGGGCTACCGCTTCTACGCGCTTTACGCGCCTTCGCCAACACCACACGGTACGGCGGTCGGAGGTTAGAAACCTCTCATTTTCAACGCGAATCAACAGGTAGTACTTTTTATATTTTTAAAAAGTTTTATATATATATGAAATGCTTAGATAAAAAAATAAAAATGAAAATGAGCGAAATATAAAAAAATCACCTTCACTTTTTTTTAAGTCTCTGTATAATCTCAATATATTTTTTCTGTATTTCTCTCCATATCTGTTTACAGGTTTTTCACAGGCTTTTATAGCCTTTCGAAATAAAATAAAAAAAGAAATAAAATGCTTTTCATGTTTGCTGCAATCTGCTGCTGTTATTCTTTCCTTTTTGCAGGTGACGAGGATTCTAGTGGTGACTGCGGCGTGATCGAAGGCTGGACGAGGGTTGCGTGGAGCTGATTGCGGCGCGACGGTTGAGATGCTGGTTTGCGGCGCGAGGGTAGTCAGGAAACCTTAGGTTTCCTAACTGTGTTTAGTGTCTAGGCCCTTTTGGGCCGGTTTAGGTTCTGGGTTTAAGGTCTGTAATTGGGTTTATAGGTTTTGGACTGTACATGGACAATGCTGGACATTTTATTATTTTTATTTTTATTGGTTTTATTCCAAGCCTGGACAAATTGGGCCTATAACACTTATATCCCTCGAAACTAAGGGGACAATACAACTTAGAAAAAGATCCCTGTAATGATTGCTTGGTTTACTTCTTCTGTTGTCCATTGGCTCTTTGTCAAGAACACAGAGAGCTCAAAAACCGTGGCTTTGACATGGAGATAGTTAACACATATTTTCATAAAACCCCTCTAATTTTATGAATATCATTATTTAGTCTAAAAAATATGGTTAACTAGTTCAGTTAAAATGTTAACATAAATTATTTCTTAAAAGTTATAATAGTAAAAAGCATAAATGACTAAACCCCGACTTCAACTGTAGTAGGACAAAAACTAGAAATTGACCTTTCAAAAATCATCACCATATTATTAGCATAAATTAAGTTGATTATTAGCATAAATGAAGTTGACGAAATTATATTGTTGGGAACGAAGGTTTGGGAAGCCAACATGGACAGGCAAAAGCGTGGGGTCGCAATGATGCCGATAGTGATCCCTGGAATGACGAGATGATTGATTGATTGTATTAGTCGTGTGTCGTCGGTCAACGAATATGGTAGAAACAGGCACTGAAACTGCCACAATTATGCTGCCTTTGATGCCTATGTTGTGCGTGCTTTGGTTAACTCTCTCTATTGCTGTATAGGGTTTGGTTTGGAGACTTTTGCATTCGATTATCCATATGATATTTGCTAACCAGAAAGATATAGAAATCACGCGTGTGGGTAAAGCATGCTGAATGTTTTCACCCAGAAAAATGGGTATTTCCCATATTATGTGTTTTAGTATATGTGTTCAATTATTCATACGTGAAATAATTTTTAGGTCACTTTTGAATGTTTAAAATGAAATTCTTATAATTTCGTCACTCAATTGTTATGGTGTTTTTATTTTAGTCATCTAAGTATTAAATCTCTAATGGCATTTAATTTTACACGTCATATCACGTTTACACTTTCATTTTGGTCTCCTAACTTCTATGTCGCTTTCGTTTTAGTTATCCAAAAAATATCTTTTTTTCAAGTATTGATTGGGGTAAAAAAAATCAAAGATTAAAGTGAAAAGTCGATAGAAACTAAAATAATGTACAAAAAATGTCAAATTGTATTTGTTTATCTCATTGACAAAAAATTCTAAATTTTTTAATATTAATTTTTTAAATTTCAAAGCATCAAAATAAATTTAAAAAATTATTGAAAATATTTTATCACTTGATAATGTCAATAATTTTTTTACTATAATATTAAAATTAATTAATTTAATCTCCTTTTAAATTTTAAAATTTTATTTTGTATTTTCAAATTAGCCTTAACGAAATCAACTCAAATAATGCATATTTAGTAATTGCCTACAAAAATTAATTTTTTATTATATAATATCGAATTTTCCATGCTAAGCTAAAAACAAAAGAAAAATCCTTGCAATTAACAATTAATTAAATTAATTACTTGTTCTTCGTTTAGGTAAAGAAATGATAAAAAAATTTATGAGTTTTGCTTACCTTGGAAGATAAAAATAATTAATTTAATTAATTGCAATGATTATTCTTTACTTTTAGCTTGGTATGGAAGACTCAAAAATCATATAATCAAAAGAATGTTGTGTCTCATAGATAAATTATTAAAAATGAGTTATTTGAGTTGATTTTTATTTAGAAACATAAAATAAAATTTAAAATTTTAGAATGAGATTACATTAATTAATTTAATTAATTTTAATATTATAGTAATAAATCGGTTGACACTATTAAGGGATAAAAATTTTCAATAATTTATTTATTTAATTTTTATATTTTAAAATTTAAAATTTAAAATTTCAATATTGAAAAAAAAAGAAATTTAAAACTTTCGACAATGGGGTAAACAAGTACAATTTGATAATTTTTCAATGCATTATTTTAGTTTCTACCATTTTTCACTTTAATCCTTAATATTTTTTTACCGCGATCAATAATTTAAAAGAAGATATTTTTTAATGACCAAAATGAAAGTTGGCATATACAAATACACGTCGTTAGAGATTTAGTGCTTGGGTGACTAAAATGAAAGCTCCTTAAAAGTTGGGTGATGAAATTATAAGGATTTCATTTTAGGTGAGCAAAATAAAAGTGTACTAAAAGTTAGGTGACTAATTAGGTAGTTTACCCTAAAAAATTTGTTGTTACTAGATTTTGCCTTAGTCCTTTCAACATTCTTTAATCCAAAAGACATCACAAAGAACTCATACGAGTCATATCGAGTCACACACGCGATCTTTGGCTCATCCCCTTCGACTCATCCCCTTCGGCTATTCTAACTTGATAGTACCCCGATCACAAATCTAAGTTGGTAAACTATCTCGCACTACCAAGCTGATCAAACAAATCTGTAATAAAGAGAATTGGGTACTAGTTATTCACAATGACTTTGTTCAATGCCCAATAATCGATGTGCATCATCAACGACCCATTGTGCTTCTTTTGAAACAACACTAGCGCATCGAATGGAGACTTAGATGGCTTAATGAATCCAGCATCGAAAAGCTCCTTCAACTGTATCTGCAACTATTCTAATTATGCCGAAGACATATAATATGGGGCCCTAGCCTACGGCTTCATGTTGAGCACTAACTCAATCAGGTGATCCACCTCCCTCTTTGGTGGTAATTTGTTAGGTAACTCGGCAGGCATCACATCTCGAAAAGACTGCAATACTTGTCCCACTTCTTTTAGAATCACACCAACGGATTTAAGGATTTCCTCAGCCTTCAAGGTGGCTAAATAAGATACTTCATCTCTATGTATTTCTTTAGCAAATTGGATTGCTGATAATGCCTTTCTTTCCATGCCTCCTTTCCTTTTCATTCGCACCATATATTGATGGTTCAGGTCTGAGATCACCATGTAATTGCTAGAAGAAAAAATACCCAAATTAATCCAATTAAGAAAGCTTAATCCAAACACAAAGTCAAAGTTATCAAGTGGTATTACCTTGATGGTATCTTTACTGGTCCAATCGCCAAGTTGGAGTTCCACTCCTTTTATCACACCTTCTATTTCAATGCTTTTCGAATTGACCATCTTGATCCAACCCGATTCTTTCTCAACCTTGAGCCCAAGGTCACAAGCAATCTCTTTGGACATGAACAAATCTGACGCACTTGTATCAACAACTGCATTCAATCTTCTGCCAACAATAATGATGTATACGAACATCAACCCACGACTCAATTTGTCTTCGACACCACCCAATATCGAGATAACATTTTTGGTTGCCTTGTCTGCCCCATCGCCCCCTTACATGGTAGAAAGTGCGGCCTTTTTCGAATAATCCCTTACCATATGCAGACCATCATAATGGAAGCAAGATAAATGCCCCATCTTCTTCTTTTCCAATGGCTTATTAGACTTAGCTTTCTAAAAATTTTGACCCTCACTATCGCCATTCTTAGCGGGCTTGCCTTTGTCTCCCCCATCATTGCCCCTCAGTTTGAATTTGGGCTTGAAAGACTCAAGTTTGTCTTTCTTCAAGCCAAGCTTGACAAAATATTATGCTACGGTCATGGCTTTAGTAAGCTCTTGAACTCTTCAACGTTGCAAATCTTGCTTCGCCCATGGCTTCAATCCATCCATAAAGGAAAAAGAATGTCTCTTTCTCGCCCATATCAGAAATCTGGAGCATGAGTTCACTAGCTCCCGCACATACTTCTTAATTATGCCTTATTACGTAAATTGACGTAACTTTGCTCAAGCCTTGTCCTCGGCATACTCCGGGTAACACTATATTTTGAACTCATTTTGGAACTTCTCCCAGATCCCAATTTGGGTTCCACCATGTCTCACATCTGTAGACCTATAACGCCACCATAATAGAGCAATGGCATTGAAATACATAACAATAGTATTTACCTTGGTAGCTAATAAACCGTAATTATAACATATTTTAATCACATATTTAGCTTGTTTTTGGATGACTTATCCTCCAATTTATGTAAAAAGGTGCTCTTAATCCTTTCTTTTCATGTTTTATACTCAGGAAAGCACCCAAGGATGAAAAGAATGAGAAACGGGCTTAAAACAGACCAAATTGGGCCAAAAGAGAAATCAACACGGCCTGGCCCAAAGCTAACACGGCCGTGCCTCATTAAAATTTCGAGCACGACCTGGCCACGATCCACACGGGCGTGTGCCATGGCCGTGTCCTTGTCGCTGGAAAGAGCAATTTCATTCGGGAAAGGATACTTGGAGGCAAAGAAGCACATTCCAAAGCCTATTCAAACACCCTATTAGGAATTCTACTTAAATTAGGATACTTAGGGGCCAAGTAAGGCATCACAAAGTCTATATAAACACCTTAGGGGGCAACTTGAAAGGGGGTTCGGCAGAAGCCGAAAGCATCGAAGCTGGAAAGGTCAGAGTTGAGAGAATCACTCGAAGATAGATGGTTGATCCATCCCAAGAAGCCGAAATTATACTCAAGACGGTGAATTTCTCCTTCAATTCCTTCAGGGATTTTTAGGGATTTCTTATATTTTGTTTTATCTTTTCTCTTGAGATGTTTTCTTTATTCGTCATGAACTAAACCCTTCAGATACCTGAAGAGGATGAAACCTAGATGAATCTTGTTATTTGATTTCTGAATTATATGATAATTACTTAGTTTGTTCTTAATTATGTTGCTTAATCCAAATCTGATGTGCTTAGGTGGAGGAGGAATAGATCCTGCCTAAGAGTAGATCTAACATAATTAAGTGGAGTTGATCGAACGCCTAGAGATAGGGTTACGAGATTTTGCCGGATTAGGGTGAAACCTAATATGGGAATCCATTGATCGATTTACTGCTATTCTAGGGGGTTATTATAAGAGAACGAGAGTTCCACTAATTAACCTAGGGTTAG
The DNA here is from genome assembly GCA_005393395.2 of Gossypium australe. Taxonomy (NCBI): domain Eukaryota; kingdom Viridiplantae; phylum Streptophyta; class Magnoliopsida; order Malvales; family Malvaceae; genus Gossypium; species Gossypium australe. Next base: position 31,592,052 of record CM016626.1, read on the forward strand.
ACGTTATTCACCTCGAGAGAGGGTTTAATATAGGTTAGGGAGTCCTACGGATCAAGCTAAGTAAAAGAAATCATATGGTTCAGTGTTAAATGACAAGTGAAGTCTAGGTGGATTCTTCCTAAGGGTATCGTCGCAATCAACTGAGTTTTTCGTCAAGTTATTTCTCAATTCGTTCTTTTTGTCTTGTGTCTTTAGCTTAGTAGTCGTTAATTTAGATTAAAGCAACTTCACTATATCTTTAAGGCTAAATAATAAAAAGAAAGTTAGTATTAGTACTTTTAGTTCTTTTGGGTTCGACAATCCGGTCTTGCCTAATCTATACTACTGTTTGATAGGTACACTTGCCTTTAATCGTTGTCAGAGTTAGTTTCCAGGTTTGATCATTCGTTTTATAAATTTTAAAGCTCTGATTTCAGCGATCAAGTTTTTGGCGTCGTTGCCGGGGAACTAAAATATTAAGAACGCTCTATTTTTATTACTTTAGCCATTATTTATTTTATTTTATTTTTTTTAGTCAAATTTTAATTTTTGCTAACTTTTCTTACTTTCTTTCTTTCCCTAGCAGATACTTCTAGTTTATGACTAGAAGGAACCCAAGAGGACCTTTGGTATACGGCAGTAAAATCGAAGCTACCACTCGCAGGAATCGTCGAGAAACCAGGCGAGCCTTAGGTTACACAAACATAAAGGAAGAAGGCAGATCCAATCCTACTGAAGGGATGGACGAGAATAACCCACCACCACGGGATGTGGGGGAAAACAATGTTCCACGCACAATATTTGATTATGTGAAACCGCACTTAACAAGAGCGGAATCAAGTATTGTTAGGCCTGCTATAGCTGCTAATAATTTTGAATTAAAGCCTAACACAATACAAATGATTCAACAGTTTGTTCAATTTGATGGTTTGCAGGATGAAGATCCAAACGCTCATATAGCTAACTTTTTAGAGTTCTGTGATACCTTCAAAATAAATGGTGTTTCTGATGATGCCATACGTCTTCGGTTATTCCTTTTTTCATTAAGGAATAAAGCCAAACAGTGGTTAAACTCGTTACCACGAGGGTCAATCACTACATGGGAACAAATGACCGAAAATTTTTTATTGAAATATTTCCCACCGGCCAAAATGGCTAAATTACAGAATGATATCTCTTCTTTTGTGCAGATGGATCTAGAAACATTATACGACGCATGGGAGAGATACAAGGATCTCTTGAGGAGATGTCCACACAATGGTCTACCCTTATGGCTACAAGTCCAAACCTTCTACAATGGTATAATCCCCTCAACGAGGCAACTAATTGATTTAGCCACCGGTGGAACCCTGAACAACAAAACTCCAGAAGCGGCCTACGAGTTCATTGAGGAAATGTCACTGAATAATTATCAGTGGCAAGTTAACAGGACGAAACCGACAATGTAATAACCCAAATTCTACGGGCACCGGAAAAGTGAGTTTAGGGCCTCCGTCCTAGGAAAACGAGTCCGTAAATATTTATTAAAAATATTTACAAAGTTAGTATAGGTTGAATAAGATTTTTGATAAGTGAGTTTAGTTTAATTTAAAGTAGTTAGGAAAAAGGATCAAATTGAGTAAAGAGTGAAAGTCTAATTAAAGATTATAGAAAATAAAAAGGATTAAAGAGGAAATTATGCCAATTGCCAAACTTAAGGTGGCATAAGCATAAAATCTAAGATTTTTATGTGTTAAAATATATTATTATTAGATAACTATATTAATATAATATAATATTATATAATAAAGCAAAAAATAAAAGAGAAGAAACAGAATAGGCAAACGAAACAGAGAAAAGAAAGAAAAGAAAGAAGAAAGGAAAAATTGAAAGTTTGAAGCTTGGAAGTTGATAGGTAAGTCAATTTAGCCCTTTTTACTTAATTTTGATATTTTAGAAGCCTTGGAACAAGGTTTTGATAAAGTCAAGTTGATATTTTGAAATATAGTTAATTATTAGACATTGTTTATGTTGAATAAAATGATGAATTAAGGGTTAAATTGATAGAAATTCAAGTTAAGAAAATAAGTAAACTTAATTAGGATTAAATTGTAAAATAAGCTATAAGAAAACAGTTTTGGGACAGCAGCAGTAGAGTAACTTTGAAAAATCACTAAAAATCGTACAAGTGAAATTAGAAGTTGTGTGAGATATGGAATTAAATTTTATTGAGTCTATTTTCATATGAAAGAAACAGGGAAAGTAAATAAATTCTGTATTTTGAGATATTTAGATTTTTGTGAGACTGGTTCAGAGTGATTTCGAGATCCCCTCTTCTGACTTGGAAAAATCATTAAAAATTGTAAAAAAATAATTATGGGATATAATTTATATGGTTAGATTCCTTATTGAGTATATTTTTATAATAAATAAACTAGAACATCATTTGAATTCGTTATAAAAAGATAATTAAATTTTAGTAAAGAGTGGTCGGAACTGTCAGACAACAGAACATGGGTGATTTTAAAGAATAAAATATACTAATTGGCTAAATCAAAAATTCTGAAAATTTTATGGTAAGAAGATATGTGAGTCTAGTTTCATATAAAATTTACGGATGTTGATGTGGAATTCTGTAACTCAAGATATAGATAATTTATTGACAATGACTCAGGTAAATAGCCTTGAAAGAACTTATAAGTAAATAATAGAATTGTGTACAAAGAATGTGGAATGAAGAGCAAGGGTAGGAATTGAATAAAATTCAATTATTTGTTGTAATTTAATGCTATAATTAATAATGTAAATTGTTATTATTATTTTCGTAGCAAACAAGGAAACTAAGACGTCTAATACGAAGGGGAAGGAAAAAGTGATCGAGGAGTAGCTCGAGAAAATATCGGTTTGTATTATCATAATTCAAGTTATTTATAATTGCATGTTTAATTTCAATGTATGTGTATGAAAAATGAAATTTAGGTAAGTATTGATGTTTGAATTGAATATGACTTGGACTTAATTGATGAATATGTGTTAGTATTGAATTAAAAATTGAACTACATATGATTGATATGAAAGGTACATTGAATTAATTTGTGAAATTAAATTGGAAGTGATTTGAGATTGAGATTGAAATTGCATTGATGATATGTATGAATTGAATCCGAATGATTATGATCAGTTGAAAGTGAAAGTGAAAGTGATATGGATATGTGATTTAAATACCCTATTAATTAGTCGGGCTGAGTCGGATATAATTGACATGCCATAGGATTGGAAGTGTTTAGGGATTCTTCGACCTTGAGTCGATGAGACACTAGGTGTCATATTATTTACTTCAGATAGATTCAATAAGGTACTAGGTATCACTTTACTTCGGCTAGGCCGATGAGACACTGGGTGTCACTATATTGCTTCGAACTATCCGATTAGGCACTGGGTGCCAGTATGGTGTGTTTGGTTGGATCCGAGTATCCTCCAAAGTCCGAGTCATGTTAATAGGGGTAATAATGTGAAATGAGAAAATCATATGAATTTGATTATTTGAACCTCTAAATGAATAGTTAAAGAGATATTGTGAAATGAAATTATGCTATGTGATTGAAGGCATGAATCAAAGTTCATGAATGGTTCCTATTGAAATGTGAATTGAGTAGTTATACGTGATTGAGAGATGAACCAAAAGGTCATGAACAATTGGAATTCTATGGATGAGATATTAATTCAAATATTGAAATTGTTACATTTGAAATATAATAACTTAGTATAAAATTATATGTATGAGGTGTTATTTATCTAAGTATGTTTACGATATTTGATCATTGTTATAAATTGAATTATGATAATACCACTGAGTAATTCCAATACTCAGCGTACGGTTTGTTTTCGGTGCGCAGGTTAGTAAATTTTCTGATTCGGTCCAGCATCCAAATCAGACCCGACTCCAGCAAGAGGATTTTGGTGATGAATTTCTTCCTTTTGTTAAGTGGCATGTACTAGATAGTTATATGAATTATAAATATATATACTTAAGTTAAATGATTTTGGTTGTATTTAAATGATTATAATGTTTTGGATGAGGAAAATGATATAAAGTTATAAAATGATAAATTGGTATTGGTTGTTTTGGTTTGAATTTGCAGGGAGATTTAGGTGAAAATAAGCAGAAATGCCGCCGAAATTTTTATAAAAAAAATTAAATTACAAAAAAAAAAATTTCTAGAATGATTGAACAAGTTCCATTCTACTTTTAATATATGCTTTAGGCATTGAGAGTCCAATATAGGGATTTAATTATTAAATTATACTATCAATGTTATTTTATTTGTGAGTAATTAGTAAATTGTCTAATATGTCCGGTAATACCTTGTAACCTTGTTACGGCGACGGTTTAGGGTTAGGGGGTGTTACAGACAAAATCAGCCGGAGTTTTCAACATCGATGCATTGACCATGCTATCAACACAGATGAAGACGATGAATAAAAATATTGATAGTTTGTGTTCTCCACAGGCACATCCAGTCATGCAGTGCAACGCAAGTGGAACCCTGGCGAATCCTGAGTACCCACCTTACCAACCGGAAGCAGAGAACGAACAGATGAACTATATAGGTAACAATTTCAGATCCAATAATAATCCTTATAGTAACACTTACAATCCAGGTTGGAGGAACCACCCAAATTTTTCATAGGGAGGTCAAGGAAACCAAGGAAATCAAAGACATCAACCTCCTCAAAACTTCCAGAATTAGCCCTATCCACAAGAGAAGAAACCAACCCTCGAAGAGATGCTGACGAAGTTTTCGGCAGACACCAAAAAATGTTTCCAAGAAATTGAGAGAACAATCAAAAGCAACGAGAGCCGAATCATGGAAATTACTAAGTCAGTCAAGGAAGTCACTAATGCAGTCGAACAACTTGCAAAGCTGATGTCAGAACGACCGCAAGGGCGTCTACCTAGTAATAGCGGAGATTAACCCTAAAGAGCAAAATCAAGCCATCACCACTCAGGACAGTAAAGGGTTAGATGAACCCAATGCAATACCAGAAAACAAGGTAGACGAAGGTAAAACAGAGGTAACACAAGAAAAGCCAAAACCTGTAATCAAAGAGTACCAACCTCACATACCTTATCCCGAAGCAATAAAAAAAGGTGATTCAGAAGAACAATTCGGTAAGTTTCTTAAACTTTTAAAGAAATTATATATTAACTTACCTCTTCTTGAAGCTTTTTTTCAGATGCCAGACTCGAGGAAATTTTTAAGACAGCTCTTGACAAACAAACGCAAATTAGACGAGGAGCACCACGTGGAATTAAACGCAGCATGCTCAGCAATGTTACAGAACAGACTACCGCAGAAGCAAAAAGACACAGGGAGTTTTACAATTCCATGTTTAATTGGTAGTTTATCTATTGATAATGCTTTAGCTGATTTAGGGGCAAGCATCAATGTTATGCCTTATAAAATGTTTAAGCAACTAGGTCTAGGGAAACCCAGACAAACTAGGATGAGCATTCAATTAACTGATAAAACTATCAGAGTTCCTAGGGGTATAATAGAAAATGTTCTAATCAAAATTGATAAATTCATATTCCCAGTAGATTTTGTTGTCTTAGACATGAATGAGGACAATTCGATTCCTTTAATTTTAGGAAAACCCTTTCTAGCAACTGTCAGGACTAAAATTGATGTTGGTACAGGAGAACTCATTCTTTGTGTAGGTGACGAATCAATCAGTCTACAAGCTTTTGACTCGGCCAGGACATCAAGTGATGAAGGTGAGAAAGTAGATTCAGTTGATAATCAAATTGTTCAACTTTCACCACAGGAAACACCACAAGGCTACAAACCTGAGCCGAATCATGGGCCCCAAGCCGTACAAGTTCATAACAGTGAATTGTTAGACCCAAGGCAAGAACCTGTGGTAAGTGAAGGTAAGGTTGAGGTGTGCCATGATTTACCAAAACCGGTAATTACAGAATACCAACCTCGTGTGCCATATCCTGATGCAATAAAGAAAGACCACACAGAGGAAGAATTCGGTGAACTCACACTTCGTGTAGATGACAAAACAATCACTCTTCAAGCTCTTGACTCAGCTAGGACATCGAGTAATAAAGGTACGAACGTTAATTCTATTGATAATCATTTGGTGCAACCTTCTTTACAGGAAGCATCACGAAATCACTTAGTTGAGCTCGATCTTAGACTTCGTGCCAACAAAGAAGAAACACATAAGGAACAAAGCCTTAGGGTTGACAAACTAAAAGAGCAGGAAACACAAATCAGAGAGGAACAAGAGCCGCACGAAGTGAAACTGAAGGAGACCCCAGACAAGCTGATAGGAACAACAAATCACATCAAAATAGAGGATTAGGTATTGTTGAATAAGGAAGACCCTCGAATCACCAATTCAAACCTCAAGAAAAACGAAGAAATCACTTTTGAGGCACTTAATGTCTTCCTATACGGCACAGTTGAGGTAAGCAATCCTAAATTCGACACTTTTGAGGTAAACATTACTCGACTTAAACTATATATCCATAACCGAAGTGATCGCATGAGAAAGGATTTTCACCTCCTCAAACTACCATGACTATAAACGAGACTATAAGCGAGCTTAAGACTATAAACGAGCGCTTCTCGGGAGGCAACCCGAACACTAACCCCATTTTTACATATTTTTATTTTTATTTTTTATTTTTTTATTTTCTTTTTCTTTTTAGCACCTAACCATAAACTAACCAAAGAGCAGATTTCTAGGCCACACGGCCCTACACACGGGCGTGCCCGTGGCCGTATGGAAGCCAGGGGATGAACCATGGGCGTGCCAGTAGCTGTGCACGACATAGAAAAAAATTTTCCTAACATGGGTGGCGATAATAGTCCATGCCCGTGCCGACGCCCCGTGCGAGGTTCCTGACTTGTTAAGCACGGGCTAAACACGACCGTGCCTTTCAACCGTACCAACATTTTGACTTATCAAACACGGGAGGAGCACGCCCGTATTAAATGACCGTGTAAAGAAAGACACGGGTGTGTTGCTACACCCATGGCCGTGCCCGAACACCCTGAACACGCCCAAAATTCAAAATCCCAAAACACGGGCTACATCTCTATTTAAACCTCATTCTCCCTTTTTCTAGTTGTCTTTCATTTTCTATTATTTATTTTTATTGTTATTTTAATTTTATTATCATTTCATTATTTTTTTTACTTTATTTTATTTTATTTTCTTCTTCTTATTCTTTATGATATTTAGATTTAGCTTAGGATACAATAAAATCAGACTGGCTGCTTCGAGGATTCAATTTCAAACGGTTCGAGACGTTTCCCCACGTTCACCTCCAATCCTATCCGATTTCTTTTTATTGACTTCATCCAAAATTCAGGAAGTTTCACTTCTCTCCCCATCTTATGATTTTTATGATTATTTTGCTATCATCTATCTTTGTATATTGAGGGCAATGTACATCTTAAGTGTGAGGGGAGTTAACTATAGTATTATTTGAAAATCCCTGAATTATGCCTTATTCAAAAGTAAAATCTCTCATATTATGATTAGAATGAAATTTCCTATGATTTATGATCTTTGTTGATATGTTTTGGAATAAGTCATTGATAATTGTGCATTGATGATTAAATTTGAAGGATACTAAGGAATCAAGCATGATAAGTCTATTTTTCAGAATTAAATTTTTTAGGTTGTCTACCTGAATCTGAATGATATCTTGAAGTTCAAAATTTACGAGGTTGGCATCAAAAACCCATAATTTCTGTGAGCTTTTGAGCCTTTTAGAGCATATATTCTTTTTCGTGCTCATTTTTTTTTATTATGAGTGTGTCAACATTGAACTGTTATTCTAGAACTTGCCTTGACTATACATGTCGAGACCACATCTATGATTTGATATACAGAGATGATAAAGGCTCTTAGGATTTAACCCACTTACACCACTAAAAGGCCTACCTTCATAAATTAACCCCTAGTGAACCCCGTTTAATCCTAACAACCCTTTCTATTGACTCACCCACTAATTTTAACCCAAAACCCTTTGTATTTGTTATCACCATTCCTTTTTAACTACCCTTTTTGTCGAGATTTGATTTTGAATAGTTTCCTAACTATGTTCTATATTTCAGTCGTAAAAGTTCTTCTTATTATTATAATAGTCTGTTCTTAAAAAAAACGAAGTATATTCATTATTAGTTAGGTGAACTTATGCATGTAAATTTCAAGTCTTGAAGAAAAAGCTCGTATTAGAGTATTAGTATTACAAATTTTCATTTGATGCAATTACTTATCATCAGTTCGTGTTTCTAGTTAGGTAATTTGTCAGGCCAATCTCGATTCTAACCTTCTAATTCAGCCTTTATCCATACCTTAACCTAAGCGCCGTTACAACCATGCTAAAGACCTTTTGATTTGTGTATCATCTCATTTTATAGTGGTGGAGATTTGATTTTCATGCAAGCCTATGTGATTAACTTTTCATGTTCGACTTATTGAGTGCTTAATTTTGAACCTTAAACACTTTGAGTGATTTGAGTGAATCTTTAGTGAGGATGTCAACTCTTGTCAATTTTGAATCAGAGGTAATTATTCAGGTAAGGGGAAACAACTATGTTTTCATACTATAAAAACTATGACTTAGATTGTTTGAATCTTTAAGACTCTTTGAGTTGAATTATCCATGTATGAATTATCTTTGAATTATGATGAAACACTATTGATGAATGTTATGAATCAATGAAGCTCGTTTTAATTGTAAGTTGAGAATTTTGCTTGAGGACAAGCAAAAGCTTAAGTGTGGGGGTATTTGATAAACCGTAATTATAGCATATTTTAATCTCACATTTAGCTTATTTTTGGATGACTTATCCTCCAATTTATGTAAAAAGGTGCTCTTAATCCTTTCTTTTCATGTTTTATATTCAGGAAAGCACCCAAGGATGAAAAGAACAAGAAACGGGCTTAAAACAGACCAAATTGGGCCATGAGAGAAATTGACACGGCCTGGCCTAAAGCTAACACAGCCGTGCCTCATTAAAAGTCCGAGCACGGCCTGGCCATGATCCACACGGGCGTGTGCCATGGCCATGTCCCTGTCGCTGGAAAGAGCAATTTCATTCGGGAAAGGATACTTAGAGGCAAAGAAACACATTCCAAAGCCTATTCAAACACCCTATTAGGAATTCTACTTAAATTAGGATACTTAGGGGCCACGTAAGGCATCACAAAGTCTATATAAACACCTTAGGGGGCAACTTGAAAGGGGGGTTCGGCAGAAGCCAAAAGCATCGAAGCTAGGCCAAAGAGCCAAGCCGGAAAGGTCAGAGTTGAGGGAATCACTCGAAGGTAGCCGGTTGATCCATCCCAAGAAGCCGGAATTATACTCAAGACGGCGGATTTCTCCTTCAATTCCTTTAGGGAGTTTTAGGGATTTCTTATGTTTTGTTTTATCTTTTCTCTTGAGATGTTTTCTTTATTCATCATGAACTAAACCCTTCAGATACCTGAAGGGGATGAAACCTAGATGAACCTTGTTATTTGATTTCTGAATTATATGACAATTACTTAGTTTGTTCTTAATTATGTTGCTTAATCCAAATTTGATGTGCTTAGGTGGAGGAGGAATAGACCCTACCTAAGAGTAGATCTAACATAACTAAGCGGAGTTGATTGAACGCCTAGAGATAGGGTTACGAGATTTTGTCGGATTAGGGTGAAATCTAATACTGCTATTCTAGGGGGTTATTATAAGAGAATGAGAGTTCTACTAATTAACCTAGGGTTAGGCGTTATTCGCCTCGGGAGAGGGTTTAATATAGGTTAGGGAGTCCTATGGATCAAGCTAAGTAAAAGAAATCATATGGTTCAATGTTAAATGACAAGTAAAGTCTAGGTGGATTCTTCCTAAGGGTATCGTTGCAATCAACTGAGTTTTTCGTCAAGTTATTTCTCAATTCGTTCTTTTTGTCTTGTGTCTTTAGCTTAGTAGTCGTTAATTTAGATTAAAGCAACTTCACTATATCTTTAAGGCTAAATAATAAAAAGAAAGTTAGTATTAGTACTTTTAGTTCCTTTGGGTTTGACAATCCGGTCTTGCCTAAGCTATACTACTATTTGATAGTTACACTTGCCTTTAATCGTTGTCAGAGTTAGTTTCCAGGTTTGATCATTCGTTTTATAAATTTTAAAGCTCTGATTTCAGTTATCAGTAGCATCATCCATTATGCCTTTGGCACGGAAGTATTACTCCATTCCCCGTAAGAAGTTGTCCACATCTCTCACAAACCTTGTCCCCTTAAATTCTTTGGGCTTGGGAACATTCACACTGGGTTAGGTACCGCAGCAAACACCCCATTACCCAAAATAGCCTTGTAGATTATGAGTTTACCCTTGAGCTCCGTAATCTCCTCTTTCAATGTCGTCACCATAATGTCGAGGGTATCGTCCCTTCCCATCATCTTGTTCTCAACGGAATTCAAAGATTTTAACACATAGTCCCTAAGTTGCTCTTTCATTGATTCCAACCTATTAGTGAGTCTTCCTTTGACTTCCTCAAGTTTCTCCCTCACGTCCCTCATGGACTCATCGAGTGTAACCACTCGCCCTTCCAAAGTTGGCAACATGTCCCTTGATTGGCTTACTTTTCTGGCCCTCCCACGGGTCTCCATTGGCTCAACTTGCTCAGTAACTTCTTTTGACATCTTTCAACGGTGCATTCAAAATCTTAGTTCGGATACCAACTATCACGAAACTATATTTTTAGTCTCGCAATCCGTGAGGCCTTAGGCGATTTCTTCGCTTTAAAAATGCCTAAGTCAGCCTAATTCCAAATAATTGAATATTCACACAAAATTCCTCTAAGGCACCAACGTAAAGCAGAAGCAACACAAAAGATGAAATAACTTGAAAGAAGAAGAGAGTTGTTTGAGTGAATGCTCTCAAGAATTCTATTATTCAATGAAGTGAAATGATTTACAATGAGGAGGAGAGACCTCTATTTATAGTTGAGCCTCCCCAAATTCAACAGTACAGATTAAAGTACATCAACGACTAATATTAAAGGCTATCTACAAAATCAAATCTTTAAGATTTATAGAACCATATATTCTAAGATTACGAGTCATCCAATATTGTATATCTTCGAAGATTACATTCCATATTTTCCATGCTTTATAGATGAGTCTTCAATCTCTCCAAGCAATGGATCAATCCTGTTGGGCCATGTGATCCCTTGCGAACAAGATGGAACAACCAAATGTGTCATGATTATGGGCTCCCATGTGCAACCCATAACAACTAGGACATTCACCAAAAAGAAAAAGAGTAAGTTGTAGTGTAATTAATGGTAAATATTAAAAGATAAATTGTGGATTGGATTAGAGTAAGTAAAAGTGTTGTTTTGTGGGGTTGCAGATGTGGAATTGGAGATGTGAAATGATATGGCAGCATGGCTAGAGAGACGTGTTGGATGGTGGAGAGCAATGTCGTTACTTTGGATTGAAGACTTAAACAAAAGAGCTTGTTGAGTTCGAGCGCAGTAGTTAAAGGGAACACGACATGCGGACTCGATGTGTGTCGAGGTTGCTGTCTATCATTGCTGAAACAAATCGAAAGCGGTTATGCTCAACTACTTGAAATCATGGCGGTGGTGGCAAGAGTTTGGACTAATTCCGCTCATCTCTCTATACAATCTTTCAATTTTCCAATACCAACCTTAAGCATAATAAGTTGCAATAAAAAAGAAGTAGGGTGCAGACGAGAGTTAGAAGAGGAAGAAAAAAAAATTAGGCTAATTATAGAAAGGTCCCTAGATTAATCAAAAGTCAAAATTATCATATTTCAATCACTCAATGAGCTAACGTGCCACGTCAATAATTTGTTAGACAATTAACGAAAAATTTAGTAATAGTGACTAATTAAAACAATTATATTAATTAAAATAATTAAATTGAAGAAAAAATTTTGAAGCGACCAAAATAAGATAAATTTTATTTTAAAATCATGATGAACTCCTCAACCAAAGTTGACTTTCCATTGGAAAGTAACAAAAACGATATGTTATATTCTATTTTTTTTTTTAATTTTACATACTAAATATTTCAATCACATTCCGCAATTAAATTAGTTGAAAAATAATAACTTTTATCATATTAAATGCCCTTTCAGCACAAAAATAGTAATGTTGTATTTGAAGAGTTAGAATAAACCCGAAGATAAATCCGACCCGGTACCCAATTGAAAACCCAAAAACATACCCCTGCTCGCTTATTTTTTTTTTTTTTAATTATCACCCAAGCCTTTTTGTAGTTCATCCCTTTCCTTCCATTTTAGGGTTTATCAGTGGGTTTATATTTATTTCCACTTCGGAAAACAACGAAAGAAAACAATCATATGGCGTCTCTAATGGCAATACGTCGTGGACGGAGCTCAACGCCACCTTTCACTTCTCTCTTAACCAAGGTACGCCTTAACTCCTCTCACTTCACTTCCAGTCGCCACTTCGATAGAACCCAGATTTTATCCCTGAGCTTAAAATCTCTTAGTACCTCCGCCATCCCAAATGAGTACCAGAGACCGCCGCCGCACCACCAAAACCAACAACCGCCACCGTCGTCTGATCCCAGGGTCTTTCATGGCCAGCGAAACCCTAATTTTAATAACCAATGGAACCCTCAAAACCAGGGCTACCATCATCCCCAACAACAGGGCGGGGTTTCTGATAACAATCAATGGAATCCCCCGCAAAATCAGGGTCAGGGTTATTCTCAACGAGGAAGGCCTAATCAATGGAATCCTCAGCAGAATCGAAGCTATCCTCAGTATCCAAATGCTAATCCGATGAATACGCAAATGCCCAGAAGCCCAAATCAATGGAATAACCAAAATCAAGGCCAAGGGTACCACCCTCAAGGTCGAAATATTAACGAAAGAGCCCCGCAGAGTCAAAACCCTAATCAGTTCAGCCGCGAGAGAGGAAATCAAGGGCCAATGGTAGAGCATGTGCAGGCTGAACCTGTTCCTTCATTGGTAGATTTAACGCGGTTGTGTCACGAGGGTAAAGTGAAAGAAGCTATCGAATTGATGGATAAAGGAGTTAAAGGCGATGCTAGTTGTTTTTCATTTTTGTTCGGGTTAATCTGCAATCCCAAATCGCTAGAGGATGCGAAGAAAGTTCATGATTACTTCTTGCAGTCGACCTGTCGAGGCGACCTTGGATTGAACAATAAGGTGATTGAAATGTATGCAAAATGCGGTAGCATGATGGATGCACGGAGAGTTTTCGATCACATGCCTGATAGGAATATGGATTCTTGGCATTTGATGATAAATGGGTATGCAGACAATGGCTTGGGAGATGATGGGTTGCAGTTGTTTGAGCAGATGAGGACATTGGGGTTGAAACCGAATGAGCAGACTTTTCTCGCAGTTCTTTCGGCTTGTGGTAGCGCTGAAGCTATAGAAGAAGGGTTTATACATTTCCAATCTATGGAGAGCGAGTATGGAATATCTCCGGGGGTTGAGCATTATGTGGGGCTTATAGGTGTTCTTGGAAAATCTGGTCATCTTTTTGAAGCTAAAGAGTATATAGAGAAAAAATTGCCTTTCGAGCCAACTGCTGAAGTTTGGGAGGCATTGAGGAACTATGCTCGAATTCATGGAGATGTGGATCTTGAAGATTATGTTGAGGAGTTGATGATTGATCTTGACCCGTCAAAGGTTGACGCGAATAAAATCCCAACACCGCCACCGAAGAAGCGCACTGCAATCAGCATGCTTGATGGAAAGAACAGAATCAGTGAGTTTCGGAATCCAACCCTTTACAAGGATGATGAGAAATTGAAGGCCTTGAAAGCAATGAAAGAAGCAAGTTACGTCCCTGACACAAGATACGTTCTTCATGACATTGATCAAGAGGCGAAGGAGCAAGCGCTGCTGTACCACAGTGAACGATTGGCGATAGCATTTGGTCTAATCAGTACCCCTGCAAGGCAAACCCTTAGGATCATCAAGAATCTCCGTGTATGCGGTGACTGTCACAACGCCATCAAGATCATATCGAGGATTGTTGGGAGGGAATTGATTATTAGAGACAACAAGCGCTTCCATCATTTCAAGGATGGCTTATGTTCTTGCGGTGATTACTGGTAAAAGGTCCTGCATTGCTTTCGCCAATTCTTTCCATTTGGATTTTGACATGTAAAGTCCCAGAATATTAGGCAATATGCATTGCAGTGAAACGGTAGAACTGTTGTTGACTCGTTGCTTGTGTTTTCGAGTGAACGGTTCACTATTAGGCTATACATACGCCCTTGTGCTTGTTCTGATGCTTAGTATGATATTTTATCTGCTCTTCTACATAGCCTTTATTCTGATGTTTTATCTTTTATAGTTTTGAGTTTACTCGTGTGATGTTACCCCTCGGCCTATGAACCCGTAGTGCTCTTGGCCGAGCTGAGGCACATTATCAATGTTAAAGTTGCAAATGATGCCCGTGTTTGACAGTAGCACACACAAATTGTTGTTATTTGACAAACAAACCTTTCACTCTCTAAACAGAGAAATCAAAAGTTACATTGGGATATTAAAGAAACAATCAGACCCAAACCGAAATGAAATGCCTCTTTTAATCTAGCTTCATAGTTCGAGTCATCATGGTTATAAATTCATCCATGTCGACCATACTGTCACCATCGGTGTCCACTGCTCTCACCATTTTCATGCACTCTTCCAAGCTGCAACTCTCTCCAAGCCTCCTCAACATTTCCATCACTTCCTCTGCACTTATTTTGCCATCACAGTTGAGATCGAATGTGTGGAAAGCGTTCTGTATGTCCATTATCGTCACCCCACCGCTCCTCTTGTGTACTTCCACAAAGTCCTTGAAGTTGATAAACCCATCTCCGTCGAAATCGGCCAACTGAAAGATCTTGGGTACATCTTGAGTCATAGTTCCTTGCCCTAGTGCCCTCAACATGGCCTTGTACTCCATCTGAGAAATCTTCCCATCTTTGTTGGAATCAAACTTATCAAAAACTTTCCTTAGTTCATCCAAATCAGGTTGATAAGCAGTTAATAACCCAGAGTTTTGCCTGTCCCTGGAAAACAAGCGCGACGGTTTCCGCAAGAACTTGTTTTGCGAAAGCTTGTATTGGAAATCGAGAAAGCCAACGTTTGACATATCTGCTGGTATTTTTTTTTCCTGGAGATGGCAATTAACAAAACCCTGCGAGTGATGCAGGTTTTTCAAGCCTCCATGTTTGAATTTCGCTGCTCGCAGCTCGGATGCCATTCAACTTTATATAGGATGGTCATGGCAGATGAGAACAAAGTTATTCTAATTTCCAAAGCAAGAGATGAATTGCATTTAAGGTTACTATTTCATGCTTTAATGAGCCATAGGAATAGATTCTTTAATAAAGTTCCAAGAAATTCCTTTTTCCCTCTTTTAAGTCTTATCAAGACCAATCCCTAAACCCTTTTTTTCCCTCTCAAGGAGGCCCTCTTTCACCCTCTATAGATAAAAGAATATATTTTACATGACATGTTGAAAAAAGGTATTAGAAAAATACAACTCAGGGAAGTTGTTAACAAAATATTCCAAAAAAAAATAAAAGAAGAAAAAGAAGCCTTCTTCATGTTCAAGGTGGCTTTCCATTATCCAAATCCTCCATCACTTCAATATCCTTCCGAGCTGTTATCTTTTGCACGTAACCTGCAATGAACGATGATGAAGACATAGACAAATGCCAAAAACTAGTTACTTTAGGCATCAAACAATCAAAAAGAGAATGACTGACTCATCATATTTATCACCTTTGTTCAGTGTCTACATTCAAAACCACAAGTTAAAGAAACAAATTAACAGGAGTAAGTCAAGACTTTTCTAAACAAAATAAACAATTACAATTCGGGAAGGTAAAGCGTATTGACATGTGAGGACCGAATGCAGAGCTGGAGAATAAAATGCTGGAATGAAAAGCTTTCAAAGCAACCCTATAGATAAAGCTTCTTTATTATAAGCTAAAGTAAATTCTCAATGGCTGCTATATCATCAAGTATTGTAATCTCTCATAGAAAGAATACTGGTAAAAGAGATTAGCTTTACTCCTTAACCATTAAAGACGATCAAAATAATAGCAAAATCTCAGAAAACAAAAGCATATGACTAAATTTCTCGAACAGCATCTAAATTCATTAATACATATTTTAAATTAACCTAAAAAGAAAAAAAAAAGTCATCAAAACCTCATAAAGCTTTATTTTCACAACCAATACTTAAAAAAGGAAGCAGGTTAGGGGAGAAAAAAAAAAAACGTAACCAGATTTCTACTCAGGGAGTGACCAAAAGCTTAACCAGCAAGCTCATAATAAAGCTTCATTTTCACAAACAATGCCAAAATTGAAAGCAGGAAAAGGAACAAAAGTGGAACACAAAAAAAGGGGTTCCTAGATATACATTCAAATACTGGAAGAGGACACTAGGCATTGATACTTGGTTCGAATACCGGAGTGTTAATTGTTGGGAGGGCTTTACCTGCATCCTGGCCCAAACAGGACTAGTCTCAGAACTTAAAATGGAAGAGGACACTTGACATTGATACTCAAAATCCTAGCAGCATACATTGCAGTTCATAAGAAAAGGCAGATAGTCCATACGCACTTTCAAGTAGAAATTTGATACCAAGAAGAAGAAAATTTACCAATTCCAAGGCAAGGTATACATTTGCAAATAATCTCTTTCCCTCTTTTATTATAGTAGCTTTGAAGTCCAGTCCCTTGACAACTCCTGCACTTCCCAGTCCATTCATAAACCACTTCCTTACAATCCTACAAACAAAACCCATCAAAGATTAACCAATTCTAATCCCTGAAAACTAAAACATTTCCCTCGAACTGAATTCAAAGCTTATAAAGAAAGGACCTGGATTTCAGGGTCACATTGTAGTCGCTTATCGATTTCTTCAGGTCCAACAGGGGAAGTATCAGGGTAAGTCATGGGAAGGGGAAGAGGTTCATCGTCGTTAGTCAAATAACTCTCTGTGTCCCTCGACCATTTCTTGACCTTGATGCTACTCCCAGCCGGAGCTTCGTAGCTGATTTCTTGCCCGATTCGCGCACCACCTCCGTAAACGTTGTCGGAAGTTGTTGTCGTGGTCGGGAATTGGAACCACTTACGGAATGTTGGGCCGGCAGCGGCGTCTCCGGTGGCGGCGAAACAGCGGAATGAGGTCCGGGAAAGGAGAGGGAGGAGCGGAGCTGGCTTGGCGTGGAAAAGGCTAGGGTTTGGAGGTAACATTCGAGTAAAAAGAAAACTGAAAAAAAGGAATTGAAAAGATAAAAGGGTTGAAGAAGAAGAAAGTAAGAAAGGGATAATGGGGAATTTGATGAAGAGCAATGAAAAAGGGAGGGAGATTTTTGCAAAGCTCAAAGCTCCCCGCAATTTTCTTCTCTTATTTTTTTTTTTTTTTTTGGCTATGGACTTTCCAAAGAGGATTTTTGTGGCCCACCACCACCATGTTTTTAATCTTAAAATCAACATTGTCATTTTCTCATTCAATCATCTTCATGACATAAATTCATACATTTCTTAAAATCAGCATTATCAGTTTACTTATCTGCTAATTACTCACTCTTCCTCTTCTTCTTCAAATTTAATTCACATATTGATTTTAGTTAATGTTCAAATCTGTTTGTAGTTTCACTTTCTTGGGTTTAACACTACCTACTCTTCCACACTCCATAAGTGGGAGAAAGTAAAAACTTGGTTCTTCTTTTCTATATCCCATTTTGAGTTTTTACTATTTCAATATATAAAGGATAAAAGCTGTAAATTTGGGTTGAATTAGGCTGCGCTTTCATGCCAACTGATTTCTCCTATCTAGTTAGATGCCTTTTTTTTCTCTCCTCCATTAAAAAAAAACGCCTTCAACGTTATCTTTTCAAAATCGACTTATTTTTTTTAATTTACAAAAAAAATTATTTGACTAAAATTTTTTTCTCAACGTATAACCCTAATTTAACCATAAATTGTATTACTACGGATGTATCTTTTTATATGTATTTTTAAGAGAATTAATAAAAAAATTTGAACTCATATCACCAACATCATTAACACTTTAATTTTATCACTTCAACCAAAATTTTGTTTTGCCCTTTTTTTAACCTTTTAACTCTATTACACAAATTGGTTTGCCCACATCATACTTCTGATATATAAAACAATATCATGACTTGATAACTTTTGTAAGTGCTAAAAAAAAAAATAGTAATGCGATGATAAATAATTGAAGTACATTTATTATTCTTAATATGACGTAGTTACTTATTTAATTTCTTTTTAATTATAATTTAAATTATTTTTTATTTTAATTTTGTATATATTGCGTATGCGCTATTATTAGTTTCAAACCATACTTTTTATTATTTATTATATGTTATTTTTAAACGCATATTTGTATTATAAATACGTGGTTTCCACATGCATATGTATATGATAGCATTTCTAGTACATTATTTAAGTCTTTGATTGAGTTGGTGTCGTGAGTCGACCGGACACAAACTCAGTTGTGAGATGATAAAAAGACCATGCATTTTATAAAATGAGTTATCTTGTTATTGAGGTGTTTTTGTCTTTTCATATTTTAATAAATCAATAAAAAATTACACATAATAAGATTTGAACCAAGAACAAAGTATATAAAACTTAAATCTTCAACTTTACCATCTCATCTAATATTTTTTTTAGCTCTTAATAAAATTTTATTAAATATTTTTGTTCACCGATAACGATATAATTTAGTACCTAATAATATATATTTTTATATTTTTACTATAATTTATTTATTGAAATTGGTCTCATTAGTTAATCCTTATGTCTATGCTAAAATAATTTATGACTTTATTTAGGGTAACATCAATACAATTAGATTTATAGTATATCCACAATGTAATTTTAAAAAATGATATAACAAGTATTTATTAAAAAATTTATAAAAAAAAATAATTTTTAATTGAAATGATAAAGTTAAAAAATTTGATATGCATATACCTTAAATTTAAATCTCATCATAATATTATTTTTATTAAAAAAACATGAAAAGACAAAACACACTCGTATTAATATTTTTTAAATGTTAATTTTAGATTTAAGTTTTCATTTATTTTTTTAAAAATATAAATTTAAAAGAATGTTGATTTTTCACCACAAATTGGGTGTGATCCATGGTCTAATGATTTGTTGCATTGGTGGAATTGTCCCAAGCCTTTGGTGTTGGGCCCAGACCTTTTCCTTTTATCCACTTATTAATTTTGTTCCAATTCAGATTAACTAATTGGGCTTTCTAGGCCATTAAACCTAACTAGTAACTGGCATTAAGAGTGATTTAGAAAAGAAAAAAGAAAGTTGTATGACTTGAATATAATTTTGATGAATGTCTTGGAGTTTAAATTTCAAAAATAAGTAACCCGTGTGTTGGTTTGATGGTTAAGATATTCATCGTCTCAGGTATGACTATATTACTGTTAAGACTTTGTCCTCTTTTTATAATTCATCAAAAAAAAAAAAAAAAGAACAAAGTATTACGACCTAAGTCATTTAAAGTATAATAAATTATGATAGAGTGAAAATTTAACAAATATAGTTATAAGAAATTAACATAATATACAAAAAGTGAGTTAAAATGGTAAAATTAATATATTAAATATAATAGTTATCCCATCATGTGCATTTTTTACTTTAAATAAAAATAAAAAATGGAAAATACTTTATTTTATAAAAATATTTTTTTAATAATTTCACTACTGAATTAAGATCTGATTGATAACTGTTACCGAGTCAATCAATCATTAAAAATAATATATAAATTAAATAATAAATAAATGAAACATGTATTACCTCATTAATTTTATTTGTGAGGTTTTCGCCACCCATGGTCATTTAAATATTATTAGTATATAAAATTGGGTAAACTATTTAGTTGATCACCTAACTTTTAATACATTTTTATTTTGGTCATCTAAAATGAAATTCTTACAAATTAGTCACTCAATTTTTAGGGCGTTTTCATTTTTAATCATCAAAGTATTAAATCTCTAATGGTTGTTAACTGTACACGCCACATCGTGTTTACACTTTCATTTTGGTCACCCAGAAAATATTTTATTAAGTGTTGATTGGAGTAAAAAAATCAATAATTAAAGTTAAAAAGCAATAAAAACTAAAATAATACATGAAATTTGAAAAATTGTACTTGTTTATCTCATTGCTAAAATTCTAATTTGTTTTTCTTTTTAATATTGAAATTTTAAATTTCAAAATATCAAGATAAATTGTTGGAAATTTCTCATCCATTGATAATGTTAACCAATTTGTTACTATAATATTAAAATTAATTAATTTAATCTCGTTTTTAAATTTAAAAATTTATTTTATGTTTCCATATTGTCGCTAATGAAATCAACTCAATTTATTCATATTCAATAATTGTCTATGAAACTTATATTCCTTTTGATTATATAATCCCGAATC
This sequence comes from Gossypium australe, assembly GCA_005393395.2. Taxonomy (NCBI): domain Eukaryota; kingdom Viridiplantae; phylum Streptophyta; class Magnoliopsida; order Malvales; family Malvaceae; genus Gossypium; species Gossypium australe. The sequence goes on from CM016626.1 coordinate 31,612,552, forward strand.
CATGCTAAGCTAAAAGTAAATGAAAAAAAATATTTCCAATTAATTAAATTAATTGTTTGTTCTTCGTTTGGGTAAAGAAGTGATGAAAAAGATACGACCTTTGTTTGGAATGGAAGATAAAATTAATTAATTTCCATAGTTTTTCTTTGCTTTTAGCTTAGTATGGAAGATTCGAGATCATAGAATCAAAAAAAAAATTAGTTTTCTTATACAACTATTAAAGACAACAATTTTCATGGATAATTTTTGAAAATAATTTCAAAACATCATAATAAATTAAATAAATTGTTAAAAAAATTATCCATTGATAATGTCAAACGATTTTGTAACATCCTAGATTAGGGGTTATGCGTTTGTGCATAATTCATGAGTTAGTAGGTTTTGGCAATGTTTGGAAGCGTATTAAGGGTTTTTAAAATTCTAGGATGGAAGAGAAAGCTTAGAAAAATTATTGGTTTCTAAGTAAAAAGGGGAGCTAGGTAAATGAGGCTTGAAAAGAAACTCCGTGTGAAGCATGACACAAGGAACCATGTGGTAAAATGGCATGTTTTATGAATTATGTATGAATGTGTTATGTGAATTCTAGAAATAAGGAAATGTATGGAAATGTAAGGAAATGTAAGGAAATGTATGGAAATGTATGGAAATGTAAGGAAATGTATGGAAATGTATGGAAATGTAAGGAAATGCAAGGAAATGTAAGGAAATGTAAAGAAATGTCTTGTCTTGGAAATGTAGGGAAATGTCCTGAAAATGTATGGAAATGTTAAGTTTAAAAGAGGAAAGTGAACATTTTTGGAAACCTGGAAATGTAAGGAAATGATTCAAAAATAGAAAGTGAACATTTTTGGAAACTTGGAAATGTAAGAAAATGGCAAGTTTACAGAGCAGATCGAAAATTTTAGGAAACTTAGAAATGACCTAGAAATGTCGAATTTTAAAGTTTAAAATAGGAAATTAGGGCAAGGAGGCCTTAAAAGAAAAAGTTGGTAAAATTTGGCACACAAACAGGCTTGGAAAAGTGGCCTAAAGATGTCACTTAGGGCCTATGAAAATGGCGCCATGTGCAAGAGGAATGGGCCTGGGTTCGAGTCACTTGGGTAGCAAATAAATAAGGTTTTATTTTAGCTTCCAGAAGGCTGAGGTGGACGGCACATGCTTCTAGAAAAGGAGGTGTTTTATTTTCATAAATATGTGATTAATAAGGTGATAAATAGAAGCTTTTTATTTGGATTATTTCGAAGAGATAATAAAGGATTTTTGTTTGGATTATTTCGAAGAGATAATAAAGGATTTTTATTTGGATTATTTCGAAGAGATAATAAAGGATTTTTATTTGGATTATTTCGAAGAGATAATAATGGATTTATTTTAGATTATTTTTAGGAGATAAATGTGGATATTAATTCTTTTATTTTGATAGATAAGGAAGAGATAAAAGAGGATTATTATTAGTATTATTTTTATTAAGAGATAAGAGATAATTATTGGATTAAGTTTTATTAAAGTGATAAATCAAGGAATAAAGCTATCAAAATAGAAGAGTGGTGGCCAAGTAAAGGACTCTAGCTAGTAATTTTGGCTATAAAAGGAAGAGTAAGGCTATTCTTCATTCATTCTTTTCTTTTCAAGAAAACCTCTGCCGAAATTCTCTAAAGTTTCTCCTCTTCTCTCTGCCGAATTTTCTCTGCCATTATTCTCTTTTTCTCTTTTCTTTTCTTCTTCTATTACAAACACAATCAAAAGCCGAAGATACCAATAGCCCTAGTCGATTTCTCCCTAAGCCTCAAGAGCCGAAATTGTTATCCACATCAAAGCCATAGCCGAATACTGCTAAGGGTTCAAGCAAGAATTCCATCAAATTCTTCAGTAAGGGTAAGATTAGGTTAGATTCTCATTCTATTTCTTTTAAGGCTGTCGAAATTAAGATTCTAATACCCTTAATATCTGTTGCCGAAGAGATCTTTCGGGATTTACTAAGTGTCGACTACAAGGAAGGAGAAGTTTTTTTCCCGAAGGTACACCATAAGCCGCGTGTTCCCTAGTTATTCGGTGAATTTCGGGATTTAAGAATCTAAGGGATTTCGACAGAGGGATACAAGGATTTCGGGATTTGAGAATTTCAAGGTAAGTTTTAAGAATACTAATCCTACTAGGATTTGGATTTATGGCCGAATGGATTTTTATTAAATTAGTAAGTGATTAATCAAATGTAGGAATTTGAGATCTAAGGCAGTAGATCACTCTTCGGGATTTCAAGGAACCTATTAAGCGAATCAGGTGTGTACTCACACTAATTTTCAATATATTATGGCAATAATTACTTTAATATATGAATGTGCATAAGAATGAGAATGTGGCTAAGTACCACAAATGTGGCAAAAAAGTACTCAGGTACGTTTCCTACTTTTGATAGGATTATGAATGTGATATATTTTGAATAAGTAACACGAATAAGAAATAAGTTATGCATGATATAAAATAATTGGGGCATTCGGGATATATGTGAAGGGAGAATTGAAGGTGATGACTACGGTCTCACCAACGAAATATGTTGACTACGGTCACATTGCGGAATTTTGGTAACTTCGGTTACAATATTTGACTATAGTGTCTAATGACACAACGTATAAATTTGACTATAGTGTCTAATGACACAACGTATATGGGCGATGAGCACGTCGACTGCAGCGACAGCCCGCAAATTGGTGTGTAGCGGAAGGAGGGTTGACTTAGTAGTCCCCACGGTGTGACTGGCAGGTACGGGTGGTGTGTAGCGGATGGACTATTAGGCTTGGGTTGGGTTGCATCATTTATTTTGATATGAATATGAATTTGACATGAACATGTATGCCTGATTTGTTGGATGTTAGTATGATGTACACATTGAGTCTGTTGACTCACCCCGTTGTGGGAACTATTTTCAGGTGATGAACAGTGACGGACCGGGACGGTAGACCTTGAGGTGGCCATGCATCAATTTGAAGATTTTATTTATTTTGGACCTTATTTCGTTTTAGAACATTTAATTTTAATATTGGGTTTTATTTGATGTAATAAGGCCATAAGGCCCAAGTTGGATTTCTTTATTTCTGCTTTATTTTTTTAATTATTTTGTTACAAATGATTGTTGGATTAAATTTTAAGTGAAAATATTTTATAAACCTAAAGAAAATTATTTTTGTCACCTTAATAAAATTGGGTTTTTTTAAATTAATTAAATGGGTTTCCCAACCTAAGCCCAATCCAAAACAATATCTTCTAAAATTTACAAATTTTCTCTAAGTAGCAAAGAATTTGAAAACCGGTTTACTTAAGGAACATACCAGATCCGGTCAGGCTCGTGGGCCGGGTTTGGGGTGTTTCAGATTTGCTATTATAATTTTGAATCTTAATATTGAAAAATTTATAGTTCAAAACCCAAATTTCAAATTTTCGACAATGTAATAAACAAGTAGAATTTGATAATTTTTGTGTACTATTTTAGTTTTTGTTGCTTTTTTACTTTAATCCTTGATTTTTTTTTACCCTAATCAATACTTAAAAAAGATATTTTTGGGTTGACCAATATGAAAGTGACCTAAAAGTTGGGTGACCAAAGTGAAAGTACAAATATGATATGGGATGTACAACTGTCAGTAGAGATTTAACGCTTGAGTAACCAAAAGTAGAATTTAATGTTTTTAGTATATTTGATATATTGTATTTTTTAAATTTGTTTTTATATAAAATAATAATATAAAAAATGTTAATATGGGCAATGTGGGTCTTGCTCGAGTTTTAGCATTTTTATTCAGATCGCGTTTGGACAAAATTTTAGGCCCATTTTTTAGGCCAAGTGTAACGCTAGAGTTTGTACAAATGTACATAATCGTCAGCAAGTAATAAGTATAAGAGTTATAATTTCTACATGAACTGTATATGTACAGATGAACTAAAAAAAGATGATGTGTTTATTTTTGTTGGTATTAACAACGTGATAAGAAAATTTCATACATTAATTATAAAGTGAAATCATACACTGAACCGATTTCGTTGCATTAATAATATATTTTAATTAATAGTAGAATCAAACTATAGGTGCACAATACATAAAATATAAGATAATAAGACCCCCACACTCAAATTATTGAACCAACATTTATATATATAAAAGTAGAATCAGCACGTGATGAATTCATTTCACCATATGTCAAACGTGATTTAAAATCTCTTTATAATAAAGCACTATTATTTTTCTCTTCTCTTTAACTTAAAGAATAAATTTGTTTAACTATTAAAACACTTACAGAGAATTTGTTCAATGATAAAAATTAGTGGAGACTACTATGACAATTCACCTACCAAAACAAGAGTCGTAAGTGTAGGGGAGACCTTACGGAGTTGGACTGGAGGAGAAGAGTAAGTAAGAGGTGCTGTCTTCTATCACGTACTTAGGAGATAGATGTTTAAGGGGAGCACTTATAGGTTATGTGTTCTCTTTTAATTGTTGGGCTATCATTCAATCTAGTTCTATCATTAGTTTAACTATGTAATGTTATGTAATTGAGGGTGTGCTAATGATGAGTACAATGATTTTGTCTGGGTGACCTTAATCTTAAGTAAAATACGGTATCAAATGAAGTAACCTCTTTGGTAAATATTTTGACGAGACTGCGAGTGAATGTTTTTAAAATGAACAATTTTATTTTAATACATTTAATTATGAAATAAATAATTTTGTAAATGAATATAAAGTTGAATATAAAAAATTTGTGGTCGTGATAAAAAAAATTGAATTTTGGTTTTTTATGTCACAAGTCAATATTTTATTAATGTTGAATATTACCCTTATTTATTTACCAAAAAAAATATTTTTTTTTTAAATTCTAACATTTGCTTCAAAATTAATTTCTTATTGAAATTGGTTTGTGGATTCAATTATAAAATAACTAGACCTATTCATGGACTGGGCCGGGGCCTTCCCGAAAAGTGGGAGGGTTTAGGTGAAAATATATGTCCAGAAAATAGGCTTGGGCAAAAAATAAGGCCCATTTAGAAAATGGTCTAAGCCTCGAGTAAGGATTTTTTGGTCTGGCCCAAATATGGACAAAAAAAAGTTTGTTGCTTTTCCTTGTTTTTTTTAATGTATTTTTTTGTTATTTTATTGTTATTTTTTCACTATTTTGCTACCATTTCACTATTATATTGGTACTATTTTTATTGTTATTATGTGGAAATTGTATAACTCTTGTTTTATTATTAATTTTGTTACTATTTTAAAGGCATTTACTTGTTAAATTGCACCTATATTAGTGTTATTTAAATATACATATATATATTTATTTTTAATTTGTTGGGAAATATTTATTTTAGAATTTTTAGTATTTTTGATGTATTATATTTTTTTTAAAAATTATATAATAAATAATATAAAAAAATTAATACAAGCAGGCCAAACCGGTCTCAAGTTTTAACTTTTTATTCGGGCTCACCTATTTTTCAAGTCAGATAGGGCCCGATTTTAGCAAACTGGCCCAAAATTTTGTTGAGCCCTGCCTAAACCATGGATACCTCTAAAAACAACCCTTTCACTCTTTATAGAATATATTATATAATTTGCTAAAAAAAAAAGAATATATTATATAATTACTCTAAACCTCAGTTAATTAAAGTGAAAGATATTGCCTGCAACTTTTAAGTCATTATAATAGAAATTGTGTTAATTGAGTTAATACTCAATCAGTAAATTTTATATTATATATATTGAAACATGTTTATAAATTTATATTATATTATATTTTATCTATACTATTTTTTAAATCTATGATTTTGTTAGTATTTTTCACGAATCGAATTTCAATTCAATTAAAAAAGCGTCCAAAAAATTATATATTTTAAGAAGCAAGTTATATCATTACCATAATATTTTTAATTTTTATATAAAAACAATAAAAATTTAAATCTAAAACACTTAGCATCAATTCAATCATATTTCATTTATTCTTACATGAATTTTAAATAAATATGTTTTTTAATTCAATTTTTTTATCCGAACAATATACTGAAGTGATGAAAAGTTTACTACTTACCAATCAAGCCTTAGTAGACGCAAGTTTAGGAGAAATGACTTGAATCTTATCCTTTTGAGGTTCCCAAGTTGTCGGCTGAGTGAACAGAATCTTGCTTTCTTCAGGTGAATCAAATTATGCTTTCCTCTATTTTCCGCTATTTTACTAATCTAACTTAAAAAAGTTAATATTTATAAAAATGACCCTATTTCAAAAATATTCACTAAAATTATTTGAAATAAACAGTAAAATTGGATTATGGAAAATAGATGGCCGGCATTACTTTTTTTTTTAAAAAATTATTTTGGGAGTTTTAGACACTAGATGGCCGGCATTATGTATTTTTTCAAAAAAAAATTTTGGGTGCTAGCACACTAATGATCGGCACCCCTATATCTGATTAAAAATATATATTTTTTTAGGCAAAGTGGTGCTTAACAATAAAGGGCCAAAATCACCCAAAAAAATTAGAAATATTGCAACATAACCCTTCTTGTTTTCCCAACTTTTTTATTTCTCAAGTTTAATTACATATTTTATATTTTAAAACAATACTGAACTACTTATTATATTTTTTAATTATTATTGCATCATTCACATTATTATTAAATTTAAAAATTAATTTAAAATATATTGAACTACATATTTTATAAAATTTAAAATTTTCATGATTGAATTTTTCCACCATATTTGAATTTTCATGATTTTTTTTAAATTTTTGCTTTTTTTTTGTTAAATGTAACTTGATTGTTGTTAAACTCAAGTATAACTAATAAATTAAGCCTAAAAAATTACATTTATTTCTAAATGTAATGATAATTTTTTGGAGGTAGTTTTGATAAAAATTATTAAACTTATCTTATTTTAATATATTATTTAAGGCTTCAAACGAAAATATTTTAAAACTATTTATAAATTTTAATATTTAATTTTATAATTGTGAAAATTAAAATGCTAAATACAGTATCCAAAATGACAGTAATTGATACTAAACTAGTTACTTTTCAAATCAAAAGTAATTAATTTAAATTTAATATGCACAATTAAATTATATATTTTTTATAAAGTTAGAATTTGCTTTAATGATTTTCATCTTTTATAATAATTCAAATAAACATTGCAAAATTATTGTTTTTTTTAATTTTAAAAGACAACGAGTAATATATTTATAAAATATGTAGTTTAATATATTTTAAATTAATTTTTGAAATTAATAATAATGTGAGTGATGTAATAATAATTAAAAAACATGATAAGTAGTTTAATATTGTTTTAAAATATAAAATATGTAATTAAACTTGAGAAATAAAAAAGATAAGAAAACAAAGAGGGGTTATGTTGCAATATTCCTATTTTTTTGTTAGGCATCACTTTGTCCAAAAGAAATATCTTTTTAATCACATACAAGGGTGTCGGCCATCAGTGTGCCAGCACTCCATTTTTTTTGAAAAAAATACATGGTGTCAGCCATTTAGTGTTCAAAACTTCAAAAAAAAAATTAATAGAAAAAAAAAGGTGGTGTTGACTATCTATTTTCCATAACCTAATTTTACTGTTTATTTCAGGTCATTTTAGTAAATATTTTTAAATTAGGGTCATTTTTATAAATATCAAAATTTTTTTAATTAGATTGGTAAAATAGCCTTTATTTTCACACCTCTTATTATAAATTTATAAAAATTCTGGATTGAGGGCCTTCTTTAAATTCTGAATTCTATGAATTTATTGGTAAAAATAAAAAAATTGATTCTAAGTTTACCCCATTAATGGGAGAACCCTTTCTTGTAACTAACACAACGTGAAAGAGCTTATGAAAAGAAGTACAGTTTTAGCTTCCAGTTCTTTAATTGAACAAAAAAATGAAGAAAAAAGAATCGTGGACTGATCAAAAACTACTAGCATTTCCCATGGTCATTGTCCTAGTCAAAATCTGGCGTCATCATCTTCATCCACTCTTGAATCTCATCTTCGCCCATTCCATCCCAAAACTCACTCCCGATTCTCATTTCCGACTCGTTTCCCATGTTCAAATTGAACGCGCCGGAATTTTCTTGATCGAAGACAATCACACTTGTTGTTGTTGTTGTTGCTGCTGCTGATGTTGTTACGTCGCCGTCGCTGTGGGTACGATCGGGGAACGGGAAGTTAAGTTTTGCTCTTGGTCCACGGAAATCGATGGCTGCTTTATCGTAAGCTCGAGCCGCTTCCTCCGCCGTGTTGAAGGTTCCGAGCCAGACCCTGGCGGCGCGTCTCGGATCTCGAATCTCCGCCGCCCATTTCCCCCACGGCCTTTGCCTAACTCCCCTGTAGTTTTTTTTCACTCGTTTTGGTTTACTAAACAACGTCGTCGCCGTTGTGGTTACCGTTTGGTCTTCTTGATGACTTGGCGGGAAAAGATTGCACCCCAAACAGCCGTCAAATCTGCACACGTGGCACTTATCCATAACTTCATTCGCTTGAAACAACTCGTCGTCAAAATCACGGCTGATCCCAGCAGTACTAACAGTGGAAGTCACATGGGGAACGAAATCGGAAGGAATATCAACGGCGGAGACGGAGACTCCGGAGGTGGAGGTGGGGGTATAACCAGCGACGACGTTTTTTAAGGCGGCGACCATGATGGAGATTTCGTGTTCAGGAGACAGACGATGAACCGATGGCGGCGGTACTGGGGTAAGTCTCTGTCTTTTCATGGGCTTCTGCATAAGCTTGGTAGCGACTTGTACTGAGATTTGTCCTTTGAGGATTTGGCTTCGCTTTTTCAGGTTTTTTTCTTCCTCTGAGTTTCTGAGGTTTCGATTTTTTTTCTTCGGACAAGGAAGTGAGCAAAGCAGCGTTTTATACGGAGACTTGTATGAAATATGACGTGGCATGCCAGTTGGAAACACCAGGAAGACGCGGGACGCGAGTTGTTATACTAAGGAAAGCATTTGTAAGTACACGCACGTGTTATTACTGTTAATTAGGATATAGAAATTAATTAATTGAATTAGATGAGGTTTAATTTTGAATTTTATTTTCGTTAATTTTTGCTATTAATCTGAGTTGCAGATTTAATTTATATATATATATATTTTAATTTATCAAATTTAGTTATTATATTAACAAATAAGTGAAAATACAATTTTTTTTCCTTTTTTTAAGTAAAACAACGAAATTTATCATTAAAAATTTGTTAATATATTATTTGGTACTTAAGTTTTTTTAATCCAAATTAAGGACATAAGTATGACTTTAATGTTCAATTTGGTATGTAAGTTTTTTTTTGTCCCAATTAAGTACATATACTTTTTGTACTATAGCACACGTGTCAAATATTCATTGTACCACATGATTCTATTTGATATGGGTACCAAATTAAACGTTGAAGTTAAACTTAGGTACCTTATTTAGACAAAAACTTATATATCAAATTGAACATTGAAATCAAACTCAAATACTAAATATTGAATTAACTAGTTTTATTTGGAACAAGACCAGTTGGATTGAGAATTGGGGTTAGTATACTGCTCCAAACATAAGGATTGAATTGACCTCTCAAAATCAATAAAAAACTAAAAAAAGCAATTAGATCGTTTTTATGAAATTTTAGTTATTTATTTAATTATTGTTGAACCAGTGATCAAACTGATTAAATTGACAAAGTGATTTGATTCATTCAGTTACCATCTAGTTATTAAAACATTGATATTAACACTTAAAAAAGGGTAAATTATACTCAAGGTTACTAAATTATTAGTAAGTTTACGTTTTGGTCACGCAATTTTAAAAAGGTACAAATTGGTCAAAACTTTCAAAAGTTCTCATTTAAGTCATTGGGCTATTAAAGTCGTTGTTATATGGCATTCTCAGCTCGTACCGCCTACACTAATTGAAAGCTCTCATTCATATTATCTTTTATATTTCAGTTTTCTTTTTTCATAAAACAACTTTGAACGTCACGAATTTGCAAATCAAAATTCGAACAGTTTTATTCTTCGACCATCAACACTGATTGTCAAACTGACTTGAATCTAAGGTATATTCTTCTTCTCGTCGATGGATATTGAACCATTGTGTCGATCGCCAAATCGTCACTTGGAGTTCACTAGCCGAATTTTTTTAAAAAAACAAAACTAATAGCCTAGTGACTTAAATAAAAAAAACTTTCCAATAATTCAATGATCGTGTGTCTGAGAGTTTTAATATTTATATAATGAATGATCGAGCCTAGAAACTAACTATCACCACGATTGAGGCAAGCGCACCTATCGAACAGTAGTATAGCTTAGTGGCAAGACCGGAATGTTGAACCCAAGGGAACCAAAAGTACTAGTACTGACTTTCTTTCTATTATCTAGTCTAAAATAAAGGGATTAATGCCAAGACACAGAGAATGAATTGGGAAAATACTTTTGAGAAAACCAATTGATTAAGACAATACCGGAGGAAGAATCCACCTAGACTTCACTTGTTATTTAACTCTGAACCAGACGATTTATTCACTTGACTTGATCCGTGGGATTCCCTAATTTATATTAATACCTCTTTCGAGGCTACTAATGTCTAACCCTAGGTTGATTAATTGAAATCTCTTTCTAATTAAAACCCCTAATGTTGCATTAACTCGATTTATGGACTCCCCTATTAGGTTTGACCCTAATCCGACAGATTTTCATCGTCCTATTTCTAGGAGTACAATCAACTCCGCTTAATTATGCTAGATTTACTTTTAAACAGGGACTTTTGCTCCTCTGAATAAGCACATCAATACTTGGATCAATATCCTGAAATATCAAAACAAGAATTAAGAATACATAATTAAGAACAAATCAAGTATTTATCACATAGTTCAGAAAACAATAACAAGATCCGTCTTAGGTTTCATCCCTCTCAGGTATTTAAGGGTTTTAGTTCATAATTATAAAAGAATACATCTCCTAAGAAGTTAAATGACAAAACATAAAGAAAAAAAACTCTAAAACCCCCTGAAGGAAATTGAAGGGAAGATTCTCAGTCTTGAGCGTGATTCCGGCTTCTAAGATGGATCAACTGGTTTCCTTTGAGTAATTCCCTATATTCAGCCCTCTCTGGCTTCGCTCTCCTGTCAAAAGCCCTGACAGAGGCCTTCTGTCGAACTCCTCTTTAGGTTGCCCTCTAGGGTGTTTATATAGGCTTTCGGGATGTCTTACTTGGCCCACAAGTATCCAAATCCGAATGGAATTAAAATGGGTCACGGCAGTGACACGCCCGTGCAAATCGAGCCCTGGACCATGTTCGAGTCTGCTAAAGTGGCACGGCCTTGTGGCGAACTCCAGGCCGTGTAGATTTCTTACTTTGGTTCATGTTCTCCGTTTTTGGCCCGTTTTTCGTTCTTTTCGACTTCTTAAACTCTCTTGAGTATAAAACATGAAATTAAGAGATTAGGAGCATCGAATTCATCAAATCAATGGATAAATCATCCAAAAGTATGTCAAATGTGGGATTAAAATATGTATATATTACGGTTTATCATTCAACAACTATTTTGCAACTTTTTGAAGTTGAGTGACTAAAACATAAACTTACTAAAAGTTTAGTGATCTTAGTGTTATTTACCCAAAAAGAAATGGTCCATGATGTTAACGTCACCAATGTGAGAGTGACACTGAAAACACGCGGGATTTTGAAAGAGTGGGGAATGTGAAGAAGTCAAAAGGTTCATTGGTTCAAATCGCATGAAGTTTCGTTTCAAAATCCCGTTTGAGTTTCCAACGTAGGTTTTTTATAGTGTAATAATTTTTATATATTTATTATCATTTTTCACTTTCGTGTATTAATTTATTAATTAAATAAGTATTAGTGTTAATCTAAGTTTTTATGACGATTTTTAAAATATATGTTAATACTTTATATTTACTTCTATATTTCTATTTTCGTTTTTTTATGAAATAGAAGATGTTAAGAAAATGAGTTTGATTTAAAATTTTAAAAAATATTTTTTAAATGGGAAATGTATAAAAATTTAAAAATAAAAAAGGGTATTTTCATTAAAAATGTTTGTAAAACTTAAAAAACTGAAAACCAAGGTTTTTTTCAATATTTTTTTAATAGATACTAATCATGTGTTCATATTTTGATTATTGGAAACAAATTTTTATTTCTATTTACCAAATAAAATTTTCATTTTTTTAAAAAATAAACTAATTCTAGTTCAATTTTTTTATTGGTAGCAAGTAAAACACAAATGTAAAAAAAAAAAAAAAAAGAAAAAAGAAAAAAAGGGTTCCATTGTTTAACTAGGTTGCGAACCATAGAATGAAGAGTGGTTGACAGTTTAATGTCATTGTCGTGAAGAGCTACCATAAATGATAAAAGTGCCTTCATCCGTACGTAATATTTGACTGCTTACAGTTGACATAAGTAGCTGGTAATTTGCGAGAAAGACGACGGCGACAGGACCGATGGGGAACATCAAAGCCGATAGCCTCCAAAATCCTCAATCTGAAAATAACGCACTTTGAATTTGTCAAAAGGGATCAAATATCGAACGCCCATTATCAATGTGTGTTACACTTGTTTATCACACCTCACTTGAACTCCAAAGTTCCATATAACTAACTTCAATTTTTAACTCGGTTTAAAAAAAATCAACAATTCAAAGTTTTTTTTCCCTATTTGTTTAACCGAATTTAAATTATTATTATTATTTTTAATCAAATTGAATTTAAATACTCACAATTCATAATTTGTGTGGTGTTTCACACCAATTTTACTTATACAAATAATGAATGATTCAAATATCCACTATCAAATCTTTATTTTTGCGAATAATAAATTCTAAGTCGTAAATTCATTGCATAAATTATTTGATTTCCAAAGGAAAATTCTTTTATTCTAGGTTCAAATAATAAATTTTCAAATTTTAATACGGATAATAACTTTGAATTTTAAAACAAATTTTTCAAATTTAAATATTACCAAAAAAGGTTAATCGGGGAAAATCGGTTTTGATGCCATATTTTTTCCCCAAATCACGTGTTTTAAATTTATAAGTTGTTAAAAACGTTTTTCTTTTTGGTGGAACAAATTCTACTTTTTAAAAAAGAAAAGAAAAAAAAGGTACTAAATACACGGAAAACAACTAAAAGAAATAAAGGAAGAATTGATGCTAAAACAATGTTCATTTAAAAGGTTTGAGCTATTCCATTCCACCACCAAATAATGCCATTTTGTAGGAGTAGGTGCTCGAAAGAAGAAAGCTCAAACTAGAGAATAAACAGAGTCCATAGCAAACTAAGAATGCCCATTTTATAATAATTTTCCTCTCCTCTACACCCTCCCCCCAATTATACACATTAAGTTTGTACAGCCCGCATGCCATTCCATGTCCTTTCCCTAAAAGAAAAAACAGAAACAAAAAAGGCAACAAAAACGTTGTCATTCAATTCCATGTCTACAAGGTATTCACTATCCAACCTCACATCAAAACACAGCTAGTGCTTCCTCCAGAAAGGTGCCATAGTGTTTGAGAAATTTCATCGAACATAAGGCAGGTACAGACACACATTACCACGACCGGTGTCTGGGTACTCTCATTTCCCCGCACCACACCACAATGTGCCCACTATCGGGTATTTATCCTCTTTGGACACCTACAAATCCCGCAGGACTTTGTCACCTGATGTCACACGTCCCCAAAGTTGCAAACAGAACTCTATTGGAAGGTCTTAGGATCGAACCATACGAGGTGCACCTTCAGGTGATAGTTTTGAGAGATATGTAGGTGTCTGAACAATACCGGATTATGAGCATGATGTGTGGTGCGAGGAAATGAGTGTACCCAATCGGCCAGTCATGACATATATAGATGAAAGGAGTATAAATACTAGAACAATATATAGTAGATATCACCTTTACAGGTAGCTGAATTAAGCTTGAGTTCACATATGATTGTCTCACGTTGATGTGTTACTAATTCAAAACGGACTTAAATATGGTATTGCTTCCAATGTTAATGCTAGCAGCGAGAGTAACAAATTCAACAAAAATACGGTGTTGCTTCACTTTAGCCCTTATATTCATTTCCCCTTATGATGATTAATAATCCTAAAACATGAGTTTATCCAGCGAAAATTATACAGTAATTTGCCTATTACAGCAAAAACGAAATCAAGACATGTGGATTCATCGTCCACCGTACTTCTTCAGCTGTACCCTCTGACCCCGAGAAGAATCAATTAAAAAATCAAAACCAATAGGGAATTTTTCATCCAAAGTAATGACCAATCACAGTGCGGAGACGAACCTAAAACAGATGATCTCCTCAGGGCTTAACATCGCAGGCAAAAACCGAACCAAAAAAAATGAAATCTTCTGTCTAATCATCATCCTCAGAATCTGCATTTCAACAAAGAAAGCAAACACTTCAAAATAAATAATAGCATTTGTCAGGTAATATGAGAGTGGAAATTTGCTAATTTGGAGCATATGTCTTAAGAATTTGCAAATTAAGCAAACAGAATTAGAGAATTTTTAGTTTTATAATTCAAAGAGTTCTAATGATATTTACTTATTTTACAAACCTAAGCATTTCAGAGAAAAACAGTTGGGACTTCGTAGAGTATGGTCAAGCTGACAACAAAGGATACAAAATCAAGTGGTATGTTTCCTTCTTATTAATTTAAGTCAAAGTATTGTACTTTATCATTTTCCTTTACTTTTAAGTTGAAACGTTACCAGGTGCATTTAGTATAGTTCATATACTTTCAAATCTTTTTATTTTAATTTTTAACAACTAATTAATATTTCTCTAAACTGCTCTAACATTGTCTTGCTATAAAGAATTTTTTTAATTTTGATATTTTCATGTTTCCACCCTTCTTCCCTTCTATGACATAAGTTATCCTGGAGATAAAGAAGTTTTAGGCATAATAACTAATTTGGCCCTCCAACTTTATAAAAAAAGTTATTTTTTACCTTCATCTAAATTTTCACCATTTTCAGCCCTTAAACTTGCATTTTTTGTCAAATCACCCCAACATGGATGAAAAAGTTAAAACTTTTCTAACTTTGCTGATATGGCATACACTTGGATGACATATAAGCATTCAATTAATTTTTTAAAATTCAAAAAAATTATAAAAATTATTTTTTAAAATTAAAAATCATTAAAATCATTTAAAAAGTATAAAATATCTAAAATAATTTTAATCTTTTTTAAAATTTTAAAAATTAATTAAATGCTAACATGTCATCCACGTGGCAATCGACGTGTATGTCACAACAGCGAAGTTAACATTTGTTAACTTTGCCATCCATTTTGGGGTGATTTGATAAGAAATGCAAGTTTAAAGGCTAAAAGAGGTGAAAAATTAAATAAATGGCTAAAATGACTTTTTCTTATAAAGTTCGAGGGCCAAAAAATTCATTATGCCAAGTTTTAAGTCCCCAGTAACAAATAACAACAGCAAAGAGAAACTTTTACGATTTCCAAGGAATAAAAGATAAAAGGTGCAGACCAAACACCTAACTATCATAAAAACAAAGGCAATTTGATTTTTTCCCCTTCCCTTTCATTTTGAAAAAGGTTGGGATGGGGGGGGGGGCTTACCAGATCTAATGTCTTCTCCAACTTTTCCTCTGTTTTTCAATTGTCTCATGATCATTGAGCAAATGAGAAACCACCAGTACACATGGAACACAAGTAGCATCAGCAACATAGTATTGAAAACATAGTACAGGGACATGGGATATGACTCCGAAAGATTTAAAAACTCCCGAACATCATAGCTGTGAGAGATAAACAATGACAGTAGATGCATGATCAGCCATATGCAGTAATGTACTAAAACCAAATCATAAACCATAAAGGCAAACCTTGAGGTTTTAATGACCCAAAATGGGAAGAATATCAGACGCAGCAAGAGCCAGGAGATGGCAAATAATCCAAAGCACACACTTGCTCCAAGCTCTCTCTCAGAATACTTGAAAACTTTAGCCGCTTCCAAAAACACGTCACTTGCATCATGTAGGGCAAGGATAATTGAACCAATGCGGAAAAAGCTGTAAACAAGGCAAACTATAATCATCTTCCAACTTGGATATCCACAAGATAATTTAATTTATCAAACTAACTCATACAAACAAAACTTTATAACTCTCAATGGCTATGTTCTTCCCTCACAAAAATTCTGTTAAATACTCTTCAATTCTGAATTCATATCATCCAAAACAAATTGCTAGCGATAGCTTTCTTTGACCTCAGTCAACAATTAGATAATGCCAACTCCATAACTTGCACCACTAAATAAAATGCCAAGGATATGACTGGCATCAAAGCAATGAAGAACCTAAAAATAGCAGAGCAGAAAATGGCTGCATTTTCACCATGAGTTCATGAAAAACTCAACATATTGCATGATTTTTTTAAAAGAGTGCATAAACTTTCTTGTTATGGCAAAAAACAGCAAACCTTCTAGGGTGCCTTTTGCAGAGGCTACTAATGATCCAAAGGATGGCAATACACCACAATATTTAAAACCATAACAGAATAACAGTGGGATGTAGCAATCTACCAGCTTACAGAGGACTGCTGAAAGTAAACTCAAAGAAAGACGAATCATATAGGAATATACTAATTTGACTATGTGATACACCAGACACAGTATCTACACTACATGAATACATAATTACACATTTTAGACCATATGTAGTATGCAATCTGGAGATAAATGGTCCAATGATGAGACTCAGAAAATGCCCAAGAGGTAGGCAACAATGACTTCCAAATGAATATTTGCCTGTCTGCCATGTGGTAATGACTGGGAATTTGGAGCACTTCCACAAAAACAGGCAAGTTACCTTGTAACGTATGAGTATCCTATCAGGATTACAGTAATTACATGATGGGACATCATCACAGCAAAATCCTTCCTTCGAGTCTCCCAAGTAAGGAGTGCAGCAATGCTATAAATGTAGAACCCACATTGGCACATGTAGAAAAGGCTTAGGGATAGCCTGAACAAAAAGAAAAAAAGAAAGAAGTTAGCTTTCAAGTAGGTTGCGAGCAGGTATAGCAAACCTTATCCTTCCACGATGCAAGACCCAGCAATTAAAGGAAAAGATATATTTAAAGAGAACAGAATATAGGCATTGGAGCATGTATAAAGGGAAAGCCACATGTTTCAATAAAATACTCATAAAGCAGATAAAGTCCTTGAAAGTAGAATAAAATGCCCAGAGAAATTGTTTTTTCTCAAGATGGTGACCAGCATGATACTCCAGAATCAAGACTGATACATTCACTTGAAAGAGGAAATGGGAACATATAGACCCAACACCAGTGAGAACTAAAGGATCAACTAAAAGCACAATGAAAACATGTGAACAAAATTGCTTTAAGATTACAAGAACAAGAGTATGATAGGCTTACCAGCTAATAGTGAAAAGGTTAAGATTAGTATCATACAGGAGGACAAGGGAGCTAAAGACTAGACAGGAATGACAACAAGTAAACCGTAACCATCATATATTGGATGCAGATTTGTTTTAAACTACATTAATACAAGAATAACTTAGCATTCTCCATAGCTTACAGAGATGTACCCATGTACGTCCTTTCAAACACTAAAGACAAGAACAAAAATAGATTTGTCCCGTCTCTTAAGGAATGATTACAAACAGTAAAAGATACCTTCATGCAATGTGAATTCAGAGATCAGAAACACAGATCCTTGACATCCAAGAGAAACAATAACTTTCCGTCAATTAATAGAAAAGACTATTCACCTCATAAAGAGGTACATATATAAGTCCACGAATATAGGTTACTCACTTCAACTCTTGATCTGGCCAGCCTCTGAAGTACTGTTTTGTATCTGTGAACCATGGCTCATAGTAGGTTATTTTCAGAATAAATGTTTCAACAGTAGCATAATATGCTAGCTTCCACATAGATTCTGAGCATTTTGCAATTTTTGCTTGTGTAGCCTCATTCATCTTCAAAGGAGCATACCCCTTACTCAACAACCAGATGGCCAACCTCTAAAAGGAACATGAAGAAAAATTAAAATGTATTACCGAAAGATGAAGTCCTTTATGTACCAACTTATGAAGTGAAACAATTAAAAGGGGAAACTGATAGATTGTTTGAAACAAATATGGCAATAGGATTTAGAAAATAAACATATGGTAGCAGCACTTAACCCCACCCTCACGCATTTTCATTTCTCAGGACAAGCAAAAAAAATGAAGGTATGTACATTGCACAGTTACTTCTAGAAGATGATAAAATTTCCCTGCAATAACCCTATAGTAGAATATTTCATCCTTGAAATTTTTGGTAGCATTTGGGTATAACAGATCATTACCTTGATAGAATAAGACAACATAGATAGGTAAAGAGTCTTCTCTTTTCCTTTATGACTAAAATGTTCTCATCTTATCCTGCATATTCCTATCCATGTAGAATTTTACACTCCTTCCTACCTTTCACTCCATATGTTTGTGTAATTCAACACAAATAGGATGGTCCAATACAAGCTGTGAATATTTCAACCATGAATATTCAAAAGATATTTAATAAAATAAACGGATTGTTACTCCTCACCCATTCAATCCTGTCCAATTCGCAACCTAATGCATCAAAATACAACCATAACTCGATTCAATTAACAAGCACATGCTTGTTCCACCATCTTCTACAAATTTTCAAGAGTTGAGCACAAATTCTCTGAATCAAACAAGACAAGTTCACCTAGGATATGACCACATTATCCTGAAAACATTCAATTTTAAGTTCACCTAGGATGTGACCACATTATCCTGAAAACATTCAATTTTTCGTTCTTTCATTTTATTTTTCTTTCAGATGCGACATACTTCCAACTTCTTTAACACATCTAGGCGAAGACTCAAGTCAACCCACTATTAATTAAGCTAAATAACCAAAGTTAACTTATCTTCCTGAAATCTCAATAAAAAAACCCTCAGTCCATCAAAACTGGAATCGCTCTTTAGAATACAACAAATTTCAGCCGAAGTCGATAATTTCTTAAAGCTAATACAAACAAAACAACATATTATAAAACAATAAATAAATAAATTAGGAATCAATAAGAGGCAACATAAATCTTACACGAAAAATGAATTTGTCAAGGAAGAACCTGGCGACAACGAAACCGAGCGCGAAGTGAACCGCCACAAGGAAGTGGCACACATCCGGGTTGGCATTACGGCTCCAAATAGATGACTCCATCGGACACCAGTTTCGAAGAAAAGCAAAAAACTAAAATCAATCAATCAAAAGGCTCCAAAATCCGTCCAAGAATCCGATTTCTTATTGCAACAATCCATTGCATTGAGCTTCCATTGATCACGACTGAGAGAGATCTGGTTTTTTTAGCCCTAAGTTGAGTTTTTTTTTTTAGTTAACAAAGTAAGAAGAAGATGATGATGATGATGATGATGATGATGAAGAAAAAGAGTTGGAGGGTTTTAAAACAAACAATAGAATGTTTTTCTTGTGAGACGCTACTCGTTAGCTGGGAATTTTATTCATTTTGAGGATTCTCTTTTCTCATTTTCGGGGTTTAATTCTCTCTCAGTCCCTGTACTCTTTAGTCATTTGAAATGTAGTCTCTCAGTTTTTTAATTTAAAAATATAATCCCAACTCTTTTGATTTGAAAATCAAAATCCAACCATCAAAGGACTTTCGTCATTCAAAAATTTTTGACTAGTAATTTTGATTTAATTTTAGATTTTTTAGGATTTAAATATAAAAAAAATGGTTGAAATCTTTTTTTTTTTTTGCGAATTTAGATATCTGAATATGATGGTATTTAATTTGTCAAATTATGGTATTAGACATTGTACTTTGTGTAAATTGTGGAATTAGTACCTTTATTTTAATTTGGTTAATTTTAATCACTATACTTTTCAAATTTCGAAATTTTAGTCTTGACCCAATGGTAATAGTTAAATTTGTTTGATTAAACTATGTCATTAGTCTTTTATTATGCGTACAGTTATAGATTTAGTTCACATTTATCAATTAGATCATTCTTAGTGGCTACATTTTTTGGATTCTAAAATTTTAGTTTTAATACAAACATTAATCGTTAAATCTATTAACTAATTTTGTGTAAGTAATATGTGAAAATAACAAATAGATATAGTAGTACACATGTGATAATATATTTGACATATCAAATTCTAAAAATAACCGAACTTAACTTAGTGAAATTAATAGTACATGAACTGAAAATGAACAAATTGAAATATAAATATTAAATCCATAATTTATGCAAAATATAGGGTTTAATAGCAAAATTTAACCGATTTAATTTAAATTCGGATTTAAATAATAAGTATAATTAACGGATAATAAATTGATTTAAAATTTTAAGAAGAACTACGAATTCGGATTGAAATAATTTAAAAAAATAAAGATATTCAAAACTCACTTTTTGTTTATTGAAAGTAATTTATTTGCTTGTTTGATATTTCTTGCGTGTAAGACTAATCATGTGAGCAAAATTTTTATATTTTTAAATAATAACGTGATGTAATTTGGCAAAAGTTCACGTAATTAATTAAACTTCAATTTTTTAAATCAAAAGTAAGAAACTAAGTTTAGAATATGCAAAGAGTATAGGGACTGAAAGTAGAATTTTACATTTGTTATTTCTTTCATATCTTTGATGGTGCAGCACTCGGCAGCCGCCAGCCAGTTTCAATTATTTTGATTTGACTCGAAAGTATTTTTATTTATTATTTGGATTTTCTTTTATATTCAATATATTCTTTTATAAATTGAAATTTTGTAATGTAATAATTATATTCTCAGTGCCAAGTATAGAGTTAATATTTTCTAAGTTCAAATTTGAATATTAGGGGTCAATTATCTAAAACTACTGCTTTTTTTTTATAAAAATTATCGAGTTAGGTTAATTTATTTTCAAAATTTATCAGATTAGATAGATTTTGGAAAGAGAAAAGAAAAATGCATCTAGTTAGACGAGTTTTCACACATTCACTCCAAAATTTTTTTTAATGATTTTGGGGCTTTTTTAAAGATTTTTGTTCTAGGTCCCAAAATTACTATTTTAGAGTTTTTTTTAAAAAAATTTAACATTTTTATATATTCTTTAGGATCTTTTTTATAATATATATATTTGGTGGAAAATATAAATTGTAAAATTGTTATAAATATTTTGAGTTTTAAAAATAATATTATTTTGAGACCAATTTGGTAATTCTAAAATTGACAAGTATCAAAAGGGTATTTACACCAATCTATTATTCGAATTATTCAAATTGTAAAATTTAACTCGATACGAAATCAGAACTCGAATCACTCATTTCGATTAACTCGAAATTCGAATTTTTTTTAATCGAATCGAGTTTTGTCACCTATAGCTTATGGTAGCCGGAGGTCGACCCGAAATATTCAAAAAATATTATCCCAGGATATCTGACGAGTGAGTGACAACTTTGCGGGGGTTAAATTTGGGAGAGTGAAAATACTACATACAAGGCGCATTTTCAATGACATGTCAGTAAAAAATATTGAAAGAATTGAGAGAGGGTTGAGAATGAATTGAAAAAGTGGGAAATTTAGGGTTTAAATAGGGAAATAAGTTAACGATGGGGGAAGGAGCCACTGGAGTTCAATTGTTAGAGGGTAGCTATTGGCCTATTGTGGGGTAGCCATTAGGGAAAACGCGTCCAATTGGACGCATTTTCACACTCCTTCGAAAATTAACTTAATTAGACAAATTTCGAAAAAATCAACTTAATCCGCTAATTTTGGTTAAAAATCAACATATATGGGCTATTCACCCGAATATTAGTTATCGGATTATGTATAAATTGTTAATTTATTCCTTATACTTTAATTTGGTTAATCTCAATATTTATATTTTTTAAAATTTGAAATTTTAATTTAGATCCAAATACAAAGCAATTAAATATATTATGTTACTAATCTCATGCCATATGTAGGTTCTGGATTTAGTCTCTGATTTCTAATTTGATCATTTTTAGTTTTTATAGTATTCGAACTTAAACATGATTCAAACAATAGTCGTTAAATTTATTAACTAAATTAATATAGTTTTCTTTTCATAAATATTGTGTGAAATAACAAGTTTATATGGCATTTTACATGTAATAATATATTTGTTGAATAAGATTTTGAAAATAGTAGAGTTTAACTTAACAAATTTAATGGTTACTTTTTAGGTTAGGAACTTCAAAATTCGACAAATACAATGACTGAATCCAAAAGTTACATGTAATATAAAGGGTGGGTTTAGATGGGCGATTGGGTATTGTGTGTTTAGCTTACTTTTTGTCCCACGTTACGTTATCGCTATAGTATCTAATCTCACCGCCACCACTATTTTTACACTAGCCGTAGATAAACATACCACCCATCCAAACCCACCCAAAAATTAATAATAGATATTGATGTTTGAGCAATATTATGTAGAAGTCGAAATGTGAAAGGAGTAACTTGAAAATTTAAAAATAAAGTAAATTTTAGATTATTTTCTACAAAAGTCAAAGAAAATAAAATAAAAATATTATTATATTTTATTGTTCTAAAATTAATTGATAGGATCATAAAACAAGAGATACACTTAGACTTAAATTTATATATTATATGAAGTAGCTAGTGATAATATTTACCCTAATTTTTAAAATCTAATAATTAAAACTTATTTTGAGTATGGAACAATTTTAAAATTCCTGGTCAGCATCTATTCTTTTAATGAATTTACAGAATACGAAAAATTAATTACTGGCTTGCTCCGATAGATACATTGAGAAATTAAAAAAAAAAACTTAACAATTAATGAGAAAATAAAATAATATTAGTCGTTTCAATTTTCTTTAACAAAGCCTATAGGGAGTTTTGGTTGGTAGAAATGTAGAAGGATGGAAAAGTAAGAAGCAATGGGTGTTAAATTTTGTTTAGTGTACAAGAAAAGTTAGCGGAAAAAATAGAAAAAAATAATTATTTTCACTTAATGCCCAAAAAAATTTCTATTAAGGTGATATTAAGAGATAAGAGATATATGTGTTTATAAGGTCATTTATCATTTTTTATTTAAATTTAGAAATGGTTTAATGGTAAAAATAGTATAATTTTCATTTTATTATCTCCCAAATTTCAGCTTTGTGGAACAATGAATAATAGAAATTACTAGTTTAATTTTGTCATTTTCTATACCAATTACCAAACACGCAATGTTTTCTTTCAAGAAAATTTTTGTTTTTTTATCAAATTTTCTTTGCATCCAAGCAAAACTTCAATGTTCCTCTACCGAATTACCAACCGATAAAGAAGGGTTAATTCATCAAACGCCTCTAAACTATTACTATGATTTAAAATTGGCCCCTAAATTTCAAAGTATTCTAATTGAGTTATAAAGCATTGGTATATCAATTGAGTCATTTCCCTAATTCAATGTCTTTTAAGGCATAATGATTTTTTTTAACCCTTTAACTTTACAAAAAAGTCATTTTAGCCCCCTTTTTTGGCTTCTTTTAATCATTGAATTTGCATTTTTCTGTCAAATCACCCAAAATGAATGGAAAATTTAAGTTATAAAGCATTGGTATATCAACAGAGTCATTTTACTAATTTAATGTATTTTAAGGTATAATAACTTTTTTGACCCTCCAACTTTATAAAAAAGCCATTTTAGCTCTCCCCTTTTTTAATTTTTTTTGGCTTCTTTTAATCATTGAACTTGCATTTTTTTGTCAAATTACTCCAAAATAAATGAAAAAATTAATTTTTATTAACTTTGCTGACATGGTATATATGTGGATTGCCATGCGAATGATATGTCAGCATTTAATTAAATTTTAAAAATTAAAAATATTATTTTTTTAATAATTTGTATACTTTTTAATAGTTTTAATGATTTTTAATTTTAAGAATAAATTTTATATATATTTTTTTTGAAATTTTAAAATTAAAAAAGACAATTAAATGCTAATGTGTCATCCACGTGGCAATCCACGTATATGCCATGTCAACAAAGTTTAAAAAAACGTTAATTTTTTGGGATGATTTGACAAAAAAATATAAATTTAAAAGCTAAAAAAGACAAAAAAAAAAACAAGAATAAAATTAATCATTTTTTATTATCAGTTTAGGCATTACAAGCCCAATTTAGACTTCAAAATGAAACATATTAGAAACAAAATAGTAAGCCTATTGAGAGGAATTCGTGGATCTTTGATACTTGGAAATTTTTTTAAAGGTCAAAAGTCTAAAACATTATTTTATAAACCTTTCTTATCACATCATTTATGATTTTTATCAATTGAAAATAAACACATTGTCGAAACCATTTTTTTGTTGGAAAACAGGCCGACTTTAAAAGAAAAACGGAGTCGCCACCAATCTTTTTTGAAGTGTGATTGGGCCACTTATAAAACATTTTGGTCTACGAGTTTTCAGAAAACGGGCTCGGGAGTCGGTTACGCACAAGAAAGGATTAGCACCCTCGCAACGCCCAAAAATTGGTACCGTGTTGATTAATTAATGTCCTTAATATCGAAAATTAAAAAAATATTTTAAAATATGAGTCTTTAAAAAAGGTTTGGATAACTCGAATTGGATATCAAAATTCTCTTGTCCCGAAAGGGTGAAATACCACATCCAGCACGATAGGACACGATGTTTCAAACTCTCGATACTAAGATCATTTCATGATTTCCAAAATTCATGTATTGCGATATGAAAAGGGTATTTCACTATTTAGCCAAACTAAAAACCGAAACCCAGCACGATTGGGCACGGTTTCTTGAATTTCCAATCATGAAATATTGCCTTTATTTAATAAACGCGATAAAAGAATCTTTGAAGGATATTTAGTTGTTTGGACGAACAGAAAATCGAAACCCAGCACGATTGGACACGAATTTCTTGAACTTCCCAACACGAAACATTGCCTTATTTTCAAAACATTAAAGGATATTTAGTGATCCAGATGAACGAAAAATTGAAGCCCAGCACGATTGGGCACGATTTTTCGGACTTCCAAACACGAAATATTACCTTTGTGAAAACCCCCTTTTTTATGAATTTTTAAAAACATAAAGATAAAAACATTGAAATGTAAACACGGTGATAATAAAAACATTAACAAGAAATAGTAATAAAAGAAATAAAGGTATACTGGTGATAATAAAAATAGTAGATATAAAAAACAATATATAATAATATACGATAAAACAATTAAAGTAAACCATAACATATAAATAGATATAATAGTATAAAAATAAAGAAAAATATTAGTAATAAAATAATATAATGATAAATATAATAAGTATAGTATAGCAGTGATAGTATTAAATAATAATAGAACGATAATAAATAGTAAAAATAACAAATGAAAAAAAATAATAAGAAAATGATAAAACAATAGTATGTATAAAACAATAGTAATAAAAGAAAATAAAGTATTTGATAATAATAAAACAATAGATATAATCATAATATAAAAATAAAATAAAATAAGAGTAAATTTTGTAATAAAAATTATAAAATAACAATAAAGTTAATAGTAATAATAAAATAATAGTAGCAAAACAATGGTATATATAAAAACAATAATATATAATAATATTAATATAAATATAAAGAATATAATCATGACAATAATAATAAAAAAGGTAACAAAACAAATTTAAAAAAACAATGAATCTAATGGCAAAATAACAAAACAAGAAAAAAAAGGACTGAATTGGATCAAAGTCGAAAGCTTGGGGCTAAATTTTAAAAAATGGAAGGGGACACGATTAAAACTGGGCTCAAAGGAAAGGGGCCTACTGCGCAATTTACCCATTACACAGCACCTTTTTGCTTTGTTTTTAAATCTAAAAAAACCCAGCATTTCTATTCCCCATTTCTGCTTCAACAATGGTCTAACCCTTCTCCTCTTTCTTTGATCCCTTTTTCTATTTTGAAACAAAACCAGGAGCCCCCATGTGTGCATCGACGGCGATGATCAAGGGAGCCCGGTGAGTCTCTCTCGATCTATTTTCTTTTAGTTAAAAAAACTTGTATATGTTTAAGCTTTTGTATTTTTTAAAACAAAGAAAGAAGAAAAAAAAAACCAAAAAAACGAGGAAGACAAACAGATTTAAGGGGAGAAAGAATAAAAAAAAAAAGAACCTTTGCTCTGTTTTCTTTGATTCTCTGCTATAGAAAAAAATGTATATTCTCTGTCAAAAAAAATCCCCTTTTTACACTGTTCGGTGTGGCTTTTATAGCCCTCTTACAACCGAATTTCTCCTATTTCGTAGTTACATGGAAACGTAGTGGATGAGGGCACGTCACGGAGAGCGTGGTGGGCGGAGAGGCAAGCGCGCGAGGAAGGCGACTGGCGGCGCTGGTAGTTGGCTAGGTTTTCAATTTGTTTTCTGTTTTAGGTTTGATAGGTTTCGGCTTTAGGTTTGTATTGGGTTTGTAATTGGGTCATTCGGGTTTGGGCTGGTAGTTTATGTAAAAATGGACTGTTTGTATTGGACTGGTTTATAAATTGGTTTTCTTTTGGGCTAAAATTGGGTCGTACAGCTGCCCCTCTTTGCTTGTTGTCGTGTAACGAGAATGAAGCAAAGATTCTAAAAGAGCCAATTTTTGCCCGACCTTGCCGAATCTTGATTTCTTGATGCCTCATTTCCTCAGGTAGCCTCACTTTAACCCACTGTGTCTCCAAGGGCATAGGAGTTTTCATTTCAACAGCCTTCGATTTGCTCCACTCCTGCTCAATGGAGATAAGATCTATAATATTTAGCCTGTTACCCTACTGCTTAGGGGATTAGGTCGGAGGTTTGAATCTACTCCATTGCCGATACATGGAGATAAGATTTGCCATTCTTGATCTGCCCACTCCTGCTCAGTGAATATAAGATCTGTAATATTTAGCTTGTTACACTGCTGCTTAGGGGATTTAGGTTCATCATGTTCGATCTGCTCCACTCCTGCTCAGCATAGATAAGGCTACGATATTCAGTCTGCCCCATTGCCGATACATGGAGATAAGACTTGCTGCTTTCGATCTGCTCCACTCCTGCCCAGTGGAGATAAGATCTGTATCTTTAACCTGCTCCACTCCTGCTCAGTGGAGATAAGGCTATAAACTTTAGTCTGCTCCATTGCCAGGGAGATAAGACTCGTCATCTTCGATCCGCTCCACTCCTGCTCAGTGGAGATAAGATCTGCTATCTTCGATCTGCTCCACTCCTGCTCAGTGGAGATAAGATCTATTATCTTTAGCCCGCTCCACTCCTGCTCAGTGGAGATAAGGCTTCAGTCTTCCGATCTGCTCTACTCCTGCTCAGTAGAGATAAGATCTGTTGTCTTCGATCTGCTCCACTCCTGCTCAGTGGAGATAAGATCTGTTATCTTTAGCCTGCTCCACTCCTGCTCAGTGGAGATAAGGCTTCAGTCTTCTGATCTGCTCTACTCCTGCTCAGTAGAGATAAGATCTGTTGTCTTCGATCTGCTCCACCCCTGCTCAGTGGAGATAAGATCTGTTATCTTTAGCCTGCTCCACTCCTGGTCAGTGGAGATAAGGCTTCAGTCTTCCGATCTGCTCTACTCCTGCTCAGTAGAGATAAGATCTGTCGTCTTCGATCTGCCCTACTCCTTCTCAGTAGAGATAAGATCTACTATCTTTAGCCTGCTTCACTCCTGCTCAGTGAAGATAAGGCTATAATCTTCAATCTGCTCCACTCCTGCTCAGTGGAGATAAGATCTGCTGCTTTCGATCTGCCCCACTCCTGCTTAGTGGAGATAAGATCTACTATCTTTAGCCTGTTTCACTCCTGCTCAGTGAAGATAAGGCTATAATCTTCGATCTGCTCCACTCCTGCTCAGTGGAGATAAGATCTGCCTCTTCGATCTGCTCTACTCCTACTCAGTAGAGATAAGATCTACTATCTTTAGCCTGCTTCACTCCTCCTCAGTGAAGATAAGGCTATAATCTTCGATCTGCTCCACTCCTGCTCAGTGGAGATAAGGCTTCAGTTTTCCAATCTGCTCTACTCCTGCTCAGTAGAGATAAGATCTGTTATTTTTCGCCTGTTACCCTACTGCTTAGGGGGTTGAGGCTTACTGTCTTTGATCTGCTCTACTCCTGCTCAGTAGAGATAAGATCTGCATTCTTCTGTAACTCCCATAAATTTTACTACATTGTCCTTTGGGGAACCTACCTGTAGAATTGATTTCATGGGGTCTATGCTTATGTCAAATGATTAGAATGTCATGAAAAATGCTCCTAACTATATGTATTATGAATGTTATGAATGGATGCAACATGTCATGAGAATATTCCATTTTTAACACTTGGGTTATCATTGCTTGCTGTTTATTAAGGTGATATCCCAAATGTATGTCTTCTTTATTCAGCTGATACTTTTAACAGAGAATCTGAAGATGTCGTCACTGCTTAGACTCTTATTTCAGAGGTTCCAAGCCCCCTAAACCTGGTGAGTTCTAAATAATTGTCCTGTTTCGAATTCCTTTATTATTTAGAGACTTTCAGAGTAATACACAAAACTTCTTTTGTGAAAGCATTATTAGTTCAGTAATCATTATTTCAATATGAAATGTTTGGAAAAGATCATACATAATGGATAAGAAAGAAGTTAATTGGGAGCATAGCTCGAAACAAATAAGATAGCAAATACAATCCAGAAGAAAATTTATTGGTAGTGTATTTTGAAACGAGCAAATTCAGAATGGGTAAGATGGAAACTAGGTGCCCCAGATATCGCAGCCTGAGCTTTTCTGTTCAAACTTCTTGAGGACCATTTAAGCTCAATATTTGTTTAAGGGATCTGTAGTACTTTGTCGATGCCCCAAGATGTAACATACTTCTTCATTGTTAATTCAAGTATAGCGAAACTACTGTATGCCCCATCACGATTTGATCATAATTTGAGCCGCCCTTTTTGGGTTTTCAACTCAAAGCCCCTTTGGCCTCAAAACGCCCTTTGTGGGTTTTCACCTTGGCCTCTCCCTTTTTTTTTTTGGAAAAACCTCAAAGCGCCCTTTGCGGGTTTTTGCCTTGGCCTATTTCCTCCTTAACACCTGTTTCTTGACTGAATCTGCATTAATTGAGTTTGGCTAACTCTTGCCATCTATCTCGGCTAGTATCAATGCTTCTCTAGAAAAATGCCTTATTTTCAACATAAAGTCCTTCCCAATTAGGCATCCACTTTCCTCTAAAGCACTTTTGCATAGGGAGGATCTTCTCAATACCAAGTATCCTTCATGAACCACTCTGGGGTGGACTTTTTGTTGTAAGCCCGCATCATTCGCTTCTGGTACATTTGACCATGACGGATAACTCCTAATGTTTTTCCTCGATCAGATTCAGTTGATCATACCGAGATTGAACCCATTCCGCTTCATCCAACTTCAACTCTGACAAAATCCGAAGATAAGGAATTTTAACTTCGATGGGCAAGACTGTATCCATCCCATAAACCAACGAGAAAGATGTTGCCCCGGTGGAGGTCCTGGCCAACATTCCAGAAGCATAGAGGGTAAATGGTAACTAGTATATGCCAATCTTTACAAGTTTCAATCATCTTTCAGAATTTTTTTGGATGGTTTCTTTCCTTTTTTTTTTTGAATTCGAACTTGAATTTGAAATCAAAGTTGAATTTGATGACGGTTGACTTTGTAACTTTGCCATAGGAACAGACCTTCACCCTCTTAGCAGAGTAATTGACAATCACGAAGATGAATTGGTGCCGACTAGATGCCTTTGACGAGATCGTCCCCATAACATCTATGCCCCCGTATAGGGAAAAGAAGGAGGAATCACATAAGTCTTGTCTTCCTCAATTTGGCGTTTACGACATAACTGCTGCAATCTCCTTTTCGTGGTAGACCAGTAGTACCCGAACCTTATAATCAACCTGGCTATCAAGAAACTCTTAGCATGTGCCTTTTCGAACACTCTATAGCCTCCTCGTGCCTAGGCATATCTTGAAGCGATAATGTAAAGACCTCTTTGAATTCTTGGAATAACTCAATGACGCCTCGCTTTTTTTTTTGTGGTGGGCAAGGCCTCGATCTTCACTCCTTTCCTAGACTCGCAATGTCCCTTGACCCTTCGTACTGTAGAGTCTATTTTCATTTTGTTCTACCATCCTTAACAAATCAAAAGATAAGTTACAATCTCCATCATTTTCAAAATCCTCAGATCCCTTTGGACCCATATCTCACTCAAAAGGGAGTCAGTAACAGAGTTGCTCATGTCGTTGATATCTGGGTACCTATTGTAGGTAAGAAGGCAAATTCCAAAGAATAAGCGATTCTTAGGATGATGAAGAATGAAAGACATCCAAAAAAAAACAAAAGAATGTATAGTATGACATGGAAAAAATGAAAAATATTTGCTCGGCATGAAACACAAGAATGCATTTTTTATTGAAAATAAAGATGTTTGAACATGAGCCTATTTCAAAAAAGATTCTTATTGTTTCTAGGCTTAAAACAACAAGTGTGTTTTGAACATTACTTTGTGCTAGCTCTAAAGACTATAGGAATTTCCTTCGCAGTCCAATTATTTAGAACACTTCCAGGCTTGTAGGGGTGAATGCCCCCTAAGTCTCCTTTATTCAATCCCTCTTCGAACAAGGCATCGATGCTCAATGTCTTCAGCCGTTTTTTTATTCATATTCACTGGTTCCAGATAGACAATTTCTTCTTATACGAATGCATTGGATATATAGAGAAAAGTTATTGATCCCCATTTGACCTCGGCGTCTTTCTCTACCAACGCTCCTCCTACGGTGCACACGTTTTCCCCTTCGGGAGAGTCAAAGAACTCCAGCTCTTTGTTATCCATTAACCCTTGCACTATGGCCCTGAATTCGATGCGTTGTCGAATTTCACAACGCCCGCCTTAATAAGCCTTTCGACTAGCTTTTTGAAAGGGAAACAATTCTCTATCGGGTGCCCCACTATCCCCGCATGGTATTCACATTGAATGCTTGCGTCGTACCATTTAGGATATGGGGGTTGCAACGGTTTTAGATAAAATGGAGACACCACATGTGCGTCAAATAAACTTTGATATAGCTCCTTATACGTCATCGGGATTGGTGTAAATTGGAGTTTTTCAGAGTTTTGCTTTGGAGAAACCTGATCGTTAGTAGTTACCGTCCTTGGCTGGTTCACTGTAATTAGCTCCGAATGGCTCTTGTTATACCTACCGGTTCTCTTTTCCTTCTTCCTCAAGGCATTTGAGGTCCATTCTCCTCTTTCTCTTGTTTCTACCAGAACAACCGGTTTGGCTTGATCATTATTCAGGTCAAAATTTGAACTCATTGGGAACTTCAACAAAGCCGAAGTATCAGTTTGACATCGGGGTTCAATAATGATGGGTCCCCTATGCGAATGCGTATCTAGTTGAGTCGAGACACCTTTTGGGGCATAAACGATGTATTCCTCATCATCCACGTTGTTGACTACTGGGCCTCTCGTTTTTCCAATTCCTCCAGCTAGTAACTGGGTTAGCTGGCCTATGATATTCCTTTGAAATTCCCGCATTTCTTGTTGAATTTTAGCCAATTGCCCCTGCATCTGTATTTGCATTTGCTCTATTCTTTCCAATCTTTGTTCCATGTTTTCCAAGTTAACTGAAACATTTTACCTAATTAGGGACCTTTTGTAAAAATCCAATGCAAATGATGCAATGTAATGCAAATGCATGAATGCAAAGAAAGAGAGACATTGACTCTGAATTCAGTTACATTAGAAAAACTTTACTAGAAAATAAATTTCTTTACACAAAACGGATCACATACACGACCTTGTCCTTATAGTCCAAGTGAAAACATGAATCCATTTTTCGCAAAAGTCAAGTCTTGCAAACTTCTAATAGATGCTTCCTCTAGCTCCTTTTGCTTGATCTGGACCGCTACTTCTGTTCACTTGTTAGCTTCTTCAAGAATGCCGAGACGTAGTAATCTTCGAATAGTCTTGTCAACTTGAATTCCTGGGTGATAAGGTCTTGTATTCCATCACGGACTATCAGTCTTCCCTCGTTGTATTCACTTGGACTATATTCGGACGACCGTATTATAATCCACTTCATCAAAAAATCCATTTTCTTATGACCAACTTTTCTATTTAGTAATCGAATTTGAAATCAACACCTCTTTTCTATGACGTGAATGCAATGCAATCAAAACAAAAGAAAACTCGTTAGCACAAGAAACATAAATAACATAGAACCTATCAGGGTGACCACTAGGGTTTGACATGGTTCTACCTAGGGTAGGCCCTTAGGTTTTCTACATGTGGTTTAGTTCTAAAGGAAGGGTACCTGAACCAACAGATTCCCCAATCCTCACCCATTATAGGCTCATACGGATCGAGTTTAGTTCAGGGGAATACATTTCCCTATGGCCATGCGGAGGTGAAAACCTCACGGAACCATAGGTACGGATGTATCCCGGAAGCAATCCCCTTGCCCATGCGGAGGTGAAAACCTCACGAAGGCATAGCTTATCGCTCCCACTTAAGGGTGTGACCATAATGGTCATGCAATATGAATGCAGAAATATCCTATGTGTCTCAAACCACAACAAACATATGATGCAACGCCAACTCATGCAATGAAAGAAACGAAATTAAAAAAAATTATTTTCGATAAAAGGACATTAATCAATCAATTCTATGGCTTGACTCTTTTATTGTCCCCAGTGGAGTCGCCAAGCTGTCGAAACCATTTTTTTGTTGGAAAACGGGCCGACTTTAAAAGAAAAACGGAATCGCCACCAATCTTTTTTGAAGTGTGATTGGGCCACTTATAAAACATTTTGGTCTACGAGTTTTCAGAAAACGGGCTCGGGAGTCGGTTACGCACAAGGAAGGATTAGCACCCTCGCAACGCCCAAAAATTGGTACCGTGTTGATTAATTAATGTCCTTAATATCAAAAATTAAAAAAAATATTTTAAAATATGAGTCTTTAAAAAAGGTTTGGATAACTCGAATTGGATATCAAAATTCTCTTGTCCCGAAAAGGTGAAATACCACATCCAGCACGATAGGACACGATGTTTCAAACCCTCGATACTAAGATCATTTCATGATTTCCAAAATTCATGTATTGCGATATGAAAAGGGTATTTCACTATTTAGCCAAACTAAAAACCGAAACCCAACACGATTGGGCACGGTTTCTTGAATTTCCAATCATGAAATATTGCCTTTATTTAATAAACGCGATAAAAGAATCTTTGAAGGATATTTAGTTGTTTGGACGAACAGAAAATCGAAACCCAGCACGATTGGGCACGAATTTCTTGAACTTCCCAACACGAAACATTGCCTTATTTTCAAAACATTAAAGGATATTTAGTGATCCAGATGAACGAAAAATCGAAGCCCAGCACGATTGGGCACGATTTTTCGGACTTCCAAACACGAAATATTACCTTTGTGAAAACCCCCTTTTTTATGAATTTTTAAAAACATAAAGATAAAAACATTGAAATGTAAACACGGTGATAATAAAAATATTAACAAGAAATAGTAATAAAAGAAATAAAGGTATACTGGTGATAATAAAAATAGTAGATATAAAAAACAATATATAATAATATACGATAAAACAATTAAAGTAAACCATAACATATAAATAGATATAATAGTATAAAAAATAAAGAAAAATATTAGTAATAAAATAATATAATGATAAATATAATAAGTATAGTATAGCAGTGATAGTATTAAATAATAATAGAATGATAATAAATAGTAAAAATAAAAAAATGAAAAAAAATAATAAGAAAATGATAAAATAATAGTATGAATAAAACAATAGTAATAAAAGAAAATAAAAGTATTTGATAATAATAAAACAATAGATATAATCATAATATAAAAATAAAATAAAATAAGAGTAAATTTTGTAATAAAAATTATAAAATAACAATAAAGTTAATAATAATAATAAAATAATAGTAGCAAAACAATGGTATATATAAAAACAATAATATATAATAATATAAATATAAAGAATATAATCATGACAATAATAATAAAAAAGGTAACAAAAAAAAATTAAAAAAAACAATGAATCTAATGGCAAAATAACAAAACAAGAAAAAAAAGGACTGAATTGGATCAAAGTCGAAAGCTTGGGGCTAAATTTTAAAAAATGGAAGCGGACACGATTAAAACTAGGCTCAAAGGAAAGGGGCCTACTGCGCAATTTACCCATTTAGGGTAAATTGGCGCATGCGCAAGGCACCCCCCTTTTTACACAGCACCTTTTTGCTTTGTTTTTAAATCTAAAAAAAACCAGCATTTCTATTCCCCATTTCTGCTTCAACAATGGCCGAACCCTTCTCCTCTTTCTTTGATCCCTTTTTCTATTTTGAAACAAAACTAGGAGCCCCCATGTGTGCATCGACGACGATGATCAAGGGAGCCCGGTGAGTCTCTCTCGATCTCTTTTCTTTTAGTTAAAAAAACTTGTATATGTTTAAGCTTTTGTATTTTTTAAAACAAAGAAAGAAGAAAAAAAACAAAAAAAACGAGGAAGACAAACAGATTTAAGGGGAGAAAGAATAAAAAAAAAAGAACCTTTGCTCTGTTTTCTTTGATTCTCTGCTATAGAAAAAAATGTATATTCTCTGTCAAAAAAAAAATCCCCTTTTTACACTGTTCGGTGTGGCTTTTATAGCCCTCTTACAACCGAATTTCTCCTATTTCGTAGTTACATGGAAACGTAGTGGATGAGGGCACGTCACGGAGAGCGTGGTGGGCGGAGAGGCAAGCGCGCGAGGAAGGCGGCTGGCGGCGCTGGTAGTTGGCTAGGTTTTCAATTTGTTTTCTGTTTTAGGTTTGATAGGTTTGGGCTTTAGGTTTGTATTGGGTTTGTAATTGGGTCATTCGGGTTTGGGCTGGTAGTTTATGTAAAAATGGACTGTTTGTATTGGACTGGTTTATAAATTGGTTTTCTTTTGGGCTAAAATTGGGTCGTACACACATCACATATATAATTAGTAAAAAAATATCATAAATGATGTAAAAGAAAAGAAAATATATTTATTTTTAATTGATAGGTACAATAAATAATATAATAAGGAGTGTTGATAAAATAATTTTTTCAAAAGTAATCTCCAACAATATTCGAAATGTTTATCATTATGGTAACACTGATAGCCTAGATTTGTTAAAAGTTTAATGTATAGATTTTCATTGTAAAAGGTACAAACAAACAAATTTACTTTTGAAATATCAAATTTCATTTGAAGAATAAATATTATTTTTAGAAGTACTAAAACATAAATTTACGTTTTTAAATATTAAAAAAATAAATTTGTTATTTAATGTTTTTGAGGTAAATTAAATTGGGCTTTATTATATATAAAAAATAAAAACATGATAAACACCAAGTCCAACAATAGCCAAACATAAAACAACCAACAACCCAGATATAGGCCCAAAACCTACCTAAAACTAATAACAGAAAGGAAAAATAATGAGGAAAAAAAAACAGAAATACTAAAAGGTGTGCGCCACCGTTTCGTTGCCCAATAAAAAATCTTCTAGATGTCCATCCCAACAACAATCAATCATTCTCCATTTTCGGTCGATTTCATTCTCAGAAAAAGCCTCTGTCTTCCCCAAAACCACATAGGATACAACTTTCCTCCCAAAAGACTTCCAAAATAGTACGCCCTTCCTTAATCTGGTTCCCTCGTCTTCTCCGCAACAAAACGACTTCTCGCAAATGACATAACACTCCCCACCAGGTAAAACTCCTCACTCCTTTTCAAAGATTCTGTTGCAAAAGTATGGGCTAGTCCATTAGTCGATCTAGGAACATGCTTGAAAGTGATTGCCTGAAAACATCCTTTTCGTTGATGAATATCCTGAATGTAAGCCCCTATATGTGATTTATCTTGATATTGGGATTGACATTTCTTAATAATGGTTAATGCATCTCCCTCAACTTCTATGTTCGATTTAAAAAATTTAAGCATGGAGTAGTGCTTAAAAGTTTTTATTAGACACAGATTTGGCACGAATTCAAACCGTGCTACCCCTATCCCTTACTTTCAAAAAATGTATCAAAAAAATTTAAGTATTGACTTTTTTTCTAAATATTATAAATAAAAAATGAATTATGAAATTAGATTATTTTTATCATTTTTTTGAGTAAAAACGACCACGAGGTTCCGGACATATTATTACGTAACATCCCTAATAACAGCATTATGGATTTCCGTAGGGTAATCCATGTTAAAAAACCAACTCTTAGCCTCATTACACATAATAGAGCAAATTAAATCAGCCACACTATTACAAGATCTATGTGACCAAACTAACTTGGCAGATTTAAACAAACCAAAAGCTCCTTTGCACCTTTTAACTCTACGCCAATGATAGTGATGTCTTCATCCCCCCTATTCAAAATATTGACCAGCCCTGCATTATCCGTCTTGAAAGTCACCTCACCCAAAAGATCTAGCTTTATCGCACCGTCAATACTTCTTTCTAACGCAATACATTCAGCTTCTTGGATAGACACTCTGCCATATTTGAAGCCTCCTCCACCTCCCAGCACAAAACCATCATCATCTCTAATTATGAAACCATATCCCATTCTGTTGTCTTTTACCGTTGCATCAAAGTTAATCTTGAGAGTGTTCTTCGCCGGTCTTTCCCACTTCTTTGTATCCCCGTTATGAGCTAATATAGGAGGGTTAACAAGGTTGTAAATTCGAAAGTCATTACTCAGCGTCCTTGCCTTCTCCCATATGCTTAGCGAGCTATCAACCTTGCCTTTGAAAACTAACTGGTTCCTACTATTCCAGCAGTTCCACAGTGTAGTGATTAAATCAGCCATAGCCTTACCGTCGAGATTTCTCATCATATCTTCCATCCAGTCGATGCACCTGTCATACTGTTTATCATTACTGTTAACAACCCAACCTCCTAAGTTAAGAACTTCCCGAGTAAAGGTGCAATCCCGCAGCACATGGATAAGAGTTTCGGCATCAGCACCACATTTGGGGCAATTTACATTAAAATCACTGCTAATAGAAGCAATTTTAACATTAGTGGGGAGGATTTCATGACCAACTTTCCAATCGAAAACTCTAATTTTTGGGAGCATCTTAAGCTTCCAAATAGTCTTCCAGTAGCATCTATGTGGACCATAGCCCAAGTCTTTTAACAACAACCAGGAGTAAGCCGACTTCGAGGTAAAAACTCCATGCGGATTGTGGAACCAAATCATTCTATCACTTTGGTCTGCATTCCCAATAGGAATATCACATATACTGTCCCCCTAGTCTTTGCCATAAAGCCTTTGAACCTTCTCAACATTCCAGCTTTTATCAAGCTCCTTCCAAAGGTCTTTAACCCTACCATCACACGAGGAAAGCATGTTAGGGATTATCGTATTACCATTAAGGCCTTCCAAACCCCAGTTATCTTTCCTGATGTTGATGGTCTCTCCATTTCCAACTTGCCACCCAAAACCATTCTTTAGCAGGTCCGTAGCAGTCGCAATACTAGACCAAGTATATGAGGCCATTTTCACTTTTTTGGCGTTAAAAATATTACCATCGGGAAAGTATTTTGAAGACAAAACTTTAAAGCAGAAAGAATCTTTGTTGTTTATGAGCCTCCAAACTTGGCGACCAAGAAGAGCAATGTTAAGCAGTCTCATGTTACGTAAACCTATCCCACCCATCCCCTTAGGCTGACAAAGAGTTCTCCCAAATAGCATGGACCAAAATTTGCCTCTTTCCTTACTAGCCCACCAACTTCTACTGAGCTTCGATTGAATCTCCTTTAACACCCCACCTGGAGCAAGAAAGATCGACATAGCATACATGGGAATGGCCTGGAGCATAGCTTTGATCATAATCTCTTTACCACCATATGATAAAAGTCTTTTAGTCCAGCTATTTAATCTGCAAGACATTCTATTAATAATATCAATAAAAGCCTCTCTTCTCTTTTTGCCAATGGGAAGAGGCAAACCTAAATATTTATCTAACTTGTCCATTACCTTCATTCTAAGAATATTATTACATACACTTTTCATATCACTGGATGTGTTAGGACTAAACAGAATCATAGATTTTTCAAAGTTGATAACTTGGCCAGACATATGAGAAAAACTCCTAAGGATATTCATAAAACACTCTAATTCCCTTTTTTATTCCTAACAAATAAAAGAGCATCATCAGCAAAGAATAAATGATTAATTCCAGGACCATGTACACTAGCTCTTATACCTCTAATCCAATCATTATTCTGAGCTTGAATAAGCATCCTAGAAAAAGCTTCCATACAAAGTAAGAACAAATACGGTGATAGAGGGTCCCCTTGACGGAGCCCTCTTTCAGGATAAATGGTATCGGCAAGAAGATTATTTCACTTAATTAAGTATTTAACAGAACGAACACACCCCATAATCTTGTCGATCCACTGAGTTGCAAATCCCATATTTCACATCACTTCTTCAAGGAAGTTCCACTCCACACGATCATATCCTTTGCTCATATCTAGCTTAATAACACAACCTTTATTAGAATTGTAACGAGTGTTTTGGTGGTAATGAAGAAGTTCATGGGCGATAAGAATATTGTCGTGGATCATTCTTCCTGATACAAAAGCACTTTAGTTATAGCTAATGCATTTTAAAAGTACAACCTTCAATCTATTTGCCAACACTTTAGCAATTATTTTGTAGATATACCTGCAAAGACTTATAGGCCTGAAATTAGTAAAATCACTAGGATATCTATTTTTAGGGATTAAAATAATAATAGTTTCATTAAGAGAAGCAATATCTCCCTGCCCATTGAGAATGTTCAAGTAGAAACGTATAGTATCAGCTCCCACAATATCCCAGTGATGTTTGAAAAAATTCCCAGAAAAACCATCGATACCAGGACCTTTTCTAGGATCCATTTGTTTGATAGCATTTTTAATATCTTCCTCATTGTACTCCCTTAAGAGCCAGTCATTGTTCTCTTTGGTAACACACTTGCCCAAGAAACTCAAATCCCACTGGGTAATATCATTACCGTTTGACCGAAACAAATTTGAAAAGTAGTTTCTAGCAGCTTCACAAATATCCTTACTATCCGTAATCTAAGCTCCATTACCATCTTTAATCTTCACAAATATACTTGAGCCATTGCACCCTAGATCTTTGAGCCCAGTACCTTTCAACCTTCTCATAAAGAAAGTTAAGTCTACGCCGATACTCCTTAAGCAGCCTAACACTATCATCTCTGCTCGTCGAGTCAATGATCTTATTAATCTTATTCTCCAAAGTACTAATCTCTTCATTTGTTCTCCAGTATTTCTGTTTTTGCCAGCTCCCCAAGTAACCCCGAATCGTGTCTAACTTATTCTCGTAATTGCTCTCCTCTTGCCCCCATCCCTCATTGATAATCTTCTTTACATCCTTTTCTGACGCCCAACACTCTTCATAACGAAACCTGAGACGACTATCCCACGGGTAGTCCATGAGTTTGCGGCCATGCAAGTCAAGAAGAATAGCGTCGTGGTCAGACTGAGCTTGTCGAATAACACTAGAAGCAATAAAAGGAAATTTTTCCACCGTTGACACAGACGTGAGAAACCTATCGAGTCTCTCCTTTATTAACCTATTCCCTTCTCTGTTGTTAACCCATGTAAACCACCCTTTATCCGGTTTTATGTCAACAAGGGCCAAATCGTCGATAATATCTCTAAAATCCTTCAATAAAGCCTGAGTAATCCGACGACCCCCTTCCTTCTCAGCTTTATTCAACATTGCGTTGAAATCCCCTCCAACCACCCAATCTTCGTTGACAACAGCACCCACTCTTCGCAGCATGCTCTAAGAATTAATACGCTCATTAGGGTTAGCATGGCCATAGAAACCTGTAACCCTAATAGTACTGGAGTCTCTAAACTTAACAATAGAGTCGATATGATGTTTTGAGTAGCTTTGAATAGCAACATCCAGCTCCTCTTTCCACATTAAAGCAAGGCCACCACTCCTACCTTTAGAATTAACAATAATTCCATTCTGCATCCTACATCTATTTTGCACTCTTTGAAACTCTGTAGCACTCATTTTTGTTTCACACAGAAAGATAATATTAGGTCTATTGGCAACCAAAAGTTGCCTAAACTCCCGAATTGTCGCGGGGGACCCCATCCCACGACAATTCCAGCTGAGGAACTTCATTGTTCTTAGCGGGGCTGTTCTCCAGCCACCGCCTTTGAAGGTGTCGAGCCATGCATCAACTTTCTACATACAAATCTATTCGGGCTTGCTTCAGGTAATTCCCCATTAAATCCTCCTATTCTTTTCCTTTTTGATTTTGATTTTCCTGTACTATCGCGTCCATTCTTCTTTCTTTTTTCTTGTGGTGTACTCATTTCTGAATCATCCTCCATGGTTTTTACTTGTTCCTTGTCCCCTTTTTCATTTGTGGTAATCATCTTTAAACCTTGGCAACCTTTCCTATATGACTTACTTTTACTCGCAATCCATTATTTTGAGTTGTAGTATTAACAGGAATTCTTAACAAGTTACCATACTGAAAAATATCATCATCTCTCTCATTATATATCTTTTTCTTCTTACATTTTTGTGTCGTATGCCCAATCAATCCACATATGTAGCAGAATCTTGGTAACCTTTCATATTGTAGAGCACATACAAACTCTTGCTCTTTTTGATCAATATAATGAACTACCATTCGTAGCGGTTTTTCTATGTCAATGCTAACTCGAATACGCATATATTTTGTCCAACCACCATCTCTGTCTCTCCAGTCTATCGCTAAAACTTCCCCTATTGCATTACCAATTTCCATTACCATATCCCTATCCATGTACTCCAGTGGTATATTGGATATTCTAACCCAAAAAAGTGAATGACTAAAGTTGTATTCGTCCATCGTTTTATTTTTGTTGAAAGGTACCATATTAAATAAACATTGGTCGAACAACCACGGAGCTAGATTAAGGATTCTTTTTCTATCTTCTTCGTTGCTGAATTTTACCAGTATACCACCTTCTTCAATAGCTACGAAATTTACTTCCTCCTTTGTATACCATATTGATTTAAAGACTCTGTACATTGTTTCTCTGTTCACTTTCTCCTTCGTTATTAACCTACCTATAGCCCAATGTTCGAAACCTTTTGAGATATCCATGTTAATCTTCTTACTGACCACCTTTTTTATTTCTTCCTCCGAGAAACTTAATTTTCCTAACCTTGTACTAATATCTTCTTCCATCTTTTACCCAACAAAGGCTCCAAGAAATAACCAGGAGAACAGTCAAAACACAAAAACCCACCACCTCAGCCCAGAAAAGCTCCTCAACCGAAACCAAGACAACCAAGAAAAAAATTTCCACCTAGAGCTAAGGAAAGCAGCCAGAGAATACCTATGCTAAAGAGATAACAACAACTCTGAAGAAACTCAACAAAAGAATTAGTGAAAAATAATCAAAGAAGATACAAAAAGATCACGTTCATTCTACACCTACCATTTTTCTTTATTATTATCAAGACGACGTAAAGAAACTTGCATGAAATATTAAAAAAAAAAAAGAAAAGAAAACTTACGAAAAGAAAAGAAAAACAAAAAAAAAAAACAAAATAAAACCTGCTACCACCTAAGAAAACTCTCACATCAACTGTCGCCTTGATTTTATTTGAGAGCAAGACCCCTGCCG
Source organism: Gossypium australe (assembly GCA_005393395.2). Lineage (NCBI taxonomy): Eukaryota > Viridiplantae > Streptophyta > Magnoliopsida > Malvales > Malvaceae > Gossypium > Gossypium australe. Next base: position 31,654,333 of record CM016626.1, read on the forward strand.
ACACTGCCAAGTCAGAAGTCAAGATTGATGCTCCACCACTTCCTAAAATCCACCCCACCAACAAAAATGGGACTCACCAGCCAAAGAAACTCTAACCATCCAATTATTCTTTAAGAGAGAATAAAGATGGAATTTTTCATCACTAAGTATGAAAGAATTAAACACTAAGGTTGTATTGATTAATCTTTTGGGCTGATGATTATTTTTATCATTTCTATTTGTTGCAATTGTATAAGAATAAAACTTTTAAAATGATATGTGGAGTTATGCCTCGCATTTGGACTAAACAGTGTGTGATGTCGCAACGAGGAAGAATTCTTCGTCCCAACGAGCAGCTGGCATCACAACGAGAAGAAAACCCTCGTCCCAACGACGTGATCCTCCTTCGTCTCGATGACACAATGCCATGTCTTGACATGGCGACGTGTAAATCAAGTTTTTCGGCTTTCTTCTCTCAATTAAACTTTATTTTTAGTTTCCCACTTAAACTCTGATTGTCCTAGGGTTGTTGTAGTCATATATGCTACGAATTTCAGCCTATAAATAGGCCTTAGTTACCCTAGGTTTATACACAACAAAAATATCCAGGTTGAGAGAAATCTGTTTTTTATTTTGAACAACAAAAATATCCAGGTTGAGAGAAATCTGTTTTTTATTTTGAAGGGTTTTGTTTTTGGGGCTCCAAATTTTCCTTTAATTCTTTCCATCTACTCTCCTTTATTATAATGAAATCTCATTTTGCCTGTGTTTTTTTATTCTCATTTATGGATTTTTTCCACTTAAAATTTACATGTTCGATCATTTCAATTTTACTTTATTTACTTGTCCGTTGCGTAACAAGGGTTAATTCCCATCATGATAATTTAAAAAATTAATGACTAATTTTAAAATAGTATATTGTTTTTAAAAATATATTTTTAAATCTTTAAAGAATTAGAATATTTAACCAACATTAACTTTTAGAAAAAGAAATAACTTTGAATATAGCTTGTTAAATTTATCTTGACTTGAATGGAGCGATAGTTAAAGTTTTTGTTAAACACTTACTGAGCATGGGTTCTAACCGTGTTACCATCATTTTCTATTTCTAATACTGTATAAAAATTTATCTTAAAAATATAATACATTAAAAAACAAAAAAAAAAACAAACTAATGAACAATATATGATCCTTCCTTGATAACATGTTAATTTGCATAATTTATTTTGTTTAATTCGGTTTATTTCTGAATCAATCCCTGCTAATTTAGTATTTTTATGATTTAAATTTTGTCAGGGATGCAATTGATCAAAAGCAAGCTGAAAAGGGCCAAATTGAAAGAAAATCATGGAAATGGGGCCAAGTTAAAAAAAATGGAGGAAGCCAATGACACATCAAATAATTTGACTTTGAAAAAAGCCAAAAATAGAAAATCCTATTTTAGTTTAGTTTATTTTTATTTTTAATTATTTTAGATTTTATATTAAATTAATTTAGGCTATTTTTAGTAAACCCCATGTATATAAATAGGGGTTTTTGTTCTTGAAAAATTATCAATCAAATAGTTCATTTCCTATTTCTATTTGGAGTTGAATTATCTTCTTTGTCTTTTTCTATTTCAATTTGACGTGAGAATTTTGTCCATTTCATTTCAATTCCCTTGTTCTTTCTAAATTTGTCCAATTGCTTCCCAAGCCCTTTTATTCCCCAATTGCTCCCATTATCATACAAATCCAATCACCCTCCATAACTTGCAAGCATGAATAAATTCATGCTACACTAAATTCTATCTTAGCCTTAGGCCGGTGTTATTTCCTGTCGGGAATCGTGAGGTTCGTATTCGCTCAAAAAAATCCTTCCAATCGGTATTCACCTTTTTCCTAAGTATCGGGATAGACAAATCATCCCTTAAGGTTGAGTCCGATTTCAAGTCAAAGTGCACGTTGGGTTGGAGTCGTATTTGCCGACAGTTGGAAATTCGAGTCAGCCATGCTGTGTTCGGGTTTCCGGGAACAAATCAAGGAAGAGGTGATCGGATTTAAATGACCCACGCGGTTGAGGTCGTTGATTTGAGTTGGGTTCTTCAGAACGCCAGGCTACTGGAATCTTCAATCGGGAATGTAACACCCCTAACCCCGAACCATCGCCGGAACAGGGTTACGAGGCATTACCGGACATATCAGACAATTTGCAAATAATTCTAAAAAATAACATTCATAGTATAATTTTAATAACTGATCCCTATTATGAACTTTCAAAGTCTAAAGTCTGTATTAAAAGTGAAATGGGACTCGTTTAAGTATTTCAGAATATATTTTATAATTAAAATCTAAGTAAAAATCTTAGATTTTTATCTCATATGCCGCCTCAACTTATGCTAAATGGCTTAATTGCCATTTTAGCCCTTTTTACTTTCTTTTAATCTATAATTAGACTTTCACTCTTTATTCAATTTGATCCTTTTTCCTAATTACTTTAAATTAAACTAAATTCACTAAATAAAAATCTAATTAAACACACTATTAGACTCATAATTACTCCTAATAATTATTTACTAACTCGATTTACTAAGACGGAGGCCCGATAACACACTTTTTCAGTGCCCACGGATTTTGGGTCGTTACAGGGAACACGCGTATCTCGGTTAGATAATCTGTAAGGGTTGGTTTGCAGGTTGTATCGGAACCAGCTATGAAAGGAGGAATTGGTAGTTAGGACGTTCTTAATCGCTATAACCAGCTTATCATTTGGAGGAGAAGATCAATTTTCGAGGATTGATTCTTGACACAGAATTTACCGAGTCTAAGGCTAAGGCTTATTTACTTTGATTACAAAACCTGAATTTAGTTTTCAATTTGATTTCCAATTTATTTAATTATCTATTTATGCTGTTTTAATTATTTAGTTTCTAAGTATTTTTAAACCCCCCAATTTATTTTTCAGCAGGTACGATAGGAGTCGTGGGCACGACTTTTGCCACGACTTTTGCCACGACTTTTTGACACAACAAACGTTCTGTTCATAAGATAAACGTAAGAATTGATAATAAACGTCTGATCCCTGTGGAATCGACCCGACTACCACTCTACTACTATTTAGAGTTATTTGTAGGAATTATTTTTGGTGGTTTCGACGCCCACCATTCCTTTCCTTTTTTTCCACAGAAAAAACTCCTAGGTGCTCAATTTTTTCAATCCAAATCTTTGCTTTGTCAACGCTGGTCTTTGAGTTGATTATTAATCTTAGTTTTTCCAATCGGATTCTCTAAATTTTCTTTTATTTTTAATTTAGATCTCTTAATCATTATTTTTGTACAATTTTGTAGTTTTTGTTTTGTCGCTCTATTTTCTCTAAAAGGAAGAATGATTTTAGTTCTAAATTTCTAATCATGTTTTAGCATACATACGAGAATTGTTAGGTAAAGATACCATCAAATATATTATGAGCCATTTTCAAAAGGTTTTATCATAATAGAACAATTTGAGACTTGACTTTTTGTGCACCATAATGGTGCAATGGATCTATTGGAGGCTCTTGATATGGGTTTCTTGATTGACCAAAGTTCATCGTTAAGTTAGTTTGATGATGACGGGGATAAAATGCAATTTTTAGTGGTTTGATAAATGTGATGCATCCCTGATTTGTTTCTGAATTTTTCTAGTGTTGTGGTTACGTTGGTTTGCCTTCCTCCGCTTTTGAGATTATTCTACAGACATTTGTGCATTAAGTTGTAATGTCTTATTTGTGACTTGTACTATATACGTACTATGCATTTATATTTTTGTTATTCATGGTTACTAATGATAATATTTTATTGAAAAAAGTAAATAAAATAACTTTAGATGTTATGTTTTTTTTAACAAATGAAATAAGTTTTATTTTTTTTAATTTTTAATTTATGAAATGAAATATTTTTTAGAAAATATTTTTTGAATAATATATTAATTGAGTATAATTTTAGATATTTTTAATATTATAAGAATTATTATTTTTTAAAAATAAATTTAAATATTATGTTCTAAACAAATCTTGTTAAAAAATAAGTGAGCATTTTTTGTCAATGACATATTTTAGGTATGCATTTAATATTTTCAAAGTTAACAGTGCTACATTGATAAATTTATTAAACATATAAAAGCGTTCATAAATTTGATAAAAAAATTTAATTTAATCCCTAAACTTTTTTTTTCTTAATCAATCTTAAAATTTGATAATTTTTTTTAAAATTGGTCTTTGTAAGACATAATACTCTAAGATTGTGTCAATGTATCACCTAAAAATTAAAAATATAAATAAAATCTTGGAGCTCCACGACATCATATCTTAAGTTCTTAACAGAATCTAAGTATCGGGGCCAAATTTAAAAAAATTGCCAAATAGAGAAACTAAAATGGACAAAAAAAAATAGGGACCAAAATGAGAAAAGTTGTAAAGTTTATCCCATTATCAAACTTCATTGGTTACTTACGATATTATCCAAAAAAAATATATTTGGGTTACAAAGCCCAAATCCCTATGGTCCAAAAAAACAGAAAAAAGGGAAAATAATTAATAATAAAATGGGGAAATGGGGAAATGGGAAAACAGAGGATCCGAGACTTGGCGTTTGACTAAATTAGTTGTAAACGACATGCCGTTAATAACGTCGAATGATTCGTGCTCTTCTTTCGTATCTGGCTTCATGGATTTGTATCTATCAACGAGTTTTAATGCTGTAAGGATACTGATTTTATATTCTTATACATTGCAGTATTGCTTCTTTTTTTAATCCACTTGGATTAATTTAATAATTAGTACGAATAACTTCCGGTATGATTCTTCTCTTTTATTGGCAATTTGTATTTGTGTTTGTTTTTGTTATATAAAAGATTCACTGTAATTTATTTTTGGATACGAAGTCGAAATTTATTCGTGTTTATCGAATTTGTTAAAGCTTAAAAAGAAAATGCCGATCTTAGTGTTTTTCATGACGCGTCTAAGGAACTCAATTTTGAGAAAAAAAAATAAGGAATTATGATTGGTGATGTGAGAAATTTGATTGACAATGCGGGATGGAGTTTTCATTTTCCCGTGATTTGTACATTCAAAATTGCAGATTTGTTTGGTAAAATATTTGCTGAAGAGACAACGAAGCACGTTCGATGAAAGGAAGTGTATTTAGTTTTTGTTTTTTGTTTGAACTTTATATGTGCCATCATTTCACTGATAAAGACTAAAAATGAAAATTCAGATCATTGAATTGAACGCTTGTCTCAAGCCTCAAGGCATCTAGAGAACTAGACTTTTAGGATATGGAATAGAGAAAGAGAATTTATGTTTGAAAATGAACATTGCCATCATATCATGATTTCGTAATTGAGAATGACAGATTTGTTTGATAACAAATTTTTTTTTTGTTCATTGTTTGATAACAATTTGTTCATGAGATAATAAATCAAGTTGATTTTAGGAAGTACATTTCTTCTTTCTATTTTCTTTGAAATTTTATCTGATATTTGTGGAATTTTTTCTATATGAAGATCAATTTTATAATGCCTCATCATTTAACTAATAAAGATTCAAAAAATTGTGATCTTTGAATTCAATCTTTCTAAAAGGCTAAATTTTTGAGACGTGAAATAAATAGAGAAAGTTAAATTTCTGAGATGTGAAATAAATAGAGAAATTATGATAATGTAGTGGAAATGATATTTTTATCATGATTTGGTACTTCATAATGGCAGCTTGTTTGATAATAGTCTGTTCATGAGATAATAAACCAAGTTGATTTAGAGAGTGTATTTGCTCTCTCTGTTTTCTTTAAATGTAGAAATTAGAGTAATTCTCTGTATTTTTCTCTGTTCATACAATAGAACATATTTACATCTTTATACAAACTATATCTCTAATTTAGAAAACTCTAAGATAGGAAAGAAAACTAATAGAGATATGATCCCTTAGAATAAGAGATTATAAATATCTACAGTATCCCTTGCCTAAGGAATAATGATTCCTACAGAATCCCTTTAATAAAGGGATGATAATACCTACACTCCCCCTCAAGCTGGTGAATATACATTGTATAATCCCAGCTTGAATAGGAATTTATTGAAAACAGGCTTTGGCAGAGCCTTAGTGAGAATGTCTGCAATCTGTCCTTTTGAAAGGATGTAGGAAAGAGTAGCTGTCCTTTTGTTGACTTGGTCAGCAATAAAATGCCTATCAATCTCCACATGCTTTGTTCGGTCTTGTTGGACTGGATTATTGGCAATCTGAATAGCAGATTGATTATCACACAAGACTTCAAAGTGATCCTCCTGATTAGTGCCAAGTTCTCTTAGTAATTTAAGTAGCCAAATTCCTTCGCATATTCCTAAAGCTAGTGCTTTAAATTCAGCTTCATCACTACTTCTTGAAACAACAGATTGTTTTTTACTTCTCCAAGTTGTAAGGTTACCCCAAACAAAAGTGCAGTAGCCACTAGTGGATCTTCTTTCAGTGAGGTCTCCCGCCCAACTAGAGTCTGTAAAAATTTTAACAGTTCTGTCTTGTGTTTTATTGAACATTAAGCCGTGTCCTGGAGTTTTCTTCAAGTACTTGAGAATTCTATTTGCTGCTGCCATGTGCTCTTTACTAGGATTAGTCATGTGTTGACTTATCACATTCACAGGAAAGGCTATATCTGGCATTGTCAAGGATAAGTAAATAAGTTTCCCAACTAATCTCTGAAATTTCTCTTTGTCTACTAAAGACCCATCTTCTTTGTTGAATCTAAAATTTGCCTCCATTGGTGTATCAACTGGCTTACAACCAAGAAAACCAGTTTCTTTGAGTAAATCAAGTACATACTTTCTTTGATTTATCACAAGTCCTTCTTTTGATCTTGCCACCTCCATTCCTAGGAAATATCTTAGCTTTCCCAAGTCCTTGGTTTCGAATTCCCTATTTAACAGCTCCTTCAAACTGCTGATTTCTTCCTCATCATCTCCAGTAAGAATTATGTCATCAACATACACAATTAGAATAGATTTCTTATTGGTAGAAGTTACCTTAATGAAGAGTGTATGAATGGCTAGGGACTGCTTGTAGCCGTTTTTAAGGATGACTTTAGTAAACCTCTCGAACCAATCTCTGGGTGATTGTTTTAACCCGTATAGGGACTTGTTGAGCTTGCATACCTTGTTTCTACCTTCAACAGACTTTAAGCCAGGTGGAGGTTTCATATAAACTTCTTCCTCTAGCATGCCATTAAGAAATGCATTTTTTACATCAAGTTGGTATAATTGCCAATCACAATTTACAGCCAAGCTTAGGAGTACTCGAACAGTGTTAAGCTTTGCCACAGGTGCAAAAGTTTCTGTGAAATCTATCCCATATGTTTGCGTAAAGCCTCTAGCCACTAGTCTAGCTTTGTATCGTTGGATGCTTCCATTGGAGTTGTACTTTACAGTAAAAATCCACTTACAGCCAACAGCCTTTTTTCCTTGAGGAAGGTCTGTAACTGTCCAAGTGGCATTTTTTTCTCGCGCACAAATTTCCTCTTCAACAACCCTTTTCCATTTAGGATCCTTTAGAGCTTCAGCTATACTTGTGGGAATTTATTCTTTATCCAAGGTTGCTGTAAATGCTTGAAAAGAAGGCATTAATGAATTATAACCAGCAAATTTTTCAATAGGATGCTTGGTGCATTGTCTAACCCCTTTTCTAATAGCAATAGGAAACTCATCTAGAGTAGTAGACTTACTGATTTCTTCTTCCATTTTAGCAGCTGAACCCAAATCCAATTCTCGGCAAGAATCAGATTGCAAAACAGTCTCAGGGATATTTTTCCTTTTTCTTGTATAAACACGAAGCTGTTTGGGTGGTGATGTTTGTTGAAGACTTTCAGTAGGAGTAGATGTGTTTAAAGTAGGAGTGGGTGAGATATTGATAGATATTATAGGAGAATCAGTTTGAGGTAAAGGAAAAAATGGTGGCAATTTTGAAGGTTGAGAATGGAAATTAGGAGGGGATACCTGATTTGGCTAAAAATCACTCCATGTCTCCCCCTGAATTTCAGCCTGATTGAAATAGGGATCCTGTTCATAAAAAGTGATATCCATAGTGGTAAAAAATCTTTTTGAAGGAGGATGATAACATTTATATCCCTTCTTAAGTGAAGAATATCCAACCAGTATACATTTTAAGACTTAGGGTCTAACTTGGACCTATTAGGAGCAATATTTTGGATAAAGACAGTGTAGCCAAAGATTTTAAGTGGCAGAATTGAAGAGATAGGTTTAAAATGAGGAAAATTCTTCAAAAATATAGATTGAGGTGTTTGGAATTTCAAAACCTTACTAAGCGTTCGGTTGATTAAATAGGTGGCCGTTAATAAGGCTTCCCCCCATAGATATTTAGGAACATTGGTAGTAAACAGAAGTGAACAAGTAACCTCTAGGAGGTGCCTATTTTTCCTTTCAGCAATGTCGTTCTGTTGTGAGGTTCCAACACAAGAACTAAGCTGTACTATGCCCTTTTCCCTGGAAAAATTACCCAAAGACCTAGCAAAAAATTCACTGCCATTATCAGACTTAAAGAGTTGGATTTTAGACCCAAATTGAGTGAGAACCATGTTATAAAATTGCTCAAAAATAGCAGCAGTTTCAAATTTATCTTTTAGCAAATAAGTCCAAGTTATCCTACTATGATCATCAATGAAAGTGATAAACCACTTACAATTATCAACATTCTTCACCCGAGAAGGGCCCCAAATATCACTATGGACCAAAGCAAAAGGGTGAGAAGGCTTATATGAAGAAGAAAAATAAGACGATTTAGTATGTTTGGCAAGAGAGCAAACTTTGCAAGAAAAAGAGTTAGGCCTTTTATTAAGGAATAGGTCAGGAAACAATTTTGCAAGGTATTGAAAACTAGGATGGCCTAAACGAAAGTGCCATAACATAACAGTATCAACTATATTTAAAGCTGTTAAAGATGTGGAGATCTCGGTTTTAGGAGATGAAGGGAGGATGTAGAGACCATTTTGCAAGCTGGCCTTACCAATCATCTTCTTCGAGGTCAGTGCCTGCAAAGTACAATCAAGACCGTTAAAAATTGCGGAACATTTCAATTCCATGAAAATTTTACTTACAAAAATAAGATTACAAGCCAGAGTTGGGACAAATAGAATATTTTTAAGAACAATCTGTTCATTTAGAATAACATTGCCATGTCCTTCTATTTTGCATAAGGAACCATCAGCTATTTTGACAGCTTTACCAAATGTTTGGAAAAATTGTGAAACAAGGTCTTATTACCAGTCATATGATCCGTAGCACCCGAATCGAGGATTCAATTAGGAGTGAATTGTGAGAAAAACAATGCTGTAGAAGAAAGATTACCTTCTGGTTCTTTCATGACCAGATTACCCGCACTAGACCCCTGAAACTTTCCAAACAGTTTTTGAAGTTCAACAAGCTGCTCTTTAGTGAAGCCGGTGAATTGAGCATCAGAACCAGAAAAATTTTCTGGATTTGAGGTAATCTCCGGAGTAGGAGAAGGATATGTAGAAGAAGAAGTTTCTGACATGGTCTAGGGTGGAAAAGAACCGGAACCTAATCTGATACCATGTAGTAATTAGAGTAATTCTCTGTATTTTCCTCTGTTCATACAATAGAACATATTTACATCTTTATACAAACTATATCTCTAATTTAGGAAACTCTAAGATAGGAAAGAAAACTAATAGAGATATGATCCCTTAGAATAAGAGATTATAAATATCTACAGTATCCCTTGACTAAAGAATAATGATTCCTACAGAATCCCTTTAATAAAGGGATGATAATACCTACATTGAATTTTATCAAATATTCAATGGATTTCGACTGTGCAGGTTCTGCAGATAGCTTCCTTCTATACTATCTGAAATACGAATCAAGGAGAGCGTCACTTGCATGTTCATCTGTTTCTGTAAATGTTTATGCTTCTCACTTTACATGCTTTATCAATATTTCTTGCATTTTTCATTGCCAACAACATTTAATTGATTTAATTTTCACGTTGTAATGATTCATACCAGACTGTAATTTACTTTATACAATAGTTTTACTGATGAATTATTTGATTGTTCTAGTGTGAAGGAACTTGTCTTATTACCCACGTTTCATTCAAAGAGTTTGTCTTTTGGTACAAGTTTTCTGATCTATAGCTTTTCTAAGACATGAGCAAGCACTGCCGTTTGTCATTGGAATATCTGGCCTATCTAAAATCAACTTTTCATATTCAATTGAGTTATTCGAATAATTATAAAAGGTCACCAGTATGATATATATATATATATATATATATAACATGTTTGAATTTATACAGTTGTATAAATAGCCTTATAAGATCTAGATATTCTGGTTTATCATTTTCATTCAACCAAAAGCTTTTGATTGTTTCAAAAATTGAAAGGTATTTCATTACCGTACCAAGTCTGGAAAACCAGATTACAGCAAAAGGTGTCCAACAGATGAAAATCATAGATTATGGTGATTAATCTTGAGGTTTGTGATAGTTCTGTAAATAGGAATTCATAACACAAGACTGATTATTCCTTTTTTCCCATGCTCTTTACATAATTAGGGTCCTGATTTGAAGTCTTCATTTGCGTGGATACAAAGACATGCACTTTTGTTATATGAATGCAATATCTAAACGTATATGCCGACATTAGATTGGTACAACATTGAAAGTTGTTGATGCTGTCATGATGTTTAGGAAAGCTGGGTAGGTCTGAAATGGACAGGACAGAAGGCTACTTGGGCATTTAAGTAAAGGGAAAAGGCAAACCTGGTAATATTGATGGATAATTTTGTGTCTCAGATATATTTCCAAATTCGTCCGTTGGTGCTCAAAGGTTCATTCGCATTAATGTAGATTAGCAATTTAATTCGGATAGTTTGAAGGGTCATTTTCTGTTTTTGAGCAAGAAATTTTTTGTTATATTAATTTTTCAACAATGACGTGATATACTTAAATTACCAAACCTAATGGGATTATCCCTTAACAATGGGATGATGTTGGTTGATAAGTGTGGCTATAGTTGCAATGGATTATGATAAAACTTGCGATATTTAAATTATTAAAACTTAACTGTATGTTTTTTTTTTTTTGTTCAAAGGGGATGAAGCCAGTTGAAAAATATGGCTATACTGGCTATAGGAGTAGATCGATTGAGAATTCTCAAACTGTCAGTATCATTCTTATAATGAACTTCCTCGCCATTTATTTCTGTGATTACTCTAAATGGGAGTTGGGGCTTTCATAATGCCGTGTCATTAGCAATCAATACAACATTTCTGTGGATATCATACACATTATTAGAATTTCTGGTGAAATATGCAGGCAGTTATTTTCCTGGATTCAGAAGTGATACCATGCTCATGGCTGTGATGGTAAATAAAAAGTTAATCAGCATCTTGAGTTTTACCATCCCATTTTGTAATCATGTTGGTCTCGAAAATTTATCCATAGTCAATATTTCTGTTGTGATAAGCAGTTTATCTAAACATAGTGTCAGTATGTGATCGAGCAGCAGGTGGCACACGTGTTTGTGAATGATTATGAGGATGGAAATGTTTTAATCCAAACTTATGGTCATGATTTTGATGGTTCCATGTGAATTAATGTACACCTGTAGCAGTATGATTGACTCATGATTTTAATAGGATCCACTGTAACAGATCATGGCATGGTGTTACTATGATTTGGTGACTGGCAACTGATAGTTGTGTTACTTATCATGTTTTTTATAAGATGGCCCTGTTTAAGGGATGAAGCTGGTTACATTATATTGGGTATAATGAGAAGATGGTTGAAGTACGATTATATAATAACCTGTTACTTTTTCAGATATGTATGTATGTATGTATGTATGTATGTATGATCTTTTACTGGTATTCTTTTGGGTTCATCTCAACTAGGTAGAAATTACTTTAAGTTGTTGATTAAAATTATACTTGCCGCACAGGAGTATAACATGTGTGATACCTCATACCGTCCTACTTTCATGTGGTCCCTCAGCTGTTTGTTCTGAACTTGCACTGTTATGCAATGTGCTTTGTCCTTGGAGATAATTGATTGAACCTATGTTATCCGGACTTGATGAGTGTCAGATATAGGTAAATCTTTGACATGAGTATAACAAAATTACCATATGTTTGGAGTATCATATCTTATACAGCATACTCATGTCCATATGTGCCTTTAATATAGGTAGTCGGCACAGATACCTTACTGGAAAATAAAAAGTCTATGTTAGATAATGTAGGTTTATCTTTAAGAGAATTGATCTCTAATGACCACGACGAAAAGCTTGACATTGTTTTTGGTACTGTTATTTTGCCTTTTGACTCTGCTTTTTCATTTTTGTCTTATTGTTTCAGATGGTTTTACCTCAAATTCGAGGTGTTTACAATTTGTTTTTTAACACTGTAGTTTGCATTTTTACTTTTGTCTGTTCGTGATCTCTACAACCTTTGAGAAATTTGATATGTTTTTTTCTTACCAAAGCGTCAAATTATTCTGATCTTTCTCGGTTTCTCTAGTCGTTTGCAAATATTATTCGAGCATTCCTTCCATCGTACTGACGTTCCTATAGGGTATCATTTACTGATATGAATTTTGAAAAAAAAAAAAAATCATAGAATCGTGTTTTCTTAAGCAACTAACATTGATTGAAGGGAAAGCTGGTTGGAATTGAGGGGACTAATATTTTGTATCGGTGCTTACTGCATTGCTTTTGTTTCTTAGGTCATTCCAGTAAGACTGCCCTCATTCGTAAGCAGATTCGGGCCTAATCAGGCATTGGGGCCACCGCCAAAGTCACCGGGGCTTCAAAGTTGAAAGTCATATAGGTAAGCTTATTTGCATACCATTACAAGCCTGGTTGTAACGTACTTTGTTCTATATGGGGCTCTACCTTCCACACTAGTCACCGATATGAGGATAGTATGTGCCCTTCAGCCAAGGGCACCTCTGATTTCTCACACGACCATGAATAGACACGTGGGCTTTAGTATGCCCACTTCTGCAGATTGCCACGTGAAATCATCAGTATGCACATGTTACACATGTCTCATATTCAGTTGATGGTGGTGCATTGAGAACTTCCCATATGTCCTGTTAATTTCCCTAGTTATTACTAGTTAAAACTTGTATAAAGAGGCAAAGAGCAGTGGTAGAACAAGATGGTTGGGTTGATTGGACCGATTAGATTAAGAATTTATCAATATATTAGTTTGAATAGAGGGATTGAATCTATTTTTGAGTGAATTGTTTAAAACTAATAAAAAATTAGAAATAAGACAAAAATTAATGATTGAACTTGTTTAAAAGATTTTAAAATTTTTTTATGAATTTTAAATTATTTATTTAATTATTATTGGATCTATAGTCGAATTGATTGTAATGAGAATCAATAGTTTAATCAATTTGACCATCGACCTGATTTTTAAAACATTGTCAAAGGTTATTGAAGGTGAGTTTGAAATGATACAAATTAATTCTCTATATTATACCTTATTCTAAATAACTAATAACAATAAAAAGTTTAGTTAGTTAATGTGATGTTTTTTCTAAAAGAAAATGTAAAGTTATGATTATCAAAATCTCATTATTTACTAATTTTTCATTTTAAAAAAAAAAATCCGGGATTCGATCCTTTAAAAGGAATTTATATATCAAAACATTAATGAAAATTTCTAGAAGTATTAATGATTTGTACCGACATATAACATTAGTAATAATAGGAGCAATTAAATCAAATTAAAAATAAGAATTAAATCTGCAACTTAATTGAAACTTTCATCAAATGAATTAATTGGATAAAGATGGCTATGAGTTGATTAAATATTTAATAAAAAAACAAGGAAGTGCTTATATTGGGGAATTTTTCCCCATTAATATATTTTTATTATAATAGATAATGTACATACATATTTTAAAGAAAAGTTAACAGTTACTAGCTGCAAAAATAACAAGAAGTTAATAATTATAGTATAAATCCAGGTGAAATATGATATGATTGTAGAAACCCCAGATGAAAAATAACAGGGTTTTGTTAGGGAGCAGAGAAGTTGTGGTTGCTGCATTGGTGGATGGGCTTCTTTCCCAAATTTATAACTTAAGGGCACATATTTTAAGAAGGACAGCTGGATTGTTTCCAAAATCTGGCAGGGAGTCCTTGTTGAGGGACTGGGAATGGGCCATATTGGATCCCACTTTCAGAACCCACCACCTCCCACCTGCAAATAATAGATCACCACACGCCCAATTAGAAAGGGACTAGTCTAGATTCTTTTAGCACTACAAAATCTTTTGCAACTAAACATAAACTTCTTGATTAGGTTAGAAATGGCAATGGATACTAAACGAAATAGATTTCCATATTATCTGCTCTGTTCTTTTGTGAATTCAGAAAGAATATTTAATTTTCTATTTGCACTGGGTTTGAATATCTATTATTTTATTGCTTTAATTTTTGTATTTCGGATATTCAAATATGTTATCTTCATCTACTTCATTTTTGCATATATCCAAATTCAATATATCTTCACATATCTAGCTATTATTTAAATTTATTTCTTTATTCTTTTTTAATAAATAAATAAATTAAGTGAATTTCTGCAACAATCCTTCTCCCATATTTTGTAACACTAGAATTCATAGTGAAATATACCTGAATTTTGTCACTAGATGATGGATCAAAATTAGAGCCTCCAGCTTGGCTAGCTCGTTGCCTGGACAAGCATGAACACCGTTGCCAAACGGCATGAAGGTATTTGGTTTTGGAGCTACCTGCTTAAATCCATTTCCAAAAAAGCAAAAATAGTAAGTTCCGATTGTGCTGCTTGTATGTGTACATATGTCTATTTGTAAGTGTAGTGAAACTAATAGAAAATTGCTATAATCTTCATAAACAAAACAGTAACTACCTCAAATCTAGATGGATCAAAATCATGAGGATCAGAAAAGAATTCTGGATTATGATGAATATTCCTGAACAATGGCATCACTTTCCAACCCTTGGGTATTAGGTATCCTGTACATTTAAAAGTTGAAACAACAGTAATTAATTAAAACCCCTTTAAACCAAATAAATAGAAAAGAATATTCCAGTTAAGCCTTTAATTTGTTTACCCTTATACTCCACATCAACTACTGCTTCCCTGAATGTGAAAGATATGATGCTTGCCATCCTCAAGCCCTCTAGTAAAACCTGAAATTTCTCAAAAGATTAGAGGTTTCTTGAAAATTTTTCTTTTCTTGAAACAAACATATATGACTTTGAAACACAGTTCATACCCTATATGTAAGAGTCATTTTCCTTGTCTGTGCCCATGTTAGATGCTCCTTCCCTCCATTGTTCGACTCATATATCGCCTTTTGCTCTGCCTGCAATGATTTTGAGAACCATGAAGTGAGAAGAAAAAAATTCAATTCTTGGATGATAAATTTGTTAAGAAGTGAGAAAAAAAAAATTTGTTAAGTCTTTAAGTGTCATGCTAGAATGATTTACCTTAACTGCTTCTAGAAGCTTGGGGTCATCATGGAGGAATTTGAGAATCCATGTTATAAAACTGGCTGTGGTGTCCTGTGCGGCAAAAAGTATTCCAATGATGTTATCAGCAATTTGATCTTCGGTCAAAGTTTCCCCCTTTTCATCTTTGAAGTTCAACAGATGGCCCAAAAGATCCTTTTCTACCAGCCTTTTCTCCTTTCTCTCACGAATTATTTCACTTAGAATCTGATTCAGCCTTTTCCTTGCCTTTTGAATAAGGGGAAAAAAAACAAAAAAGTTAATAAATCAGACTTGCATCCATGTGATCATATGCATACATACATACATACATGAACATATGTTTCTATGATAAGGAGAAATGAAATATTCTTACCCGGAGTGCTTTGTGATGTGCACTCCCAGGAATTTTTGTAGGAAAAGAGTTGTAACCTTTATCCACTATCCGGTAGTTCTCCTCCAACTTCTCTTTGTAGCCTCCATCTAAGTGACCAAATATGGAAAGAATGCCGACGTCGAAAGAGAACTGTAGAGAGTCAAGGAAATCCACATGTTATAAAATCATGATCCAACACCTAAGTGGAATTCACATGACATTGAAACATGTCAAAAAGCCAGCTTCAATAAAAAGAAAAACAAAACTCTAAAGGGATTCCAATGTAGGAACAGTGAAGAGTACTATAGGACAACAAAACCAGACAAGTCCTCCATTAAGTAATTTAGGTAAGTCAAAGGAGAGAAAGAAAACCCTTTAAACACATTAGAAACATGTTTAAAGATGTGGTCTAATCAAATCTTGTCTTTTAAACACATACATGTGCACATATTTATATACCTTCTTCATCTCATAAAAGGTGTTTATAACTTGTCCAGAGGCAGCCCATGAGTCCAAGGCAGAGAGAGCTATGTGTTCAATATCAGGAATTAGCTTCCTGATGGTATCAGGTGCTAGTGAGTATTGAACCAACTTCCTTAGCCGAGTGTGGTATTCACCCTGGTGAAAGAAGAGCGCCCAAGGGCCAATCATCATCTCCTTGCTTTTGGGGTAAGTTGGTTTGAACAAGTGAGCATGAGTCACCAGCACGAACCTCGCGGCTTCAGGGCTAGCCAACATGACACAAGGACAACCGAGTATTTGCGTTTTGAATATTTCTCCATATCTGAACATCACAAAGGAAACAAACAATGGCAGCACCATCCAAGTTCAGTATACTAGACAAAGGGAAATTGAACAGCAACAATAACCACAAGAAAGCCAGGTAAGAAACAGCAATAACCTTTTCTGTTTTGTAAGAAAGAAGATATTTGGGTCTTGAGAGTAAAGTTGAAGAGTTTCTCCAATATATGGCCAACCCATTGAACCTGGTGGAAGCTTATACCTTTCTATTGGAAACCCTCTTTTTTGCTTCCTAAGAAATGGATATGAAAGAAGAGTTGAGAGAAAGAGAATCACGTATAGTATAATAAAAACAATAGTTTCCATTGCAAAAAAAGAAATAATGTAGTCTCTCCCCCCCCTCTCTATTTCTCTCCCCTTGTCTTATCCTTTCCTTACTTTCTCTCTTTAGCCAATGAGAATTTGATGTTGCAGCTAGAAATAGGTTATAGGAAAATAAAAATTGAAGGCTTAGTGAAAATGGTGCACAATGCTTTTGGTTTTGAGGTTGAGAAGGTGAGGGGGTTTGGGGGTTTATATAGAGTTGGCATATACGTATGGCTAAAGTTTGGTAGGGACAAATTAATTACCTTTGTGGTTGCTCTATATAACTAGGCTTTTACTAGTTTGATTTGTTATAGTGACCATTGTATATATTACTAACAAGCTCTAGCTAGTTATTTACCTTAATTTTTCAAGTTGAAAAAGAAAGACTCCTAGAAATTACTCAAATGGAATTGACATATGAATTCACCCTCCAAAAAATATTTGATCATTGATGTATAGATAGAGTAATTATATACCTAAAACTACATAAACGAATGTTGTATAAGTTCATAAACAGTCAATGAATTATATTATAACACCCATCAATAAATTAATTAATACTTTTAAAAATAATTTGAAAATAAATATAATTATTATATATTTTTTAATACGTGGCATCTTGTGATTCATAGATAGGCTATTATGATTATACAAAATTAGTGCATTACAAATCCATAATATATTGCTTTTTATTTTTTTTTTAATGAAGCATTTGCTGTAACTTTGGCTGGTTTTCTTGAGCACTGCTTAACAGTTCTTTGTATTTCATTTGTAGAGTCTGTTTAGATTCACAGAGAATGGAATTTATAGAGAATGGAATTTATCTTTTTGTCACTTTAAAATTTTTATTTTTATTTGCAAGACAATATCATGTAATTTACTGATCATATAAATTTTTTATACCAAAAAAAAAAAAAAAAAACCGAATCACGTAAAGAACTGAAGGAGAGGCTGAGGTTGACTAGCAAATCTTGGGGAAGATTTTGTAGAACTAATATATTTTTGAATTACTTCTCGTTGAAGAAAGTCAATAGTTGATGCAAAGAAAACAAAGAAAAGAAAGAAAGTCGATAGTCATTTATGAGATGATTGAATTATTATTATTATTATTATTATTTAACATTCATGCATTTCAAGGCTTTACCAACTCTTTATTTGTGCTTCAATTTAATTCTGAATTTCATCCTTTTTAACTTTACAACAATTTAAAAGTTAGTCCTACTATTTTAATTTGTTAGAATTTAATCTTCGCACCTTTCAAAAAGTTAGTAGTTGACGGATGAACTTAAATGGTTGATTCTTGTTAATTTGTCGTATATAAATGATTGAACAATTGATTTTGTTAATTTTATGTACATAAATTGTTGAATTGTTGATTTTTAGATTAGTGATTTAACAATTAAATTACTTTTTCGGTTTTCATAAAGTATAAAAATTCAAATTATGATAAACTAAAACAAAGAAAAATTAACTTCTTTACTTTCATGAAGTAAAAAAAAAACAAAGAAATTTATAATTAGACATCAGTTTTAAGCATTAATTTTATACTAATTGATTTGGGTTTTAACTTAAATGACCCTTCATTTAATATGAAAATAAATTATTCTTAAACTAATATCTCCGATTAAATTCTAATTATTAAATTGTTATTTAGGGTTATTCATATTTCATACGGGCTGAACTTACGAGATGGGTTAATGTAGATTGGTTGAAAACGAAGTAGTCATAAAATTAATAATGTCGTTTAGCTTCCCTCAGAAGAAAAAAAAAATGTCGTTTAGCGTAGCTTACTGTGTACATGTGCATGACCTACCGCAAATGCATATAATGAACACAAAATGAAAGTGACATTAATTATTTATTATATAAATTATTCTTCTTAATATTCATTATATATACACATATAATGAATATTTAAATAGTTAATATTTAAATTTACGGTACAATCCTTAAATTTTTTTTGTAGAAATAGACAGCACAAAATAATTATATCAAATTTTCAAATTAATTCTTCGTGAAAGCGTTACAATCAACCAACGATAAATTAACCATAGAGGATGATGGCTCCTCAAACTATTGTAGAAGTGCGAGCCCACTTACAATACCATTTGTCATATAATCAGCCACTTTATTTAAAGATCTCGAAATGTATTAAATCTTTATTTTCCAATTATTACTTAGAAGCGGATGTACTAAGCATAACTCCACCAATCTATTATCAGTATGTCATTTAGCTAAAACAATTTGACGAGCAGTATATTATCACATTCCAACTTATTTGATTTAATAAATTTCTAATATACATAAAATTTTAATTTTATTTCAATATTCGAAAATCATTAAGATTGCTTTTCACTTATGAAAAAAAATTTATCGCTTTTCACGTAATATCATTTTCACATTGCATATGCAAAATTTATATTTAGCAAGAATAAAAACAACAACGTATGTTTAAATTAAAATAAAAAATTTATATGTATAATTACATCAAATTAGTATTTAATATCGAAGGGGCAAACCCGAAATTTTATAATTCGATATTTTTCATCTCAATCATTAATGTAAAATTTCTTTACGTGTAATTTTAAGATTTACCTTTTAAATATAAATAAATACGACCATCACTTTTATTTTTTTTACTGTGCTGAACTGAGTATCTAGATTAATCTATTACTATTTGGAAAAAAGAACTTTGATTGAGACTTCGTGCCTACGAAAAAAGTCTAACACCTCTGACCAAATAAATTCAAAAGATGGTATCAATTAATTTTCTATCAAGTAACTATGGGCTCCGCTCATTAACCACCACTTTTAACTTCAATTATCATGTTGTATCTGAAGTGGTTGATAGCATGTTTAGTTATTAGCTTACCTAAACCTTTGGTGGTCAACTACTTGACAAGCTCGCCTTTAACTTACCTATGAGAAGAAGACACGTGACATCTCAAGATCAGAATTAAGGGTATATAAACCTTTAGTCTTGATCGAAAAGGGACTCTCTCTCTTTGATCCTTTCTCCTCCTCCCAACTTCATCACCGTAATAACTCGATCACCAAAACCAACGATTCTCCATCTTATCTTAAGCAAGATGAACTGCTTGACACCGTAGTCATCTCCGGCGTGTTTAATCTCAACACCAAATTAGTATTTGAATAATCTAAGCCTATCTTAAATGCTTTGTATAGTATTTTAACATATTAGGATGAGTACCATACATTAATAAAGTTTTATTTTTAACAAATTATCAGAGGATTGGATCCCAATAAGTTTAGGATCTTTCTCGATTAAGATTTTACGATCATTAATAAGTTTACAAAGTAAAACATTTCAAAGTATTTAAATAAAGTAAAATTGAAAAAACTAAAAATTTTGTGCATGATTAGACTTAACCTTATAATATATAAGTTTTAAGTTATTTATGAAACAAAATGCAATTTAAATTCGTATAACTTTCGACAGACCTGAAGCACATCAACAAAATTTGATTTTTAAATTTAGAAAAGAAAAAAAAACTTCAAAATACATGCCTACTAAATAAATATTTTCATTAGCTGTGCCCTTATTGATTCTATCATTTTTTTTCTCTTTTTGCTTTTACTTTTGGAAATATTATTTTTGAATATTCCTTCAGATACCGATAACAGTGAACTCGTTAGTTCAATTAAAAATATAAAAATATTCGAGCATTTTATTTAATCATGAATATTTCCATCTCTTCTTTTTAAAATATTTAAGGTTGATTTCTTTTTTAGGGTTTTAGTATTAGCGGAATTCCGCCAAGATTTGAAAACATAATATAA
Source organism: Gossypium australe (assembly GCA_005393395.2). Classification (NCBI taxonomy): domain Eukaryota; kingdom Viridiplantae; phylum Streptophyta; class Magnoliopsida; order Malvales; family Malvaceae; genus Gossypium; species Gossypium australe. The sequence goes on from CM016626.1 coordinate 31,675,122, forward strand.
TGTTAGAGTATCCCATTATCGTACTTTTACAAATTTCAAATTTAAGGATTAAAAATTACATTAATTTTTTTTAAAATTGAAATCTTTTGATGTTTAGTAATCATGATAATCCTAATTAAGTCCTAGATTAAGTTGGTTCAAATCTCATTTCCAGACATAAATTTTTTAATACTATTCTTTGTACTTACAAGACTCAAACTCAAAATTTTGCTTAAAAATATTGAACTTGTTCGAATGTTTTCGTGTGTCTGTCTCTTAAATAAGCCATTTTTCTATTGCTATTTATATGATACAATTCCTAGATGTGACGTCTTAGATAGGTCTCCATGCATGTCAACATGTACTGTATTTTAAAATTAACATGTGTTCATTAGGCATGGTGTTGGGCTTCGAAACCACCAAATATAAATTCTTACGACAAAATAACAGTAAATTGAAATATAGAGTAGTACGGTCGAATCCACAGGAACTGGTTGTCTAATTTTACTTTTTCTCGTGACCAGAATCGCTGTCACAGTAATAGACACGCCCACGACCAGTGCGTTGCAATGCTGAAAAATAAAAATGGGGGTTTTAAATTGATTAAGATAATCAAATAATGAAATACGAAAAATAAAATAAAATAAAAATAGATTTGAAAATGAATAAATAAATTTAAGAAAATAAAATAAATGGATAAATAAAATATTTTTTAAGCTTATCCTTAGCCTCGGTGTACTCTAATCTTCAATGGATCCTTGAAATAGATTTTTCCTTCCAATCGATAAGCTGGTTATAGCAATCGAGGATCCCTTAAACCGTCAACTCTTCCTCTCATAGTTGATCCTGGTATCACCTGTAAATCGACCCATGTCAAATTTTCAACCACGTGGCACGTACCCGTAATTTAAGACTTCAACAGCCTTGCGATCTGAAAAGCCTAACTCGAATTAACGGCCTCAACCCTGTGGGTCGTTTAAATCCGATCATTGTTTCCCTTGACAGAATCCAAGTAGCTTTTTCCAATTGAACACGCCAATTTGTTCACGGGCTTTTGACCAAAATGTTGAAAATAAAAGAAGAAAAAATTGAAATGGCAAAATATAGTACTGACGCAGGTAAGGAAAAAAAATAAGAATTTATTAAATGCCAAAGGCGAAGTGTGTCCAATTGGTTGTAGCGACTAGGTATTTATACACACTTATCTAGATTTTTCCTAAATATTATCACTAAATACTTCTAAATTTAAAAATCAAATTTAAACTAGAATTTAAACTAATTACAGAGTTGTAACAATATAAAAAATTCTTCAATCTTTATCCCGCCACTTTTAAAAAAAATCTTCAACCCTTCAATATTTATCCAGTCATCTTTGAATCTTCAATCTTCCAATCAAGCCATCCTCTTTGCTTTTTGTTCCAATTTAGCCCATTTTTGTAAGAGTTTGAATTCAGCACACCAATTTCATTCCTGATAAGAAAAATCTAAATTTAATAGCATTTTATTTGATAATTAGCCAAAAATAAATATATAAAAATACGAATTTATCTTGCTATCAAATTCCCTCTACTTAGCCGATGCTTGTCCTCAAGCATGATATCTACTAAAAATAATTTGTCAATCCCTTTCAAAATCAAAACCCCTTTTCCTAGTCAAGCATACATCAAACATTTAGGTGAATAAAAAATAAACAATTGCTAAACTAAATCAATAAGAATTTTATAAAATCTCAAACAGTATGCCAAACTCAACTATTTCACTAAATTTAGGCTCAATCAAACATGCGAAACGATCATACCCAATATATATTTTTATTTATATCTATATTTTTTTGTTTTTTTTCAAACGTAGTCAAGTCTTCTGACGCGAAGTGAGATGACAACCAAGCACCTCACCTCGGTTACTCAACCCGACATGTTCTCTTTATTTATTTTTAATAAATTCGAGACATAATCAAACATTTTGACGCGAAATGAGATGATAACCCAAGCACCTCATCCCGGTTAATCAACGTGGTCACATTTCTGAATCTTCACTCTTAACCAAGCTATTAGCAAACTTATTTTTTTTTAACCGAGTACTTTCATTGGCAAGTTCAACAAAACCAACAATTTTCATGAAATATTGACAAAGGCATCACATTTTCAATTCTACAAAGTATTCATTGATCAAGCTAGCAATAGTTATTCATGATTCACCCACTTATTTAAGTAAACTAAACATAAGAATTAGAGGTTTATTTCCAAAATGAATTAAAAAAATGATTATTAGCAAAACACATGCAAAAAGGAAGTATGGCATGATCCAAAATTCCCTCTATTTAGCCCACATTGCCCTCAATATGCAATTTTAAAACAATAATGAATAGAAGGGTCAAGTGTACTCCACGTACATATTGAGGATGCTTGAGGACAGTGGGAGGGATCACTTTGTAGCATGTTGAGGATGCTTGAGATGTTGGCTTCCATTGTTTCGAGGCGAGCTTCCATTGTTTCGAAGTCGTTCATCTAAAGTAGAAGGTGGTTGCTCCTCTTGTTCTCTAGTAGCTGGATCGTGTCTTTGTCTAAAGACTTTATTTCTTCGAGCGGTTCGTGTACCTGAAATACAATGTGAGAAAATGTATTAAACAATTTTTATTTAATTCTAAAATTAAACTAGAATTCAAAATTAAATAAAATAAATAAAGATAAATATAGGTTGCCTCCCATAAAGCGCTTTTGTTTAACGTCGTTAGCTTGACGACCTGAGTATTATTCATTTGGTTCCTCGAGAATTAACTCTTCCATTACTCGCACTTAAAATTTCTCATAGAAACATTTCAACCTTTGCTCTTTAACATTGAATCATTTTCCGGATTCCTTCATCATCGGTGGATTGAAACGTATTCAAGCTTCTCCGCTTAGGTTTTCATTTTCCTCTATCTGAATCTTTAAATGTTTCGGTAATGGTTCGAGTTCCAATTCTAGGGCTTGTGAAATGGAAGGCAAAAGTTTAGTTTGAAAAGGAGACAATTCAAATTCTTTACCTTAACTTTTGGGAAACTGTGGTGCCTCCATAAAAACGACAGTTTCACGAATTGGCTCTTTGAATGTCATTAATTCCTCCAGTTTATCCATTGTATTGAGGTCTAAATTCCTACAAAACACAGTTTGTAACTCATCCTTTTCATCATACTCAAAATAAAATTTCGTTAATGGTTCAATAATATCAACACTAGAAATATTCGACATTGTATTAGGTTGGCCCATCGCCTCATAAACATTAAATTTTACCACATCACTATTGAATTCCATAGTGAGGGTTCCACTAGAACATCATTCTTTGTACGTGCGGTACTTAGGAATGGCCTCCCGAGTAGAATATCGGAAGCATTTTTTGACTGGTCGTCTTCCATATCGATGATGTAAAAGTCTACAGGAAAAATTAATTCATTTACCTTTATAAGAACATCTTCCAGCACCCCTTCTGAACATATGCATGACCTGTTTGCCAATTGAATAATCACCCCTGTTTCTTTCAAAGAGCTCGTGTTTAGCAATTTAAAAATAGATAAAGACATTACATTAATAGATGCTCTCAAATCACACATTGCTTTCTTTATGCTAATATTATCTATTTTGCAGGATATAGAAAACATACCTTGGTCCTTACACTTAGGCAGGATTTTCCTTTGTAGCACTGCAGAAACATTTTCTCCCACATTCACCCATTCGTTTCCTTGGAGCTTCCTTTTGCCGGTACATAGTTCTTTCAAAAATTTTGCATAGCGTGGAACCTGTTTAATTGCATCAAGGAAAGGAGTATTAATTTCTACCTTTTGAAATGTCTTAAGGATTTACTTTTCCTCTCGTTCCTTTTTAACTTGGGCAAGCCTTCCAGGGTATGAGGGAGGTACAACAAATGGTTTATGAGGTGCCGGCTTAGTGGGAGCTACTGGTTGGACTTCCTGTTCAATATCGTGGTCACGACTCGTGCCAGGCACTAGTTATGACTCTGTTCCATCTTTTACTGTTATAGCACTTGCATTTTGACGTGAGTTTGGCTCGTTTGATATGGCAATTTTCCTTGGTTCTCCAAATGACTAACAGTAACTGCTAGCTTAATTATTTGCTTATCTAGTTCTTGGAAATGTGCTTCAGTCTTTTGTTGGAACTTTTTGGTACTAACGACTAACCTCTCTACTATGGTTTCAAGAGATGACTTTGGAGGTTGATACTGTTGAGGCGAAGGTGGTCTTGGTTGATATGGTTGATTTTATTGAGGGTTTGACCCATAGCTCAAGTTTGGGTGATCCCTCTACCCTACATTGTATGTGCTTGAATATGGATCATAACGCCTTTGAGGTGGCCTTAGGAAGTTTCCAACAGTGCTTACTTGTGTAGTTGTATCCTCAAGTAAAATCGAGCACAAATCCCACATAACCGAGTTGAGTTCGATTTCCCTACAAGCATGCTTTTAACCATATTAATAAGTTCATCAATCTTATTTACTATGGAATGATTACTTAGCTCATGAACCCTTCCCATAGGTTCCATAGGTGGTCGATACTATTGAGAGTTTGCAGCCATGATTAAAATTAATTCCCTAGCTATTTAAGAAGTCATGTTTACAAGAGCCTATTCATTGGCGGCATTAATCATCTTTATTTCCATTGGGAGTAACCCTTCGTAGAAATGCTGTAAGAGTGATTATTCAGATAGGCCATGTTGTGGGCAACTTGCGCACAACTTCTTCTATCGCTCCCAATATTCATAGAATGATTCTGCTTCCTTTTGTTGAATTCCGGCTATACTCCTCCTTAATTCGACTACTCAAGCTGCTCGGAAAAATAGCTATTTTCTAGCAGAGTCAACTAATGAAAAAGGAAAATCTCGTAGTTTTATTTGATCCTCAGTTACTCCTTCTGGTTTCATGCTCCAACAAACCATGTGGAACTCTTTCAGATGAGTATGAGGGTTCTCATTTTTCAAACCGTAGAAAGAAGGCAATAAATGTATCAATCTCGACATTAACTCGAACGTTGTTTTGTCCGTCGGATAAGTTATGCATAGCAGTTGTTGTTCATCTGGTGCAGCTGCAAGTTAGCGTATAGTTTGATTTGCCATGTCGTCTGAATCTTTGGATGAGTAAATATCTTCGGTGTAAGATCCTTATTCAAAGTCGGGTTGTGGTTGTTTACCTTGCCGAATAGCTTCTCTTCGAAGTGTTTAAGCCAACTTTTCTATCCCCGGTTCAAATGCTAGAGTCCCCTATTCTGACCTGGTCGTAAATAAAACAAACAAAAAATAGAAATTTTCTCCAATCCCCGGCAACGGTGCCAAAATTTGGTGGGCATCGACCAAACATAAATTCCTATGACAAAATAGCAGTAAATTGAAATATAGAGTAGTAAGGTCGAATCCACAGGGACTGATTGTCTAATTTCGCCTTTTCTCGTGACTAGAATCGCTGTCGCGGTAATAGACGTACCCACGACTAGTGCGTTGCAATGCTGAAAAATAAAAATGGGGGATTAAAATTGATTAAGATAATAAAATAAAGAAATACGAAAAATAAAATAAAATAAAAATAGATTCAAAAATGCAAAAATAAATTTAAGAAAATAAAATAAATGGATAAATAAAATATTTTTTAAGCTTAGCCTTAGCCTCGGTGTACTTTAATCTTCAATGGATCCTTGAAATAAATTTTCACTTCCAATCAATAAGCTGGTTATAGCAATCGAGGATCCCTCAAACTGTCAACTCTTTCTCTCGTAGTCGATCCTGGTATCACCTGAAAATCGACCCTTGTCAAATTTCTAACCACGTGGCATGTACCCGTAATTTAAGACTTCGACAGCCTTGCGATCTGAAAAGCTCAACTTGAATTAACGGCCTCAACCATGTGGGTCGTTTAAATCCAATTACTGTCTCCCTTGACAAAATCCAACTAGCTTTTTCCAATTGAACATGCCAATTTGTTCGCGGGATTCTGAATACAGCATAGCCGACTCAACTTCCCAACCGTACGCCAAATGATTCCAACTCAACGCGCGCTTTTTGAATTGAAATCGAATCAACTTTGATGGACGAATTTGTACTATCCCATATACTGGAGAGACAGCGAATACCGAATTGCAAAGTATTTAGTGTGAGTTTATATCTCACAATTACTTTGTCGAAGTGATAACTGGGCTAAGGTTAAAAATGATTTAATTAATCATGAAAAAACATGCTTTGAAAGCGATTTTGTGGAATTGTGGAAAGTGGAAAGAGAAAAGGCCTTGGAAGGCAATTAAACCAAAAGGTTGAAAATAAAAGAAAAAAAAAATTGAAATGGCAGAATATAGCACTGACGCAGGTATAGAAAAAAAAAGAATTTATTAAATGCTAAAGGTCAAGTGTGTTGAATTTGTTGTAGCCATTAGGTATATATAAATATTTTTTGTGCTAAAATTTAGCTAGATTTTTTCTAAATATTATCATAAAATAATTCTAAATTTAAAAATTAAATTTAAACTAGAATTTAAATTAATTACAAAGTTATAACAATATAAAAAATCTTTCAATCTTTATCCGGCCACTTTTAAAAAAAATCTTCAATCCTTCAATATTTATCCAGTCATCTTTGAATTCAGCACACCAACTTTATTATTGATAAGAAAAATTCAAATTTAATAGCATTTTATTTGATAATTCACCAAAAATAAATATATAAAAAATACGAAATTATCTTGCTATCACATAGATTCACTTGCATGATGGTGCGATCCCTCCGCGTGCAGACTCAAATGAACAAACTATAAAAAAATCGGATCGATCTCAATCGAATTATCGAATAACGGATTGATAATGATAAACACCATCAAATTAACTTTTGTCTTTTTCCCCTTTTCATGTACGGTTGCGTACAGAATCATATTACCAAAAACCCAACAATGAAAAGTGTTATATGCTTCTCTTATCTTGTTTGTATAAAATCATTTGATATTTGCCTCACAATATATAAAAAAAAAAATAAAAGATATAAATTCCATTTAAAGAATGATGTAAATTCCATATCTTATTGGTCGGTCGATACTAACCTTATCTTTGTCTTTACATATGTTTGTTTACTTTTCTTACTAGGTAAAATTATACTATTAGTACATTAGTTACGGATTTAGTCATTATATTTTAGTTCGATCATCTTTAAATTTTATATTTTTGAAAATTTAAAATATCAATCATGATCTTAATAATAACCATTAAGTTTATTAAATTAAATCTACTTATTTCATGTTGTAAACGTATTATCATATGTTTAATTCCGTTTCAACTTGCTGTATACATATGATACAAAAATGTCAAGTTATTATAATTGACGGATTTAATTGCTGACATTTTGAGGTAGGATTGAAACTTCAAATTTTAAAAAATATAAAGATTAAAATTATTAATTTAGAGAATATGGATTAAATCTATAACTTATGCATAATATGAGATTAATAACAGAATTTAACCTAACAAATTTAAGTGCTACTCTTTTGGTTAAAGCCGAAATTTAAAAATTTAAAAATTAAAGATAAAAATCGATTAAATTAGAGTACAAAGTATTCATAGGCAACGATTGCTTACTAACCTTGAGCGATTGTGAAGCGGAATTGGCCAAAATGCTTCTTGTCTAGTATGCCACCATAATACAAAAGATATCTTGCATGTCGTTAGGCACTGTCAGGCTACTAAAGAAGTTTGGTTGAACATGGTGCCCAAAGATCATTAATAACACTTTTCTTAGGCAATATCTTAGAGTGGGTTAAGCGAAATTTAAGAAATCGAGAATGAGTGCCAAGAGCTGAGGTCTTTTGGGCCACTCTCTTTGACTTGATAGCATGATGCCTATGAAAAAACAAGAATTTATTCGTTTGTAATGAGTAGTAAGATGATTTAATTAATAACGACTAACATATGTTTGAATATTCAATATATTGTTAATTTGCATTTAATTAGTGGTAATGATCATTTTGATGGAATCAGTGATAATCAATTATTTACTAGTAATTAATTAAGTCTTACACTGATTTTTATTTAATTTAATTTTTTTCATTTATTTTTCTAAAAAAAATATTTTATTAAAAAAAACTTTCAGTCTCGGGCAGCTCAGTGAGCTCAATCGGATTAACACGGCGGTGGCGGGACCCGTTGATGATACGGCGGTGGCCTGTCGCGCCGTTATGATCTTCTCGTTAAAACAACCAGATCAGCCGGGGTCCATGCCACGTCTGTCACATAGCTGGAGCGGGACCCAATAACACGCGCGAAAGCAAACGTGGAACCTTCTCGAGTGTAGCGTCGATTAGAATTTCTCATAGAAGCATATGAGTCTAATTCTGATTATAGTCCTTCTACTATATTGAAATTTAAATATTTAATCTCTCTATTTTGATTTGGTATTTTTGTCCCTTAGCTTTTATAATGTTATTAGTAAATTCAAATTAATAACACCAGTTAACTGCTACAGTTAAATAATTGGGCTGACATATAAATTTATTTTTAATTGAAAAATAATTGATTGGATGTCCATGTGGCCATGATGTATGATCAAATAATAGTAAAAATAAAAATAAAAAATCACTTTAATAGAAGAAAACTAATGATTTTACCAGTTTGATAAAAAAAAACTAACAATCGTATAAAATGAGAGTGACCAAATTGTACCAAATTTAAAAGAAAAAATCAAATCTGAAATTTAAGCATAGTAGAGGAAGTAAAAATGAATAAGACCAAATATGTGAGACTCTAACATCAAAATCAGTGTGGGCATGTGGTAATAATCACCTTCAAAGCACAGCTGGATCGTACAAGTGTCGCTAACCTGGTGGTGGAGATCGAGAGAGTTCTGGGACGGATCCAAAATCGCATCCAAGCCGTCTGATTGGTCGAATGTCGGTTACGTAATAGTAACTGCATTTATTATTATTTTGGCTTTTTTTTAAAAGAAGTTTATAAATAAAATTTCACTTATAAAGGAAAATAATATATGTAGAAATAATTAAAATTAAAATTAAAATTAATTTTGTATGAAGAAAAAAAAATCAAAAGTTAAAATAAATATGAAGTAAATTATATTCCACCTATTTCTCAAAGTATAAAGAAAAAAAAATCTAAATTTATATACATAAAGCGAATATAAAAGTTAGGTAGTATTGTCCAATTGAATTTTAGTTTGATTAGCATGTGTATTGTTACCAATATAGGAAGACGTGAGTTTGAGTGTACTGAAGCGTATTATACTCCTATTTATAGATTGAGGAGAAACTATGAGTAGTTTTAAATATTATAAAAAAACATATATGAAAAAAAAAATTAAATGGCATCGAAGGGTCAATCATTATTGAATATTAAGTTTCAAATTCAACAATTACATGCAATACCCATATATTCAATATAATTCCAGAATCCTATATGATGGCCTAATGATCAATAGTGCTCACCGTCTCAGATGTAACTTAAGTTTGAATTGTGCTAATTACGTTTATTATTTAAGATTTACCCTAATTATATATTTGAGCATGTGAAATAATTTATTGGCCATAAAAATGTGCTAGAAAATTGATTAGAAAGATCAAGAAAGTATGTGGAGAAAATGAGGAATATTAGAAAATCAAGCAGTCTTATCAGTCGACATGTCGGTAACCAAATTAATTACTATTATATAATAACTCAAACACTTAATAAAAATTATTTTATATCTTAGTTTTTTCTTTTTCAATCAATTTTGTATCTGAGTTTAATAGTTGACCATAATAAGCAGGGCCTAGTTAGGGGCGACTCCCCTAAAAAAAAAATTTCACTTAAATCTTTTAAAGTTTTTAAAATTTTAAATTAATAATGATAAACTTACATTTTAACCCTCTTAAAAATAAAAAAAATTAATTTAATTATTTAATAATTCTAAAAATATAGGCTATTAAACTAGTAAAATTACATTTTTACTATAATAAAAATTATAATTTAATTTCGACCCCTAAAATAATTTTCTGACTTTGCCCTTGATAATAAGTTAATGAATATAATATTAAAATTAATAGAAACATTATTTCACACAGAAATAAACTTATTTTACTTTATATATATATATATATATATATTCAAGTCTTTAATTTATTAATTTTTAGGGTAAACTCTCAATTATAAAAAATTCTCATTTTAGGCATTTAAAATAAAAAGTTTACAATTTAGGCATCCACGTTATATAGTTCATTCATTTTGGTTACTCTCGTTACAAACTCTAACGAAAATCTTATATGGCGTTTTTTTTGACACGTGGACCAATCATTGGATGCCTCATGACACAATTTACCATATCATAAGTGTTGCATACTACTTTAAAGGACTAAAATGTAATTTTTCCAATACTAATTATTAATCGAAATAAAAGAAAAGATTGGAAAAAAACTCAAGACATCCAAACCTCATCTTCTTCCTCAAATTTGAACTTAGAATCTGATTTCGAACATGTGATGATCAGATTAGTGAAGGTGTTGCTGCTGCGGTTACTTCAGTAACGAGTTCGCCTAATGTTGGATTGGACCATTTCCCATCTGGTAATTCACTAATTTCCATTTTGATGAAAATTTGTCAATAATGGGTTCTTTCACCATAGATCATGCGATCTGTTAATGCTGAGAAAGTTCTATTTCATTGCACATTTTGAGAAAATTATGACTATTTTTTTCCTTAGTTTTGTTTTTCTTTTTCTTGGGTAAACTATAAAAATAGTCACTTTTGTTTGCCTCAAATTATATATTAGTCACTTAAGTTATCGTTTTGTTATGAAGTGGTCACTTTACTGTTAAACTCCGTTATCTCCCTAACAACAGCCTTACGTGGCAGTCAAAATGAGTTTTAAATGTCAACTTGGGTGTCCAGTTGTTGGGATAAAAATGAGTTTTTAATTAAATAAATTTAATATGGACTGCGACGTAGGACCGCCGTTAGAGAGGTAATGGAGCTTATCGGTAGAGTGACCACTTCATAACAAAACGATAACGTAAGTGACTAAAACGTAACATTTCAAACATAAGTGACTAATATGTAATCTGAGGCAAACAAAAGTGACTATTTTCATAGTTTATCCTTTTTTTTTCTTTTGTAACAAACAAGAGTGAGTTAACTGGATTTTAAGGTCTTATTAGAATTCAGGCAGATTTCTTATTTTATAGCAAATGAAGACTATTTCTTTTTCAGTGTTGTAATATTTTTAAATTTTTAGTCCTTGGATGATTTAATTACACAAATACATTATAAAAATGTCTTCTAATTTTTTAAACTAAAAATTAATAGTGAGATTAAGGATAATTTGGGTTCAGTTAGTGAAATAGTAATCAACATCAGCTGTAGTATTGTTTTTTTTTTTTCAAATTCTAAATTAAAATTTGAGGAAGAAGATGAGGTTGGATTTCTGAGTTCTTTTCAACTATTTAATTATTATTTTTATTTTGGTTATTAATTAGTATTGGGAAAAATATATTTTAGTCATTTAAAGTTGTATGCAACACTTATGATATGATAAATTGTGTCATGTGGCATCCAATGATTGGTCTATGTGTCAAAAAAATGTCATATAAGATTTCTGTTAGAGTTTGTAACGGGACTGACCAAAATGAATGAACTATATAAAATGGGTGCCTAAATTGTAAACTTTATATTTTGAGTGCCTAAAATGAGAATCTTTGATAGTTGAGTGACTATTTGTATAGTTTACTCTAATTTTGAATATTTAATAAATTAACTTAATGTTAAATATTAAAAATAAAATATTTGAAAGAATTTTTGTTGTTAAATTTTGTTTTCAAATATCAAAATTAATTGAGTAGTAAAATTTAATTAAAAATCGATATTGGTGAAATTTCAATAAAATTCAAAGTTTAGGGGCAAAATTTAATCACAAAATTAATTGGTAATTTACCTGAATTTTCGAAGTATGATGGAAAACATCAATTAAAATAAATTATAGTGACAAATTTTAATAATGGCAAATTTGCTTTTTAACCCAAAATTAAATAGTGAATAAAGCATTTTAATTTCTTTCCCTTAAAACTAAAATGGTAGAAAATTTTATTTAATAATAGATTAAAATTATGCTATAAATCCCTGGACTTTTCGTAAAGTTAGAATTTAGTTTCTATACTTTAATTTACCGATTTATTTGAAACATCCAACAAACTTTTTGAAGTTTCAAATTTGTACATCCAAAATGCCATATTATTGACCATATAATGGTGTCCTTGGACTGACTAATATCGACATATATAGTTAGTAAGTAGTAATTAGCTGGTACAATGTAATTAAGCACACGTGGGAATAGTTTAATAACGGTTTCTATAATATTCATGACTTATTGATTTAGTCCCTATAATATGCATAATTTTAAAATTTCAGTACAGACCTAAATGACAGTTGTTAAGTTTGTTGAGTTAGATTCTTTTTATTTTTAAAATCTTATGCTTCAAATATATTATCATATGTGTAGTGGTATGTTAGGTTATTATTTTCATGTCATACTCACAGAAAAACCATGATATTTTAGTTAATGAATTTAATGACATCAAATTATACATAATACAAGATTAATAATAGAATTTAACCTTGTTATACAATTATAATGAAATATGTAATAGCCCGATGATCTGACTCGAAAACTCATGGTTAACCCATGATTTAAATAACCCCTATTTGGGGGAAGGGACTCTAGAAAACCATTTTTTGGTTCTTCCTCTCAACTTTTCAGAACCTTCTCTCCATCCTGATTTCTGTTGGGACTGTGCATCAACAAATCTGTTAATCTAAATTATCGGATCTTAATAATAACTTGTTATATCTAGTGATTTGTCCCAAGTCATTGTCTATAAAGTGATATAAGATTTAATTTTGACATAGAGGATATGTATGAATGCATTATAAAGATTTTGATTAACACATCACTAAGGGGAATAACATCCTTTCATTTTTGATGGGATTAAATTGATAAGCAAGAGCATTGCGGCCAGCAGGGATTGGGAAATACACAATTCAATTTATTCATCATCTTTTCTATAAGATGTTCTTTACAAATTTGTATCTGAAAGGATCCAAAATAATATCGGCATGGGATGAGAGTGCTTCAAATTATTCTCCATGCTTGCAATGATGCCCATGTTTACAATTGATGGACCACATTATTTTTTTTTTTTATAATAGGGTGACCGTCGAAGAGGTAATAAAAGATTCACAAATCTTCAATTAGATTTCATTCCAAGCTTGGCCAAAGAGAGAAAGGCCACACTAGTACGGCACTTAGAATCCATCCTCCTCAGCTTTTTGGGGTTCTTTTTTTCAATTATTTCAACATATTTGTTAAGGATGGGCTCTCCTCCACCCTAAAAAACCATAGCCAAATATATGCACTATTTCGTCCACTTCATTCCATCATTGCTGTGACACATTGCAGATGTTATGCTGACACATGAAACAACTAAGCAAATAATGTTGTTGCTAGAGATTGTGTGATTGGAATCTCGTTAGTTGTTGAAAAAATAAAAACAGTGACAAAATAAGAGAATTTGTGGGGGCAAAAGTTGAATCAATATAGAACTATTCTTCTTCTATTTTACTTTGATTAAAACAGGATTTTTCAACCCTTAAATAGATGTAGTTAAAACTCTTCTTATATCATTCATTTTTTCAACATTGGCGAATTTCTCCTCTTTTGCCCATGATTTTTTTCCCGAAAGAATTTTCACGTAAAATCTGTGTATTCTTAATTTTCTTTTCTTATTTCTTTGTGATCGTTTTACCGTCATTACCGACGTTTATTATAACAACTATAAAATTTATGAAATTATCACTTATCAAAGCTTTGTCCAGTTGACTCAATACTTATTAACATTTTGGTAGCTATTAAGGTTCGAATTTCACCGATAATCTCTTTTAATATATGATATGTATCGCTTTCAGGTTATTTTATATCTAAAATTAAATGTACTCTCATTTATTGAATTATTTGTAAGTACCACATTTAATCTTTTATGAAACCGATAACATATTCTATAACCCTCTCACACTTAAAAGTATGGTTACGAAAAAAAAAGGGATTAGGGTAGAAATCATTAGTGCATATCTATATTGAAGCAACTTTGAAGCTTATATTGGATCCTAAAAGTTAAATACCATCACTATCAAGAAGCTTTGGTGTCGTACGACTCTTGTTTGCTAACAAGGGTAGAATAAATTCAATTAAGATTTGTAATTATTCCTTATATTATGTGTAGGTTATGAATTTAGTTCATGTATTTTAATTTGATCGTTTTTAATTTTTGTATTTTCTAATTTTTAAAATTTCATAACTGGCCACACAGTAGTTGTTAAAATTCATTAAGTTTTACTATTTTTCAAAATCTTATACAATATATTATTATTTGTATAATGTCATGTCAGTTTACTATTTTTACATATTACTCACAAAAAAAGTTAATTAATGAATTTAACAGGTGCCATTTGTATCAAGACTGAAAACTCAAAACTCGAAAAATATAGAGACTAAAATTGATCAAATTGAAGAATAGGGGCTAAATGTATATCTTATACATAGCAAAAGGACTAATAGAAAACTTTGACCATTAAATTCAGGGGTTAACCACATTGTCATAATGCCATCAACACATGGTCTTAAACCACTGGTTTTTTTCAAAAACAAGAGGTGACTGATTTGCAATCTTTGAAATTCTAGCTTATCTATAGAAAGCAGCCCTAAGAGACCGACAGAGAGATGTCCCAAATTAGGCAAAAGGTAATCAGTTTACAGTGCTTGAAAATCATTTCCACCAAGGGTCAATTTATCCATTTCAAGACCATTGCAAAATTTGCAACATAGAAGATTCGATATAACCCACCATCACGTTGTCGCTTTCTTTGTTTCAGGACTTCACCAATTTTTTTTTATCTATATCAAGGAAAAAATAAAAAATAATAACTTTATTGCTGGCTTATTTAATCTTACTCCATGTGGAAAATATTAGAGGTGAGCAAAAATCAGTTTAAATTAACTTCACATATAGTTTTCAGTCAAGTCTGTTCAATCAAATTTATTATGATAGTTAATTCAGTTTTGTATTCACTTAAAATAGGTTAAATGGGAATTCCAAATTGTGACCTATTAATTAGGTGTCATTTATCTTAAAATCAATCTGAATTTAAATAATCTTTGTACCCAAAAAAAAAAAGTTAAATAGGTCGATTATCTATTATAAATTTTATGACTAAAACCAAAAACAAGAGAAAAATAATATTTGTTTAACCGAGTTACCTGTCGAATTAATTAATGTTAAATTAGTTAATCGGTTAAAATATGAGATCGATAAGCTTTGTTTTTTTTACCAAACCGACCGATTATTACCCTAAAAACTATAAGCATATAATAATTTTTTTAAGAAATAATATTTGATGCACGTTTTATGCATGAGTCTCATGCATCATCAATCAATATAGTATCATGATACCTCATCATTAAATAGAACAAAAAACTGTAGAAGATCTATAAATAAATACCGAATAGTATTTAAACATAATTAAATATTAATTACAACTATTATAAATAAAAATTAGTAACTCTTAAATTCAAAGTTTTAGGCAACAAATTTAAGATTTACGGTTTAAGGTTTAAAGCTTTAATATTTATTTATATTTAATTATGTTTAAAGAAAATTATTTTTATTTATTTAATGATGATTTGTACAATCAAATATATATATTTAATTGATATTGCGTTTACTTTTGGTAATATTTTCTCTTGCTTATTAATTAGTTTCCCAAATTGAGACTTAGAATCATTGTTTTGATATTCATAGACACATGGTTCGCATGAGTTTGCTCATTTGATTTCATTCGATTACAACTTTACCTTTTCCAATGTGTTTCCCCCACGTATGTTGGAAAAGAAAACTCCTTTATATATCTTTTGTTTTAAAGTTCAATTATTAATCATCACTTTCTTTTTCATAGTATGTATAGTGCTAAGAATTTTGTTAGTTTCACCTTAAGAAAAGGAATTTTGTTACTTTCCTCAATACTAAAACAATATTGTTTGTTTTATGGATAAAAGTTGTTATATTTTTATAATAGCTGGACACGTGGCAAAACGTGAAATAATTCATAAACGACCTTCTGCTGAGAACGGTTTACATACAACTCCTCACTAAAAACCACCCCTAGTGATCTGTCCACAATGATCCCTCGCCTAGAACAGTCTATAGGGAACCCTTTATAACGCACCCCCGCTAGGATCACTTTTAGACCACTCAATGCGTACCCTCTGTTGGGACTACTGAGATGCAACAACCTCATACATCATTAGAAAGGAAAATTTAAACGCAGGACCAAATAGTACACTATATGGCGACAATTGACTTGTAACGACCCTGTTACTTGGTCGATCATGTGGTCATGCCTACCCCCATATTATTGGCTACGTGGCACTAGAGGACAAGGGTTGACCCTTTTTATATATATATATATTCCAAAGCACGAGTGATAAGGACCTCCTTCTTCCTTAAGAAAACCTAAATATAAACCCAATTTCCTTCTCATTTTTCCTCTTTCTTCTTAAACACTTAAATCTTAGCTTTCTCCTGTCTCCACCATCGTCTCTTGTTTGTTGAATACTTCTATCAACATTTGGTACAATAACTATAGACCGAACCACCATGGCTCATTCTTCTATTGTTATCCTTGAACAACCAACCAAAACCTAGAATTCCCTTCAACCTAAACACAACCCCAACAACCACCACAATCTACTCAGCAACCATTTCCCAACCCAGGCTAGCAACAAACCACCCAACATCACTTGTAACTCAATTACTTAAAAATTTAAAGGAAATTGAAAAAATAAAATAAGTGACCAAAATAAAAACTTAAGCTTAGTTTACCAATGCTTCTCAAAAAAATTTTTAGACCAAAAAGCATTTTTGAGTAAAAGCTAAAATTTTCTACTTTTGCTTTTTGCTGAAAAAGTGTTTTTGCAAATAATTTTTGTCCCAATAAAACTTTTGAAAAGCTCGAAAGCATCTTATTTAGTAATATTTTTATCCCAAAAGTCCTTCTTAGAAACAATACTAAATTGACTCTTACTCAAGGGCAAAGTCAGGGGGTTGGCATGGCCCCGGCCCCCCTAAAATGTAAAATTACTATTTAGGCCCTTAAAATTTTTTAAAAATTTTAATTTAGTAAATGTAAAATTACACTTTGGCCGCCCCTAAAATTATAAAAATTTGATTTAATCCTTTATAAATTATAAAGATATAAACTATAAAAAATTAAAATTTCATCTGTCCCTCCTAAAAAATTATTCTGGCTTCGCCCCTGCTCTTACTAAAGTTGGGTGATTAAAATGAGTATATGTAATGGAAAATTAACGGCGGGTGGCTGAAATAATAAAAGCATGTAATAACAGTGCTCATATTGTAAACTTTTTTTGATGCCCAAAACAAAAATTTATAAAAGTTGAATGTCCAATTATTTAATTTACTCAATATAATAATATAAATAAGCAAAGCTTATATACATTTTTTTTTCTATTTTGGGAAAAAAATATTGTGGTTATTGTGAAGTATTTTTGTTTTTAAAATTGAACTAAAATCGTCGATTGAGTCTTAACTCAATTGATATAAATATTGTTGTCAATGCATGAGTACGTGGGTTTGAATGCGCTGAAGTGCATTATTCTCCTATTTATGGGTTGAAGAGGAGCCATGGATAGTTCTAGATATTGCCTCAAAAAGAACAGATATATCAGAACCTATAACGAGATTGTTTAAAAAAATAACTGATATCAATTTGAATAACATTTACAAACTATTCGAATTGAATTTTATTTCTAAGTTTCAGAAAATGGTATATTTTAAATAATCTTATCACTAGTTTAGAAATAAAATACTTGATTTTTTATTTTGAAAATGAAAACTTTTAAACAAAATAGAACATGGCTCGAAATAGTTGCTAATTTTTTATGTTAAGAGCAAAAATTCAAATCAAACAAATGTTAATAATTTGCAAGGTTAGTAATTTCATGATAAATACAATACAAAGAATTTTTTTTAGTTTGGATAATTGAGTCAAATTATTAGCCCATTAGAAAAGTGGGTTATTTATTGGATTTATTATTATATATAGTTAAAGGATAGACACTTAACTTTCTAGTTACTTTCTTAAAAGTTTAATCAGTTGAAAAGCATTTTAATGTTTGGTATCTCAAATTTTATTTATTTTTGGGAAAATTTCTAGAATACGATACTGCTATTTCGACTTTGGGGCTTAAAAGATTTATGCGTATCTGTGTTCGTTTAGATGCCTCTACTCCGTTGAAACTAAAGAAAAGGTTCAGATTTGGAAATATACGACTGCTTATGCTCGATTTCAATATGAGAAATTGAGTCTATTTTGTTTTATTTGTGGCAAGCTGGGACATAGTGAGAGCTACTGCCCCTTTCGAGTTCGGATTGAACCAGCTAATATTGTCTTTGGTTGGGATATATCCTTGCGTGCAGTGGCACAATGACGAAGCACGGTGACGAGTAGGTGGCTCCGCTAAGCTGATGGATCACAGTGGAGCAGTAAGAATATGGAAGGAAATAATTAGAGTAGTAAATGGGTGAATGATCTTGGGAATAATTTCAGGGGGGATTCAAGGAATCAATTTTCAAATCCTAATATAATCTCGTTGAAATCCAATCAACAGATTTTATATAAAGAGCCAGATAATTGGCGCAATCTGGGCAGTGGGGTATTAAATGGCAATGGTTCTGGAAATGGGCCCATGGATTTGATGTTAGAGGAGGAAAATGACCCATTATTTAATTTGGAAGGTAAGAAAAGGCAAAGAAAGTGGTGGGCCCATTAACTCTTGCAGGGAATATTGTGGAAGCAGGTCATTTTGATTTAAACGGCTAGCTCTGGGGACCAGAACAACCGAATGCAATGAAAGTCCTTAGCTGGAATGTTTGTGGTTTGTGGAGACCATAAACTGTTAAGAGGTTCAAGAACAAATTGAGAGCCATTAATCCCTGAAATTTGTTTCTTATGGAAACAAAGTTAAGTGCGAAGAAGATGGAAATGGTGAGAATGAAATGCGATTTTGAAAATGGGATTGATGTTGGGTCGGTGGGGTCGAAAGGAGGTCTTTCTTTGGGCTGGAAAGAAAATTCTTTGATTTAACTTAAGAGTTTTTCCTCTTTTAACATTGATGTCGAGGTTCACGATAACGAATGTGATGCTGTTTGGCAATTAATAGGATTTTATGGGAATCAAGAAGAAAGGAATAGAAGTGAGTCGTGGGATTTACTTAGAAGATTGGGGCAAGAACAAACGATCCATTGGGTTGTTTTGGGGGACTCTAATGAAATTGTGAATTCGTTCGAAAAAAAAAGTGGTCGTCTAAGAGCTGATCGCCAGATGGATGAATTTAGAACGGCTTTGGATGATTGTGGGCTTAATGATCTAGGGTATATTGGTAGGTGGTTTACGTGGGAGCGAGGAAGGTTTTTATCGACAAACATAAGAGAGAGGCTGGATCGGGGGGTTGCAACATTGAATTGGGTAAATCTTTGTCCTAGCTACCAAATAGAACACTTGAATCATTCTTTTTCATATCATTGTCCCATCCTTTTGGATACCATTGGAAAGCAAAGTAATATTTCGTGTCATAAAGAAAAAAATTTCCGGTTTGAAGCGGTGTTTAGAAGATTCTTTTGAGGAGGAGATAAGAAGAAATTGGAATGATATTTCCGGAAGTGTCCCGGATAAGCTTGGTAAATTAGGTCAGCAGCTTCAGAGGTGGAGTAGATCCAAAACTAGAGAAAAAAAGGAAAACCGTGTGAATTTTGAAGAGAGGCTAAAATGCCTTTATAATCAGGAACCAATAAATGAGATTTTAGCTGAAATCATAGATATTCAATTGGGACTTAACTTAGGGGCTGATCAAGAAGAAATTTTTTGGGAACAACGAGCCCGTGTCAATTTGCTGGAAAATGGTGACAGGAATACCAGTTATTTTCATAAAGTAGTTGTTCAACGCTAGCTCCATGGCCAAATCAAAAAGTTTGAAAGGGAGAATGGTGAAAGAATTTCCACGAACAAGGAGATGCTTAAGCTTGCTTCAGATTTCTTTGGTAACCTGTTTTCGGCTTCGGATATGGGTTCTGATGAGCGTGTTTTTGGATTAGTGGAGAAAAGAGTTAATGCTGATATGAATGATTTTCTTCTTCAACAATTTACAGAGGATGATATCGTCCACGCTGTAAAAATGATGACGCCGTTGAAAGCTCCTAGAATTGATGGCTTTTCAACAATCTTCTTCCAAAGGTACTGGCATATTCTCGGACCTGAAATCTCTAGATATTGTTTACCTGTTTTGAATGGTGATTCTAAAATAGGCGATATTAATGAAACCCGCATTGTTTTGATCCCTAAAATCGATAAATCAAAAAATCTTTCACATTTTAGACCCATAAGTCTTTGTAATGTAATTTACAAAATTATAGCAAAAGTCTTGGTGAATCGTATGAGTACTATTTTGGAAAGTTGCATTAATGAAGATTAAGGGGCTTTTATCCCAATAAGACATATTTCGGATAATGTGATTATTGCTTATGAGGTCCTTCATTCTTTGAAAATGAAGGAGAAAGGCAGGAAGAGGAATTTTACACTTAAACTCGATATGAGTAAAGCGTATGATCGTCTGGAATGAGACTTTTTGGCTGGAATGATGACTCATTTGGGGTTTCATACGGATTGGATTGTTCTTCTACTTCTTATTCGGTGAGCTCAATGGTTTGAATAGCGAGTGGTTCTCACTATCAAGAGAATTAAAATAGGGTGATTCACTTAGCCCTTATCTTTTTCTTATTTGTGCAGAAGGTTTTTCAACACTAATTAATGAAACTAAGCAAAAGGGTCTGATGAGGGGGTTTCTGTTGGAAGGGAAAGAACTTTGATCAATCACTTGTTCTTCGCGGATGATTGTATTCTGTTTGGAGATGCTTCTAAAAAGGGAGCAAAAGTGGTTTGAGAGATTATTAAGGAGTATGAGATGATATCGGGTTAGAGGGTGAATTTTGAAAAGTCACTAATCTATTTTGGGGATAATGTTGATGCAAATGTCAAGGATATCATAACCAATACCTTAGGCGTGAGGGTAACTTCAAATTCTGAGAAGTATTTAGGGTTACTTATGACGGTCGGCCGAAAGAAGAATTGGGTTTTGCAAACTTTATAGATCGATTTAGGAGACGTATCGCAGGATGGAGTATACGCTATTTATCAATGGGGGGAAATGAAGTTTTTGTTAAATTAGTTTTACAGTCTATACCGGTTTACGTTATGCAATGCTTTGCTTTGCCGAAAATCTTACGCCGAAAACTTGAAGACATTATGAACAAATTTTGGTGGTCCAATAATAAGTCGAATAAGGGCATTCACTGGAGTAACTGGGACGCTTTATGTAAACTAAAAAGTGTTGGGCTAGGTTTCAAAAATTTGTTTTTGTTTAATGAAGCCTTATTAGCAAAACAAGTGTGGTGTCTTTTAACCCAGCCCAATTGCCTTTTAGCCAAAGTTCTTAAAGCCTGTTACTATCCTAAATCAGACGTTTTATCAGCAAAGACATGTTCTTACCCTTCGTTTACCTGGAGAAGCATTTGCAGTAGCCGAGATTTGATTGCAGATGGAATTTTGTGGCGAATTGGTAATGGATCTTGCGCAAACATTTGGAATGACCCTTGGATACCTGAAATAGAGAAAAACAAAATATCAGTTCAACACATAATTCCAAACTGGACTACAGTAAACCAGCTGATTGAGGTAGAAACCAATACTTGGAACATGGAGCTGATTTTTAATATTGTTGATGATGAGCATGCAAATTACATTTTTTCATCCCGTTTTCTGAGGCTAGGTCGAAGGATATGCTGGTCTGGAAGTATGAGGGTTCTGGGGAATACTCTATGAGAAGTGGATATTGGGTCCTAGTTACAGAATATTTACAGAACAATAATTGTATCACGCCTAATTTTGAGGCTTCCAAGGATTTTTACAAGTCCTTTTGGTCTATGCACGTCCCAACAAAAATTAAAATGCACCTCTAGAGATTACTTAACAATTTTCTGCCTCATTACAGTAATTTGTTACAAAGAACTTTGAGGGTTGAAGTTAATTGTCCTCTTTGCAAGAAAGCACCAAAAGATACTAATCATCTTCTGTGGTCCTGTGACATCCTTCAGAGTGTATGGGCGTCCCTTCAAATCAAAACTGCTCCAATTGGTAGTACTTTGAGCTGCAAAAATCTTTTCGTTAATACTTTTTGTGTAGCTGATGAACAAAGCAAATATCTTATTGCTATTTCTATATGGGCCTTGTGGTACAGAAGAAATAAGCTGATCTATTAAGGTATTAAATTTTCTTTGCAGGAACTTTTAGGCTTCATTCGTGGCTATGGTCAAGAATTAAGTCTTTGTTAAGGAATAATAGGAGTTTTTTTGCAGATCTCTACTGGAAGTATTTTGGAGTCCTCTAGGTTTGGGTATTATCAAAATTAATTTTGATGCAACCTTTCAAAGTGGCTTTAGAACTTCTACATCAGCAGTAATAGCTAGAGATCATAAATGGGAATATGTAGGAGCAGAAACTTATTTACTCAACGACGTTGTCGACGCGTTTGTGGCTGAGGCGAGGGTGTGTGAAAGGTCATTGCTTTTTGTGCTTAGAATGGGTTTCTGACATCTGCTGGTGGATCTGACGATTATTAAAAAGCTCAAGGCAAAGGAAGAAGACAAATCGGTTATTAGACCTATTATTCATCACATTCGTAATCTGAAGAAGTGTTTTGAAGAAATAGGTTACCTTTTTGTTCCTCGACTGGTCAATGGAGTGGCCCATACTCTAGCGATGGAAGGAAGGAGAAGACAAAGTTCAGGTATTTGGGTTGATGAAGTCCCGAATTCTGTCAAGATTTTAGTGGAGAAGGACTGGAGAGTTTGGGTATAGAGACACCAAAGCTCATCGTAGATTGCTTTGAAATTGGAGAAGGTTCTTTGAATCTCTATGGCTGAACTCAAAGCTTTTGGGTTCCTTTTGTTCATCTTTTGATCGTATTTTCAAAGGAGAAGGAAGCTGTTTGGCTGATATTTGCTTGTAAAGAATCGGTTTTGGCTTAGGGTGGTTTTGATTCACTTTTCATTTATGGTTTTACTTTTCAATGTGCGGGCTTTAATTGTTTTGGTCGTTTGGCCTGCTGCTATAAGGTCTTTTCTTTTGTTTTTCAACTGTAACATTATCTGCTCACCTTGAGTAGTGTGTTGAATAAATATCAGTCTTTTCTTTCAAAAAAAAAACTTTTCGTTAGGAGTTACTTTCTCATGAACATAGCAATGTGATTCTCATGATAAAATGTAGGAATGTTACTTTCTCATATAGATTAGAAAGTTAAAAATAATATTAAGATAAAATTAACCCTATTTTGTATTGGTTTTTGGTATTTGTCTACTAATAAACTTAAAAAAGAAGATGAAGAAGAAGAAGCTATTGCCTCATTTCTTTTTCTTAATTCCTACTACTTGATTTTCTTTATTAATTCAAAAGATTCTTCACAAGTATTATATGTACAATTTGTGGAGCTTTACTCTATAAATTAATTTGTGGTGTATATCTCATATTTAGATTAAAACAAGGAGTGACATTGTAATACTCTAAACTTGGCCTGGACATTATAGCCGAATTCTGACGAGTTATTTTAATTTGCTTGAAAACCCAAAAATTTACTTTGAAATCATGTAATTTAAACAGTGTTCACATTGATAAATCTTTTTCCAGTTTTAGGGAAAATTCTTGTTAAAACCATTACTTTATTACAAGAATACTTTAAAGTGATTATAACGTTTTGTAGCGAAATTTATTAAGCTAGAAGGTTTTGAAAACCGTAGTTTGTTTGCAACAAATTATTTTGCATATAGAAATTTAATACTTTTTAAATTGGAAAAGTATGCTAAAATGAAACTAAAGTCCAAAACAATTTACAGTTCAAAAGTCTGGAAAGTCCAAATTAATATATAGTCCATTTAAACCAGTTTATCAAAAGAATCCTATTCCAAGCTCCTGCATGCCGTCCGCTCCTAAGTTTGCTAATTACCTGAGAGAATTAAACAAAAGGGTGAGCTTTCGAGCCCAATGTATAACCCAACTCACATGACAGATCATATGCATATAAAATAACAAATATATATACAGTTGCAGTTCAGATACAGAATCAGATGCATGATTAGATACAAAATTAGATGCATAATCAAATACAAAATCATATCCTACACCCATCTGTTACACACCATATTCATCCATCCCTACACACCAGTTAAGGTATTAAATACTCATCCAACCCGATACACTTATAAGTGAGCGAATGTCACTTTTCAGAATAATGTAGGCAAGCTGCCAAAAATAGATAAGTGTGGCAATGCCACCATAACAGATATGTGGTCTTTACTACTAGATAAGGTAGAATATTAAACTGCCAACACTTTCTTCATTTTATCAATATCCCACCCGAATGCTCATGCAATACTATTCAGATATCTGATACATTCATGCTACACATGCTAAACACATCAGAACATAAAATCATACTTTCAGATGTCATATAAACAGAGACAGAATATCAGTTTTCATAACAATATATCATACATATCACTTATCTGAGCCTATGAAGTGGTTAATCTCAAATCGCACTTCAAATCCGACCCTAACTAAATTTACAGAAAATTGGGCCTATACGCCCATATAGCCCACATAGCCTAACTAGCCCAGCCCGTGTGGCCCACATGGCCTAACATACGCCCGTGTGGCCCATACGGCCTGGCACACGGTCTGTCACACGGCCGTTTTAAGTCGAAAATCCAGGCTTCGCGTTGATTACTGTTTTTCAGGTTTTACATTACACACCTAATCGGTTCTTGATGCAAGCACCATAGCGAGAATTCTAGTACCTAAACCGACATTTTAGAACATGAGAATTATTAGTGATACGCTAAATCCAATCCATTAATTCAATCGCAATTGCTAAACGCTAAGCCTAAATAACAGTATCAGCCCCCAATTGTAACTTTAATCACTTACCTTTGGAAAAATGACATCTAACAAGAAACAACTAAATCGCCAGAGGTCAAACATCTCGAGATCTTCACCTAGAACAAACCAACGCGATTAAAATGAGGAACATAACACCACAACCCTCAACTTAACAAAAAAGATAACGGCCCTGTGCAATGTCCTTCGCTTTTCCCATGCCCGTGTGGAATACCACACGCCCGTATGACCGCACATAAGGCCGTGTGTATTGTCCGTGTAACCCTCTGACTTGTTTTAAATTTTAAATTTTGAAAAAATTAAGCTCCAGTTTTCATACGGCCATGTTACCAGGCCGTGTAACTCTCTGTCGATTTCCTTAAAATTTAAAAACTAAGTCTTAGGATCCACACAGCCAAGGACACGCCCGTGTGTCCAGGCCATGTTGGTTTTAAAACACCATTTTTTTATTTTTATTTAATTAATTTCAAAAATATCATAACATATAATTAGTAAATTAGGCATGTTAATGCTTCGGTTGCCTCCCGAGAAGCGCTTGTTTAGAGTCTAAGCTTGACTTACCTCATTTTCGCTAAGTTACGGTGGTTCGCAGAGTCGAGACTCCTCTTTCTCGCTATCAATTCTATTATCAACATACGATTTGAGCCGAGTAATATTTACTTTAAAAGTGCCAAATTTTGAGTGATTTACCTCGATTGTACCGTATGGGAAAACATTCAGTACCGTAAGAGGAGTTGCTCTGTTTGAAATAAGCACTGAAGTGGCAATTCGTGGGTCCTTTTCATCTAATAAAATCTGGTCCCCAATCTTAAATTGTCTCGTTCTATCCTTATGTTCGTCATGGCTTTGTTTCGGTTCTGTATCGTGTATTTTTGGTCTCTCCTTGACATGTGTCCGCCATCCGTCTAGCTCATCGATCTGAAGCCTTCGTTTTTCATGAGTTATTCTATTTTTGTTAGTTGAGCTGGACTGTGGCTCTATCACCTTTTTTCAAGGAATTTCCTGCAAAGAAGGTTGAGCCGCAAGGTTACTCACATCAAAATAACTTGCAATATCATTTCGATTACTAGATATCCTGACAGAATCACGAGCTTGGAGTTGAATCGCGTCACCTACACGAAGTATCAATTCACCTGTGCCAACATCTATAATAGTTCTAGCAGTTGCTAAAAAGGGTCATCCTAAAATTAAAGGTACGTCACTATCTAGAACAACAAAGTCAACTAGGAATATGAATTTATCAATTTTTACGAGTACATATTCAACAATACCCCTAAGAAATCTAATGGTTTTATTTGCTAATTGAATGCTCATCCTAGTTTGTTTGGGTTTCCCAAGACCTAACTGTTTAAACATTTTGTAAGATATGACATTAATACTTGCCCCTAAATCAGCTAAAGTATTATTTACATTTAAATTACCAATTAAACAAGGAATAGTAAAACTCCCTAGTTCCTTTAATTTGTTGGGTAGTTTATTCTGTACAATGGCTGAGCAGATTGCATTTAGCTCCATGTGCGACGCGTCATCTAACATCCGTTTGTTTGCTAAAAGCTTCTTTAAAAATTTAACTGAGTTGGACATCTACGAAAGAGCTTCAATAAACGGTAATTAATATGTAATTTTTTAAGAGTTTAAGAAATTTACCAAATTTCTCATTGGTATGGTCTTTCTTCGTCACGTTGGGGCATGGCATGCGTAGTTTATATTTTTTACTTACTGGTTTCTGTGCATTGTGGCTCACCTCAACCTTACCTTTACTTACCTCAATTTCTTGCTTCGGTTCTGGTTCTGGTTCAGGTTCAACTAACTCTTCTTCATCTCGAACAGTGATCGCATGAAACTACTCCCTTTGGTTAGTTTCAGTATTACTCGGCAAACTACCTTGTGGTCGTTTTGAAATCACCTTTGCCAATTGACCGATTTGATTTCCAAGCCTTTGAATTGATGCTTGTTGATTTTTGAGTGCTATTTCAGTGTTTTGAAAGTGAGTTTCTGACACCGAAATAAACTTCATTAACATCTCTTCAAGGTTTGGCTTTTTTTCCTACTGGGAAGGTGGTTGTTGAAAGCTTGGAGGGGGTTGCGGTCTTTGATTTCTTTGTCCACCTCAAGAGAAGTTGGGATGGTTCCTCTAACCTGCATTATAAGTGTTACTATAGAGATTATTCTGAGGTCTAGAATTATTACCCATATAGCTGACTTGTTCGTCTTCTGCACTAAGGTTGTAAGATCGATTTTCTAGATGGTTCCCTCCTCCATTTGCGTGGCATTGCATCACCAGATGTACCTGTGTAAAACCATATAAACCATCAATCTTTTTATTTAAGAGCTCTACCAGGTTTGATAACATGGTGACCGCGTCAACATTAAAAACACCGGCTGCTTTCATAGGCTTTGTCCTCATAACTTGCCACTGATAATTATTTAGTGACATCTCCTCTATAAACTCATAAGCCGCTTCAGGTGTTTTGTTATTCAGAGTCCCACCGGCAGCTGTATCAATCAGTTGCCTAGTTGTGGGGTTCAAACCGTTGTAAAAGGTTTGAACCTATAGCCATAAAGGTAACCCATGGTGAGAGCACCTTCTCAATAAGTCTTTATACCTCTCTCATGCATCGTAAAGAGTTTCTAAATCCATCTGCACAAAAGAAGAGATATCATTCCTCAACTTTGTCATTTTAGCCTGCGAAAAATACTTTAATAGAAACTTTTCGGTCATTTGTTCCCAAGTAGTGATGAAACCTCGTGGTAAAGAGTTCAACCACTATTTAGCTTCATTCCTCAAATAAAAATGGAATAGTCGAAGGCGAATGGCATCATCAGAAACGCCATTAATCTTGAAAGTGTCACAAAATTTTAGAAAGTAGGCCAAATGAGTATTTGGGTCCTCATCTCGTAAACCATTGAACTGAACAAATTGTTGGATCATCTGAATAGTGTTCGGCTTCGGTTCGAAATTATTAGCAGCAATATCACCTCACAATACTCGATTCAGCCCCAGTCAGATTGGGCTTGGCATAATCGTACATACTACGAGGAGCGGGATTCTGATTCATGAGATTCGCGGCAGCCACAGGAGGTAGCGAATTATTCTGATTTTCAGCCATCTCCTCTGTAATATTGGTTTCATCCTCTTGTTCTTCTTCTATATGTTGTCGACCTTGCCTTACTTCTCTACGGTTTCTGCTAGCGGTACTTTCAGTCTCACTGTCAAAAAGCAATGGTCTTGACGGGTTTCTTCTAGTCATAAACTAAAAATACCTGCCAGAAGCAAATAGAAGACAAGTTAGTAAATTAAAATAAAAACACAAATAAATTGCAATAAAAATAAAAATGGCTAAAGTAATAAAAAATAAACGTTCCTAATATCTTAGTCCCCGACAACAGTGCCAAAAACTTGATGACGTCACAAACTAACTAAAATATGACAAAGGCAAGCGCACCTGTCGAACAGTAGTATAGCTATGGTGACTCCGGAATATTGTATCCACGAGGACTAAAAGTACTAGTAATTACTATCTTTTTATTATTTAGCCTAATAATTAAAGGGGTGTTTTAATCTAAAATTTAACTAACTAATTAACTATGAGCGCAACAGAGATAAAATTGAGAAATATTCAAAGAAAACCAATGAGAGAGACAATATTCAATGAGAAACCCACCTAGATTTCACTTATTATTATGATTCCGAATTAAACGATTTATTCACTTGCCTTGATCCGTAGAAATCTCTAAATTATGTTTATATCTCTTTCGAGACTACTAACAACTGATTTTAGGTTGATTAATTGAAATTTCTTTCTAATTAAAACCCCTATTGTCGCATTAACTCGAACTATAGATTCTCTTATTAGATTTGACTCTAATCTGATAGATTTATGTCGTCCTATTTCTAAGATTGCAATCAACTCCGCTTAATTATGCTAGATCTACTCTTAATCAGGGACTTTTGCTCCACTGATTAAGCACATCAAACTTGGATTAATATCCTGAAAATATTAAAGCAAGGGTTAAGAACACGTAATTAAGAACAAGAACAATTATTTATCATGTCATTTAGATAATAATAAGATTCATCATAGGTTTCATCCTCCCTAGGTATTTAGGGAGTTTAGTTCATAATGTAAGAGGAAAACATCTCAAAATAAGGAAAATAACAAGACATAAAGAACCTAGAAACTTCTAAGGAAATTTGATGGAGATCTTCAATCTTGAAGTGAATCTACTTCTGAGATGATTCCGACGGCTTCCTTCGAGTAATTTCTTCGTTCTACTCTGCGTATGTCTTAGGTCTTTTTCTGGTGTGTTTTTATATACTTTGGAATGCTCAAAATACCTAAAATGTGATGTCAACCCGTGTAAGAATGCCCAGGCTGTGTGCAAATTTGACATGGTTCGAATTCGACACGGGCTGGCACACGAGCATGTGTCCAGCCCGTGTGGTTCACACGGGCATGTGCTTAGCCCTTGTGGGATTGGCTTGGCCGTGTGGATCCTTAAGGCAGCCTGTTTTGTCCGATTTTGGCTCGTTTTCCGCTCCTTTTGCTCTCCTATGCTCACATAAGTATAGAAACATGAAATTAAAGAATTAGGAGCATCAAGTTCACTAAATTATATAATAAATCATCCAAAAACAT
Organism: Gossypium australe; assembly: GCA_005393395.2. Classification (NCBI taxonomy): domain Eukaryota; kingdom Viridiplantae; phylum Streptophyta; class Magnoliopsida; order Malvales; family Malvaceae; genus Gossypium; species Gossypium australe. The sequence goes on from CM016626.1 coordinate 31,704,868, forward strand.
GCTAAGCATGGGATTAAAATATGTTACTTTTATGGTTTATCATTTGGGCTCTAACTTGTCCAACTATCTTCAAAATATATAGTTCAATACTTTTGTTCTAAAATTTTCCAACCCTAAAAATAGACAAGTATGGAATGAAAGAGTGCCTGAACATGTGGCAACTAATTTAGCCACAAAAACAATCACAAAATTTACCTTGCCTTTAAATGTGTTAATAACAATCATCTAAAAATGATAGATAAAATCCTCCCACATTAGACCTTCAGATGAACAAATATTTCTCTCAAAAACTCATTTCCGAACACTTCAATCATTATGCATCATATAAAGAACAATAGTTTTATCAATTAGTTCAAAATACACAGCCATCCTACAAATTCAAACATGCCATCTTATCTTATCTTATCATATTAAATAAGTCTTTAAGATTGAGAAGATCCTATAGAGGGAGAAATTTTGGACCAACCAGAATTCATCATTTGTCATTATTTTTTATCTCTAATTAAATTATATTTAATTAATAAAGAGATAAATAAAATATTTAAATCCTTTTAGAAGTCTTTTATAAAGAAAGCATATTCTTTAAGGGTTATTTTATCTCTAATTAATTAAATTAATATGAGATGAATAATAAATAAAAGAGTTCAATTTTTGTAGAACATTCAAAATAGAAATTAAATTATAAAAGAACTCTCTTCTGCTTGACTGGCTAGCACTATAAAAAGGGGTCATCTCCAAACCATTTTACACATTCACAAGTTCAAAAAAATATAGAAGTTTTCTATAGAAATCTCTAAAGAAATTGAAAAGCTTGCAATGACGCCTTATATGTTCTGAAGAAAAGTCGCCTTTAGATCCAGTTCTACCAAAGAGAGGAGGTGAAATGCCGTTTTTGAAGGAAGTCGTCTTTTGATCTGATTCAATGGATAAAAAGGAGAAAAAAACTTGTTTTCAAGATCAAGTCTTGGTGACCCTTAAATCAAACACCATTAACTTAAGATCAAGTCTTGGTGACCCTTAAAGCAAACATAATTGATTTAAGATCAAGCCTCGGTGACCCTTGAAGCAAACATCATTGATTTAAGATCAAGTCTCGATGACCCTTGAAGCAAACCACATCCTTCCAAGATGAATTTTAGATGACCCTTAGATCGAAACTCAACCAAAGAAAAGAATCAAATGAACTTTCTTTATAATTAAGAAATCCATAGATTGTAACTTCTTTTCGAAGTTGATATGAAACACCCCACACCCGGCCCACGAGCCTGAACCGGATCTGGTATGTTCCTTAAGAAAATCGGTTTCAAAGTTCTTTGTTACTTAGAGAAAATTTGTGTAATTTTTTGAAAAATATTGTTTTGGGTTGGGCTTAGATCGAAACCCACTTATTTACGTAGAAATCATTTAATTACGATGACAAAACAGTTTAGGGTTTATTTTTAAATAAATAATTCTTAAGTTGAACTTTAATAAAAAATAGTTCGTAACATAGTAAATTAAAAGTTTAAACAGAAATAAAGAAATCCTACTTGGGCCTCATGGCCTTATTACATCAATCAAAACCCAAACTAAAATTTAAGTACTGAGTAAAATAAAAGCCCAAGTCTTTAAATTTCTCCTTGCGATGCATGGCCACCTTTAGCTCCTACCGACCCGGTCCATTACTGCTCATCACCTGAAAAAAATATTTCCCCAACGGGGTGAGTCAACCAGACTCAATGTGTACGTGGCACTAAATCGTAATAGAATCAGGCATACAATACATTCAATCATAAAATACAAGTTATGATGCATTCCCAAACCCAAACCTAATTGTCCATCCGCTACACACCCCCGTACCTGCCAAACACACCATGGGGACTACTAAGTCGACCCTCCTTCCGCTACACACCAATTTGCGGGCTTAAGGCTCCGCATCTATGGTTTTAGGAAACCACTTTTCAGATTACTGTGGTCTTAGATCACCACTTTTCAGATTACTGTGGTCGTAAGTCACCACTTTTCAGATTACTGTGGTCTTAAATCACCACTTTTCACTTCCCCTTTCAATATACAACCATATGCCCCATAAACATTAATATGCATAATACACCATAGTTCACATTCTTATCATATTCTCATGTTATGAATAACATATTTCATATTCCTAGTAGAAGTAGGAAACGTACCTGAGTACTTAGTACCTTAACATGGTACCTTAGCCATGCTCATATTTTCATCAACATACATTTTAATACATGCAACCATAATTCATATTACAAAGTAGTGTGGAGTACACACCTGATTCGCTTAATGAAGTCCTCGAAAATCCCGAAGAAAACCGATTACAGATTTAGATCTTAAATCCTACATAAGTTAATCACTTACTATTTAAAAGACCATTCGGCCATTTTTCCAAATACAACTAGGATTTGTATTACTTACCTTGTAACTGAATTGATTTTAAGAATCAAGGGCCGGATCTTTGTATTCCTCCCTTGTGAACTCGGCTAAACACTATATTACTCCACAGGTTAGTTTTCGGCTTCTGATAATAAATCTAAACATTTAAAATAGCCTTGGCCGAATATCTTAAACACATACCTTGTGATTTCAAATCCCGAAAAGTAACCCTTGGCTATGGAGATGTTGAAATCCCTACACACATATGTTAGATCTGATTTACATATCACCTAATAATCTTAAATCAATTGGCCTCTGGCCTAAACCATGCTTTTCTTACCTTAAATCCTTAGATCTGAAATCCCGGAATTCCTCCTTTAATATTCGGCCAAAAGACAACCAAAAGAATCAGTTCCCAAATCTTGGTTGAAAGAGAATAAACAACAAGAATCCATTATTCTTACCTTATCACCACAGTCGACGGCACCCTTGATTGAAGCCACAGAGATTCGGCTATGGAGACTTAAACAGGAATCAAAGAGGTTTCGGCTTAATAGTAGAAGAAGAAAAGAGGAGAAGAAAATTCGGCAGAGAGAGTTTGCCAGGAAATTTTCGGCAGAGCAAAGAAAGAAACAAACTGATGAGTAGCCCTCCTTCCTTCCTTTTATAGGCAAAATTATCAACTAAGGAGTCCCTTACTTGGCCACCACTCCTCTATCTGATAACTTTATCTTTTTAATATGATAAATAAAAGAGTTTAATCCTTTATTATCTCTTCAAATAATCCAAATAAAAATCCTTTATTATCTCTTCAAATAATCCAAATAAAAATCCTTTATTTATCACCTTATTAATCACATATTTATGAAAATAAAACACCTCCTTTTCTAGAAGCATGTGCCGTCCACCTCAGCCTTCTGGAAGCCAAAATAAAACCTCATTTATTTGCTTCCCAAGTGACTCGAACCTAGGCCCATTCCTCTTGTACATGGCGCCATTTCCATAGGCCCTAAGTGGCATCTTCAGGCCACTTTTCCAAGCCTGTTTGTGTGCCAAATTTCTCCAACTTTTTCTTTTAAGGCCTCCTTGCCCTAATTTCCTATTTTAAACTTTAAAATTTGACATTTCTAGGTCATTTCCAAGTTTCCTAAAATTTTCGATCGGCTCTGTAAACTTGCCATTTTCTTACATTTCCAAGCTTCCAAAAATGTTCACTTTCCATTTTTGAATCATTTCCATTTTCATTTCCATGCATTTCCAGGTTTCCAAAAATATTCATGTCCATGCATTTCCAGGTTTCCAAAAATGTTCATTTCCAATTCATTTTCATACATTTCTGAGTTTCCACAAATATCAAAAATTTATTCATAGTGCTTAAGACTTGTCATTTCGTACAGTTAGACTGAAAATGCATAGGCCCTTTCCAGGATGTTACATGATAAATAAAATTTGACTCCAAAACTACTAGTCAAATTTTGACTCAAAATTTGTGTGCACGGATTTTTTTTCAAATCTTTATCCAGACATATTCCCTTCCTTTATTGCGGTCACTTGAAAAAGTTTTTATTTGTATTTGGACTTTAAATACATTCCATTTTGTTGATGATTTACAAAGACGAAACACAATTACAACAAAAGTAAAAAAATTGTCAACAAAATAGATTAAGTTGTGATAGAAAGTTGTGTTTCTAAAACTGGTCACAATAATTCTCACCATTGTCTCCGCAACTCCATTCCTAGCAGCATCTATGAGTACATATATAATTAACTATACTATCCTCAAAATAATAAGATTAATCATATTATGAAGGAATAAATTTTAAAATTATATATAAATTTTAATTATGGTTTAAACGTATACATGAACTTTAATTTATATTGAATATGTAAACATAAAATGATTCTATATTAATAATAATGATGTTATTCATCAAATTATGTATAACTTTTTTTTAGAATAAAATCAAAACCATGGCATGTGATAAACCATAAAAGTTACATGTTTTAATCTCATGCTTGGCATGTTTTTGAATGATTTATTATGTAAATTAGTGAATTTGATGCTCCTAATCCTTTAAATTTATGGTTCTATACTTAGGTGAGCATAGGGAAGTGAAAGGAGCGAAAAGGGGGCCAAAAATCGGGCAAAAAGAGTTGTATTCAGGAACCACACGGCCTGGGCACTTCCACATGGGCTGGGCACACGCCCGTGTGAGCCACACAGGCTGGCCACACGCCCATGTGTCAGCCCGTGCCGATATCACTCCATGTTTCCCAAACACACGGAAAAAACCTAATTTTTTTGGCTTTCTAAGCATTCTAAAGTCTATAAATACACACCAGAAGAGGATCTAGGGGGCGCAGGGAAGAACGAAGAAATTACTCGAAGAACGCCGTCAGAATCAACTCAGAAGTGGATCTCCTTCAAGATTGAAGATATCCATTCAATTTCTTTAGAAGTTTTATTGGGTTTCTTTATGTCTTGTTGTTTTTCTAATTTTGAGATGTTTCCATCTCAGATTATGAACTAAATTCCCTAGATACCTAGGGAAGATGAAACCTATGATGGATCTTGTTATTTAATATCTTTTTTACATGATAAATGCTTGATTTCTTGTTCTCAATTATGTGTGCTTACTTCGTGTTTTGATATTTTCAGGGTATTGATTCATGATTAAATATGCTTATTCAGTGGAGCAAAAGTCCCTGTTTAAGAGTAGATCTAGCATAATTGAGTGGAGTTGTATGCAATTCTAGAAATAGGACGACAAAAATCTACCGGATTAGAGTCAAATCTAATAGGGGAATCCATAGATCGAGTTAATGCGACAATAGGGTTTTAATTAGAAAGATATTTCAATTAATCAACCTACAGTCAATTGTTCTTACTCTCGAGAGAGATATTAAAATAAATTAGAGATTTCTACGGATCAAGGCACAAGTGAATATATTGTTTAATTTAGATTCAGAATAATAAGTGAAATCTAGGTGGATTCTTTGCTGGGTATTGTCTTTCTCATTGGTTTATTCAATTATTTTCTTAATTCATTCTCTGTCGCGTTCTTAGTAATTAGTTCAGTTAAATTTTAGATTAAAAACAACCCTTTCAATTTATAGGCTAAATAATAGAAAAAAAGGTAATTACTAGTACTTTTAGTCTTCGTGGATAAGATATTCCCCACTTATCATAGCTATATTATTATTTGATAAGTGCGCTTGACTTTGTCGTAAATTTTAGTTACTTTAGTGAATCATTACCCTGTCTAAACCGAGAGGCAACTCTATTTCTGACCTTAAATTATGATCCCAATTTTTTTTTTCTCCCTGTCATTTACTTTTTCTTTTAATAGTGATGGATGTTTCCCCGGAAGTGGGAAATTTCGTGAAAATGCAGCAAATAAGATGGTGATATAACATGAAAATACAGCAACCAATGGGAGAGCATATATTACATCAAAGACCAAATGACCAACTCTCAAAAATTGGCAACCAACATTAATTTAACACATAAACATTATACTCTGACAATATGTGAAGCTAAAATTCAACAATATTGCAGGCTCTGATTAGCAACATATGTTGACCATTCGAAATCGTTACGGTCTGATCCCGAGGACAACAAATTGGTCGGTTCATAATTTTCGAGTGGTCGGTTATAGGGTCACAATGTATATGAACCCCTAAGATTGGGTGATTTTTCTTTTGGGCGAGTATTGCTGTATCAAAAATATGTAAGTGACAATTTTGGGAGGTCTTTGATGCTAACGAATCCAGCAATGGAGCAATTTTGTGGGGTTGTACCCATTGAAATATATGAATCAAATGTCTTTGTCGCACAAACATTTTTAATGCAATTTACCTTCCACATAAATTTCAGCAATTATATTTTTTAAAAAAATTTAATTACAATTTTATAAACTGAACATTTTTTTGAGGATACGCCCTACCTATCTCTTGATGTCGCTTTTGATTATTATTTAAGATTTAGTTAAACTTACTAGTTTATGGTAAAATGGGAAAATTATTATGGATTAAAAAAATCAGATCTAATCCACCGATTAAATAGAAATTTGGATAAACTATTAAAATAATTACTTTTATTTATCTCAAGTAATATTTTAGTCATTGAGCGTTAATTTCATTAACGGGTAAGCTGATGTGGCACGTTAAATCTTCATTTCAAACGAAAATTTTGGGTTAAATTATACAATTGGTCCCTATATTTTTTTGTTTTGAGCAATTTAATTTTTTTTTATGTTCTTTGAACTTTTCTTTTCTTTTTTCCTTTATTTTCTATTCTTTGCTCCTTCTCCCTTTGTTTTCCTCCCTTCTCCATTTCTTTTAACGTAATTTTTCTATATTTTCCATTTATTAAAACTAGCCCTATACATTTATTTGTTTGAACAATTTAATTTTGTCTTTTTATTTCTTTATTTTCCTTTTCTTCTTCCTTTTTATTTTTTTTTTCTCTTCATATTCTTCACAGCAGAGACATAATCTTTGCCCACCAAATAAACTAATCATTCTTAATCAAATCTCGATTTGAATGTAACCTAATTTTGAAATTAAAATTAAATCTAACTAATCAATACAAAAAAGAACATATCATTAATAAAATATAAACATAAATTGAATTCTTTATATTCAAAACAATTTTTTTTGTCTCCAAACTTTTACAAAATTGTGTAGATTATTTCTTTCCTTTTTCTTTTATTTTCTAACGAATAAAATTAAGCAAACAATACAATTGATCTAAACCTTCTTGGATATTCCCAAGTAAGCTTGATTAGAAACTGAGCATGGATGAATCAAAGAGAGAAAGGGAGCATGGAACTAAACTGGTATAGGTAAAGTTGAGGGTAAGTTTCATATGGTGATCGTTTTAGTCATTGAGAGTGTAAAGCTCATTTGAAAAATTTGTGAAACAACGTAGTTTCCAAAGGGTAAGAATGTTGTAGGTAAGATAGATAAGGTGGTCGTGGGGGTTGGTTAAGAGGTTAAGGGAACGGGCTCGGGAAACTTTGTTGAGGGTGGATTGCCATAAGTCACGACTGGCTAGGTCTTCGAGTGAGGCAAGCTTGTGGACTAGGTCATTGAGAGATCCAAATTGGTTCGTTAAAGCAATGATAGACGATGAGGGTTTGTAATCATGGGGTGAAAATATGCTAAACAAGTTTTATTTTGATTTCAGCTTTCGCCTTTTCTTTTTTCATAAACATAAAAAAGTTTTAACAAATGAAAAACATAGAAAAACTACTTTAAAAGATATGGAGAAAGGAGGAAAACAGAGGAAAAATGAGAAGAGAAGAGAAAAAAAAGAAAAAAAAAAGGAAAGTTCAAAGAATATAAAATAATAAATAAATAAATTGTTCAAGACGAAAAAATATGGGGACCAATTGTATAATTTAACCTAAATTTTTTGTTTGAAATGATAATTTAACGTGTCACGTCAACTTACTGTTACACCATTAACGACAACAGCTCAATGACTAAAATGTTACAACATGTTAACGTAAGTGACTAAAAAGTAACATTTCAAACATAAATTACTAAAATGTAATCTCAAGTAAATTAAAATGATTATTTTAATAACTTACCTTAAAAATTTTAGTAGATTGTTGATTTATTAGGTAAAACAATGGAAAGCCAATTTGATGAAATCTAATTTTTTTATTTTTTTTATTTGGAAAATATGGGTTAAATTTGAATTATTAACCTATCAATAACTATCTATAAAAAGCTATCCGTTAGCTCAATTTGAATTATTAACTCACGACACCTAAGCTTAGGAATATTAATTAAGGTTACGTCTTCTTGTCTTAAGAAATAAAATAAAGAAAGGAAAAAAAAAATTTAGCGGGTTAATTTTATAAAATAAAGTTATTTTAGTTTTTCATTTAATTTTTTATTCTTTTAATTTTTAAATTTACATTATTTATTAAATCACTTCAAAATAGATAAAAATTTTAATATATGTTAACTTTGCTGACGTGACATCTATATATATGTTATATCAATAATTAATTAATTTTTTTAAATATAAAAATTTCAAAAAACTATAAAAGCATAAAATAAAAAAAACTATAAAATTTATTTTAAAAAATTATAATAATATTCTATAATTTTTAGAAATTAAAAAAATAATTAATTATTGACGTGACATACACGTGAACTGTCACATCAATAAAGTTAACAAATGTTAATTTTTCCATCCATTTCGAGATTTTTGATTAAAAAACACAAGTTTAAGGTCTAAAAGAAACAAAAATAAATTAAATAAAAGGCTAAAATAATTTTTTTTTATAAAGTTAAAGGATAAAATAAATGATTGTGCGAAATATATATATACCACATGCATGAATTTTGAAAATTTATAATTCAGTTTTTTAGATTTGGACAAATTCATATATTTAATTATTTATGTTATGTTTTTAGTTTTTGTTTTTTTTTTCTCATTTTGTATTCGTGTAATATAATTATGTTGTATCTAAAATTTTGGGTTCAAATACTCTTATTGTTACCAGTTTTAATGTCATGTACCATCTACGTGATTTTATGTGTTTATTTATTAATTTGTTAAATAATATTATTTTACAGTTTTAAGAAATATATATTTACAAATTAAATTAGGATTGATTTAATTTATAATAAGCTTTTATTAATTTTGATAAATAATTAAGAGGATAAAATATTTTTAAAGTTATAAAAATAAAAACGTGAAAAATAACCGATACTAAGATATTAAGTAATTAGATAAAATAACATTGAATTAATACATTAATACTATTAAAATTAATACAGAGATTTGGAACTACAATTTTAAAAAATTATAATATTAAATTGAAATAATAAAAAATAGACATAATATTATATTACCTTATAATCAATTAAAATAAGCTTTCATCTCTCTCCGGCTCTCAAGTGTCTTTGTTGTTAGAATATGATTGTAACATCCCGAATTTGGGCCTAGTAGGATTGAGCCCAATGGGCCTTGAGCGTAGTAGCGTTTAAAATTTTTGGAGAACAAGAGATCGGCTTTAGTGCAAGTTGGACCTATTGGATAAGTGATTTTGGAATGTTAGAGGGCTTCTATGAAGTCCCGGGATCAAACTTTGGCTTTAAGGAAATTTTGGTTTTCTTTTTAAATGGACTTTAGAATTTGAATATAGATTTAAAATTAGTTGTGCATGGTTTAAGATACAAATGGGCTTGTGGCCCAGTGGCAAAGTGGCGCCACTTAGAGAGCAGGGAGGTGGCTTCAACTGAGGAGGCCCAAATTCAAGTTGCATGCCGAAATTCTTCTTTTTCCTATACCGTTCCTATCTCTTCCTTACGTTTGATATTACTCTTTTCTCTCAATCATCTCCTTCTCAAAAGCCGAAACTTTATAGATCTCTTGAGATCATCTTTTCTTTTTGACCTTCTCAAAAGCCGAAACTTCATAGATCTCTTGAGATCATCTTTTCTTTTTGACCTTCTCAAAAGCTGAAACTTTATAGATCTCTTGAGATCATCTTTTCTTTTTTATCTTCTCAAAAGCCGAAATCTTCTAGGAGTTGCCGAATTCTCTGTAAAGGTAGGTGCCGATTTCTTCTGATCTATTCTTTTTTCTCTTTCGATTTTTAGAAGACAAAGCCGAAAGGCTAATGGATTGTTGGTTTCTTGTGTTTACTTGTTGGGCGACATTCGGGAATTGAAGTAGATCGCTTAGATCTAAAAGTCGAAATCACTAGTCTCTAAACCTCATATCTCTCTTTTCGGGATTTCAAGGTAATGGGTTTTCTTTAGATTCTCTTTAGATTCGCTATCGTAATTGTGATCTTAACCCTATAATATGGATTAACAACCATACGTTGTGATGGTAGCAACTGATAAGGTCTTTTGATGGAATCACATGTCGATCAGGCGAAGGAGGGGATTGGATCTGTAAAACCAATCCCTAAGTTTAAGAAACGAGCGGTGTCAGCAGTTCGGGATTGGCCACCGGGTTGTGGACTGGCTTCAAAACAAAATCTTAGGCAGTTAGCAGTCGTATCGGCTTCTGATAGTGTCGACATAGAAGGTCTCGTCTTGACTGTAATCATGTGTGTAGATCTCTAATACACTAACTAATCTGTATTATATATGTTTTGGGCTAAAAGCCGAAAAAAGGCTGTTTAGACAGTCGGATTACCCAAAAAGGGTAGGCAAGGGATGCCAGGTACGTAACCATAGAAACTTCTCTATGTGTATCGATGTATGTAATAAACTGTGATATTTTAGGTAGTATATTGTTTTGATTCTGCATGGATGTATGCATGGTTTGGGGTTAATATGATGAAGGGGAAGAGCATGTTAATAGGTCACTTGGTGATCGGTGGTTAAACCACGAATTGTAAAATTAGGTCACAATAATGATCGGTGGTTGAGCCACGTTATATTATGAGGTCACATAGTGATCGGTGGCTAAGCCACGTTAAATTTATTCCTGATTGATAGGAATAGGCAGCATGACTGTCGATATGGTGTGTAGCGGTTGGTGGGTTGATTGTAGAAATCCCCAAGGTGTGTTGGCTGGTACGGGCTGGTGTGTAGAGGATGGACTTTTAGGTTGGGTTGGGCCATGTTGCATGTAAATATTTTGTTGCCATTGTGTATGGGCTAAGGCCCATAATGTGTTTGTGGGCCCAAGCCTTTAATGTGTTTTCGGGATTTGCACACTGAGTCTTGGTGACTCACCCTTTTATTTTCCTGACTTTTCAGACGAGCAGTAGATCGTGGACATGGGAGCCGAGGCGGACTCGAGGGGCCATCAAGTCTTTTTATTTTCATAAACTATTTCCGGTTTTTCTTTAAGTTTAAATTTTGAGACTATTTATGTAATAAGGCCTCCATAGCTTAGGTTATCAATTTATAATTGTTAATGTCTTCATTTATTTTTTTTAAATTTATATCCACTAAAGGAGCAAAGGTTTTCTTCCAATATCACTTATTTAACGAATACTTGAATAAAGGAACTGAATTTCCAAAGATCATCCAAGTGAAGTTTTTAACGTAAACCCCGTAGCATACCAGATCCGGTCGTAGCGTTTGGGCCGGGTTTGGAGTGTTACAATGATTCAATATTATCTTTTTGAAAAACCATTAGTTTAATGCTTCATGCTTTTTGAAATACTTCTAACTTATTACTACTAATAATCTCTATTTATTTACCGAAAATTGGTATATACCTTTAAAAATAAACTTTTGGTAATTTTAAAGTTAAAATCTAATTAATAAATGACACCAAATCAATCAAACACGTATAACATTAATATTAAAATTCTCCCCTGGGCCCTAATTGAAGGTATTCTAATTCTTTTCCTCTCCCATCTCTCGAGGCAAATTACGAGGTTTTATATTTGGAATAGATCTTAAAATTATATATATAATTAAATAAATAATGTGTGAAAATTTTGATTTAGTATATTTTACATACGCAAAATTTAATTTATTTTAATGTATTTAGACACCACAAAGTAATTAAATGAAAATGTATTTACTTGGATAGTAATTACACCTTCTTGTAATTTTTATATAATTCTAATTCTCTAGACGTGTTTAACTGATATATTACAATTAGATCATAATTCCCTATGTTATGTTTGGTAGTAAGGGGCAAAGCTAGAAAATTTTTTTAGGGGGAGCCAAAATGAAATTTTAATTTTTAATAGTCTATATCTTTATAATTTTTAAAGGATTAAATTAAATTTTCATAATTTTAGGGGGCAAAGTATAATTTTACCTTTACTAATTTAATTTTTTAAAATTTTCTAAAGGGACAAAACAACAATTTTTCATTTTAGGGGGGATCGGAACCCCTGCTAGCCCCCTAAATTCACTTCTATTGGTAGTATTTATTGTAATTACATAACTACGAAATTTTAGTTTCTAAAAAATATATTGATTTATTATAAAAGTTATCAATAATACTTGATTAAAAAATCTCAATATATGACAAAACCTAAAATCAAATCATTATATATAATAGGTTAGTCTAGCATTCCATTTTTGTTGGTTATTTTCTCTCTAACATTGAACATATACTTTTTGTTACCATCGATTGGTCTTTGATGAAATATAAATAATTAATAATAAATACTATGTAATTTAATTAAATTATTTGGTAAGTCAAAATGTATAAGAAATTATTGTTACTCAATAAAAATTTCAAATTATTTAAAGGGATATTAGTAAAAATAAATAACATAAATTTTTTTTAAAAAAATAAAATATATTTCTTAAAATTAAAATATTATATAAAAATAAAATTTTAAACATAACTCATGTAAAATGATATTTGGAAAGCCATAGAGTATTTGGATTTAAGTGTAATTGTTTGTAATTATGTGCATAATTACTTCAATTTTCACATTCTCTCGTACAAATTGGAGAGTGTAAATTGGGTACTTCAATTGCACTCTAATTACAGTGGTTATCCAAATATGCCGCAAATGTGTAATTACAAGTAAATGCATTTAAATCCAATTATTAACTGGCTTTCCAAATACACCCTAAGAGTATTCAATTGTCATATATCACTAATACAATTAGAGTACGTTTGGTTAACTGTAACGGAATAGGGCTGTAATTAAATAGAGCTGTAATAGAATAGAGATGTAATTAGTAATTCAATTGTTGGTTGAATGGAATGGAATAGAACTGTAATAATATTCTTGCGTTTGGTTGAATGGAATGATGTTGTAGTAGTATAAGGAAAAAAAACTAAAACCAGAATACCCTTAGTAGAATTTTTTTTAGGTAGATTATTATTGTTATTAAATTTTAATAAGATTATTATTAAAAATAATTTAATAAAAATAATAAATAATTTAACCATATTTTAACGTAATTATTATTAAATATAATTTAATATAATTATTATATGAATTAAAAAATCATAATATATAATACTGTAAAAATAATATATATTCTACTTTATTATTTTTAAACTGTAATAAATATTTAATGTGCTAAAATATCATTAGTGAAACAAATAATTTAATTATTCTATAATAAAAAACAAAATATTAGAAGTAATAAATAACTTGAGAATTATATTTCACATCCAAACATAATATTCATATATTAACAAAAAGTTACATTATTTCATTAGTTTATATGTCATAATCCATATGTTATAAAATTTTACAACATAAAAAAGTTACAACATTGTAATGACATTCTATCATGTCATTATACCATTCAAGTATTACAAACACAAAAAGTTACCAAAATGAAAGTTCATATGCATTGACTTGTCCACTTTGGAGTGTTTCCTCTGAGATGGTCAATATGTATGAAATTTCAATTGGCAAATCCTTTGTCTTATTTCTCTTCTCTGAAAAACCATTAGATGAGACAAGTCCATAAGTTCTAGAATCATATATGGTCACCTAAAAGTGAAGTAGACTTTCACTCCCCAAAATTAACGTGTTAACTTCTGTTCCTGCATTTGAAGCTATAGCATCAAGTTGAGCAAGAAACCATGCCTGAAGAAGACATTCTAAGCCCTTTTTATTGTCTTGAGGATTGCAGTCTTCAGCTTCTTGGCAAGGAAGTTCAGAAGAAAGTGCAGCAACAACATTCTCATGAGTTGACCAATTTACTACTCCTAAAAGGTTCCTAAACCAGATATTGGGAGTGAGTTTTGTGACCTATGAGTTTTATAACCATCAAGCATTTCAAGCCCATTCCCAATAGCCTTATCATTTGCAACCAATTTGAAGTGGCAAGGAGAAAGTGAAAGTACAGGAATTTCCTTCTTCAAAGTAGCATTATACCCCTTTAAATAAACCCCTGTATACATGGGAACATTCTTTCAAAAACCTTTTCCATAAATGAAAGTGACAATAATAATGTCAGTTTTTTCTCCTCTCCTTATAAAACTAACACCAATAGACATTGAATAAAGTAAAGCAATGAGAAGAAACACATTGAACAGAAGGTGAATCCTTAAGTTGGAGAAAGAAGCACCCATCAAAGTATTTAGCAACAACAAATTTGTATCTACAATTTGCATCTACTAAAAGAAACCTAAATGCTATATTCATTCAATCAAAAGAAACATATATCATAAAATCAATAAATTTTACAAAGTTTCTTTCCCCTTAATACTGGACTGGAGCAATGAGTGAAGTTTGAGTCTAAACAATATAGTAGGCAAGACGTAATTGGTGCATGCATAGAAACAACTTGGCAGACTATTCAAATTTTCTTCAGGGTTGATTTAAAAAAAACTTGTTTAATCTAAATACTTCCATTCAAAAAAGCATCTTAACCACTTGTTCAGTTATATAAGAAGAACCAAAAAAAATGAGAAAAACCTTTCAAGTTAGATAAATAAGGTAAGATAAGTAACTGGTTCCTGAAAAGAGTTTACATACATGAATGTAATCCTGCTCTCAAATAAAGTCGGAGAGACCGCGTAACCATTAAATGTCCTTTAGCGACCGAATCTGAAATTAAAAGGTGAAAAATCACTTGTCGAAATTCCTTATTATCGATTGAAATCCCACTATTTACTTCCTTCGAAGTTGAAAGAGGCATCATTTTCCAGATTCTTAACGCTCTCTTTAGCTAATAACCTTGGCACAATAACAACTAAAAGTGGGTTATCACAAGTCCTTAAATAAAGGGGCCTTTCCACTTATACTAAGAGATTTTAGGATAGGAACCTCATAATAATTCTTGGCACCATATGGGCTTTTATAGTGCAAGTCATTGCATAACCTCAGAATAAATAAGTAAACCCATTGAAGCAATGACATAAAAATCAGTCATTGAGCAGTTGAGGCTCGGCATGGAAACCTTTCCTTCATAAATCACATTTTTCTATTCAAATCCATGGCCATATCTTTTATTACAAAAAAAAAAAAAAAATCAAGCTATGTCAAATCCTTGACCAAAATTCACTTTGTTCATGTCCTCTTCATATAGATAAAGTAGCCACCTTCAAAGAACCTTTGACTCAAATTATGCATGTCTCAACAGTCCAAACTATTTTGTAGTTTCCAGCCAAAACATAGAATAGAAACTTGAAAGAAAATAAACTTGAAATTCATATAAGTAAAATGAAGCTACTTATTGAGAAAATGAGCCATCATAAATCAATGTGAGAACTAGAATTTTGAACTTCAATAACATTAAGTAAAACATATCAGAAAACTACTTTCAGTCAAACCGTTTCTACTAAAAGGGTTTTTTCAAGGATCAACCAGATCAGTTATTCCAAGAAAATCTATAAAAACAAATGAAAGCAGTTGCATAATTCATAGAGACTCAGGATGATCATAGCCCCCAAAATACAATGTAGTGCTGCTGATCAGAATTCAATTCACATGCTCTCACTGGAGACTCAAATGACAGGCATACCAACAGTGAAAAAGTAAAGTTGAATAAAACCAATTCAGGAACTCATTAATATGTACAGAATGAGATACGGAAGAAAATGAGAAAAAAATCAGAAAAAATTATGGGTTTTGGTAAATATTTAATATTCCAGTTAGTATTACAAGCAAGAAGACAAAAAATCAGAAAAAATCACTATAAAAATTCAATAATCACTATCAAAACACCATGAAAGGGACATTAAAGTTCAGCAATATAAAACCAGTATCAATCTTCAAAACTGAAAAGAAACCTATTATTTCTACTAATTTAACAAGAAAAATTAGAAAAAAAAATGAAATCAAAATGGAGAAGAGTTATCTAAGGGAGGACTGCTCACATCGAATCATTATCCGATTGTTTCTCTTCTCAAGTTTCCACCTCAATCGAAAGCAAGAAAAGGCCTTGTTGAGGGTTGGAGTTAGAAAAATGATTCTTAGATTGAAGGCCTTGTTAGGGTTTGTCAAAGGGAGATAGGGTTGGTGAGGATAGATGCATGAAAAAGAGGGAGATAAGGTTGGGAGAAAATGGGAAGAAGAATGAAAAAAAGAGGAAAATGCTTCAGACGTGAGAAAGAAATGAAAGGTAAAGTTGAAAGTTTGACCTAATTTTTCACCTACCCATTCGCTAAATCAATATTCCGTAGGGAGACCACTGAATTGTAAACGACACTTTTGCCTTGAATAATCCCATATGGAATAGGGCTGTAATAACCAAACAATGGCTTAGTGATGGGCCTACTGAATTCAGCTGTAATGTATTAGTATTACAGCCAACCAAACATCCCCTTAGTAATTGGATTTGGACACTCCAATTACTTTCAATTAACTGGAACTCGCTAATTACAGTAGTTATCCAAACATGTCACAAATGTGCATTTATAAATAAATACACCTAAATCCAATTATTACTTGACTTTCCAAACACACCCTAAAAGTGATTCAGTTGTCATATATCACTAATACAATTAGTAATTGGATTTGGATACTCCAATGGCACTCAATGGAACTCAATAATTACACTTAAATCTAATTACTAATTGGATGCGCTAAAAGCGATTCAATTATCATATATCATTAATATCGTTATCATTGTGATACTATTTTGTGCTTATTATTATAAAAAGGAATAAATATCAAATTCATACATAAACTTTGGTTCAATATGTAATTTGATATATGAACTTTGGTTTGGTACAATTATACTAATGGAACTTGAATTGAGGTCCATATGTATACATGAATATTTGATTTTGATTCAATTGTACATATTTAAAGAAATTATTGCATACATTTATTTTCATATTGGATTGTTATAATTGTTTGTATATGCAATATATCAATATAAAACGGTGATAATTAGATAATGTTGTTAGTGATTTGTGAAAACTGAATCAAATCAAATCAAAATTTTATGTATAAAATTGTATAAAATCTAAGTTCGTGTATGATATTACACATTATAGATTAAAGTTCATATATAATTTTGATATTTATCCTTTATAAAATAATTTTATTTATCCACAAAAATAGTTGAATTTATTTTTCTGCTAAAAATATACAAAATCAAAATTTTATTCATACAACTACATAAAACCAAGTTTTGATACCACATAGCGTATTAAATAAAATTTTATGGACAACTTCAATATTCATCCTTCTAAACTTGTGCCCAAGTAAAAGGAATCCTGGGCTTGTGAGCCCATAAAGCCCACGAAGAATATTTTTAATAATCTCTTTTTTTTATACAATTTTTAGAAATACACATAATTTAATAAGAAGAAATAAGCGTTTTAACGTGTTCAAATTCACATTTTTCTACATTGATAATAATTTCAATACCAACCGAATTAAGACTCTCTCACTTTAATAATCCCCATTTTATCAAATGAAACAATTATAATTTATCGGATAAATTGTTATTTTCGTCCTTATTACTATTATTAATAGCATGTTGTAATTCAAATTACTACCGTTTAAAGACTTAAAACAATTTTGTTACTCGACTGATGTAAAAATTAAAAAATAATAATAATTCACGAGATTGAGCTAGATTTCTTTTTAAATGATAAATTAGTGAAAAATAATTATTTTGATAAGGATAATTTTATCTTGAAATTGGAGTTTTAAGCTTTTAAAAATAATTTTACATCGGTTAACTAACATGTTAAAACTAACGTCGATAATGACAATGGAAATGATCACAAAACAATAAGAAAAGAAAAGAAAAGAAAAACACACACACACAAATTTTACACGAAAAATTCTTTCGGGAAAAACCACGGGCAGAAGAGAAGAAAATTCACTAATGTTGAAAATCGAATGACACAAAAGAAATTTCGACTACATCTATTTAAAAGTTGAAAAACCCTCGGCCTTAAGCCCTATACAGATCCCCTTATTTTGTCACTGTATTTTAGTTTAGCCGTGTTTGTGATTTAATTAAAACATTACATTAATAATAATAGAAGTATCAAATTATGTCAATAGAAAATATAGAGAAAAATAAAATTTAAAATTCTAAGTATAAATGAGATATCGGTGCTTGCGAATTATTCGAGTTTAACTCGAAAAAAACTCAAATTCGATTGAGTGAATTACAAGCTATCGATTGAGCCAAATTAGAGCATCATTATACTCAACTGGAACGACTCACAAGTTTAATTGAGCTTTTCATTTTAATATTAATGAACTTGAGTACAAAAATTGATAAAATAGCTTAATTGAGTTTGAATAGTTCGATTAAATCTTAAGTCGGACTCAAGTTCAGATATTGATGTTCAATGGAGCTCAAACCAAATATCGAGCCTTGAATTTCGAGTTAATCTCAAACTTGTTACTATTTGAATTCAACTTGACCTGATTATGCCGTCTAAAACCAAAAAAATAAAGGGTATAATCAAACTAAGGTGAATTCAAATACTAACAAGCTTGAGATCAACTCAAACTTTTTTTTTTTTTTTTTTAAAGTATATACTACATTTTTCCTGTTCGAATTCGAGCTTGAGAATTGCTATTAGAACATGGTTTTTCTTTTTTCATGAGATTTTTTTATACTTGATGGTTACCTTAAATTCCGATTAATTTCAAAATTAAATAAAATCTCTAAACACAAATTAAAACTCTTTAATGTTATTTTCACCCACAAAATTCAAACTTGAAAGCTTAAACAACAAACTCCCTATTAGAAAAACAGGGGAAAAAAGCATTCTTTCAAACATGATGATCTCTAAATTTTAACTGAAAATATATTACCCGTAACTTTATTAGCATATTTTATCATACAAAACCCATCATCATCATGCCATTGATCAATATTCTCCAAATTTATTCCTCCCAAGTATCCTTCAAACCCCTCATTTTTCTTGCTTATTAGAAGAAAAAAAACAATAAAACAAATATAGAAGTAATGTAATGAAATGAAGTTGATTTTGAATCAATCTTCCCCTTCTTCCCTTTGCCTAGGGACAGCTCCAAAGTGTTCCACCAAAATGTCAGCAACTACGGGTACCAAGTTCTTACAAGGGACACCCTTCTTATAAAGCTCTCCTAAATGTGAGTCACTCCCAATTCTCCCTCCCAAGAATATGTCTGCCCCTTCACATGGTTTCCCATTCTCATCCCTTGCCATGCACCCCATGAAACCTATATCCGCCACTTGGACTTGACCACACGTGTTGGGGCAACCGGTCCAATGCATCCTCACCGGCCGGCTCACCGACACTAGCCTTTCAACCTCTTCCGTCACCTTCAAGGCTCTAGCTTTTGTTTCAATAATGGCTTGTCCGCAAAACTGGTTACCAGTACAAGCTACTAGCCCTTTCATGAGAATTCTTGGTTGGGGTGAAAACCGGTCTTTCAATAGAGGCTCGTTGAGTAATGCTTCTAGTTTCGAGTTCTCAACGTTGGGGATTATGATGTTTTGCTCCACAGTGAGTCTGAGTTCGCCCGAGCCATACGTGTCGGCTAACCGGGCTAGTTCGTCCATGTCATCAGCTTGGACTCGACCGACTGGGATGTGAATGCCAATGTAGCTGAAACCTTCTTGCTTTTGCGGATGGACACCGAGGTAGTCTCTCCTTTCCCATTGCTTTTGAACC
Source organism: Gossypium australe (assembly GCA_005393395.2). NCBI lineage: Eukaryota > Viridiplantae > Streptophyta > Magnoliopsida > Malvales > Malvaceae > Gossypium > Gossypium australe. The sequence goes on from CM016626.1 coordinate 31,724,756, forward strand.
AAATCTTCATCAGATGCTCTCTCCAACTCTTTCTGAGGCATTCTTTTGGCTACCTCGGACCTGAACACTTCAATCCCCTGCATTTCGAAACAAAATTTTTGAGCCTACGATTCCTAAAAAACAATCGAATATGAACACGAACACAAATACAATAACGAACTCACCAGTTCATCAATCAGCCACATCATTCTAGTCTTTTGCCTATTGCCCCTGAATCCAAGATCCCTATAGGCTTCTAACACAGCTTTGCACAATGGGACCACATCATCGGCTGAGACCCAAGCATCAAGAGGAATGGCCTCATCACATCTCTTGGCACTAAAGAACCCACCAACCAGCAAATTAAACCCAAATCGTCCGTTTTTCGTTGCCGGCATGTAAGCGAGATCGTTGATATGGGGATGTTCGTAAAGATCATGAGACCCCACGACACAGACATTCCATTTCCTAGGCCTATATTCGAAAACGAAAACATGTAAAAAATCCAACACATTATACTTTCCAAGGAACCATGACTAGTAGTATCAAGGAACTTACAAGTTGGCAACTGCCGGATTGCCGCGGGAATTGGCGGTGATGAACTGAGATAACAAGTTGGTATAAGGTCGAGTATCGACAATCTCATCGGGGTCGATACCGGCAAGAGGATTACCGACAGGGTTCCTCACATTGTCCATGCCACTCTGTAGGCTCGTCAAGCCTACTTCGTCGAGACCCTTAAGTATTTCAGGCACATCAGGCAACACCACTCCACGGATTTGCCAGTTTTGCCTTGTCGTAACATCGGCACACCCTTCTTTGCCGTATTTCCTTATCACACTGGCTAAGTACCGTGTTTGTGCACTTGTTGTTACACCATTTGGTAGTTTTAATCTCATCATAAATCTCCCATCTGACATAAAAAAAAAGACCAAAAAAATAGTCAATAACAAAACTAATACAGGTCTAACAAACAAGGTCCCGAGTTGAGTCTTAATTTCTTACATTGATGTTTTCTCCTATGGAACAAGCCGAGCCATTTAAGTCTAACATCAATGTCGTCCTTTGTAGCCTTAGCTTTATCAAGATCCTCGAACGACATCTTAGCGAGTTCATCAATCCCACCTTCCATGAAAAGCTTCAAAGGGTCTTTCTCGATCTTTATTTTCTCTTGAGGGTTGATGCCATCTCTGAACTTCTCTTTCAACACGAAGTACCCCTCTCGTTCTTCAACTCGGGGTTCCAACCTCCCCCCGTCGACATCCACCGAAGCCGCTGGCGCCGTCGTGGGAGCTGCCATAACCCATGTTTTGGGCTTGAAAGAGGAAGCTGTGGACGGCAGTAACGGCTGTTGTGGAGCAAAGAAACGGACCGAAAAGGAAGACATGTGGGGTTTTGTTGTTTGAAAAGAAGCTTGGAACTGGTGGAATTGTGGTGGTGGAAAGATAAGTGAAGGGATATCAGAGTTCGGACATTTTTGTAATGGAATGAAGGGGACTTTAAGAGCAAAGGGGAGGGTTTTTTGTTTTTTTTTACTGGTTTTTATTTTTTTCTTTCGGTGGGGGTGACTCTTCGATGATGTTAAGGGTCGGCTTGGGTGGTAAGAAAGAACCGAGAAACATGACAACGTTTGGATTTGTCTTATGGACTTTTAGTTAAGAATTCTAAGTAGATTATCCAATATTGTCTACAAATAGATATTCTTATTTATTCACTTATTTATTTACCCAATTTTCTTTCTATATTTAGTTTAGAAAAGGGTAATCTAAATAATTTTATATTAAAATTATTTAAATTGGAATATTAATTTTAGTAGGGTTAAAATTATTTTTATTTACCAATATTAATTTCTTAAATTTTAAAAGTATAGGTGAAATTCTAATAAATTAAACTTGAAAGGATAAAAATCAAATCAAATCATTTTTTATTTTATTTTTATTTAATTTATAATTAACTTTAATTTTTATATAGTGAAAAAACTTAAAATCTATATAAAAAATTACTTTTAAAGAAAATATTATATAAAAGTTATTGCTTGTCTTTTATTTACTGAAAATTTATTTCTTTTTTAAATATTTATGATCACTCGAAATTTTATCAATTAATGTTTAAAAATCATAAGACAAAATTCATTTTATAAAATGAGTCAATAACTCAAATTTTAAAATTATTATGAAAAGATTAAAACCTAACCGAATTATCATAAAAAGTTCGAGAAATTAAAAAAAAAACATATTTTTGAACCGAACTCACCCTAAAAGTAAGAATTTTTTATTAGATCAAATTTTGTTATTGGTCATTATACAATATGTATGTTATCATATACTTTAATTTCGTTATTTTTTTAGTCACGTGCTTTTTAAATTTTGATCCCAACTTAGGTGATAACTATTAATCTAAATTATTCTTTTGCAACAAACATATTATCATCGGCGTAATATCACATAAACTTATCGTTTCTACATTATACTCACAAAAAATCAAATTATTTTACTTAATGTATTTAGCAGATGCAGTTGAGTCAAGCACGAAACTAATAACAAAATTTAATCTAACAGATTAATTACTACCAATTTTAAATTTTAAAAATTATAAAAAAAAACTAAATTAAATTACACAACTTAGCAAGTTTTTATTTTTATTTTTTTCTCTTTCTAAAAGCCTGTTTGTTAGCATTTGACTTTGTTTGAACAATAATTGAATAAAAGAGTATTTGATTGGCTTTTGGCTTCTTGTTTAAACCGTGGAATACCGCACTTAAGGGCAGCGTAAGGCTAATTGGTTCGGCCTCTAGTTTCTGCACTAGGGCGGTATATTCCCACCCTAGACCCCTCTACTTTTTCTCATATATTTTATTCAATTTTACCTTTCAAATGTCAAAAGACAATATATATAATCACTTTTCATAGTATCTTATATTAAAATTAACAAAATAACAGATAAAATAACGAATATTCGAATCTTTATTTTTTATAATATTTTAATTGTTAAAACTTACACTTTAAAAGTGTTTAATTATGCTCAAAATACACGTACTCTTTACGCATTTAAAATATAGTCCCTATATTCTTTTTGATATAATAATTAAAGTTGAATTGATAACACTGTAAAAAGAATCGCTAAATTAGATTATGTGATATTTTTAAATTAAAAAAATTCAATAAAATTCTTCTTACGATATTATCAATTAGGCTTCATATATAAATATTTTATAATTTAATATGATACAGTTTAACTTTTAAGTATTGATAATGACTTCATATATTAAATTAAAAGAGTAAAGAGTCTAAACATATTGTATTGAAATTTAAAAAACTAAAATTTAAATGTGTAGAAGAGTATAGGGACTAAAAGTAGAATTAAACCTATTTTTGTAGTAGAAGGAAAATAACAAAGGAGAGATGACCACTCACTTTTTTTATTGTGTGCAAAGGGAAGGGGCGAATGGAAAGAGTTTTATTTATTTATTTTTTAAAGGTATTTATTTATTTTATTGATATTAACCTTTAAAATGAGCCAAGAGGCACCTTTTGTTTGACTCACCGCCACTACTTAAAGTTCATTCATCCATTTATTTGCTTGGTTTCAATTTACTAGGAATGTGGGCCTATAATTCAAAACGCTCCTTCTTTCATCGTTTTCACCAATCCTACTTTTCTTGCTTGGAGGGGTTTAATCACACTTTTTTAATTAATATTAATTATAACCCTTTTTAATTTGCATTTAGTATACTGAGAGTGAAATATTTTCTTCAGTGAAAGAAACAAAATTAAATTACACTGGTAAAATTAAAAGCACCACGTGTTTTATCACTCTCAATGACATCAATTAGATTTGTAGGAATTGTTCTCAGAACATTAACTCCCTCCAAGTCCGTAGAGAACATCTTGGTTATTTGATCTACATCATGATTGGTTTTTCTAGAAATATGTCTTACCACCTAATATTTGTTTTTCCAGAAGCAACTAATGAATTTGTCTAACCAGAGCTGAGTTCAGAAATACTCCTTTGCAAAACATGAACTATCCCAAGGCTATCAATTTGAATCAGGACCCTATTCAAGCCTCGGTCTTGTAAGAATGTCAACCCATCCAATATACCCCACAACTTAGCATAAAGTGCCTTTTCCCCAATTTTCTTTTAATTTCTACTAAATATAATAAATTTTTTATTTTAAATGTAAATTGGTACAAAATTTAATCACATCCCTATTTTAAGTTCCAGAAAGAAAAATTCTCAATTTGAAACAAATGTTTTAATCTCGAGAATAAATGCACTTCAATATGTTTGAACTCACGTTTTCTTACTTTGATAACAAGTTAAAATAAAAATTAACCAACATCTATAATTAATTTTTAAATATATTTCTATCTATATTTGTCCTCTCAATGTTTTATCCTAACATTATTTGTACATGAATAAATATAAATTGATACTCATTCGAGTAAGAATATTGGGAGGCCTCATAATAAGAGTTAGATTGTGTTTTGTACTCTTTACTAAAAAAAAGAAGGTAAATTAATCTTTGTACGCCAGATCAAATAACAAATGATTAACATAGTAACTAAATAGTTACACGTTGTGCGTCATGTGTATCTCATGCTGACGTAAATGAACCAATTTTTAATAGTAGAAATTGATAAAAGAAAATAATATAATAATTATTTTTCTTTTTGATTTAACGTAAAGAAATTAATTTATATATTTTCTAAATAAAAAAATAAAATATAATCTATCTCTTAATATAAAAATCCCTAACAACATGTTTGGTTCCGTGGGCCCACTATAACATTCCGATTTTGGGCTTAGTCGGAACAATGATTTCGGGACCACAAATTCGATGTTGAGAAATTTATTTTATTTATATTTTTATGGTCTAAAATTTCACGGAATGATTTCGTGAAAATTTCATTCGAAAATTTTGACGTTTGGGCACTCAATTTAGTCAAAAGGACTAAATTGTAAAAAGTGTAAAAGTTGAGTTCTACATGTTAGAGGTGTCCAATTGTTATAAAATTTTAAATTGGAGGTCCTTAAATGATAATTAGACCATTGGTCAAGTTGGTGGACAAAAATGGACATGGATGGGTATGTTTCAAAAGATTTTTTTAAGGGGCATTTTGGTAATTTAATGAATTAAAAACAAAATTTAAATGCCAAATTTGTCCATCTTCAAGCTTAGGCCGAATTTAACATGTGGGAAGCCGTGGGTAGGGTTTTCAAGCTTTCCAAGCTTCATGATAAGTCCATTCTAGCCCCGTTTTTCATGTTTTTTACGTTTTTGGAGTCCCGGTAACTTGATTTAACTTATTCTAGCAATAATTTAACCTAGGGTTCATATTTGGAAAAATACCCATAGGTGAAATGTGTTTATTTTGATATTTTATGGCATAATATGAAGCTTGGAATTATGTTAAACAACTTTTACTAAGCGATTTTAAGTAAAAACGAGTAAAACGACATAATCGGCAAAAATACCTAATGTACATAAGTGCATGTTAGAGCAAGAATTTGATGTTGCCATAGGAGGGAAAAATGATCAGCATGTTATAAAACATAAGAATAAGGGATGAAGTTTAATTTTCGAGCCTAGGGGCAAAATCATAATTATGCAAAAGTTTAGGGGCAAAATTGTAATTTTTCTAAAGTTTGAGTTAGGGACTGTTTTGCGTAGTACATTAATTAAATAAGTGAAATGTGATGTCTTAGACCCCGAAAAACGAGATTTGGACCTAGAACGGGAGGAAAATCGAAAATCAGAAAAGTTGGTAAAATGACCGTTTTGGTATTGAGGTAAGTTGATATGTTTAATAAGCATTTAATTATAAGTATTTGAATAATAAATTGATACTTTGGCCATAAATACTTTAGTATTGAGTTTCAGATATAATGATTAATGTTTGATAATAATTCGATATTGAAAAGAGAACTTGTATAATTTATATGTAAGACCATATTTTGTATTATTGCTTTGTATGATAACAAAAAAGTATTGACTAGCATAGTTTGATGAGAATAAGTTAAGTTGATGATATGATGAGATTGAGAATGTAAGTATGTAAGTTGAGTAGCATTTTATTATTATGCAATTATTGTTATTAGTAATGTTATTATGTTATGCGACTAACCTTGAGAATTTGAGCAAGTATGTTTCAGCTATGACTTGACAAGGCATTGGCACTAAGACAAGGATACCATGTAAGACCATGTTTGGAACATGGCATTTGGTAAGATAAGGATATCATGTAAGACCATGCCAAGGCATGGCATTGATAAGTTCTATAAGGCAAGGAAATCATGTAAGACCATGTCAAGGCATGGCATTGATGAGTTACTATAAGGCAAAGGTCCCATGTAAGACCATGCCAAGGCATGGCATTGGTGAGTTCATAAGGCAAGGATACCACGTAAGACCATGTCAAGACATGACAATGGTAAGTTCAAAAAGGAAAAGATTCCCGAGTAATCCAAAAAGTAAGTCAAAGAAATGATAAGGTGAGAACATGAAGAAAGAGTACGTGTATGCATTTAAGGCTTATTTAATATTGAGATTGTAAGTAATTGAGATTATCATGTATTAAGTAAGTGGTGAGTTTTCAGTTATGCTTGTGACACTTTATGACATGATTGGCAATATGCCTATATTATGAAAGAGTACTCATGTGTTAAGTGAGATGTTGCAGGTATGTAAGCAAGCTATTAAGTAAGGTGCCTTTTGTATTCTGAGCCTTTGGTAAGGTTACCGATGAGTTCAACGGGAAATTACTAAGTGAAAATACATGTGATCGTGTAACGACTAAGTGTAATTGAATATGATTATGTGATGAATAAGTGTAGGTATAAGTGTGAAAATTTATGAACAATGTACTCGATACTTGATCGAACCTTCGGTAAGATGAGATCTAATAAATGAAATTATGAAAGAGTAAATTTAGCAATAAAACAGTTTTGGACAGCAGCAGTTGTGTGACTTTGAAAAATCACCAAAAATGGTGGAAATTGAATTAGAGGTTGAATAAGATATGAAATTAAAGCTGAATGAGTCTATTTTCACGTAAAAGAAACGGTGTAAACAAAATAATTTTATATTATCTGATGTTTGAATTTTTGTGAGACAGGGTTAGAATGATGTTGGAATCCCCTGTTTCGACTTTAGAAAATCATTAAAAATTTAAAAAAATAATTGTGGGATATAATTTATATGCCTGAAATCTTGAATAAGTCTAGTTTCAAATGAACTAAACAAGAAGGTCATCTGAATTCTGTACGAGGAGAAAATTGATTCGTAGTGAAGAGAGGTCAGAATAGTTGAACAGTGAAAAATGGGAAATTTTAATGAATAAACTGTACTAATTGGAAAGACCAAAAATTCTAGAAATTTTATGGTACGAAGATATGTGAGTCTAGTTTCAGGAAAAATTAGCGGTTTGTAATTCAGAGCTTTGTAGTTCAAGAAATAAATAATTTAGTGACAACGATTCAAGTAGATAGATTAATGTGAACATGAGTAATAAGGTATAAGAATGTGATTTAATGATTGTATCAATTTGAGAACTTGTTGTGAGGATTTGTCTCATTGAGGCTTTGGAAAGGCTACAAATGAGTAAGTTGAGAAAGTAAGAACTTAGCATTATTTATGCAAGTTATGACAGCTTAGTAGTAAGCTAAATTCATTACTAATGCTTATTATTTTTACATGTGAACTTACTAAGCTTTATAAGCTTACCCCCTTTTCTTTCCCATGTTCAGAGTCCTATTAAACAAGCTCGGGCTGAAGGTCGTCGGAGATCGCTTCACACTATCAAGCTATCTATGGGTATCTTTATTTATAAATGATTTAAGTTATGGCATGTATAGGGGCTTGACTAAGTCATTTTGTATATGTGTTAATTAATTTGATCAAATGTATTGCTTCATAACGGTAATAAGGATTATTTTGTATTTAGCCACGAGTTGTGGCTCATATTGGTCATGGAGTTATAATGCTTGTGTATGCATGTGTTTGTTAAAGTTTAAATTATAAGTGAAATTTTGTGGCTCGGGATTTGGTAGAATGTATTGTTAAGTCTGGTAATGCCTCGTACCCAGTTCCGGCGTAGTATACAGGTAAGGGGTGTTACACCCACCTAATCACCCGTTTGGTTCAATGGAATGCCCTATTACGGGCTTATTCCATTATGGGTGTATGCCAAAAATTGGCTGATTTCTGGGGGATTTCTATTCCCTTCCTAGACCACCGTTTGGCTATTCCTTTCCATTTTTTACCCTCCAAACCCAAGAGCCCCAAAAACAAGAGCAAACAGAAGCTGCTAGCAAAGCCACCCCACAAGGCTCCACCTGCTCTACCCGCTCCTGATTCACTGTTTCAGGCAAGTGCTTCTTCACTTTATCGGCGGCTGATTTCTCTTTTGTTAGCTCTGATTTTGTTACAGCTGATTTGCAAATGTTAGATTTGCGAATTTTAGGTCATTTTCAGTCAATATTAGATACTCATGAAAAATGCAGGCTTCCCTTCTTCGTCCTCCCATCTCTCTCTACTTCCCATTTCCTACCATATATATAAAAGAATCCTTATATATATATATATGTAACATCCCCTACCCGTATTCATTATCGGAATAGGGAACGAGGCATTACCGGAGCTTACAATATTTTTTTTTACTCAATATAACTCCTTTATAAACAATCTAGTCTTCCCTGCAAAATTTTTAACCGAGACTAATTCATATCAACCAATCCAATCAACATACCTTCAAAATAGATCCATGCAAATTTATAAGATAACCTCATTACATACTGAAACTAGAAATTTGTTAGCCATAACAATGGCTGACCTTACATTCATTTCATATTAACATCTACTTTATTAGCTTATACATGCCATTGATTTCCAAAATAAAGTTTCTTTATATACCGAAATCTTGGGGTTGATAGTGTGATGTGTCTCCCACCGAATCCGACCTCCGAGCTCTTAATACTACAAAATAGGGAAAAGGGAACAGAGTAAGCACTTTGTGCTTAGTAAGCCCATGTAATAAGAATTATACTTACCTAACATTTTCAATATAATGTAATAACCATTTATATATCCATTCAATGCATTATTACCTTAACATTTAAAACTCAAATTCAAGTCAGTCCATAATTTTCATATATCAATAATATTACTATCATTGATGAGCTCATCAATACCATAATTTCCATATTTTTTTTATATTTATCCCATTGAATTACTCGGAATTTCGATGGATTTTCAGAGGTACACTTTAGTGTAAAATTCGGGTCCGTCAATTCATATCATGTGCGCACATTTTCATTTCAGAGAGCACACTCCCGCGAACCTCATCTTTACAGCGGGATTACCAGTCCAGGCTAAATCCCCTGTAATAAACTCATAGAGTATTGTCGGGATTACCAGTCCAGGCTAAATCCCCTGCAACGACAATTACTCTAATGAGTTTGGATCTGAATTACCAGTCCAGGCTAAATTCAGACCCTAATTCGGATTACCCGTCCGGGCTAAATCCATTTTCCACATATTCTTGGGGAGGGCTATATCAGGATAGGATCACCCGTCCGGGCTAGATCCTTTTTACCGTCAATTCCTTTTCAGAGATCCATCGAATTTTCCTTTCATTCAACCGGGATTTCTTCCCCTTTTTACCAAATATATCAATGTTTCATCAATTTCATACAATGAACATTCAAATTATATTCACATCAATAACATACATTTCAAGCATTTAAGAGTACAATTCAAGTTACACGAACTTACCTCGATTCTAGTTTTGTATACAAAATCTACTAATCCGGAACTTTTTCTTTTCCTCGATTTAGCTTTGTGTTTGAGTTTCGGATCTAAATAAATAAATTCAATTATCAATTCAATACATTTCATGTTCACATGTAGCATTCATTCTAATTACTATTTATAGTTCATTCAAAGCTGTCTACTTGAGTCATAGTCACTAAATTATTTATTTTTCGAGCTACAGAACTCCAAATGAAGAACCGTTAATTTTCCTTGAAACTAGACTCACATATCTTCACACCATAAAATTTTCATAATTTTTGGCTTATCCAATTAGTACAGTTTATTCGTTAAAGTTTCCCCTGTTTCATTGTTTGACAATTCTGCTATCTCTTCACAAAATCTCAGATATCTCACTGTACAGAATTAAATAATGTTTTAGTTGTACCAAAAAAATAGACTCACTAAGGATTCTAAGAAACACCCCATAATTATTTTTATTCAATTTTTTATGATTTTTCAAAGTCAGAACAGGGGAACCCGAATTCATTCTGATCTTGTCTCACAAAACCTATTATATCTCATGATTTACAATTCTATTGCTTACAACGTTTCTTCCATAAGAAACTAGACTCAATAAGCTTTAATTCATTTTTCCATCTTCTAATTCAACTACAATTTATGGTGATTTTTCAAGTTAGACTACTGCTGCTGTCAAAAACTGTTTTAGTGCAAGCTGGTTATTACCATTTTTCCCCTAAACTTTCAATGAATGATAATTTCGTCCCTGCTCAATTAACCTCTCAATTGAGCTTATTTTTCTCAATTAACACTTTATTGTATCACTTTAAACTACTTTATAACCTTTGGAAATCATAATTTCAGTAATAGAATTTAATTCCAAACACTTTCATAATTAGGTCCCAAAAATCAATTTCTATTGAAATTACCTAATAAAATCATCTCTTAAACGAATTAAGGCTTAAATTTCATGATAATTCATCATAAACTTACATAAACCAACCATGGTGGCTTTCAATTTCATCCATGAAATCAAAGACTAATGAATTTAATGATAGGACCTAGTTGTAAAAGTCTTTAAAAACACAAAATTACAAGAAATAGGCAAGGATTCACTTACTTGGTGCAAAAATTATGATATACCAGCTTAGATACCCCTCCTATGGCGTTTTTTGCTGATGAGAGTGAAGAAAAATGAAGAAATTTCTAGATATCCCTATTTAGTCCTAGTTTTATTAGTAAATTTTGTATTTTCCCATTTTACCCTTATTTCTCCTTATTTTTGCTGATTTCATACCTTTGCCGTCCAGCCCAATTAGACCTTGGGTCTATTTCCTTTTAAGCCGTCTTTATTTTATCATTTAAACTATTTAATCATTTTTCATAATTTTGTATTTGTTACAATTTAGTCCTTTTCATTTAATTACATACTCAAACGTTAAAATTTTCTAACGAAATTTTAATACCACATTACTAACATTTTATAAATATTTATAAAATATTTCCTACTCAATTTTATGAGATCAAGGTCTCGATACCTTGTTTTTACCTAATTCCTTCAATAATTTCTTTTTCTAACTAACCACTAAATCGATAAAATTTTTCTATCGATATTTTAATACGATTTTCCTATCATATAAATATTCATGCAAAAATATTAAAATAAATTTCTCTTTAAATCGGATTTATGGTTACGAAACCATTGTTCCGATAACCTTGAATTTAGGCCATTACAATATATATATATATATATTAGCCATATTGGTAATATAATGAACAAAAGTTTTGATTTTCTTTTCACTCTTTTGTTGAATGGGATTTTTGTTTCATTAACTTTATAAATATATTTTAGATTTTGAGTTTCTATATGAAGCATGTATCTTTGACATTTCAGATTTGCAAATGTAAGTTACAGTTTGTATTTTGAGTTCTTTTTTTTTCCAACATTGTGGTTTGTTTGTTTATGAACTTGTTTTCCTATTTTCTTTTGGGTATTCAAATAAACAGCTCTAGATTTAAAGGTGTGGTTGTAGTTTAAGATACATAATTTGCAATATACAGTTATGTTTTTTTTCCTTTGCAATTGTTAAAATTTCAAGCTTACCATTATTACAGAATCTAGCTACCTCTTATGTCTTAATGCTGTCAAATGTTGCTTTAGAAACACTATTATTTTGGTTTTTTTGTTTACAATCGTGCTTAAATAGTAGTAAACTCAAGCTGGATTTATTTTTTTTTCAAACTTTGCTTATTTTTCTAGGAATATTATTATTAGGTTTCTCTGCCAAATATGAAAGTTCCAATGACAAAATTTAGTTGTCTTTAAGATGTTGGTTGTTTGAATGGTTCTTACAATTTTATCATTTGGAGCTTTAATATTTTAACACAAGTGATGTTTGTGAAACTTTATGTTATTTTATGTATCTAGTTTGTGAAACTTTGGTGGTATTTGAATTGTTTTTTGTATTGTACTAGACTTGTTGAATTATAATTTATTTTCTTTTGATTCATCATGTGTTATAATTTTATAAAGTGTTGACCTTTTGATTCATAATATTGAACTTAATTTTAATTTGTTTTTTTCTTAAGATAATTATGTCAGGTTTTTCAGAATCAAATGTTTCTTCCCAAAGTTCTCGAAGAACCAAAAGAAAATAGGTTCCAGAAGAAGATGCTGTGTTGGGTTCCTGTATGGTCGACTTGCACAATGTTGGAACCTTTAATGCTGATACGGGATTTAAAGCCGGTTATTTAAATGAGTTGGAAAAAATTTTAGAAAAAGTTTTACCCAATGCAATGTTGAAGGCTAAACCTAATATTGAATCGAGGATTAGACTATTGAAAAGGGATTGGTCAATCGTTTATGACATGCTTAATGGAAAAAACAATAGCGGTTTTGGTTGGGATGAGCATAGGCAGCTCGTTGTTGCTGAAGATGCTGTGTGGAATTCATATATAAATGTAAGAATTATTTCAAGTCTTTATTATCTTATTTTCACTAAACTTATAACTAATATGAATTCCTCATTTTTATAAAGTTATAAAGAAGCAGGTCAATTCAAACATCGTAGTTTCCCTTATTACGACCAACTTACTGCCATCTACGTAAAAGATCGAGCCACTGGGAAAGATGCTCAAACAGTCGCTAATATCATTGAAGAAATAAATGTTGAGGATGTAGCTACTACAAATATTCATGAAGAAAGAAACGATTTCTATGGATGTGAAGCTGATGTCTCTTTGGATGACATGGATGTTTCAGCTACAGAACCGCAACCAGCTAGAAACCAAGGGGGTTCCACATCTTCAAAGAAGAAAAAAAAGAATTCTGATGCAAGTGATCATATTTCTTCTTCATTTCATGATGCTGTGACTTTATTGGCAGAAAACATGTGGGTCGTTGGCGAACAAATCAGTAAGAGTATTGCCTCCGATGTGGTAATTCAACAAAAGTCAGAAGAATTTCAGATCATCCAAGAAAAAGTTATAAATTTATATCCAGCATTATGTGAAATAGAAGGTTTAACTGTGAATGAGCGTTATCGAGCATTAAGCAAAATTCCAGATCATCCAACACAAATGCTCATTTTCTTTAGTTTACCTTCTTCTGTACGATTGGAATGGGTCAGAAGATTTCTTGCTGACCATTAAAAATCATGGTTGTGTTGATGATATTTTGGTAACTTTTTGTGTTTGTAATATTTGGGACGGTATGATGACATGATATATGTCATTACAATGTTGTAACTTTTTGATGTTGTAAAATTTTATAACATATGGATTATGACATATAAACTAATGAAATCATGTAACCTTTTGTTAATATATGAATATTATGTTTATGCAAAATATAATTCTCAAGTTATTTATTACTTCTAATATTTTTTTATTGTAGAATAATTAAATTATTTGTTTCACTAATGATATTATAGCACATAAATATGTATTGCGGTTTAAAAATAATAAAATAGATTATATATTATTTTTTATAGTATTATATATTATGATTTTAGTAAATTCATATAAGAATAATTATATTAAGAATTTTATTAAATTATATATTTTTATTAAATTATATTTAATAATAATTATGTTAAAATATGATTAAAATATTTTATTTATATTAATAATCTTATTAAAATTTAATAACAATAACAACAATCATCTACCTAAAAAAAATTTTGCTAAGAGTATTCTAGTCATTTTAGTTTTTTTCCTTATGCTATTACAACATCATTCCATTCAACCAAACACAAGAATACTATTACAATTCTATTCCATTCCATTCAACCAAACAATTGAATTACTATTACAGTTCTATTCCATTACAGCGAACCAAAAGTGCCCTAATATTTTTACATACTTATCAGTCAACTTTCATCAATTTATAACCTTGAAAATTGTCTGTACAAATGATTTTCAAGTCCACAGCCATTTAATCATATTCAATTAAAAATAATCACAAGTAATACTCAAGAAGATGATAAACAGAAAATGTGACAATAAAAGATATTTATATCATTTTCTTATATTTTCATATATCATAATTCACATAATTATATAAAATTCTGTTAAATTCATAATTTGTTACATATTTTAAATCTTTTATGTTGTATAATGTTATTATATAATATCATATACAATTTGTTTTTATTTTTATTTTTATACAATATTGAGGTGACAATGAATTGATGGAGTAATAAAGTTTAAATTCGTGTCAAATAGATGTCTAACAAAAATTTTAACCACTACTTCATACAAGTCAAGACAATATCATATAAAATTTATTGTTTCAACAAAAATTATATATTACACATTTAAATATCATATAGGCATAATGTCTGATTTGGCCCTTCAAATTTACAAAAATATCATTTTAGCCCTCCATTTATTTTTTTGCTTCTTTTAGCCCTTAAACTTGCGCTATTTATCAAATCACCCAAAAATGAATGAAAAAGTTAACGTTTGTTAACTTTGTTAATGTGACATACATATGGATTGTAGAGGTGTTCATGGGCAGGGCCGGGCCGGGCCGGGCTCAACTAAAAATTTAGGCCCATTCACTGGGCTCAGGTCGGGCCGGGTCCAAAAAATGGGCCTAAATTTTTTCCCAAGCCCGACCCATATAAAAATGCTAAAACTCGGGTTCGGCCCGGCCCGCCCATATTAAATTTTTATATTATTTTATATAATTTTTAAATATATATACATCAAAAATACTAAAAAAATCAAAATAAATATTCCCAACAAATTGAAAATAAATTTTAAAAAAATATGTAGACTTAAATAACACTAAGATAGATGTAACTTAACAAGCAAATACCTCTAAAATAATAATAAAATTAACAAATGCCTTTAAAAGAATAACAAAATTAACAATAAAATAAGTTTTATACAATATTCAATCAATAACAATAAAATAATAGCAACATAATAGTAATATGATAGCAAAATAGGGAGAAAATAACAAGAAAATAACATTCAAAAATAAAAAAAATAGCTTTTTTTGTCATTTAGTAATTCGGGCCGGGCAGGGCCCGGGCCAAAAATACCTTACCCGAGGCCCGACCCATTTTTTAAACGGGCCTTATTTTTTGTCCAAGCCTATTTTTCGGGCTTATATTTTTGCCCAAACCCTCCCAAATTTCGGTCTGGCCTTCGGGCCGGGCCGGGTCGCCCGGCCCATGAACACCTCTAATGGATTGTCACATCATCAATTAATTAATTCTTTAGAATTTAAAAAAATTAAAATTTAAAAATTATAAAAATATAAAAAATAGTTTTAAATTTTCTAAAAATTAACTCATTGCAAACGTGGCATACACGTAGACTGCAATGTGAATGCCATGTTACTAAAGTCAACAGACATTAACTTAACTATTCATTTTAGGGTAATTTGACAAACAATACAAGTTCAAAGGTTAAAAAGTAAAAAAATAAATAAATGGTTAAAAATATTTGTTTTATATAAAATTAGAGGCTTGGAATGCTAAATAAATCATTATGCAGTAAATGTACTATAGAGGACCCTATACTAGGAGTCAGATTGCATTTTGTTCCCTCTACTAAAATAATAGACAAATTAATCCTTGTACGTTAGATCAAAGAGAAAATTGATCATTTCTATTAAAATTTTCATTAATTTGTACAATTAAAAATTGGCGTGGCTAATAAAATAATTAGACAGTAACACATATCGTGCCATGTGTACTTCATGTTGATGTACAAAGATCAATTTTAACAGTAGAAATAGAAGAAAATTTAATAGAAAAACTAGTTTGCTCTTTAATCTAACGTATAGGAACTAATTTACTGATTTTTTAGTAAAGAAAGAAAATGCAATCTAACTTTTAATTCAGGAGCCTCCATACTACTTTTAATGTAACTATGCCTAATAAATCAATCAATTCGTTTAATATATATATATATATATATATAACTTTTGAAAAAAAATAAAATAAAAGTATAGATATAATATAATATATGTAATAATTATTACTTAAACATATATTATTTTTATATACCCTGAGATGAGACAGGTCAGAGCATTGTAATCCAACTATGACTGTTCCATTATACGTATTATTGATACTTTATTCTATTTTCTTATAATATAATAAAAGTGAATATCACTTCTAGTCACTCAATATTGATAAGTTTTTCTCTATTTGTCACTGGTCGTTAAATGGTTAACAAAAAAAAAATGATAATTTTTAAAATTTATAGTAGCAATTTTAACCATCAATATTTATATATTGTGTCAATTTAGTCTTAATTTCAAAAAAATTTAACCCCCCTCAATATTTACACATAGTATAACTTAGTTCTTCTTTTTTTCAATTTTACTTTTCTTTATGACCTTTCACCTAAAAAAACTAAAAATAAAATAAAATAATCAACTAAATTTGATAGAAAATATACTAAAAAAGGAAACAAACAGAAATTCAAGATAATAATTTTTCATCTTTTCACATTCTTTTAAAACTAACCCTCAATGTCACAAACAAAAACAAACTTGCAAAATAAAAAAGAGATACTAAATTACACAATATGTAAATATTGAGGGTTAATTTTTTGGAATCAAGATTAAATTAACACAATGTATAAATGTTGAGGGTTAAAATTGTTATTATGCCGATTTTAAAAGCTGCCAAATAATCTTTTTGTTAGTACTTTAAAGGTTAGTGACAAAAAAAAAGATTGAATCTCACCATTTAATAACTTTTTATAGTTGGACGACAAAAAAAAAATCTAATAGTTAGACAAGTTTATCCTATAATAAATATTGTAGGTTTATAGTTAAGCTTAATTTGCTATTTGGTCCCTGAAGTATACCTGGTTTTTCGCGTTGTTATCAAAAATGTTTTTTTGTCTTAATTTAGTACTAAAAGTATTGATCCGCTATAATTTTTAGTCCAATTTTTAACAGACATTTAAGAAAAACTGACGGCCAATTAAATAAAGCCACATTGCTTGATCTATCTTTTCACAAACTATTTTTTTTTTGTAAAAAGAAATAAAATATTAAAAATAATTTTTTATTCACCTCCCCTTCTCAATCCTTGAAAAAGGAAAATCATTTCTAAGAAAACCCATATTTGCATTTTCTTCTGTAACTTTTATATTCTCTGCTTCTAATGTTACTACAAATCAAATTCAAATATCATTCTACTATCCACAGATCTATTGTTGCGGAAGGTGCGAAAACAATGGAGAAAATCTCAATCCTTTTTTGAAATATTTGCGAAAGGTTAAGAGGAATGTTGTTGCTTTTGTGATGGTGGTAGAATACTCGGTCGTTGGTTCTTGGTTTGAAGTTGTGGATTTTTCGTGAGGTTTGAATTCGCATTTCAGATCATTTTCAAACAACAGGGCACATGCTAAATTTATTTGATGAAGCAGATGAGATATTTTTAGCTTCAAGGATACAATGCCAAAAGCTTTATTGGATAGATGATGGAGCATTAGACTGTTATAATGTGTGGAATCTTAGGAAACCATAAAGATTTTTTTTTTTTTTTTTTTTGGTGATTTTAGATGATTGTGGCTTTGATGATTCGAGATTACATTTGGTTTTGTGCATTTAAGATGGATAGTGTTGAATTATTTGAGTTTAATCATTCGAGTGTTTCAAACACATTCATTCATTTGATTCTTCCGTTTCAATTGTTTTCAAACTCAAATTTTTATTCTTCTCTTTTTATTTTGTTGCTGGTTTGAGTTTATTACTATACTTATTTGTACCTAAAAAATAGTCATAGCAACAAATATGAAATGAAAAGAAGAGGGTGAAAGAAAATTTTAACCAAAAGGTTAATTAAAAATACATTTTAAAATAATATTTTTTTCATTTAAAAAAAGATTTTAGTTTTTGAAAATATAAAAAACCTGCACCCCATTATTTGATTGGCGGCCAAATTTTTTTTAAACTTATGTTAAAAATTGGACCAAAAATCATAATAGATCAATACATTAAGTACCAAATTGGAAAAAAAAAATTTAGGTATCAAAATGAAAAGATGAGTACACTTCATGGGCCAAATCATGACTTAAGCCTTTTAATTATTAGGTAATTATTTGATCTATAATCAATGAAATTTCTTAAACCCTACAAGCGGATTGAGAATGTTATTAACTTTTTATAGTTTTTACTACACCCTATAATACACTCGTCAAGCACTTAACTCACTTATAGAATCTAAAAAGCTCCCTTACTGGTGTACCAATTTATTTTCATTAATTATTAAAAACTGTATGCAATAATTATTAGATTAGGGGAAATTATTTGATACACTGTTAATGAAATTTTTAGACTCCACAGATGGAGCCCTACAAGGATATAGTAAAATATTTAAATATATATATATATATATTTTTCAAAATGAAAACACATATCATTTTTACAAGACTATTTGTGGAATAAAAAAATACATCATAAATATATCAGATACTAACCCTTAGGTCAAAATATGCTAGCAGTCCTATGTTTTAAAAAGTTAAAAATTATTATTTTTAAAATAATTCTTTTAATTAAAAATATTTTAACCCAATCATTAATACTGATAGTATTATCTATAAGAAAATGTTCAATATGAAATGTTAATTTTTTATCAATCACCACCTGATAAATAGGCTATGTTGATAAATTTTAATGAAAAATACTGTAATTTTAATGATTGGAGTAGGATTTTTTATTTATTTGTCTGAATTTTTAATTTTTTAAAATACAGGGACTAAATTTCAACTTTGTCAAGGACAGACTAACAACATATTTACCTAACTAATAACATATCCAAAGCAAAACAAATTTCTCTCATTATATGATATACAAATTTTGAAGGAAAAATTTAAAGGGTAAGTTGCATTATGGTGTGAACTAAAATAGTAATTAAGCCATCAGTAAAATTTCAAGTATGCATATACCCCATAACCTACCAATTCAGCTCATGGAAATCATGGGATCCTTACAAGAAGCATTTGGTGAAAATCAAAACCTGCATGCGGTGACGTCGAGCTTTCGGGAAATATTTCCGGCTATAATGCTGATATTCGGAGTCCATTGTTCGTGCTTTGCTACCTTCAATCTAGACAAATATGACTTCAAACTTTGCACAAGGGTTGCTTTGAATGTGGTTCTTAAGATCGGCATCTTGTTCGAACTTGAAATTATATAGAGCCTGTCTCTGTGTCAACCCAACAGGGTATATTCTGTATACTTTTAGTTCATCACCACCTCTTATGGTTTCAGGTCTTTCCTGCTTCCAAACAGGCACGTGTTTTCGAGACCTGAACTTCGTAAGCACAGAAGACTTCAAGGCGTCTAGAGTCAAATTGCTCGATCTGTTCATCAATGTCAGAAATAAGGATTGCATCCCGTTTCAAAATCGAA
The DNA here is from genome assembly GCA_005393395.2 of Gossypium australe. Taxonomy (NCBI): domain Eukaryota; kingdom Viridiplantae; phylum Streptophyta; class Magnoliopsida; order Malvales; family Malvaceae; genus Gossypium; species Gossypium australe. Next base: position 31,744,396 of record CM016626.1, read on the forward strand.
GAAACAGTTAAAATTAGCTTCCACCAAGTGGAAGTTGCATTAAACCACCTAATGCCGCATTGGGAGATTGGGTCATGCTTAAGAACTAAGATTCTTGAGTTGCAACAAAGCAGCTGAAATTGAAGATAAATGGCCATGTATCATCGTGAATGAACACAACACTACGAGATTTCAAGTTCTTTTTTCGATTGATTGTTTGTTATGATTAAAGAAAGTCTAATCAAGTCCGGATTAAAGGATCATAAAATTGATTCGTAACATACTATAGCTAAAGAGTTAAGAGGTTACCTCAAGAAAACAGAATCCATCTCAAACCTCCCTCGCTCTCGTACATATAAATGATGTACAGTTTCTGATCCTTTGGTACACTTGCAGGGGCGTTTCCTGAAGTCCGAACTTTTTTCTTCTTTCTCCTGGATGATGGTAGCCAAGTGAATGCACAGACGACAAGATGAATGAACCGCAGACATATCTAAAAGGGCCTTGAAAGATTCGGATGGGCCTTTGTACTTCCACCTAATCCATGAAGACCTCATTGTCAGCAAGATTCAACATAAGAAACAAGTTTCTCGTAAGTTGACATTATTTATTACGGGGATTGAACCACACTACACCTTAATGATTGATTATAAGCATCAGGGTTTTCGGCAAGGTACTTCATTCTGTTTGCAACTGATTGAACTTCGGCTAATTCCTTAATATGTAAAACTGAACCGGGATAAGGAGCAAAGTCTTCAATATTCGGAGCACCAACCACCACGGGTATAGTTCCTATAAAAGTTAAATAATTCCATTAATCAAAGGTGAAACCAAAATGGAATGGTATAGCAATATTCAAGCCCAAAACAAACACATGAATTCTTCCAGCCCAGATCGCAATTATCCTGACCCCATTTCTCGAAGCTTTTCCAGAAATTAGTTTTGTCACAATTGTTTTCAAATTGTTGGCAAAACTTTATTTATTTACTGATTTAATCCAAACACACACATGCACACAAAGAAAATCCTTACGGCGACATCTAAATCCAATTTACGAGACTCAAGTAGGAAATAACAAAGTTTGTAACATCAAACATCAGAAATAATGTTCATACCTGCAACGAGAGACTGGAAAAATTTTTCAGTCACATAATCTTCCTCATTGGAGTTCTCAAAAGCCAAGCTAAACTTATAGCGTTTCAGAGCCTCAACTTTGTCCACTGCAAAAATTTACATGAAATATGTTCTTAAAACAGATCCATGAAGAGTAACCAAAATGGCCGACCAGAAGCGCTGAGTTGACTAGGGTTATATCGTAGGAAAAAATGTAAGAACTATAAAAAAAGGAAAGCTCCGGCATAGAGAATCAGCAACCTTAGAAATGCAGGAAAATGTTTAAACTAAAAGAAAATGTAGACACAGATCGCTTGTAGATTACGCATAGGAAGTACTGCAAATTAAAAAATATACAATGTTTAACAATAACAGTACATCTTTCAAAGTGCATATCAGTTTATAATTAATATAAAAAAGCATAAAGAAATGAAAATTCACCTTTTCCATTGCGATTTCTATGGCAACCACCATAAGAATCTATCTTGATATTCGCCTTTTCAAGCCCAACAAGAGCTTCCAAACGAAAGTTATGGGCACCGCAGTTAGAGATGAAAGCAGCCGCCAAAGCCTGTTCAGTCTTTGGCATCACTGGTGCCATGATATCATACTCGGCCCACGAAAAATATCCGACAGGAACATCTGATGAGAGGCTAGTCGTCATTACAATATCATAACCCCTCCTAAATAAAAATGTTTAAAAAGAAAAAACTGTTAGCTTTAGAAAGACTTCCCATTAACTAGAATCAACAGTGGAGCCTAGTTTTCCAGTGAAATAATAGGCAAATATCGAGTTTGAAGGGAAATAGTCAAATTCATTTATACCGAACATTCCTAAATAGAAGCCTGATTACTTCCAAATATATATTAGATGTATGGTAAACTATGGGAAATATAAATGCATATACATAGCCATGTCAATGTGCCTAGATTCTTGGAAACATCAAACATGTCTGTGTTGAAGCATCACAGTAGTGTTGTTGTCCGTAGATCATAGCTTCGAAGAGTAATTCACATAAAATATCTTATTCGATATAAAATTAACTTTCATAGAGCAGGAAAAAAAAGCTTGCTAGAAGAGAATGTTTGGGGAAAAAAAAAAGAAGAAGCACTACTTAATAGAGCATCACAAAAGTCCCACAAAATTACGGGGAAAAAAATGTGTTTGTTTCAAATGCAATGTGCTTACCCACCGTCGTGCCTGAGCAATATTATTCTCTGAATAGTACAAAGCTGATTCCATTGAGCGCAGCACAGTAGCTACTCCAGGTTCTTGAGACAAACCAAAGGCAGCATCGGGTTTCTTACTGGGATCAAATCCGAACTTACAACCCACAGCACAAGTTTTCCATTCCTACATACCAAGAAAAAGGAAGTCAACAATACACAAGGACATGTACTTTAAGCCTAAAAAGCCACTAAAACAACAATAAAGATGGGAAGAAGAATACGCAAAATGACAAGTCAACAAGCACTGGTATTATTTTAAGTCCTAACATAATTAGAGTAGAAACAAAGGGAAATGTCTACGATAAACTTAAACAATCTTTTATTGACTTCTAATACTACAAAAACACGATCTTCTTTTTTTGGAAAAGTAGTATCTTAGCATCCAAGTGAGCAGAGAAAAACTCGGCTGCGGAATGTACATACATAACCAGCAGCATATGGACAGCCCCTTACATTAATTGCTACAGGCTGCTGAACCAATGGCCTAATTATTGAAACCAGAAACTTCTACAAAGACTTTTCATCCTGGTACATACATCAAAAACAATGAAATCCTAATATGCTCAATAGTATAGTGAAAAAGACCTGATGTTCCCTCAAAACAAACAAGTGCCATAAGGAGTATTTCATTTGCAAATAACACTTATCAGTAAACATCAAAATTTCATAGACAAATCATTCAGAAAACTTCACAATCTTAAAAGCCAAAGGTTCAAACCAGCTTAGTGCTCAATAGTAATGTTGTTCAGACTCTTCATTTTTGTTGAACTATCTGTGTATGGCGATATAATTTTCAAAGATCCTCCAAACACAGAGAAAAAACATTGAAAAGACTAATCATAACGTATCAGGTATATACTTGTATCCTACACTCACACAAAAGTCCGAGTAACATAGTCCAATACATTATATGGTTAAAGAACTTGCAAAACATCAATAAAAGGTAATGAAGGAACCTGTTCAGTGCCTGAAACCCAAATGGGATCTTTGCTAAAATCCCTTGAATAAACCACGGCATCTTCTCTCTCAAGCCACTGTTCGCAGTTCTGTGCAACTCCGTTCTGATCACCACCCAAAGCTTCAATCTCAATGTCAACGCCAGATACTGCTACTCCATCAGAAGAGTGGGATTTATAGAACATATCGGGCCATGAATCGAAAAAGGCGGCGTTTTTAGCCATGTCGAGGCGACCAAGAAACGAGATTTCAGCTATGACCACAAGGGCCACCACTAAAGGCAGCAAATTGGAGCATTTTTTCTTGTGGGAAACAGATGTAGAAGATGGCGGCAACCCATCGGATACGGGTAAGCCTTCTTGGGTTCTTGACCCTTTTAGGTTTGAGACAATACCCATCAATCAAAAACAGTGTCTTTTTTTTTTCAACGTCAAAATTTTGATGTTTGATATTTTGAAGGAATTATCTGTTCATGTTTTTAGAAAAAAGAAGAAGAAAATGCTAATGACTTAAAATTTCCTCGTTCAGAAATTCCAAGGGGACGGGGTCTACGGAAGACGTTGAAGTACTGCTTTTAGTTGAATATTATTATGGATTTTTTGGGGGCTTTACTCTTAGGCGCCATGAAGAGTAAAGAAAAGCCTAATTCTGCTTTTAGTCCCTGTACTATTCATATATTTAAGAATTCGTTAAATTTTAGTTAAATTGGATGATATATATATATATATATATTTAAATAAAACATTTAGTCAACTAATCAATATACGCATAAAAATTCAAATCATCAAACAAAAATGCCATATAATACAATTTAATGAAAATATGTTGACGGTGCTGTCCATCATACTTCAATTATTAAATAAAGAGTAAGAAACTAAATTACTGAAATTGAAAATAGAAAGACTCAATTTAGAATGTCCAAAGAGTATAGGGACTGAGTTTGTGAATAGTTTGTTTCAATTCTTTTCCCTTTTATTCTTTTTTTCGTTTTGCTAGATTCTTATGAAACTTGCACATTCAAAACGAGGTTATTTGTTAGAAAAGGAATTTATAATTTAAAATGTTATTTTAATAAATAAGTCAAATATGTATAATTTTCTAAAGAAATATCTTTTAAATAAAAACAGAAAAATGGATATATAGGTTTTTTTTTTTCAGCAAAAATGATTTTTTGTTTAATTATTTGGTCTTGAGATTTAATTTGATTTTTTTTATTGATGCCTTTTAGTTATTACGAAGTGCTTTCTTTTTAATGCAGAGAATTTGATAGATTCTAAAATATATGGTCACATAATATCTTATTTACATATAAAATATAATTGGTATAATTCTAAATTCAATCCCCTAACATTTACTATTTTTAACTTTTTATCCCTTTGATCCCCCATCTTTTAAACTTCTTTCATCACTTTGTTAAATGTTTGTTTTTCTATGTTGTCCTCAGTGTGACTTTTCGTTAGCATAATCCATTGATGTGACATACTAGAGGTAACTAGGCTACATGTGCGGTGCCATGTTGCTCCTAAAAATTACACGTGTCTTAACAAAGGGCTCGCAGACCCTAGGTGAGCTGTTGGGGAGCTAGCCAAGTTGGTAGCTGAACCATACCTAGCCAACTATAATGAGTAGCGCACACGTGTCGAGCAAACAGGATTTACATGGTATGCTCTATATTACTTGTATAACACACTTTGGCACCTAATTTTTAAATTTTATTCAATTTACTTTTTTAAATGGTGGACGTTATATAAGTTTTTAACAAATACATAAAAATTATTAAAAATTCATAAAGTATTCAAAAAAATCAGTTCATATCAACAATTCAACAATGTGAATTGTAATGCAAACTATCACACACAAAAATGTAATTTGATTAAAAATTGAAGGTTAAGGATTGAAATGATAAAAAAAAATATTTAATATCAAATTAATAAAATGAATTAAAAGGTTATATCTATCATTATATCAATATAATTTTGTTTGTACTGTGCCTACAAGTCTGCATCATGCGGCTGGAAACCAATAATAAATCTAAATGAAAAAAACGCTTTACAGAGCAAACCAGCATAGGAATTTTAATTGCTTACAGTTTTAGGCAACATTAAGAATATTATATTGTCTGTTTTGCATTATACTATGTCATCAAAGATTCTAAATTTATATGCCTTACCTCCAAATGAAGGCATCTTTGATACATTTGGAGTTCTTTTTTTCTGAAAAAAAGGTACCACAACTCCTAACTTTGTTAAACAACCCTCCAACTCTAGTTCGGACTCGGGTTTTTCGAGTTCGGGCTCATTTTGCCATCTACGGATCCCCGGATAGCTAACGGTTCAGATAGCCTGGAGAAGTTTGCTAACAATTCAAGTCTAAACAAGTAGGGAGAAAAAAAAAAAGGATGAAAAAAGAAACCCATACTTGAATTCAATGTATGCTAAATCTTCTGGCCATCTGCACAATCACACCATGTTGTGCCCATCCTGTTGTGTAAAGCCACTTGCAAGACAATCAACAGAAATCAACTTTTGCTACTAATGCATTCTCACCTACAATTTTTCTTCAAAAACTAGTCACATCAACTTATTTTAAGATCTATATATTGCTTCATTATGTTCCTTTATGCTGGATCTTACTAAATCACAGTTCCTCTTCTTCACATGGCATGTCTCCACTTCAAGTTTGTTTGGATGTAATTTAGTGATAAACTGGGGTTTGATGTCGTTCGGTCCAAACCGGCATTACATCCATTTCATACTCCGAAAACTAACATATCTTTAATAGTAACAAGCTACAAAATCCTGGCAGATGTCACAAGAAGCTGTACATTCACTAAATCTAGAGACACCAAGGAAGGATGGCAACTAATCATGATACTTTACATCAGTAAGATCAAGCTGCTTGCACCAGTGACTGGTTTTAAACCAGTAACATAACCAAAAAGGGGCGTTCATGTTAGGGAAAGAAAACAAGTTTGTTTACATAAAAGCTCCAGGAAAATGATGCACGTCCGAGGAAAAGTACCGATGCATATGTTAGTTAGCCCGGAACAGAGGAACTCATAGCAAATGTGAATAATGATAGAATGAAGACAAAAACATGATGGCAGATTGAGGATAATTAGATTTTACCGCTCATGCAGCTATCCAAGAGATGCTGCAATTTCTTGCTGGTTTGCAAGATAAAGATCTTATTACTTCTCGAGTAGATTTCATCATTCGAAACCACAGTTTCCCTTGAAATGGGGAGTACTGCTTAACTTCTTCTACCAGCAGATGTAAAATGATATAAAAACGGACTTCCATCGATATCACAAGAATCAACAGCGCTTTCCAACTAAGGGTCACTGCTCTTATAGTTTATCTTCTAGCAGCGCAATCTTGTAACAAATGGCAGCTTTGCACTTAAGGGAACAAGAGCATGCTGTAAATCGACAAATCCAAATAAACGAAGCAATTCACCTCAATTATTCTTATCATAATATTCCCAGGATGCATTAGATCGGGCTAAGGGTTGCAATGTTCTCCAAGATACTTGTTTTAAGCTTGTAAGAAACTAGAATCACATCTTTCATGAAGATATAAAAGGAAACAATTGGAAATTTTCTAATAAAAATTACTAGTATTCAATAATAAAAAATTAAAATTTAACAACAATCCAATCCAGCACACTTTAAAATTTTCTAGTATTCCTAAACCCTAAACCTAAATAATGTATTAGAATACAAAATTGAAGTTTAGAACTAAAAACTAATTACTATATCAAAAATTGTTATCGCCTCTATACAAAAAGTACACAAGAAATGAAAACCTCCACAATAAATCACTTTGGTCCCCGTGGAAACTGCCGCACCGAACATGCCACCACCTGAGCCCATTGACGCAACTTAATCTTAACCATCTCCGGATCATCGCCTATAACACAAAATTTCAAATCAAACAATTAAGAACGCCGTTTAATTGAACTTACTAAGAAATTTACTTTGTTACTGAATTTTACCTCGATCAATTATCGAGTTAGTGCTACCGGCATCACTAAAAGAGTCCATCGATGACGCGGACGAAGACCTCGATATCCTGCCATTGTACTGACGATTAACGGCACAGTAAAACGGCAAAGCTGGTAAAGCATGGGATAGTTTCGGATCTAACTCAGGCGAATCTGGTTCGAAGCCGAAACCTAAATCTAAACAACCTTTGAGCTCATCCAAATCATCTTCCGTGAAGCTCTGACTACGGCGGAGCCCCGAGCCGTAAACTTCCTTCCGCCTGAGCCACGCCTCGTCTCGCTCAGCGTCAGGAGACCATGACCGCTGCTTGAACAAAGGGCTTGCTTGTTGCGAGGGAGGAGGTAGCGGAGGCACGTAGCGTTTCGACATTGGGTTCACGGCATCCGCAAGACCGCGTCTCTCGCGGCGGCTGGGGTTTTCGAGGTCGGCGAGGGAGAGGGAGGGGGAGGGATCGAGATTTATGCAATCATATATAAACAAATTTATACACGTAATTGGACTTGGAAGTAATTTGCTACTTTTGAGAGGGATGTTTTTGGAATATTTTATTCATCTATTTAGGTTGTAATGTTTGCGATACCTTAGATTAATTGTTGAAAATTTTAAATAAATCATAAGTTAATATTTTCAATAATTTAAATTTTTTTATATAAAATGATTTCATTATTTTTATGGAAAATATATTTAATTAATTTTATTTCATTCATTTATTTATTTTAATATTACATCTATATTATATAGTAAAATTTATAATTGGATTCCAACTCAGTTGTTACATTACTAAAAGATTTTATTTTGACAAAATAAATAAATATTATTTTGAGAATATTTTTATATTTTAATAAAAATAAAAAAAATGCATGCATGAAATAGATTTTAAAACTCAGGACACTATAACCATTACTCTCTTGCCTTTTAACATTTCAACCAAAACCGTATTTAATTTTCATGTCAATTTCTTAATAAATATATTACATAATTATTTTCACTTGCATTGCGAGTGTTATACAGTAAAGAATTTACATTTACAATTTAATTTTATTTAGAATAAGGTGAAATCTTTAAAAATAAGAGTAAAATGTATAATGAAAATTTTATATTTATCAAACAATCTAATTATATTATGCACTTAATTTTAAGTAGTATATCAAACATATTTTATAACTTATAACTTAGGGTGTTATTTGATAAATTAAAAATTTAAACACTAAAAACTTATTTTTTTTTTATTAAAATATCGTATGCCTTTATTGAAACAACAAAAATTAAAAACTATTCGATTCCTAAAGAAACATGTTTACACAGCTCAAGAAACCACCAAAACAAACCAGAAAGGAAAACCCATCAGTTCCTTTGCATGCCAGCCTTGAAAATCCTTCAACTCCAGTCCCAAATCGCCAATATAAGCAAAGCATTTTCGTATAAACGCTGTTTAGAATCGAATATGTAGCACATCACATAGGTCACACGTTGTCTGAAACAACTCAGCTAGGCCCTGTCGCCTCCTCCGCCACTAGGTCCATAATCGTCGGAGAGCCCTCCTCCACCCACTGCATGTCTCACTTTCGGAGAAATCCCTCCCTTGCTAAAAGGTGAGCCACTCAATTTCCACCCTTTTTGATGTGTTGATATTTAAACCTCTCAAAATGCAATACAAATCGGTTGGCCTCCTATATGTAAGTACTAATCTCTGATCTGTCAACCTTTTGCGCTTTTAATTTTGAAATGACCACCATGGAATCACCTTCCAAGAGAACACGGCGAAAATCCATGTCTCGTGCGAACGAAATGGCTTGAACTGCAGCTAAGGCCTCTGCCACTTCAGCAGATAGGACGTTCTTCTTCCAAGTACAAGAGGCTCCCATTACCAACCCTGCCTCATCTCTTATGATGGATCTTGCGCTGGAAGATTGTAGATCCCTATAGAAACCCCCATCAAAGTTTTCTTTTAACCATCAGGGCTTTGGAGGGCACCGTCTCACCGGAGGTCCTTGCGCACTCGTCGGGTAAGTCTTCTCCAATAGCACTAGTTCTTTAACATATCCTAGCACAAAAGTACACAAATCATTTATTGTTTGTCTTCTGCCTTCATGCATCAATTTATTTCGCAATATTAGAGATTTGCCTATGTACATGTAGATTTTGTCTAGTAGGCGCATAGTTATGTATAATTCTCCATGTTGTAATTTTCATCTTTTCTAGGACGTTTGTTTCCCAAAGGTATTTGTATAAAAGCCCAATTTGGGGCTTAATATCTCTGTAAATATCATCACCCGACCCAGGAAAACCCCTCAACGGCACTCAGTAACCACTTCGGACTGTATACTTACCAGACTTATTGAGACACCATCGTAATTTATCTGCTAGGCCATTGGGCAGCAACGGGATATAAAGAATCCTCCTAGCCTCTTTGTAACGGCCTGTTTTCAGTGAAATTGAAATAGTGGTTTCGGGACTATAAATCCGAGTCTAAAAAGAAAAATTATTTTAATATTATTTTATGGTTTGAATTATGATAGAAATATCATATGAAAAATTTATTAGGAAAATTTTACCGATTACATGTTTAATTGATAAAAGGACCAAATTGCATGAAATGTAAAAGTTGAGTTCTAGTAACTATAAGTATCAAATAACTATGAAATTCAAAATTGGAGGTCCTTATATGGAAAATAGACCATTAAGAGGAGTTAGTAGATAAGTATGATGATTCATTCATGGAAAATTAAGAAAAGAAAAGGATAAAATTGGAAAGATGATAAATAATAAAATAAAATAAAATATCATCATTTATCATCTTTCCTAAAATCAAAAGACATGGAAACCCTAGTTTGAAGCTTGAAGATAGACAAGCTTATTTTGGCTTAATTAGGTGAGTATTCAAGTCCCGTTTTTAGTAATTTTTATGTTTCCGAGATCGTAATAGCTTAATTTAGCTATCTCGGGGATTAATTTGCAAAGTTATCAAAGTATTAAAATTTTTCCATGGATGAGTATGCTGAAATTTTGAAGTTTATGTTAGAAAATGAAAGGTTGTTGATAGATAAACAAGTTTTGTAAAAGAAATTTTTATGAAATTATGATTTAGGGACTAAATTGAAAAGATTAAATGCATGAAAAAATTCTAAATTTTATGAAATACATGAGCTGTAGATGTTATATGTAAAAATCGGTTAGGCTTGGAATAAGGATTAAATTGCATGAATTTCATTTTTCGAGCCTAGGGACGAAATCAGAATTATTTAAAAGTATAGGGACAAAATGGTAATTTTGCCTAAGATGTGAATTGGGTTGAATTGAGTATGAATTGTATTAAATTGAGTTAAATTTACTCGTATAGATCCGGAAAGACTAAATACGAAGCTAAATCGAGGTAAAGAAAAAGTAATGGATTAGTAGCATGTAAGTTCACGAACATTGTCGAAGTAAATTCGTGTAACTAAATTGAGAATTTATATGTGTTAATTGAACTGTATGTATGTGTTTGTATTATTATCATGTATATGAAAGTATTTACATATCCAACAATGATCGATAAGTATAAAGTCTCGTTTGAATATATGAAATTCGATGGATACAGGATTCTCGAATTGATTGTGGTCCTGCATATGTTACGGACACACCATAGCTCGAAAGTGCGTCCCGTTATTAACTCTTATGAGCATCCCATTATTAGCCCTCTTGAGCTTCCCTGTAACAGCTTAAATTTCAGTGGTGTCGGGAAACAGTGATTCGAGATTAAATTTCAGTGGTGTCGGGAAACAGTGATTCGAGATCACTAAATCCGACAAGTAAGTTTGAAGATTTAGTAATTAATAATTATGAGTCAAGTGTGAATTTAGAAATATATTTGAATTAGGGAATTTTGTGAATTAAAAGAAATTATTAGGTCAAATGAATCAAGAACGAGGTATCGAAACATCAAATTCATAAATCGATTCATGGAGTGTTATTGAGTTAGTATTAAAGTTTTGTTAGGAAATATTAACATTTTGATAGCTAATTAATTAAAAAGGACTAAATTGTAAAAGTGCAAATTTTGCTAAAATGATTAAAGAGCTTAAGTATCAAATGAGGGAGGATTAAAAAGGCAAATTAGCCTAAAGGGAATGGCTGAGGCAGCATAAGCAAGAAAAAAATCTGAAATTAGGTGAAATAAGGGTAAAATTTTAAATTTTGGAAAATTAAACAAATAAAATATCAATTAAAAGAGAAATCTAGATATTTCTTCAAAATTGATAGCCAAAAATGCCATAGTAGAGTTCCTCCAAGATTATTTTTCATAATTTTTCTCCATGTGAGTTTATTTCTTGTTCTTTTATTGTAATTTTTGTGTTTTTAAGACTTTTGCAATTAGGTCTAACTATCTAATTCATTAGTTTTTGATTTTATGGGTGACTTTAAAAGTTACCATGAATAAGTGTTGTATGTTTATGATGAATTTACATGGATTTTAAGTTTTAATTTCATTAAACGATGATTTTATTAAGTGATTCTAATAGAAAATAATTTTTAGGACCTAATTGTGAAAAAGTTGAGAATTAGGGTTTTGTGATGAAATTTTGAATTTCAATGGCTGTGTATTAGTTTAAAATAGTTAGATAAAGTGTTAATTAAGAAGAATTAGCTCAATTGATGGGTTAATTGAGCAGGGATTAATTTGTAAAAACTACAAAATTTGGGGTAGAAGTGTAATTCTAAAAATTAAAGGGCATAAATTATGAAGTAGAGTGAAATTGAGATAAATGCTAATGAGTACATTATTTTATAATTATAGATCAAGAACCCGAAGCGAATCTTGGAAAGGAAAAATTGCTAAAATAGTCCTTAAATTTCTATGTCTTTTACAAATTAGCCCAGGTAAGCTCATATGACTAAATTTAATGGATTGCTATGAAAATTTCATGAATGCTATGGTATGTTATTATATATGAATGTTATTAAACTGAGATAATTGTGAAAGTATTAATGTTTGAATAAAAGTTCTAATTTAGTGGAACATCGAATTGAGTACTTTCGTTCAGTGACTAATATGCATTGACAGAAAAGACCATGGTTGGACCATGGCAATATGTGATATGTGATTTCCGTATAAGACCATAGCTGGGCTATGGCATTGATATGATATGCTTCCATGTAAGACCATAGTTGGGCTATGGCTTCAGTGTGTGATATGTGATTATGTGCAAGACCATAGTTATACTATGGCATTATGGAAACGAAGTACTCAATTTCGAACTGTTCCCTACTTTGATTAAGAAAAGTAAGCGGTAAATGGACCTAAGAGATTGAAATCAATTAATCATTGATATTGAGCTCAATCGAGTAAATTTTATCATTGATTTTGTGAATGATAGGATGAATTAGTGAAATTATATATTGTATGATTGTTATAAGATGTTTGGTAAGAATTATTTTTTTATGCCTATGAGCTTGCTAAGCTTTCATAAGCTTATATTCGTGTGCTTAATGTTCTTGTATATTAACATAGATACGGAGGATCGGATCAGCACGAAGGATCACACTATCCAGATTATTTTCAGTAGCTTTTGTTAATCATCTTTTGATTTATATGGCATGTATAAGAGTTTAGTAAAAATGATATAGATTGAATAGTAATGGTATGACTTGAATGATAAAATATGTATTATAACCTAGTGTGATGAATATGTTAGAATATATGTAAATGATACATGTTTTGGTTTGGTTTTAGTTGATTGGATTAGATTATATTGGTAAAAGAAAGTGTTAAGTGCAGGTTAAAGGTGTATGGGTGAGAAAAATGGTCTAAAATAGCCAATTTTCATCCACACGGGCGTGTGTCCAGGCCGTGTGTGACACGGCCTGCCTTATGGGCGTGTATTGAAACCGTGTGTCCCCTGCACCTTAAAAATTTGAAACAGAATGCTCAAAATTTGACACACGGTTAGAGACACGGGTGTGTGTTTCAGCCGTGTGGACGACGGCCTAGAACATGGGCGTGTGCCTTGACCGTGTGAAGTCTACACCTATTTTATGAAAAATTTTGAAAATTTAATCGATCACACAGCCTAAGCACACGGGCATGTGACGTAACGGTGTAACTTCAATTTGATGATGATGTCATAAACAGAATACACCCTAATTTGAACACGGCCTGAAGCACGGGCGTGTGATCCCTTTTACATGAAAATTTTTCTAAGTTTTCCAAAAAGTTTCTGAACTTCTTAGTTTAGTCCCGAACCCCTTCTGATGCATGTTTTGGGTCTCGAAGGCTCGTAATAGGGACAATATGTATGTTTTTGAAAAGTTTTAAATTTGAGTGGAAATTCATGTCTCAGTTTTGAATGTTTGCTTGTGAACAAGTCCGGTAATGCCTCATACTCTATTTAGGCGTCGGATATAGGTAAGGGGTGTTACATTCCCGTTAATAGCTCTTTGGAGCATCTCGATTGGTTGTGATCCTGCATGTGTTGTGGACACACCATAGCTCTTATGAGCGTCCCGTTATATGGCTCTTTGTGAGCTTTTCGATTAAAGGCTCTTTGTGAGCTTCCTGATTAATGGCTTCCCGGAGCTTCCCAATATGGCTCGCTTAAACTTCCCGATATTTGGCTGTAATAGCCCAAATTTCAGTGGTGTCAGAAATAGTGTTTCGAGACCACCAAATTTGACAAATGAACTCGCAGACCATATTATTTAATATTTACAAGTCAAATGTAGCTTTTAAAATATTTTTAAAATAGTAAATTACGTTTTATAAAGATTTATTTGGTCAAGAAATCGAGAAAAAGAGGTATTGAGATCTTGGTGTTATAAACCGAGTCATAATTATTTTTATGAATATTTACGGAATGTCAATAAGTTAGTATTAAAATTTCGTTAGAAAATTTTGACGTTTGGGTGGTTAATTAAATAAAAAGGACTAAATTGAAAAAGGTGTAAAAGTTGCTAGAAGGATTAAATAGATTAATTGTCAAATGAGGAAGGACCTAAAGTGAAAATAAGCCAAAGGAGATATTTTGGGCGGCAATAGCTGAAAAAAATCAGGAAATGGGTGAAATAAGGGCAAAATTAGAAAATTGCCAAAATTAGTTAAATAAAAATGGGACCAAATTGGAATATCTAGAATTCTCTTCATTTCTCTTATTTTCTTTAGCTGAAAAACAGCCATGGGAGAGAGTTTCAAGCTGGTTTTCATACTCAAGCTTCATGTAAGTTTAATTCTTGCTTTCTCCTTGAAATTTCTATGTTTTTAGACTTTTACAATTGGGTCCAACTTACTATGTCATTAGTTTTTGATTCTATGGCTAATTTTTAAAGTTGATGTAGATTAGTGCTGGAAGAATATGATGAATAAATATTGAATTGAAGCTTTAATTTTGTTATATGATGATTTTATCAAGTAAAATTGATGGAAATTGGTTTTAGGACCTAATTGTGAAAGAGTTGAAATTAAGGCCTAGTGTTAAAATTCTGATTTTCAAAGGTTATGAAGTAGTTTAAAATGATAGAGAAAAGTATTAAATGAGAAAATTAGCTCAATTGAGGGGTTAATTGAGCAAGGATTGAATTGTATGAAATGTGGAATTTGAGACAAAATAGAAATCAACATGTCATACTAAAGCAGTTTTGGACAGCAGCAGTTGTCTAACTTTGAAAAATCATCAAAAACGGTATAAATTGAATTAGAAGTTGAGTGAGATATAGAATTAAAGCTTGTTGAGTCTATTTTCATATAAAAGAAACAGAGCAAGCAAAGGAAGTCTACATTTTGAGATATTTAAATTTTGGTAAGACTGGTTTAGAATAACTTCGTGAGCCCCTGTTATTACTTTAGAAATTCACTAAAAATTGTAAAAAAAGAATTATGAGTTATAATTTATGTGTCTGTATTCCTTAGTGATCCTATTTTCATTAGAAATAATCAGAAACACTATATGAAAATTGTACTATGAGATAATTGATTTTTAGTGAAGAGAGGTCAGAGCAATAGGACTGTGTAACAGGGGAGAACTTAACTAATAAACTGTACTAATTGGCCATACCAAAAATTCTGGAAAAATTATGGTAAGAAGATATGTGAGTCTAGTTTCAAATAAAATTAACGGATCTTAATTTGGAGTTCTGTAGCTCAAGATAAAAATACTTTAGTGACTATGACATGGATGGACAGCTTGAATATTCACATAAGTAAATAGTGAAAATTATAGATAATGTTACTTACAAGTGTGTTTTTTATACTAAGGATGTGGATGGAGAGGAGGAGGAGGAAAATAATAAATGAATGACTTGTGTATAAATTGATCACATGCTCGATTATAATTGATAAATGTTGAGGTAGAAATGATATAATGTTTTATTTCAAATATTTATTATGAAACTAAGATTATCGTTATGGTATAAAAATCGAATTGTAAGTTCATGTAACTTGAATTATATTCTTAAATGTTTGAAATATATGTTATTGATGTGAATATAATTTGAATGTTCATTGTATGAAAATTGATGAAACATTGATATATTTGATAAAAAGGGGAAGAAATCCCGGTTGAATGAAAGGAAAATTCGATGGATCTTTGAAAAGGAATTGACGGTAAAAAGAATCTAGCCCTGACGGGTGATCCTATCCCGATATAGCCCTCCCGAAGAATATGTGTGAAAAGGATCTAGCCTGGACTGGTAATCCCGCTGTAAGGATGAGGTTCGCGGGAGTGTGCTCTCTTACAGGGGATTTAGCCTGGACTGGTAATCCCGCTGTAAGGATGAGGTTCGCTGGAGTGTGCTCTCTGAAATGGACATGTGCGCACATGAACATGAATTGACGGACCTGGATTTGTACACTAAAGTGTACCTTTGAAATTCCATCGAAAATTCCAAGAAATCCAACGGGATAAATATGGAAAAATATCAAGGGAATGGAAATCATGGTATATATTATGTGATATAAGGAAATACGAGTTGATGAGACATGAACGTAGAACTTGGTTGATGAATGAGTTCATTTGTGATTATATACTTGTACATCCTCATGAATTGGTATTCCAAATTAGTTAATGAGAAGAGTTCTAATATGGAATAATCTTAATTCTAAATGAAATATTATGAAAACGTATTTGAAATACATTGGTATGTCTTGTATATGTTATTTGAGTTCATAATGTGCAAAGTAATGTATGTGGAAATATGAGATGATGATACCTGTACATGGAATTTATTGGTGGATACGTACATCCAAATTTATATGATGAACATTGAAATTGGGCTCAATAAGTGATTTGTCAATATAATTTGTGATTGGCAGGAAGGGTTAGTGAATTGCATGTTTATGAATTGTTACATGTATTTGTCGAAATACGAGGAAATGATGGTAATTGATACATGGAAATATGAGACTATGATATATATATAAAAACATGACATATGTTTAATAAATGTGTTCATTCATTATTATGGAATGGTGCACCTCAAGTGCACTATATGTGTAAAGAAACTTTTATAGTCAATTTCGGTATTTGAGCGATAAATAGCTTAAATTGTCTGTGAGTATTCCGTACTCCTCGGTAATGCCTCATACTTTATTCCAGCAATGGATACGGGTAGGGGGTGTTACAATGGCTATCTGGAGCTTCCTGATTAATGGCTCCTCGGAGCTACCCGTTATTGGCTCGCATGAGCTTCCCGATTATGGCTCTTATGAGCTTCCCTTTACACGGCTCACATGAGCTTCCTGTTATATGGCTCGAGAGATGACTTCCCGATTATGTGCTCAAATGAGCACTCCCGAGTATGAATTGATGGACTTTAGATTCGTACACTTTATGTGTACTACCATTATATCCATCAATATTTTAAATGATTCAGCGGATAAAGTTTCGATATGAGATTAAATGAATTCAAGATGAATTACTATGAGAAATATTTAAAGTACAAAGATATGACATGTACATGTTCATGGATACTTGAAGTGATAAATACATGTATGTGGAAATTGAATATTGATGAGCTCATTCATATTTCTTGGTATTTATGTGAATTACATGACTAATATGCTTGATGAAGATATGTGTATAGGCAATTGGTCAAATTGGTTTGAGTATGTTTAGTTAACTTACCTTAAATATGAAATAAATGGTAAGTTAATTTTTTGTTATACGAACTTACTAAGCATTAAATGCTTACTTTGTTTTATTTCCTCTGTTTTATAGTAACTCGGAAGCTCGTTAAAGTTAGAAGTTGGTCGGAGCCACATCACACTAGCAATCGCCTTTTTTCGGTATATTTATTAAATCTACTTTGATATAATGGCATGTATAGGTTAATTTGACCATTGATGGCATATAAATATTTTGTTGTGATTAGTCATTTGAATGGCTTATGTTTGATACATTTTGATATATATATATATATATATATATATAAGTATATGGCCTTATCATGGTTGATATGTGTTTTGGTATAATTGATTGTTGGTTAACTAATAGGCAAATTGTAACATGGCTTGAGTTGGTATAGTTGGTATAGATATGAATAAATATATGTAAGTGATCAAATTATTAAGCATGGATACTTGATTATATAGGATGATATGATATGCATAAGACAAGTTTGGGTGAGAAATAAGGCTTGGAAATTGCCTTATTTTGTTCATATGGGCAAAAACATGGAAGTGTATCTCAGCAGTGTGTCATGGGCGTATGTTTTGGCTGTGTGTCCCCTGCATCTTTAAAATTTCAAAATAGAATGCTCAGAATTGATCACAAGGCCTGGCACACGGGCGCGTGACTTGGCCGTGTGACCCCTGCACCTACACACAGCTTAACGCACGTGCGTGTAACTTGGCCGTGTGACCCAAGTCAGAGAGTTAAACGGGTACAGACACGGGCTGGGACACAGTCGTGTGCCCCATTTTGAATGCCCACATAGCCTGACCGCACGAGCGTGTGTACCCTGCACCTAGGAAAAATTTTAAAATTTCGTGAAAAATTCTCTGAGTACCTAGTTTAGTCCCGATTTGATTCTAATGCGTGTTTTGGGCCTTGAGAGCTCACATAAGGGACGATGTGATTGAAATCTAATACAATTGATAAATTATATGAAATGTCTGTTATATGTTCTGTAAATTTCGGTAATATTCTGTAACCTTGTTCCGGCTACAGATACGAGTTAGGGGTTACTCATTAAAGGTATTCCTCACAACATCTTTCCAAATCCCTTTCCAAATTCTCTGAGTACCCATTTTAGTCCCGATTTGATTCTAATGCGTATTTTGGGCCTTGAGGGCTCACATAAGGGACGATGTGATTGAAATCTAATACGATTGATAAATTATATGAAATGTTTGTTATATGTTCTGTAAATTTCGGTAATACTCTGTAACCCTGTTTCAGCGACAAATACGGGTTAGGGGTTACTCATTAAAGGTATTCCTCACAACATCTTTCGAAATCCCTTTTTTAGTATCAATCAAATCCGTAACCATAGAAATAGCATCAACCCTATCTAATTGAATAATAGTTGGTTTGTCCCCAAGCAACCAAGTTGCATCCTATAACGGAATATGTTCACCATTCCAAAGCTCCAGCTGCTACCTTTCAGCAGAAGTCCATTTGCGGCCAAGATACTCCTCCAAATTGCTGAAGGTTGATTCTTTAACTCAACTCTCATGAAATCACTATCCGCATAATATTTAGATTGCAAAACTCATGCTACTAGAGATATAAGGCTACAAATAAGTCTCCAACCTTGTTTAGCTAAAAGCGCAATATTAAATTTCGCTACCTGCCTAAACCCCAATCCACCCAATTTTTTCAGATTACATAAAGCCTCCCATGTACACCAATGTATTCCACAATTCGATTGGGATTTTTGCCACCAATAGTGATTAAACACGATTTCAATATCCTCGCAAAAGGTTTTTCGTAATAAAAAACATGACATGACATAAGTAGGCTTAGCTTGTAAGATAGGTTTAATAAAAACAATTTTACCTCCCTATGACAACCAACGATTGCACCACCCACTGATTTTGCCTCTAATTCGGTCCAATATAAGATGGAATGCAGCTCTCTTATTACACCCTATTACCATGAGAAGGCCCAAATATTTTTTGGGTTTACAGAGTATTTCACCCCTAACTCCTTTTCCACTGAAACCTGGGTCTCGTCAATAAATCTTGAACTAAAGTAGACTAGAGACTTACTAAAGTTAATAAGCTGCCCGGAACAAGCCTTGTATTCAACCAAAACATTCCTAATATTTGTCGCCCCAGCCACCGATGCCTCCCTGAATAAAAGACTGTTGTCAGCAAAGAATAGATGTGACACTGTAGGCCCCGAACGACTTGACTTTGCCCCTTTTACAAACCTATCAGGTATCGTTAGCCAGAGTAAAGCAAACAACCCCTCTGTGCAAAACAAGAATAAGAAAGGGCTTAGAAGTTCACCTTGTCTTAGCCCACAAGTGGGTGAAATAAAACCTCTGGTTTACCTATTCAACACCACTAAATAACTAACAGTCTTCACACATCTCATAACCAGCTCAACTAGGAGTGTGCAAAATTCGGGTAAAACCGAAAAAATTCGGTTAACCTACCGAATTCAGTTAATCGGTAAGTTAACCGAATTTTTTCGATCGGGTGTCGGTTAATTATTTTTTGATTTTTCGATTAACGGTTAATTCGGTTCGAAACCAGTCGGTTAACCAAATTTTTCGGTTTAACCGAAAAATTAATAAATAAAATTATAATATATAAATAGGCCCACTATTCACCTAAACCCAATCCAAACCCAAGTATCCAACCCAACCCAACTCAATCATAAAAATTACAAATAATTTAATATAAAAATAAAATTCTAAAACTAAAACTAAAACTAAAACTAAACTCAACTTAGTTATGTAATTATTATGTAGTGATTCATTTCGGTTAATTCGGGTAATTTTTAACCAAAAATAAAAAACATATAATTTTCAGTTAATTCGGTTAATCGACCGAATTAACTGAAAAATTTTCGGTTTGGTTACTTTTTTCGAAAAAATTTCGGTTCGATTAACGGTTAAAAATTTTGAAAGGTCGATTAATTTGGTTAATGTTATTTCGGGTCGGTTAACCGACTGAACAACCCTAAACTCAACCCAATCCACCTGAAAACCCATTTTTAACATCACATCTTCAATACATGTCATTCCACCCTATCATAGGCTTTACTCATATCCAACTTAAGCGCAAAAGATCCACATCTATTCTGAGTCCTCTTTTTGAAAGAATGTAGCAGCTCAAATACAACAATAACATTATATATTATAAGTCTTCCTGGTAGGAACGCGATCTGTGCTTCATCAATACAGTGAGGCACAATTATTTGTAATTGATGGACAATTTCCTTAGTAATTGTAACACCCTTAACCCTAAATCGTTACTAGAACAGGGTTACAGAGTATTATCAGACCTTTCAGACATATTACGAACATTATACAAATAAATAACATACATATTGTAAAACATTCATAATGTCCCTTTTAAGGACCCTCGAGGCCCAAAATACGTGTTATAAGTGATTCGGACCGATTTGAGTGCTCAAGAAATTTTTCGTGAAATTCCAATTTTTTTCTCAAATACAGGGCTCACACGCCTGTGTGGACCAGGCCGTGTGGGCCCAATGTAACCCCTTTTTAATCATCTAGCCAACCCTGCAAACTTAAAACGTACCCAATTCAAACCAATATCACAACCAATACAATTTTATACAATTACACTTGAATCATATCAAAACATCAATCTATTAATTTACTCAAGGTATAATCATAAGAATTTTACATATAATATTCAAACTAATTTAGTTAATTTCATTAATTTCCATTTTTAAACTTTATATCCAAAAGTACCATTTCATAATCTTATCATTTCACATAATCATTCAAACACATCATTTACTACCAATTCCAAAATGACTCATACATAACCTAGGTACATGCCACTTTTACCAAAAGAAATATACATCACCGAAGTTTTCTGAGATCGGGATTGGCTTTGGATGTTGGATCGGAACGTTTGACTTCAACTAATCTGCGCATGAAAAACAACCGTATACTGAGTATGGATATACTCAATGGTATTACTATAATTCAAATTACTTGATATAACATACAAATCATGCTTATTAAAATTTACAAATCAACAAAATATATGTATTCATTACATAACAACCATAGCCATAAATAGCTTTTCTTTACTCATTTTATTCATCAAAACACTATTGTCTATTCGTGAACAATGATTCATACTATGCATTTTCATAATCTCATTTCATTGATTCATCAGTCATTCCCTGAACCATTGGTTCATTCATTCATTCTCATTTCTCAATTTCAATTTCTTATTTCATTTCTCAATCAAGATCATTTACTTTCATTCAATTTTACCATTTCATTCGTTACCCTTATTAACAAGACTTGGACTTTGGCAGATACAAGGATCCAACCAAACACTCCAGTATGGCACCCAGTGTCTCATCAGATAGTTCGAAGCAAATAATTGACACCAGTGTCTCATCGGCCAAGCCGAAGTAAGTTGGTACCCAGTACCTCATCGAATCTATCCGAAGTAATAGTGACACCCAATGACTAATCGACTCGAGGTCGAAGCATCCCTGAACACTTCCAATCCTATGGCATGCCAACTATATCCGACTCAGCCCGACTAGTTAATAGGGTATTTAAATCACATATAACCTCAATTCAATCACAATTTCTCACATTTTCAATTCAATCATTTTTCCACCTTTCAATCAATATTGAATTCATATATTCACACATTTTCACAATTCAATACATTTTCATTCAATTCAATATCAATACTCACCTTAATTTCTCTTACCATGCATATTAATCACTATTCACAATTAATAATAAATAAATTCGAATTATAGTAATACAAACCGTAGTTTTTTTCTCAATTACTCCTCGTCAATCTTTTCCTTTCCTTTCTTGGCCGATGTCTCCGGTACAATATTAGCTACGAAAATTTAAAATAATTTACAATCATCAATACAATATCAATTCAAATCAAATATTTAAACTTTCTATTCAATTTTTACCTTAATTTCAATTTAATCCCTAACTAAAATTATTTTTCATTTCTATCACAAATTATACCTTATTTTCACTTAATTTCTACTTATAGCGTAACTTAACCCTCAAAATTTCATCACAAAACCCTAATTTCAAATTTCTTACAATTTAATCCCTATTACACAAAACTTATAATTTATTCTACAATTTAATCCTTTTCCCAATTCTAATTTGAATTTCTATCAATTCAATCCCTAATTTATCAATTAATTCAACATAAACTATATCCAAAAATCTACTAACTTTCAAAATTTCAACATATACCTAGTAGTATTTTGTTCTAGGATCATAAAAACTCAAAAATTACAAGAAAAAGAATTAAATAGACTTACCAATTTGAATTTGAATCCTTAGAACCCTAATTTTCCCTTTTTCTTTCTTTCCTTCTTGTCTTCTCTGTTTTCATTTCAGTTTCTATTCTGTTTCATTTCTTTCATTTCTTTATTTTATATAATAATATAATAATATAATAACATAATAATATTAAATATCTTTACTTAAATAATAAGTAAATATATAAATGTATTACAAGTGTGTATATATATATTATTACACATGGTTTCATTATTTATTAATAATAATTATATAATATAATAGATACTTATTTATTAAGTTAATATAATGTAATATATTTTTTAATTAAAAATATCTTTGATATTTCACATGTAAACCGTGTCAACTTTAGAAATAGGCATAATTGCCTATTAGCCCCTTTAATTTTTCTTTAATCTATAATTAAACTTTTAAACTTTATTCAATTTAATCCTTATACCTAATTAACCTTAATTTAAAGAAATTCTCCTAACCAAAACCTAATTTATCACACAACTAACTTCGTAAATATTTCTAATAAAATATTTACGAATCCGTTTTGCTAAAACGGAGACCCGATAATACACTTTTCCGATGCCCGTAAATTTTTGGGTCGTTACAGTAATAATTTTCAAAAGAACATTACATAAGCTTATTGGACGAAAGTGTGTCATATTAATAGGCATAGATGTTTTGGGATAAGCACAATATTTTTATGATTAACCTCCACCATTGGGCCTCTATTATTCAGAATATCAAGGTAGTAAGAGCTTACCTCTAAGCCAATAATGTGCCAAAACTGTTGGTAGAACAAAGCCAGCATACCATCTTCCCCCGGTGCCTCCGTAGGATACATACTCCACATCGCCACACCAATCTCTTCTTCAGTGAATCGGGAGCGCAAAAAATCATTCATGCCATTAGTAACATGAACTAAAATTCCCGTCAAAAGCCTTATATTATCGCCCCTACCCCTTAAAGTAACCAAATCAGTGAAGTATCTACACACAATTAGTTCTATCTCCTCATTTCCCGCTCTCATTCTACCTTTTTCATCTTCAAGTTGTCCCACACAATTAATTTTCCTACGTTGAGAAGCCATTCTGTGAAAAAACCCAGTATTACGATCCTCATTCCTCAACTAGTTAGCTCTTGCTCTCTGTTCCAAATAGCGTTCCCCTTTATCAATCTCCAAATTGAGGTGCATTTTTGTGATTACCAATTACTCCAGTGTTTCATTAGTCAGACATAAATTATTAAGCTCATCAAGCTTCTACCTTAATTTATCCAAGGTCATTCGAGACAACCATCTATTCTCTCGAGCCCAGTTCATCAAACCACGCCCGTCATATCGAATTATATTTGGAATCAATCCATCTGAGCTATTCCATAATCTTCTAACTTCTCCTTCACAAGACTCTTCTAGCAACAATGTTGCCTCAAATCTAAACTCACGTGTATTTTGTTCCTGTCGATCTACCCTCCCACAAGTATTAAGCAAGTGGGCAATGATCTGATATCGAATGCATGCAATGCTTGAGAGAAAAATTAGTAAATAAATCCTTCCATTTTGGATTTGACACTCCCTTATCAAGCCTTTCCCATATGCTATTGTGGGCCAATCTACCATGTTCCCATGTAAACTATTGGCCTTGATATCCCAAATTCGACAAATTACAACCCTCCAAAGCCATTCTGAAAGCCTCCATTCCTCACTCATCCCTCAAGCTCCCCCTTGCTTCTCATGAGAAAACATAATCTCATTAAAATTCTCCATAATTGATCGTTGTTTTCGCGATGTCAAAGTCTTAGAATTTATATAAAGAATGATCGAACCTGGAAACTAACTATGACAACGATGTGAGGCAAGCGCACCAATCGAACAATAGTATAGTTAAGGCAAGACCGGAATGTCGAACCCAAAGGAACCAAAAATACTAATACTAACTCTCTCTTTATTATTTATCCTAAGAATTAAAGTGATTTTTATTTAATCTAAAACTAACTAACTACTAAATTAAAGACTCTAAGACAAAGAAGAATGAAATTGGAGAATAACTTTTAGGAAAAACCAATTGATTAAGACGACACCCAAGGAAGAATCCACCTAGACTTCACTTGTTATCTAACTCTGAACCAGACGATTTATTCATTTGACTTGATCCATAAGATTCCCTAAGTTATATTAATCCCTCTCTCGAGGCGACTAACGTCTAACCCTAGATTGATTAATTGAAATCTCTTTCTAATTAAAACCCCTAGAATTGCATTAACTCGATCTATGGACTCCCATATTAGGTTTCACCCTAATCCGGCAAAATCTCGTCACCCTATCTCTAGGCGCGCGATCAACTCCGCTTAATTATGCTAGATCTACTCTTAAGAAGGGACTTTTGCTCCTCTACCTAAGCATATCACACTTGAATTAATATCCCGGAAATATCAATACAAGAATTAAGAACACATAATTAAGAACAAGTCAAATATTTATCATATAGTTCAGCAAACGATAACAAGATTCATCTTAGGTTTCACTCCCTCAGGTATTTGAGGGTTTAGTTCATAACAAGGAAAGAAAACATCTCAGAAGAAAAGATAAAACAAAACATAAGAAATCCCTAAAACTCTCTGAAGGAATTGAAGGAAAGATCCTCCGTCTTGAGTAGAATTCCGGCTTCTTGAGATGGATCAACTGTCTATCTTCGAGTAAATCTCCACAATTCTGCCTTCTTTGGCCTAGCTGGACGCCCCCTGACTAAAGCCTTGGGTTCCCCCTTTTCTGGTCATACTTAGGGTGTTTATATAGGCTTCTGAATATGTTTTCTTGCCCCTAAGTATCCAAATCCGAGTGAAACTCTTCTTTCACACGACAGGGACACGCCCATGGCACACGCCCGTGTAAGTCGTGGCCAGGCCGTGTTCAAGTCTATTGAATGAGTCACGGCTGTGTGGTCTTGGGCCCAGGCCGTGTGGATTTCGTGATATCGCCCATTTACTCTGTTTTGGGCCCGTTTTCTGTTCTTTTCATCATCCGTGTAACACCCCAAACCCGGCCCACAAGTCCTGACCGGATCTGGTATGTCACTGCGAAAAAACGTTTGAAAAATCTTTTGTCTTTGGAATAAACTTGAAAATTTGGTTAACTTTTGGAAAGTGTGTCCAGTAAAAATTATTTAATAATCTAAGCTTGATTTGAATTAAAACTTTATTATAAGTTGGTATGATATTAATCATTTGTAAAAATATTTCTAAGTATAGTATAAACTTCAACAATAATAAATAAAGTACTTTAAAACAAAAGTGGCTCTTATTACATCCAATAAATACCCAAAACTGATAATATAAAATAATTAAATCAAATAAAACATCTACTGCATAAAATCTGCTTCTGCATGGCCACCTTTGTCTCCACTCCAACCCGGTCCATTAATCACGAATCACCTGCGATGTTTAAAAAGTTGGGTGAGTCACACAGACTCAGTGTGTAATTAACCACTGGAATCCACCCACATGCTAACCATACAATAACCCAAGCATCAGATATTACATCTCAGATTCAGTTCATAACACAATCTGGGCTTGGCCCATACTCAGAATACTTATCAAATGATCGGGTAATTAGCCACATACCCTCCACATACTGGGCTTAGCCCATTTCTTGTACAAGTCCACAATCACATATTACCACATGCCACAATTTATGCAAAAATGAATCCCAGCCCAAGCCTAAGGTCCATCCTCTACACACCCCCTTATCCAGCTTACCACACACCAGGGGATTATCAAATCACCCTCTTCTTTTAACTCCACGTGCAATTAAGCACAAAGTCCACAACGCGACCTCAGTCAGCGCCAATCCACGATGTAGCCGTAGCTAACACCAAAATTACGATGGGACACACAGTCACTCATCAATCCACGATATGGCACGTAGCCTATATCAATCACGATGAGGCACATAGCCACTCATCAACCACGTACTCGAAGTACACCTGTACTTTCTTTTCATAACCCACCCATGCACATGCCACATAAAATATAATCATGATAATGCATGCACATGCTTAATAATATCCACAAGCATACTCATATACAAGCAAGTAATCACATTTCCACAGGTTCGATACTAACCTGATCATCGCTATACCCTTTAAGGGTATTTATGTCACATTCATCACTGCATTGTTAGTAAACACATTATACACATAAAACCCGGAAACAGTAGGCTAGCTACACACCTTATAACCTGCAGTTCTAGACTCTCGATCCCGATGCTATCGTTTAATGAGACTACAGCTATCTGCCTATAGCTTTCTCCTGCTGCTGGCCCACACCCCGGTGGCCAATCCCGAACAGCTGAAACCGCTCTTTTCTTAAACTTTGGGATGGGAGCTTTCCCTTTGCCCTCTTGACTGGCACTCACATCCATAACGATATCTAATCAACACACGATTAATACAGATCTCAAACGAATAACCATAAACTATACATCCTTACCGAAACGAATTGAGATCCAAAAAGGCTTCCCTTTACTCTTGTCGATCTGGCCCTAAAAAGATCATAGCCACCACTCAGTCAACACATAAACATATACAATGGCCTAGGGCCGAATACCAATGGATCACTTACCAACCGAATACTCAAGGGTAAAGTCTTTGCTTGCTTGCTTCCAAATCTCGGAGCCTTTTCTCTAAAAACCGATTGGAGATGCTCTTGCCTTGACTCGTCTTAACTAAACCAAAATGACTAACGGGGAGTTTCGGCTGGGCCTTGAAGAGTTGAAACAAAAGAATTGTTTTATGAAGAAAAGGGGGATTCGGCCTAAGCAGAGTTTCCAAGAAAAAGTATAAAGGAAGAGAGAAAATAGATGCACCAACTTTCGGCTTTGGCTTCCACAAAATAAAAGAAAAAGAGGAAGTGTTCCTTGACTTGATTTCGGCAAGAGGCTAAGGGAAGAATTAGAAATAATTTGGCATAAAAGAAATGGGGCTAAAATTCGATTAAGGGATGAGCACACCCCTATTTATAGAATTCGGCCACCCCCCTCCTGAAGAAGCCAAGATTCGGCCACACCTACTAATTCCAATAAATTTGAATTAGTCCACCTCCCTATATTAATCCATTCAAAAAAGTTTGAATGGTTTCAACAATTATCCTCACTTAATCCAATAAATAATAATCCTATACTTAAAATAACTAAGTAGATAAATAAATAAAATACTAATAGAAACTTTATCCAATATCACCACTTTAATTCAAAAAAAACAAAGCAAAAGACCACCCAAATACCTTTGGCCGACCACCAATTCTTCTTTTAATTCTAATCCAAATTCCCTTCCTATTTTAAATTCATATTTTATCACCTAATCCTATTAAAAAAAAACAATCCACTAGCAGCCATTATCTCTTATTTCAAATTTAAAACTAACTAAAATATTCCTATATTTATCTAAAATAATAAACTAACAAAAGCTACCCACCAGCCGAATTCAAAAATGATTAAACAACCTTGGTTTAATCCTTATCCAATGAAGCTTCCATGTGCCGTCCCACCTTCAAATTGCTGCCAAAAAGAATAAAACAAGCATAAACTCTAACGCCAATCTCTTGGTTCGAACCTGGGACCTTGCTGCTGTACTCCTCTCCTCCAACGCCCCAGACCACTCGGCCACATTAAATTTCATGCCATAAAGCCCCAACATTTATCTTTAAACCCTTCCTACTCAAGCCCATAGCCGCATATAAAAATAAAACACGCCAAAATGCTGCTGCAGCCCCTCGAACCAGCGCCCACGTTCACCTCTAGCTCCTATGTGGCGCACGGGAACCACTCTGCCAAGGTGCTGCTTGTGTCAAAAACACGCCCCAACTCCTTTTAAGGCCTCCTACCTTGTAACGCCAAAATCCAAAAATTAAAACCAGCCTGCTGCCTCTTTGATTCGAACCTGAGACCTTAAGGCGCCACCTTCCCACAGCCCCAAGTAGCGCCTCCATGCCACTCCACCAAATGATTTCTTGTGCCATAACCTTCCAAATAAATTTCTTAAGCCCTCTAAAGCCAAGCTCCCTTTCTTAACCCTAAAATTCAAAATTTTCCTAAGTCATCCCTCACCTTCTAGGGTTCTCCAAACCCCTCAAAACTTCCTCCCACATGACCATAAGCCTGTTAACCACTCGGGTTATGCTCCAAACGCATAACCCCTAAACCAGGGTGTTACAATCCGGTGCTCTCCTAAGTATAAAACATGAAAACAAAGGATTAAGAGCACCAAATTACATAATTCAAGGCTTAAATCATCCAAAAGCATGCTAAATGTGGGCTTAAAATATGTTACTTTTACGGTTTATCAATAATCAGCCACAGTATGGCACTTTTAGCAGAAAGATATCGTAAATAATCCCACGAATAGTGTCTCAAGTTCTCTACAAGATGCCCATAAAACCCAATATGTAACACCCTTAAATATCCATCGCCGGATTAGGGTTATGAGGCATTATCGAACAAGACACAACATTCGATCAACTTCGAATACATACATGTCATATTTGCATAAATAAAACAAATGGCTAATTAAATATTAAACATACACTATTAATCATTAAATAAATACAATTCGTTTTCGTATAATCATATTTACAATAAATCAAACATGCCTCAAAGCCATTCAAAAAAAAATATATATACACATACATTGCCATTCATCTTATCCTCAATTCGGCTAACAATTTAAAACTATAAAAGCTAAACCTAAAACATGCATTAGTCATTTAACTAGCATTGCCCGAATTTGCATATACATTATTTTATAAGACTAAATCATACATTTTCCTACTACAAGCTTGCGAATATATATATATATATATACACACACACATCAATAGAGCCATTTCCATATTCAAATCATATTAATTCACATAATAAAAATTATACATATCACTTCACATTTTCCAAACTTATATTCATACACCCATTTATAGTATAAAACACATTTTCAAAATAGGTCCAGATCATGACTGAATATACACATGTTCTTCCATACCCTATAACCGAACATACACTTGCAAATTACTAGTTACTTTCAAATCAATTCATCAAAGAAATTATACTCTTACAAACCAAATTTAACTATCATTTCCTCAATGATATGCTTAGTATTTCACCTATTTATTCAACCCACATCACAAAACCTTAGTACCTAGCATAAACCAAGTATAACACATACATATGAAATGCATATTATTTTCGATACAAGCTTTAACCATAATTAAATTCAAACGATCATTAGCAATGCATGCTAAACAAATCACACATAATTATACCATAACCGAAACTATATAACTTTAACATTAAATACATCCATTCTATCAAAAGCATAAAAACTAAGCTTAATCAAAAGAAATAAGCCATTTTCGCATGGCACATAATTACAAATCCAAAATCCAACATTTAAACTAGACTATACATGCCATAAGATCGAATTCAAACTTAACAAAATATCGAAAAGAGTTGATAGTATGATAGACTTCTCTGATGATCCCCGAGCTCGTAACCAACTCCCAAAATCTATAAAATAAAGAGCAAACATACACACAATAAGCTTTCACAGCTTAGTAAGTCATAAGCATTGAAAACGTTTAATCATATACAAAAACTTATCTAGTCAATCCGGATTAAAATCATTATTAACTCGTGTACATTTCCAACTTAATCTCATATATCAGAACATATAAGTTTTGCATAAATTCTACTTTGACCGAATACTCATTCAAACATTAGTATAACTAACTATTACTTTCTACAATCCATATGCATCAATAGGCCGAATACATATATGTTCAAATATACCATCACATAATTCATATTACATATAACTTTATATCATGAATTCAAATATCCAACTTACCTTATTTTCATAACTTAGTATGAGTACATACCTGAGCCTTTCTAACTCGATTTTTACACTCGATCTTAACTTATCTTTCCCGTTGAACCATTTGGAATTAAAAAGGATACTCGGATAGTCGAAAATATTGTACAATGCCAACGTCCCTGACATGGTCTTACATGTAAACATATAACGATGCGACTGTCCCAGATAGGGTCTTACACGTAAATCACAAGTCAAAGCCAACATCCTAGACGTGGTCTTACACGATAACACATAACGGAACCCTATGTCATGACATATGTATCCTAACTATTCTTAAGGTTCGTACGGAACTTTCGGACATCGTAACTCGATCGAATCAAACTCGTAAACATAGCTCCCAAGCTCTGTGATATTCGGCCATCACATATATATTTATCAAGAATTCAATTCATCATACAAAATTTACATATATTCAAAATTAACAACATTTAAATGCTTATAAACTTACCTCGGATATAGACGGACGGAAATAAATGACTATTCGATTATTTTTGTTTTCCCCCGATCTAAATCCATTTTCTTTGGTTCTTGATCTAAACATATTCAAATTAAACTTATTTAAACACCATTTTATTCAATTTAGTCTAAAAACACATAAATGGGAAAATTATCAATTTGCCCTTGACATTTTACTCTTTTTGCAATTTAGTCCCTATTGCATAAAACACAAAATATGCAAAATTTCATAATCCCATGCCTAGGCCGAATCTACCCCATGATCATACAAGTCCATATATTTCATTTATTTCATATTTTAGTCCCTCAATTTATTATTTTTACAATTTAGCTCAAAATCATCAAAATTTCCAATACAAAACATTTTAATCCATCACATATCTTTAATATTTTATCATCAAATAACAAAAATCACAAGCTATCATCAATGGAAAAACACAAAATCATCATCAAATTCAAAAATTAGGACATGGGCTTTGTAAATTTCATAGCAATGATATCAAAAACGTAAAAATTATCAAAAACAGAGCTAGTTACATATCTTAATCAAGCTTAAATATGGCCGAATGTAGCTTTATTTTTATTTTTCTTTTCCTTTGAAGTTTCGGCCAAAGATGAGCAAAATGCATGGCCATTTTGTGTTTATTTTATTTAATTACATATTATTATACTTTTTACTATTTTAACCTTAATAATATAATATAAAAATTCACCTAACCTTGTCCAATATTGTCCACCACTATTAATAATGGTATAATTGACATGCAAGTGCTCCATATTTCCCTTTAATAGCCATTAAACACCTTTAACAATTAGAAAATCACTTTTACATTTTATGCGATTGAGTCCCTTTTATCAAATTAACTAACCAATCGATAAAATTTTCACACATATCACATATCATGTTGTAAACACAAAAAAATAATATTAAAATATTTTTCTGACTCAAATTTGTGGTTCTGAAAGCACTATTCCGACTAGGTCTAAACCGGGCTGTTACACAGTAAACCTCTAATGAGCACCTTCTACTTCTCCTTCAATATCTACATCAATATGGCTCAACGAGAAGCTCTGTAAAATCATCCTAATCCCTTACTTCCATCCTAAAGATAAACCACCCCTTGTACCTAACATCAATTTCCTCCATCAATCCCCAGCTCCTACGAACTCTTTCTATCTTTGAACTATGTAGCTTTATTTCCATAAAAAAGCTACATCAAGATTAGTTTCCCTGAACACCTACCGAAGGTGATGTCTTGCCCGGGAGCTCTCTAAACCCAGACATTCCAGCATAATATTTTCATTGCATCTGGCTGTCCTATCCTGCAGAGCCAACCGATATCTCAGAATCATGAACAAAGACATGTCCATGAATTATAACACCCCTAACCCATATTTTTCGTTGGAATAGGATTATAAGGTATTACTGGAATATACAAATCAATTACAAACATTTTCATATCACTTAACATTCATATTAGAAATCAATCATATCGTCCCTCATATGAGCCCTCGAGGCCCAAAATACACATTAGAAACAAGTTGGGACTAAACCGGGTACTTAGAGAATTTTTCGCAAAATATCAAAAATTTTCAAAGGTACAGAAGACACACGCCCGTGTGGTCAGGCCATGTGGCTCACACGGCCAAGAGACACGCCCATGTATCAAGCCGTGTAGGCATTCGAAATAAGGCACACGGTCGTGTTCCAGCCCGTGTCTGTACCCGTGTAACTCTTTGACTTGGGTTACATAGCCAAGTCACACGCTTGTGTGCTAGGCTGTGTGAACACGAAAATTTGCATTAAATAGGTGCAGGGGTCACACAGCCAAGTCACACGCCTATGTGCCAGGCCGTGTGAAAAATATTGAGCATTCTGTGTTGAATTTTAAAGATGCAGGGGACACACGGCCAAAACACACGCCCATGTGCTAGGCCATGTGTCACACACGGCTGAGACACACGCTCGTGCCTCTACCCGTGTGGATGAAATAAGGCTATTTCTAAGCCATATTTCTCACCCAAATTTGCCTTCCACCTACATAAACACTTAAACATATTCTCAATCCAATACAAGACATTCAAATCCTCTTATATTCACATCAAAACATGTCCATCACAAGCCATTCCAATGGCTAATTATATCCAAAACATTTATATGCCAACATTGGCCAAGTTAACCTATACATGCCATTATAACCAAAGTTGATTTACTAAATATACCGAGATGAGTCGATATATAGTGTAATGATATCTCCGCCAAGCTTCAAACCCAATGAGCTTCCTAATTGCTATAGAATAGAGGAAAATAAAACAGAATAAGCATTTTATGCTTAGTAAGTTCATATAACGGAAAATTAACTTACCATTCATTTACATTTAAAGTAAACATGCAAAATTCATCCAAAGAAATTTAGCAATTTGCCTAAACACATATAACCTCGAGAAACATGTTAGCCATGTACCTTATATGAATATCAAGAAACAAGGATGA
The DNA here is from genome assembly GCA_005393395.2 of Gossypium australe. Taxonomy (NCBI): domain Eukaryota; kingdom Viridiplantae; phylum Streptophyta; class Magnoliopsida; order Malvales; family Malvaceae; genus Gossypium; species Gossypium australe. Next base: position 31,777,982 of record CM016626.1, read on the forward strand.
GCACATCATGTAACAATTTGCATATACATATGTTTTCCACATCATATAACATATACATTTCCATAATAATTCATCTTAAGTTCAGATTATCCCATGTTGGAACTTTGCAAATTGAATTTATTTGAAATATCGATGGATACACAGGTAGTACACTTGAAGTGTACAAAACTATATTCCATCAATTTTTATTCGTGAAGGCTCATACGAGCACATAATTGGGAAGCCCTCTCTCGAGCCATATAACGGGAAGCTCATGTGAGCTGTGTAATGGGAAGCTTATCCGGGCTGTATAACTGGAAGCTCATAAGAGCCATAATCAGGAAACTCATGCGAGCCAATAACAGGTAGCTTCGAAGAGCCATTAACGGGAGGCTCCGAATAGCTATATATCAGAAAGTTCAAGCGAGCCAATACCGGGAAGCTCATGAAAGAGCCTTTAATCGGGAAGCTCGTAAAGAGCCATATATTGGGACACTTATAAGAGTTGTAGTGTGTTTACAACACATGCAGAATCACAACCAATCGGAATGCTCCGAAGAGCTATTAATGGGAAGCTCGCAAGAACCATATAACGAAAAGCTCGCAAGAACCATATAACGGGAAGCTCGAGAGGGCTAATAACAGGACGCTCTTTTGAGCTATAATGTGTCCGCAACACATGCAGGACCACAACCAATTTGAGAACCCTGTATTTATCAAATTTCATTTATTCATTCGGGACTTAACATTTAACGGGCATTGTCAAATATGTGATTAATTTCATATACATAGTAATTACACAATTCACATACATCTTCCTTCTATTCAAACATATAAATATACACAATTTAGTTACATGAACTTACCTCAACAATGTTCGTGAACTCATAAGCTACTAATCCGTTACTTTTTCTTTACCTTGATCTAGCTCCGTATTTGGTCTATCCGGATCTATACGAGTAAATTTATCTCAATTTAATACAATTCATACTCTATTCAATCCAATTCACATCTTAGGCAAAAGTACCATTTTGCCTCTATACTTTTATTTAATTCCGATTTCGTCCTTAGGCTCGGAAAATGAAATTCATTCAATTTAATCCTTATTCCAAGCCTAGTCGATTTTTACATATAACAATAACAATCCGTGTATTTCATAAAGTTCAAAAATTTTCCATGAATTCACATCTTTACAATTTAGTCCGTAAATCATAATTTCATGAAAATTTCCTTTACAAAGTTGTTTATCTACCAACAACCTTTCATTTTCTACCATAAAACTTCATAATTCAACTATAATCATCATGGAAAAACCCTAGTACTTTGATAACTTTGCAAATTAATCCCCGAGATAGCTAAATTAAGCTATTACAATTTCGGAAACATAAAAATTACTAAAAACAGGACTTATATACTCACCTAATTGAGCCAAAATAAGCTTGTCTATCTTCAAGCTTCAAACTAGGGTTTCCATGTCTTTTGATTTTAGGAAAGATGATAAATGATGATATTTTGTTTTATTTTATTATTTATCATCTTTCTAATTTTATCCTTTTCTTTTCTTAATTTTCCATGGATGAATCATCATACTTATCTACTAACTCCTTTTAATGGTCCATTTGCCATATAAGAACCTCCAATTTTGAATTCCATAGCTATTTGATACTTATAGCTACTAGAACTTAACTTTTGCATTTCATGCAATTTGGTCATTTTATCAATTAAACATGTAATAGGTAAAATTTTCCTAACAAATTTTCATACGATATTTCTATCATAATTCAGACCATAAAATAATATTAAAATAAATTTTCTTTTCAGACTCGTATTTGTGGTCCTGAAACTACTATTCCAATTTCACTGAAAACGAGTTGTTACATCAATAGTTTTCCCTGAATCCAATCTACTAGAAACAAAAGAAAACTGAGTATTACGAGGCCTCTTCTTCCCTTCCCCAATCTCTATTGGACAATCCTCCTCTATCAATTCTCTATTCGGATCAAGATTCTCCAAATCCCTAACATCAGAATTTACTCTTCCCCCCATTTCAAACCAAGATTGGCCTCCACTTGCCTTATAAAAATTGCATTTCGAAATAAACCTTGTATATTCTTATTCTTCCCATCCTGTCCACTCTCTAGAGTTTTCTTCAGTTCCCCCAATCGTGGTCCCTCCCCCTTCTCCCTTAACCATGGATTCGACGCCACCATTACTCGTTTAGGGATGGCATTAATCAATAGATCCCACTCAAACTCCAACTCTTTTTTCCATGAACTATTCTAGCCAGACAGAATCTTTCAGAATGACTCAATATGCCACATAGAAAACAAAACACCGATAGTTTCTCATAACGGAAGCGCGCATAGAGACACCATTTACTATCCAAAATAAGCTTCTTCTTCCTTATTAACGGATTTCTCATATCAATCCGAACCCGAATTCGTATATAGCCTCCATACCCTTGATGTAAAGATTTCATATCATACTCTAAAAACTGCCCTACAAAATCTCCAAACTACTTGGCCATCGTCTATGACATCAAGTCTGCTAGGAGATCATGAGCGTGGACTAAAAAGTCAGACCAAAATAGCGGCACTAGCATGGGATCCTCCCATTCCCGCAATCTAAGAAATACCAACAAATGATTATTAAATGTCCAATGATTCCTCTCCAAAATTTGATCCAGATCTATATTATAATAGAATTGAAACAGAAATCGCTTTTCCCCTAGATCTGTTATTGTAACGCCTTCATGTGGATGCCATAAATTAGCCAAGGTTGCATGCATAGCCTGGAATTGCACAACGCATGCTATTAAGAATCTGTCGACCACACTCAGATCCACCCCCTCCTCTCTCGTCTCCTCACCCAAATTGACATTCCAAAGGAGTAGTCGACAACGCCGCTAAGCCCTCTTCCACTCTCCAAGCACCGCCGTCTACCAAAACCCTAAACTAGATTCAAAACGTGCTATAAAAGCAGACTAAAAACGTGCTATCAGAAGTAGACTAATACACTTCTTTTCAAAATTGAAACACAACACTAAAAATTAAAGGTTGAAATTTTAAACACTGAATTTAAGTTATAAAATTTGTTTGTTATACATATTTCTTAAATTTAAGTATGAAATATAATTAGACTATTTGATAAATATAATTTTAAAATTTTTAAAAATAAAGTATTTAAAAGATAAAATAAAATAAAATAAAAAGAATTGAAAATTTTCTACTAAGTGATTGGTAGCTCTTTATCTACTTATCATTTTCCACACCTTTTTATTGAAAAAATTCAATCGTTTGATTTTTATAATGAATTATCAAACGTGTTTAAAAATTTAAAAACTAAAAATATTAATTTTTAGTTAATTTATTTTTCAACCGTTATCAAACAAGGCTTAGGTGTTGTTTGATAAATTGAAAATTTAAGTGTTGAAAATTAAATACTGAATTTTAAATATAAGTGTTCAATATAATCATATTATTTAGTAAAAGTAAATATTAATTTTTTAAAATATATTTATTTGTTAATTTTAATCTTATTAATATAATATTTTATATTATTTTGAATAGATTTAGCTAAAAGTTAAAAATGATAATTGAATATCTCAAATTTAAAAAAATATATAAAATTTTAATAAAGTAAAATCAACTTAATATTTTTAATTGAGTGATAATTAGCCACCTATCTATTTATCCTATACAACATTTTTTTATTTAAAATTTTATAATAAGTAAAAATAAATAAAAAACATTATGAAACACATTTAAAATAATAAAATGTTGAAATGAAAATTTTTAATGATTGATTAAACACATCCTTAAATTTTTAATATTTAATTTTTTAATAATTATTGATCAACACTTAATTTCTTTTCAATTTATCTTTGGATGTTTGTTGGGTTGAATTGGACCTATTTTGAATTAGTGAAAACTTCTCTGATTCTTTTAGAAAAATACCCACCTAATAATGCAAGGTAAAAATGTCAATTAATTGCCGGTGTTTGAATTGTTTAGGAATATTAGTTTTGTGGGGAAAGGGTTTTTTTTTTTTAATTAAAAAATATTTTTTTGGGGATTTGTTATTCCTTGCATTGCTTTTATATTATTTTAATTTGATAGAAACGAATATTCTTTTCCTTTTTTACTTTATATTTTACAAAATCAAATTCTTTTAAAAACTATCGACTTCAGTGGATTGAGTCTTAGTTTAATTGATATAAACATTGTTATCAATATAAAAGGATGTGGGTTCAAGTGCACTAAAGCACATTATAAAATTTGTTAACATAATTAAAACTATCTAATAGTGCATTATAAAATTTGTTTTTTTTAATATATTTAAGATAAAAAATTTGAACCATTTTAAGATCGAAGACGTTTCATTTTTAGATTGTTATCGTAAATATGAAATGCTTGAGAATATTTATAAAAAAAACCTTGCAATTAATACTTTTTTAGGATAATTTTGATTAAATTTTTTTATAAATAATAATGTCGATGAAATTTATTGATAAGTAAATTTATCAAAGAGGAGATAAAGTGATGATGGTGGTTCACCTTTGGTTAGGGTAGAGAGTCACTACTTCTAGCGGAAAGAGTGGTTCTTTGGTAGGGTTGGTCGTTAAATGTCTTGGTTCCTCTCTCTCACTTTACCCCTCCGATCTTTTGGTTGGGCTTATATATAGGGAACAAACGAATCCCACATGTCCTAAGTTCACTAACAGCAATGATATATCATGTTTACGTGTCTCCTTACAGTGGTGGTGTTGTGACATCTTAAATCAATGATATGACATATTAAGATAATCAGGTAATCAATTAATTTGGGAACCCACGTTCAAAGGTGATCTAATGAGGGTTTGCCAAGTTCACTATGGAATTAACTGTGGTCAAAGTATTTGACGAACCATTAAGTGTTGATGTAACAAGCTGGCGTGGAAAATGATGGCATTGAGAGCTTAATTATTTTTTAATTATTTTGCAATAGTTCTTTTAACATTTAAACCTATTTTTTTAAAAATAAAATATTTTATAAAATTATTTAAAATTTTAAAAAATAGAAAACTATAAAATGTAGACAATTACATAAAAAAATTGTAAAATGTTATTATAATTATATATTACAGTTCATCATTGTCAACCCTCACATAAACATTCCTCAGATTAAAACCATTATTATCACTCATCTCAAGCTGTAAGTACTAAATTCATTGTCACTCAAACCTAGAAATGTCAATGAGTCGGGTCGAGACTCGGTTCCAAAAAATTTGTCAAGTCCAAGCTTATTTTCCAATTGGTCCAACCCGCCTAAAACACTCGTTTTAGTATTAAAAAAATAAGATATATTAAAATATATTTTTACTTGATATTTTTATAATTAAATTTAACTTTTAAAAACATTTTTTATTATTTAAATTTAATTTGGGTTGGGTTGGGTTGGGTTGAGTTGGGGCGAGGTGAAAAATATTGTCCTTGAGTCGGGCCTACTGAGCTACCCTACCCCTGGACAGGTCTATTCAAACCCTTCACTTGCCATTTCATATAAGTCTTATCACCATTACACTTCAATCTTCTCATTTCCTTATTACTAAAATCAAAGACTCCATAGATAAAATTTTTCCTTTATTTTATATATATATATATATATATATATATATATAAAATTTGATTTTTATAAATTTTCAATAATTTTATGGTTTTTTTAATAATATTTCAGTAGTTTGTAAAATGTTATAATACTTCAACATTACTTTTTCATATTTTCATATTATTTAATAAATTTACGATGATTTATTTGACATTTTAGTCTATTATTTTCAACTAAAACTATTAAACTCGTATTCCAAATATATATTGAAAATGCAAGAAATTTCATTTATCTTTTTTATTATTATTACTTATTAGTTATTATCATGTTTTTTAATTGAAAAGAAATATATCATTAAATTGAAAAACGAAGGAAAAAAAGGATTGAAAATCGAATAATGGTTTGACTCGATTTGACCCATGAATATGGGTAGTAATAAGCCTCCACCTTTTGCTTTTACCAAGCTGGCACCGTGGTTCGTACTTGATGCACAAGCAAGTGAGCAACAGTCAAGTACAATGCCAAGAAAGAAAAGCTTATCAGTCCGAGTTTAGGACTTAAAAAAGAGAGTTGTTTATGTTTATAATTTTAATAAAAGAGAAAATATATAGATTATTAAATATTAAATTAAAAACCACGTAATTTTTAAAAAAGTAAACAAGTATTTTTCTATTATTAGTACGAATAAGTTATAAATTCGGTTTTTTATATTTTAATTTGATAATTTTAGTTATTTTACCTTTTTAAATTTTAAAATTTTAATCTTGACCTGAACGGAAATAATTAAATATGTTTTAAAATTAAAGAAATACAAAAACTAAAACCATTAAATTAGAGGACCAAACTAAAAAAATTAATTTTATATAAACCCAGTTGATACGTCAAGAAAGTTTTACCTAAAATAAAATAATAAAAAAAATGGATTCATGCATGTTTCATATAATAATTTCGGGGTTTTTTTTTTTCAAGGTATTCATGGGAGTCCAGCATCTTGTCAGTCCATTAACGGGATAGACACTGGCCATAAGTTTTAAGAGTTTTAAAGTTACTCCATGCCCAGGTCAAAGATCAAGCCCTCAACCACTGATTAAGATAGGAGAGACTATTGTCATCTCGCCTAACTCCTGTGATTGTTATTTCAATTGTTTTTATTTGTTCAATTTCCAGTATTGTAACTTTGCCAAATAATTTGTTAATAGAAATAATTAATGTTGTCATCAATTGTCTTTATTAAGAGATTTTTCTACTCATTTAGAAGAAGTCAATGAAGTGTTATTTGCTTAAAGTCGGTTGATTTCTTAAGAAATCTGATATTATCCTCAGCGGGGATTATGTTTCCTGATTTTTTTGGAAGTTCGAATGCTTGAAGAGGCAATGTGTTCATAGAACTGATAAAGCCTCGCACGATGCATAGGCAAACCACCTAGCACAAGTGGAACCCAACTTGCACCCATGCCTCATTCAAGGTATAGGTTCAAATTCCATCAATTGCAACCTCTTCAGTTTCTTCGGTGGCTCGTTTGTTTAGACGTCTGACGAAGTGATCCCGCTCTGTATATTCGTCACCTCTTCAAATATTTGGGCTCTCGACAAAACCGAGATTTTATGTTGACAACACTTTGTGTAATGACTCAACTTTTTTCAGTGTCAAAAAATTCGATTTTGGGATTGAATTTCTTGAATCGAGTCATTCTGAATAGTTGAAATGAAAGTGGTTGTGTCAAGAACAGGATATTGAAATAAAGAAATCATTAAGTAAATTATTAAGGAAAAATTTGAAATTATATTTAGAAGTTAACAATTATGGTACAAGGACTAACTTGTAAGGTGGCTAAATTTAAGAGATCTAATAAGAGATTAAAACAAGGCCTTGTGAGCAAATTGCCCACAAAACAAATTAAGCTAATGGGAGAATTATGATCTTAACCATTAATCTCCACTAACTAGTTTATATATTATCATTAGCCATTGATTTAAGTGTTAAGAATTAATTAAAGTAAAGCATATAGGTTAGAGGTGAGAGAAAATAAAACATTTTTCACTTAGAATTTTTCATCTTCTTCCATCGAAATTGAGAGAAGGGAAAGAGAGAATCATTTTGAAAGTTCCTCCATTACCGAAGCTTCAACTCCAAGAGTGGGTAAGCTTTCTCTGAATTTTTGTTTAATTAAATGGTGTTAAATGAAAGTTTAGAGTTAGCTATTAGTTTGAGTATAAAATTAAAAGAAACTATACTAAAATAACCATGGGTATGATTGAATGCTTGAAGGAGTTGAGTAAGGGTTTTATGAAGCATGATTTTTAATTAAGATGTTTATACAGTATACTAGTGCAATTGATGCGTTCATAACTTTCAATTGATAAATTAGCCATTAAGTGGCTACTTAATGGTGGTTCATGATTTTGATATTTGTATTTGTATGTATTTATATGTGTTGAAGAGATGACTAGAGGGAGCTCTAGCAAGGAAAATGACCAAGTCGTGGAGTGACGGCTTTTTGAAGAGTTTTCACTTGTTTTGGTCATTTTGGATAGGTAAGTTCACATGGAAACTTCCATATTTACTTGTTGTCTAAGTGTAATGTGAATTGAAATTATGATATGTGAAAATGTTTAGGTGTTATAGGTATAATAGGTAAGTTATGGAGTATTTAAAATGTGGTCCAAATGGTTTTGAACTTGTCTTGCATGTGAATGTATTCAATAGTTATATTGAATAATGACATTGTATAATAGGTAAGTTATGGAGCATTTGCCATATTCCTAGAGAAGATAACTAGAAAGCTAATAGACTGATAAAGTTGGCTCAGATAATAAACAAGGGTTGTAAATTTTTGAAATCTCCCCGCTAGGGGGTTTGAATTGTGTTTCTTTATTTTCTTATTTATCACCAAAAAATCATGATAATGACATTGTATGCACTTTATGAAAGAATATGTATAATGTTGCTCTAAAGAACTTGAAAGTTCATAAAATGTATATGTGTTTGAGTGCCCCCGTAATTTTGGTAGAAAAATTCGGATACGATTGACATACCAATTGAGATTTGTTAGCGCTAGTATGAGTTTAAAGATTTGGAGTTTTGAAAACTTACCCTTAGCTTGGGATTTCGATGCGGGCAAAAGGGATAATTTCTCTTGTTATTTCTGGTTCTGCTGGTTGGAGCACTTTTGATGCTATGTTCATGATTATGTTGGTTGGAATGCACATTTAGTGCAATACTCTGTTTTGGTTGTGTTGAGTAGATTCCCAAAAGTCTGAGTCCCATTTTATTAAGATTACAAAGAGTTAAAACAAAATATTTGTATTTGAGATTGTACCATGAATCGTGAACTTGTTATATTACATTTGAATAAATTATGAATCGTGCGTTGCTATGCTTATAAGTCTATTCTTATGCTACACATGGAAATAATCACTTATTTATGATGCAAAAATGTACTTGAAATTTTGATTGATCACATTATCTTATATGATATCGTACTGCTTATTTTGTCTTTAGTTTGTCTTTTGGAAGAATCACTAACTTGGTTTGCTTCCTTAAAGGACATGGTAAGTTTTTTCTTTAAGTTACCAAAGTATTCATAAGTTATATAATGATGATGTTTGGATGGACAGCTGCAGGGTCATCTAGATGGCAAGATTTAGCCATCTGGATGGGAGGCAAGCTGTCTTGATTTTTCGTAACTCCTAATTTGCCATCTAGATAGAAGAGATAGCCATTTGGACGGTGAATGGGTTGTTTTCTTACCCATCACTTTTATAAACATTGTGTTTCAAACATTTTAAATTCTCGATGGTTAGTTTTATGTCCGAACTTGCTCAAACAACTATGAAATTATCTGTTTTAAAGAATGATGACTTGAGACATTAAGTTATATATGTCATGTATTTATCTTAGTATCATCTCAAAATTGTAACAGTCTTCAGGACAAGTAAAGAGTGTTACATTTTATAAACTTATTTTAAAGGAGTCGAAAATCCTTTGGAAGATTGAAGTATAGAGATTTTCTAGATGCTTTCTTGGGTTTTGCCTTATTTGGTTATTAGTGCAGTAACATGGGAAAAAACTTATTTATTACATATGTATTACAATATTTATAAATAAAATAAAGAATAATTAGTACAAATTAAACTTGAAATTAGAAAAATAATAATAATAACTATGGTAAAAAATAAGACCTCTTTAAAATAAGAGAAAAAAAAATTCCTTTATTAAAAATAAGTCATGGGAGTAATTAAATATTACCAATTAAATTAATTTATTACTAATCCATATACTAAAACATATATAAAAAGTAACATAAATATATTTATTTTTTGTAAAACCGGTACCAACTGATTCCATATGCTTGTCAAAAATATTCTTAGGTTGATGAAAATTCGATGTATTCTATAATTGCCAATCTCTCACTTAGACCAAATAGGGCAATGTTGTTTGTCATTCTCCTCAACATCATCAAAGTCTACAACACATCAACATCTTCAAAGTCTAAAACACAAAACTAAGATAGACAAGATAGACGATGAATTGAATTGAGTAAAAAAGAAATTCAAGTTAATCGAGTTGATAATTTTTATTTAATTATATTAATTTAATTTTAAATTTTTTTGAATTAAATCAAATAAAATAAAATTTGAATCGACTTAAAAAAAATCAAAATAAACCAAAAAATCAAATAGATAAAACCAAAATCTTATTAATAATATGATTAATTCTAAGGTTGAGCATATAAATTTGCCCAAATGAGATCATATATATTTGAAACCTCTTTCAAAATAAATTAAAATAAAATACAAGATAATTTAATGTGATAAAAACTTGGTTTGGTAATTTAGTTGTTTAACTTTACAACCTCGACTTTATCATTTTGATTTTTAAAATTTTTTGTAATTGAACATTTTTATAATTTATATATATTTTTATAAAATTTTGATTTTTTTATAATATGTTGAATTTTTAAATTATTTTGATTGTTTTAATTTTTGGAAAGATGAATTTGTTTATTTTCAAAATTAAAAATGAATCAAAGGAAATTTACATTAATTTGTTGTTTGAATTACTTAATTTGCTCAAACCGTAAAATTCAACCCTACTTAAAAATTCAAATTACTCACTTAAGTTAATTAAAAAAACTCAATTCAATATACTCAAATTTTGAAATAAAAAATTAATCTTCTCGAACTCAAAATCCGAATTAACTTGAATTTGAAATCACTATCTAAAAATTTCATCCTCAAACTCAAATGACTCTAATCATCAACCTGATCATCTTCATCATTCATTATACAACAAATTAAACCAGAATGTTAGGACACCATATAAATTATGAGAAGTAACTAAAATATAATGTATAACACAATATGATGTATAAAAAAAAACATAAATATAAGTTGATTGAGTATTAGCTCGATTGGTATAGACATTGTTGCCAATACAGGAGAATGTGAGTTCGAGTGCGTTGAAGCGTATTATCTTCCTATTTATGGGTTGGGGAGAGGCTATGGATAGTTCTAGGTATTGTATCAAAAAGGTCAAATATGACCAGAACCTATAATGAGATTATTAAAAAAAAAACATAAATACATCAAAATTTATATAAAAAAAAGTTATATGGTAAATTTTTAAATAATACATGAATTTTATTTTAATGTGTAATGTAATACATGTACTTTAATTTTGTAGTATTGTGTATATGAAAATTGATTTAATTCATTTTTCACAAATTACTAATACTGTTATCAACGTAAGACCATTTTACATTTACATATTGCATTATACAAACAATTCTATTTATTCAATATGAAAATAAATTTGTGTTTATTTTTTAAATATGTATGGTTGAATAAAAAATCAAAGTTTTATGTGTATAATTGCATCAAAATTCATTTGTAAAATTGAGATTTATCTCAAGAAATTAGATGATAAATATTTTATAAATATGAAATAATTAAAATATATATGAAAATTTAGCCCAATGGTTAAAGCAACATTTAATCCCTAAGCTTGGTAAATTTTTCTAACTTGATCCCTAATAATTTTTATCCACATTAGTTTTAAAACTTGACTTTTTTTCTTAATTTGATCTTTGAACTTAGATTCAATTAAGATATAATGACGTGACATTATGAATTATTGCCACATAGTCCCTTAAAATTTTTTTCCAAATTATATAATAAAAAATACAAAATATTATAAAGAAATTATAATATTTAATTTTTTTCAAGTGATAATGTGGCACAATCTTGTAGTGCCACATCATCATCCTACCTTAACAGAATTGAAGTTCAGGTGCCAAATTGAGAAAAGCTGTCAAGTTTCAGGACTAATATGAGTCCAAAAAATTCAGGAACTAAAGTGAGAAAAGGTATCAAGTTCAGGGACTAAATTTTACTTTAACCCAAAAAAAAATTACGTGAACCAAATAGGGAAATAGTCCAAACACCATCAAATCAGCTTTACGAAAGTTGATCCGACGGCCTTACATTTCCCAAATTTCATTTATTCATTGGCCGGACATCACATCAAAATTTAAATCTCTATTTTAATTGGCCCACGTTGCGCGATCTGAACGGTTAATCAGTTTCCCACTTGCAATAGTATAATATAAAAACAATAAAATTAAAACTCAATTAAATCCACCAAAATCTGGGAAAGCTCCATAAATCTCGATCCATGTCGAGGCTGAAGTATTAGACACTTGTCGCCACCACAGAGCTAAAGCCTCCCCGTTTCGCTTCAAAGAGTAAGTAACATCACAATCTCTCTCGATTTTCAACATTTATTTTTAATTTTTTATTTTAATTGAATTTTTTTGGGGTTTATCAAAAAAAAAAAAGATAAAAAAAAAGTCTCTTTCCTTGATTCATTCCTTGCTCTCTCACTCTCTTTTTTGTCTACTGTTCTATTTTATTGTCATTTTCTCTAAATTTTTTTTAGTTTTTTTCTTGATATGGGTTAAGGAATATATTTTGTACATGGAGTTTATATATCTGTTCTATAACGAGAGGAATTTTTTTTTCAGTTGATGTTTACATGCTTTTGACAGGTTTTAGGGTTTGGAATAATGGATTGGTTTTAAATTTTGTTGAAGCTTCAATTTTTTGTTGTTGTTTACTATAGTATTAGAAATGACAGTTTGATACTTGTTAGCTGTTAATTAATTTCTAGCTGCAAAATTGTTTTTTATTCTTTTTAGTTTTCGGATCTGGGTTTTGTTGAAAATAATAAAATGATATATAGTCAGCTTATTCCTTGTTATCAGCACAAATTGGATGGATTTTGACGAGAATTTGTTTGGCTATGTGTATGATTGTATGTTTTGTGCTAGTTGTTAGAGAATCTTGAAATTTAGAGATTTGACATGAAAGTTCTAATCTTTATCGGTTCCAATGTATGATCAAGTTACACTTTGCTTTGTTTGGTGATCATTGATTAAATCTCAAGTTAAAGAAAGAAAGAAAAAGTTATATAAAAGGGAAAGTGAATAATGACATGATCATCTTATCTACTTCAGTTGATTGGATTTATAGGGGAATTTTGAATTGGGTTCTTTTGTGTTTGTTGCTGTTTGAAACAAGAAATGGGGTCTAATCTGAATTTCAAGAGGTTTGGTGAAGCTCCAAGTATGGAAGGGAGTGGATCAAAGGCAGTGGGCAATTTCCCATTGGCTGGGCAGTCATCAATATACTCGTTGACCTTCGATGAGCTGCAGAACACATTCGGTGGACTCGGCAAGGACTTCGGATCTATGAACATGGATGAACTCTTGAGGAACATCTCAACTGCTGAAGAGACTCAGGGTTTGATGACAGCTTCAGTTCCTGGAGGAGAAGGTGGTATTTCTGGTGGTAATTTGCAGAGGCAAGGTTCATTGACATTGCCAAGGACTCTGAGTCAGAAAACGGTTGAAGAAGTATGGAAAGACTTGTTTAAGGAAAATGATGGTGCTAAAAATGTAAGTAATGGTGGTGGTGGAGCGAATTTGCCACAGAGGCAACAGACGTTGGGAGAGATGACTTTGGAGGAGTTCCTGGGGAGGGCAGGTATTGTGAGGGAAGATATGCAACCGATTGGAGTGCCGAATAACAATGGATTTTTCGATAACAACTCTGGTTTAGCCCTTCAGTTTCAACAGACAAATGGAAACAATGGTTTCTTGAGTAACAATAACTCAGTTCTCAATCAGCCTCCAATCTTACCATTAAACGTGAGTGGAGCCAAATCATCACACTCACAGCAGCAACAACAGCCACTCTTTCCCAAGCAACAAACGGTTGCATTCGCTCCATCTATGCACTTGATAAATACTACACATTTTCCTAGTCCTGGAGCTCGGGGGTCGGTAGTTGAAACCAGTGACCTTTCCATGAATACTAATCTAGTTCAGTCTAGTGGCCTGCAGAGTGGTGGGATGGGAATAGTTGGTTTACCATCTCCTGCAAGCCATATGTCTCCAGATGTGATTTCAAAGAATAGTGTAGATACAACTTCCTTATCACCGGTTCCTTATGTACTTGGCCGGGGGAGAAAACGCAGTGCAGCATTGGAGAAAGTCGTTGAGAGAAGGCAAAGGAGAATGATTAAGAACAGAGAGTCAGCTGCAAGATCACGAGCTCGCAAGCAGGTGAGTTGAGTGCCACTACACCGTTGTTTTCTTTCCTTCTGAGTTACCAGATTCTATTTCATTTCTCCTATAAAATCTAGCTCAGTTGTGTGGGTTACTTGTTTAAAAAGTTCATTAGTTTTGAATTTTGTTGCTTGCTACAAACATGCCACTCATACTGTTTAGGACAATGCTCCTACATTGCTAGTGTGAAAGTAATGGTTTGGTATGGTTTCTAGTTGGCTCAAATCCAATGCCAAACAATTGATTGTATTAACTGCTCTGAGTTCTGGCAGGCTTATACATTGGAACTTGAAGCTGAAGTTGCAAAACTTAAAGAAATGAATGAAGAATTGCTGAGGAAACAGGTAAGTACTTATCACCTGGACTTCGATTCATCGTATTCTATTGAAACGTTGGTGGATGGGCCCTTTTCTTGACAGTGCTTTGGTTGGTGCAGGAAGAAGTGATGGAAATGCAGAAAAATCAGGTAATGCAACATTCCTGCTGCTTCCATCTTGCATTTATGTTGTAGCATCCATATGCAGCAAACTAGCTTTTAGATGGGTTCCAAAGCCTTAAGAACATGGCAAACCATGATATATAATATGTTTTGTTCCATGCACATTTATTGAAATGTTTCCTGTTTTTGGTCTGCTCTCTGTTGCCTTTTCAAACAGATGCTAGAAACACTTAATCCAGCATGGGGAGGTAAAAGACAATGCTTAAGAAGAACACTGACAGGCCCTTGGTAGAGTTTGAGGAACTGCTGATTGTAAAAATGTTGCTTTGATACACAATCTTGGCCGGTGCTACAGTTTAACGATTCGGATCTGCATCCATTATCTATATCTTGATACTGCTTAAGGCTAGATAGCTGTAAATATAGAAGCAAAGGGTTTTGAGTTGTAAGTTATGAACTTGACAGTATTAGTTTGTAGTTTTGATTTTGTTAATTTTGGCTTGATCTCTGTTTGCCTATCATGATCTAACCTTGACAACAAAGGCGGGCTTGTAAGATAACTAGATGGATGCTCCAATATGGTCTTTACGCTCTGCCTACAGACTTGGTCAGTTTCATCCTGATTTGACTTGTAAATTTAAGACATATCTGTTGTAAGAAATAAGCTATCGGTTTTGATTTGGGGTTTTTTGTTTCTACTTTCTAGAACAGCCTTAAGAACAACAGTTTACCTTTTAAGAACCTGAATTACATACTATTGATCCATGCAATCACCCTTGACATTCAACAGGTTTATATGCGAATAAATTTCTGCCTGGATATCTGCTTGTTTGAATTGGAACAGAACGGATTGCAATAATCCCAAGCTTCATCCATTGGAATCATTTATCCCACCAACATCGATATCTCAAACACTTTCTAATTTGATTCGGTGCCCGGAAGGCACAAAACTACCTTATAAGACAACAGAAGCATTTGAAAGGAAATGACTGCAGGAAAACATACGATTGATGAAAGTGAACCAAAGCATCCAAGAAAACCATACGCTTACAAAATCTACATGCCCCTAAAAGACATAAATAAGGCTAAAACATTGGGGGTATCATAGTAAGATTAGAACCTTGACATGTTTCATTTTAGACCCTTTAACATGTTTCATCTTCTTGAAGAGGGTCGAACAATAATATAAAAGCTAAGAATCTGCAGCCTTATCAAGCATTTACTTCTACTAGGTTCTACTAAATATTTAATTACCTGTATCTTGATTAGCCACATTGGTAGATATTTGAAGATTCAGTACCAGATCTTCACCCAAATATGGCTATCGAGCTTGATAACATTTTGCCATTCTGCTGCTTTGGACCTCACAGATACATGTGACCTCTGTTCAAGGCTGAGCAAGTTTCTGTGACGGTTTTCTCCTTCCACTAGATGTTCAAGTTGAGGGATTATAGCCTTGCGTTTATATCATAATGGCATCCGGAAAAATTGCCATTCATCAAGTATGACTTGTATTTAGATCTTCTAACTTCTGGAGTACTCAAAAACGAGGCCTTCTGCAACACTTCTAGCCCTTGCATGGCCAAAAAACTTGCTCACAATAGCCAGTGCGAAATCTGAAACTGTAGCAAGTCCCATGCTTGTAATCAGTTTACCATCAATAACTACTTTGGGACCATCTACTGGATTGGAGAGTTCTGTAATGGCAGAGGGATGAGCAGTGGCTTTCTTTTCCTGTATTCATCCGAGGTTGTCAGTGTTGCCAAATGATACTCAAAATTTAATAGGCAGGAAAGTGTAAATACTATTATCTCGAGTCTTGAGACTTGACCTTGAGCAGTCCATGTTTGTGCAGGACTGTCGGAGAAGAGCAAACAGCTCCGAGTATTCTTCCGGCCGCATCTTGTTCTTTCAACAACTTCTTGAGAATTCGAGATTTCTGTAGCCGTTCAGTACCAGCAACTCCTCCCTGCTAGTTAAAAGAAAACCAAGAATCTTCAATATCCAGAGATGCAAGATGCAGGGTATAATTAAAAGTAAAGGCATCCAAATGTATGCACTACATAAGCGAATTTAAGCAATATATACGAATGACGTGGCAATTACACTCCAAGTGCCATTATGTAATTAGCTGAATTGCATGCCATTGTCTTCATTTAACAGTGTTATCTCAAATATTACGTCAAAGCATGGGAGGATAGTATAAGTACCACGTGACACATTTTAAAAGTAAAAATACCATATTAAAAATATCTTAAACCCAGAGCCAAATATTGATAAGAAAAGGATATTACATATGGTAAGTCCTTAATCCGTAATTTATATTGAGACAGGATGCATCTAAAACTATTTGTTTTGGAAGAGTCTTTGTTTTATCTTACCGGAAGAATAATCAAATCATATATTGACCCTGCAGCATCACCGATTAACTTGTCAGCAATGATTTTTACACCCTGAGATGCCAAAATCTTAACTGATTTTTCAACTGAAGCAACCACAACATCCACCTTTGCTCGACGTAGAATGTCTACAATAGTAACTATTTCGATCTCCTCTGAACCATTTGCAACTGGAACCAGAACCTGCCAAAAATATTTCGACAATAAGTACGTAGGGGGAAGAAAAAAATGGCTAAAACAAAGATTCCATATCGAACTTGTGATAAAAATACAGAAGAAATTGTTGCAAGCAAAGCCAGAGATTGGCACAGAGAGAGAGTATCCAACCAAAGCAAGTAATAACTCACTCGAGGAGTGTGACTCACAGCCCAGTCAACTTTGTTGAACTCTTCATTTCTTGGTTTATCATCAGCAGAATGCATGAACTGGAAAACAGTAATCGTATAAGGTTAAATGCAAGCTTGCCGTCAAGAACTCAGAAGGAAAACAAAATATATAAGCACACATTCTCCCATGAGCATGAATGAATGTGATTCTCTATCATGGTGGATACATGGATCTAAAAAAGAAAGTCCGAAGCATCATAAAGTGGCTTCGTAAACAATGGAGTAAAAGGATTTACCAACAATTCCCCAATCTCCCTGGCAACAGACTCCCCGAAAAGCTGTTCTACCAAGGCCAGAGCAAACAAGAAAGAAGTTCCCGGGCCTTGGCTTGTCGTAAGCTCTCCTGAAACTTGAATATTTGATTTGACAGCCCAGAAGGTCGGAAGCCGGTCAAAGAATGCAGGGTGGCAAGTTGTCTTGAATGGCAAACTACACCAAAATTAGCAATCAAAATACATAGATATGAAACAATGATTTTAATATAAACCGGCACTCACCCGCTTCCTCTTCAAGAGTCCCCAAGGGAGAAGTGTAACAGCTGGAGCAGTAGATATACCTCCATATAGCCTCTTTTCTTCAGCTTGTTTGCTTGTAATCTTCTTCAGAATTTCACAGTCTCTCAATTGCGCTGATCCAGGCATTCCTCCCTTCAAATAGTATGCAAACGTTAATTGCTACAACAACTATATATTGTACAAAACAATTTACCAAAGAAATATCAGCAAATCCCATGTGTACTGAGGGTTCTTTCCTCTAGGAGAATCTCAATTTCCAAAACACTAATGTGGGAATATGCAGGGCAACATTATGTTCTAAGCAAATATGAAGATCAAAGGTTTGAAGAACTAACTGGCAATGCCACAAGATCGAAAACACGGTCAGAACAAGTGGAGATTCTGGTATCAGCAACCAACTTGGTGCCTCCCGATGCTTGAACCTCGAGCTGCGGTTCCACCGAGGCCACCGTCACCTCTGCCCCAGCACGGCGTAGAACATCAACCAATATAACAGCTTCCATTTCCTCAGTACCAAACCCAATTGGAACCAAAACCTATCCATCCACATAAATAATAAGGATCAAAACTTTAAATTTCACACAGCAAAACTAGAAAAAAAAAAAAACAAACCCCATTCAAGCTAAATGCTTAACAACGCAAGCAAACTAAGCCCTTTTTCACTCTAAGAAAGTGTAGTGAAAAAGGGTTTTACATATTTTGAGATACAAATAAAATTGCCAAAATATAACAGCATCCATTCCCTCCTTGCCATATCCATCCAACTAGACAAATTAATTAAACCCCATTTAAGCTAAGTGGTAAAAACGCAAGCAAACCAAGCCCTTCCCACTCTTTGAATCTATAGTGAAAAGGGTTTTACCTATTTTGAGATACAAATCAATTGCCAAAAAAACAAATGAAGCATTTGAATGAAAGGAAACACCTTTTTGGTAGAAGCGGCGGTGGGGGAGCTTGTAACAGTGGATGTTGTTGAAGGGGTTGTGGGAACTGTAGAAGTGGAGGCTCTGATGGGTTTTAAAGCCAGTTTTGCGGTTGTTATGGGAAGCTGATAGTCCATGGAAGAGGGGAACACAAAGGTAGAGCCAGGAAGTGCCATTTGAGGAATCCTTGGAGGAAAGAATAACCTTGTTGGAGGTGATGGTTTCAAAACCAGACACGACAAACTCTCCATTGGAGTTTGTAAAGGAATTACTTGTCCAGCAGCTTGGCCAAACTTTGACAACGAAGATCACTTTGACGCTTTTATCTTATCCAGGGTGCAGTGCACCCACACTGCCAATGTGAACTCAACGGCGTCGTTCTGAGTTATACCAAATGCAATCATATCTAAGTTATGCCAAATTCAACCATGGTGGAACTATAGGCGAGTTTCAAAGTGGTGATTAAAATTTTTATCCGATATTTATTTATTATGAGTCTGCATCGTATCACTCTCATTTTATAAAAAAAATTAAACATTTAAATTATAATTTCTATTATTTGACTGAAAACAATTTTCAAAATGTATTTATTTAATGAAAGTTAAATTGAGAATTCACCGTAAAAGTATAAGTCATTTTTTATTAATTGTTTTTGCCTCGATATTCATAATGATTTTGAAGGCTAAAATTAGTATTCGAAAAATAGAATTATTGGTATCTTATCAAAGAACTCTTATACAACTCTATAATTGAGATAATAAAAATTTACAAATGTTAATATTCGACTAAAACTTAATAAATTTTGGTTCGTAAATATGATTGAATAAAGATTTTTATTAAGTAATTACATATTATTCAACTCTAATAATTTTTACTTTCAACTCATAAATAAGGAAGTAACGTGCTCCAATCTGTTAGCAATCTAAAGTTGGAAATTAATTTTTGAATAAAATATTTTAAAATTTAAGTGAGAATGTTAATATATTAATTGCACCGACCTAGTTGTAGTGCAAAAGGGATTATGAAATTCCCCATTTGTTCTTTACAAAGACAAAAATCTAGCCGTCCATAAAGCGAGACAAACAACTCCGTACGCATGATTTGTTATGCTTTTTTTTAATTTCCTTCCAAATTATTTGAGGATGTCTTTCTAAAAACAAAACAAAATCAGTCAGTTCTGCAAAAACCCAAATCTATTAGCTGAACTAAGATAGCAGCCACTTCCTCCCACAGCAATGATCTTGTAATTTCTCTCTCCTTTTATTTAAACCTTCTTGATTCTATTGTTTTGTTAGATTTTCTCAATTTTTTAATTTTTTTTTGATGAAATAAAGATTAACCCATCAAGGAAAAAACCTTTCCTTTGTTTTTTTTCTCTTGAAACGAACCAAATTTTCTGCTAAATTCTTTTTTTCTGGATTTGAAATAAATATCTCTCTCTTTTTTTTTTTTATAAGTAGATATTAGATCTTTTTTGGTTTCAGGATCTGGGTTATTGGTTTTCTGGCGACAAGGGCTATGGTGTTATGGTCCTGACATAAAGGTACCCCTTTTTTTTTTTGTCTTTTGTGTTAATCATTGTTTGTTTGTTTATACTTTACTTGATTGATTGATCATTGGGTACTTTCCTATTTTGTTTGTGTTGATTTGTATCATGATATTTTTTTTATTATCTTCGTTCTAGCTATGGATTTAGTGTTAGAATTTAGGGCTTTGAATAGGATTTATCAATTTCAATTTATAAATATTAGAAGTTAGGGTCATGCTTTAATGGAAAGTTGAAACAATCCTCAATTGTGTTCTTCAATTCAGAAATTAAGAAACTGATTTGGTGTTGGGAATTCTTTTTTTAAAAAAAAAAAATCAATTACGTGCGACGAAGGGACCCTTCGTAAAGCTATTTGCTTTTTGGCATCTTTGAAGTGCTTATGAATAAGCATTTGAACTGTTTTAAGGAACAAGTAACAAAGTAATTTATGTCACCCTTTTGTTCTCTCATGCACCATATTATTAGGTGTTTTTTTAAAATGCTTCTTGGAATGATCTATGCAGCGAGAGTGTATTTAGAATAGATCCTAAGGGAAGCATCAAGATTGTATTTCGTAACCATACAGAACATTGCCATAATTGTCAGGCTATCTTTATGGTTTTAACTATTCGAGAAGCTAGTTGTGCTATATTACTCCTAACCATACAGAACATTGCCATAATTGTCAGGCTATCTTTATGGTTTTAACTATTCGAGAAGCTAGTTGTGCTATATTACTCCTAATTTTTTCTTTCATTTTCGCATGTGGATTGCCTGTGATCATTCGCTCTTGCTTTTTTGTACCCTATCTGATCCTTGATTTTTTTCCCGGTTTTCAATTGTATCAGAACTTGTTGTTAGTAATCATGTTTGTACATTGTTGAACTTATATGTGTGTGTACGTGTGTTTTTGTTTGTGCAATCAACTTAGCGAGCTTAATTCTAGTACTTGACTTATTAGCTTTTATTCTTCAGATATTGGATTGGTCTGTGACATACGCAAATTTGCTTTGTTCAGCCATAAGGATTTTCTGCTTGTTGATTTTTTGATAAAAGAGGGTGATGGCCAATCTAAATGCATCAACGACCTTAGTTCCTTCAGAGTCCTCGGATCAAAGGCGTACACTTATGGTGGACTTAAATGTGAATGTACTTCAACCTTCTATGAACCAGCAAAACCGAACATCATCCCATGATGGTCCTGTGGCTATCCTTTGGGATATAGAGAACTGCCCTGTCCCCAGTGATGTACGCCCTGAAGATGTAGCGGGGAATATAAGAATGGCTTTACGAGTGCATCCTATAATTAAAGGAGCTGTTGTGGTGTTCTCTGCATACGGGGATTTTAATTCCTTCCCCAGGAGACTCAGGGAGGGCTGTCAGAGAACTGGAGTCAAACTCATAGATGTCCCAAATGGAAGGAAGGATGCTGCTGACAAGGCTATCTTGGTTGACATGTTCTTATTTGCCCTCGATAACCCCCCACCTTCATCTATCATGTTGATTTCGGGGGATGTTGATTTTGCTCCAGCTCTTCACATTCTTGGTCAACGTGGCTATACAGTCATTCTTGTTATTCCTGCTGGAGTAGGAGTTTCATCTGCACTGAGCAATGCCGGTAATTTTGTTTGGGATTGGCCTAGCGTTGCTCGTGGGGAAGGCTTTGTACCTCCATCTAAGGCCATAATGCCTCCTCAAGGAGGACCAGCTGATATTGCCGGGTATTTCATGGGTTGCCATATTAGTGACAATCCAGATGGCCAAAATGAAGAAGAGGCAATAGTTTATCGGGGCATTTCGAAAAGCTATTACAACTCAAGAGATTTCTCGATTGTGTCGCAATCTTTATCTGAATATACAAGTAACTCTTCAATAGCCATACCTTCGTGCCCTACAACTTTGAGGTCGCAAAGTCTCCCATCTGGCTTGAATGAAGTGTCAGGATGTCCGAGCACTTATGATCAGAATGACACTATGTGGGTACAGCCCGGAGACATAAATGGGTTAAAGGGACAACTGGTGAAATTGCTTGAACTTTCAGGAGGATGCATGCCCCTTATCCGTGTTCCAGCCGAGTATCATAAGTTTTTCGGAAGGCCTCTTTACGTAGCAGAGTATGGAGCATTCAAACTTGTTAATCTTTTCAAAAAGATGGGTGACACTCTAGCAATTGACGGAAAAGGTCATAAGAAATTCGTCTACCTTCGAAATTGGAAAGCCTGCCCGAGTGCACCTCCTTTGGTTTTAACAAGGAAAGATAAGAAGGGTAAGGGGAACCAGGAGGAAAGCGTGGACATTGCTGCAGGTGTTGGCTCTTCTGATGAGTTCTCCGATGAAGAAAGAGTGGTAGTTGAAGAACATTACGAGAAGAGGAATGAAGGAAGAACCAACTTTGGGGAAGCAGGATGTGAAGTCGATGACTGTAACCTCGAGCAATTTAAATATGAGTTGCAGGAAATTCTCGTGAGTTATTCTTGCCGAATTTTCTTGGGTTGCTTCGAAGAAATATACCAGCAACGATACAAGAAAATGCTGGACTACCGAAAGCTAGGCGTGGAGAAGCTGGAGGAGTTGTTTGGCAAGGTGAGGGATGTAGTCTTCTTGCATGAAGAACCACTAAGCAAGAGAAAATTTCTCTATGCAGTAGGCAGCTAGAAGAATCTGACAAAGCCTTTGATTTTAAAATAAAAACAAAAATACTAGAATAGATCATACAATTGAGCTAATGTTGTTGATCAATGTTTGGTCTCTGATGTCTTTTTCTTCCTGGAATTTTTTTGCCAAGGTTTCATAAGATATAGATAGGAGAGGCTGGGAGCACTTTTATTATTGTCGTGCATTCATACATGGATTTGAAGGTTGAACCTTCCATGTAATTCCCATGCCTTTGTCATTTGTAATTGGTCAACCACCAATGTAGAACTCCTGTAAATTATATTCCAGCTATAAATCCTTTGGTTTTTTTTATAAATATATATATTTACGTACACGCACATAAATATATGATCTCCAGTTATCTGCTCTCTGATTTTGTTTTTAAAAATTTTACATTCATGTCTTTGTTATCCAAAAGGATGCCACCTTTGGGTCCTTTTTTTGTACATGCCACAAGTTTGATGGTATCCCTTGCATAACGAAGACAATGCATACCTGCTAGTTCATGGGATGAACAAAAGATTGGCCTCAAAGGGAGAGTATGTTTTGAGGGGATCGTGGTGAACCGGTTTCCAGTAAAAAGCTTCTACTGCAATATGACCTCGATGTGCTTGAAGATGAAGCAAGGTATCTTCCGTCCCCGCTGTGAAAAAGAGATCCACTCCTAGGAATTTTCACTCCGCTTAGCCGTCCTTTTCCGTCGCTACCACCTTCATAATCTTCATCTTCAACGGCTTGTATAAACCCACTTTGCATCGGATCTGAACTCTCGTACAAAAGCCGAAGGACTTGTTTCATTGAAGGTCTAGCCCGCCCTTCTCTTTGGGTGCACCATCTGACAATGGACACAACTCTCTGAAGTTGGTCTAAGTCGAAGGAGTCCTTAATATGGGGGTCTAGAAGCTCGGTTAGCCTCGACTCTGATGCCAAAAGTATTTGGGTTGATTCTACCAAACTCACACCATCTTGTACGACTCGTCTTGCAGTCACCATCTCCAAAAGTAGCACACCATAGCTATACACATCGCTTTTATCAGTGAGATCTTGAGTGACCACATATTCAGGATCCATATAACCTGAAAGTCATCAAACATTTTAGATCTTTATTTAAGAGCATAAGACATTATTTTAACCTTCCAATGATTTACTGGCTAACCTGGAGTTCCACGGATGTCGGTATTTGCAGGTTCTAAGCAAATAGAGCCACCTTTTGAAGCATGTGCAAGGCCAAAATCTGCAACCTAGAGGATACAATAAAGCAGAAAGCGGGAATCATTCTTTTACCACAAGTTCTTATATGGAAAGGTTTCTTCAGGAATTTCGACGAAAACTATTCATACTTCATTTTCTATTATCCAAATATATGTATACCGAGAAAGAAAAATGTTATACAAACCAATGCATTGGGAAAATTAAAAGGAAATCAGAAGTTCTAGTGAATTCAACGGACCCAATACCTTTGCAACAAAATCCTCATCCAACAAAATGTTGCTTGATTTGATGTCCCTGTGGCACAGAGGTGGATCACAATAAAAGTGAAGGTACTCCTGCAAGGTTGGTACGAGGAAAGAGAAATGATTTAGCAAGACTATAATTTTGTATTAATGAACTGCAAATCCGAAAAAGAACAACTGCTACTACCAAAGCATTAGCCACATCGATCGCAATTTGTATTCTGGTTTCCCAACTCAGTGGAGTTTTTCCAGGGGCTGCGCAAATATGAAATCAATGAACAAATGGACAAAAAAAATAACATGGGAAAGAAATAGTCCATTAAGTCTACCATCTGTTGCATTTAAGCATGCGTATTTATTGTACAATATCAGAAAAGTTAATCCGGTGTCCAATAGAGGCAAAAATCTCTTCCTTAGAACCAAATAATATAACCGAATGCCGAATGCTCCTTAGAACCCCTTCTAAACCTATTTAAGGATAATATCAAACTTATAGAGAAGTAAATTGAAGGAATGCAGAAGCATACAATGAAGATGATCTTTTAGGCTTCCATTTGACATATACTCGTACATTAGAAACCTGCCACGAAGTAAAGGGATTTAATTTAGTAGTAGATGGATCAATCACCGGGACATACAAGAATAAACTACCTCTCGAGCTTTTTAATGCAAAATCCTCTTAGAGCAACTAGATGCCGATGGTGTAACCTAGCGAGGAGTTCTATCTCTCGACAAAATTCATCTTCTCCCTGCTCTGAGACTCTGTTCATCTGCTTCACAGCTACCATTGAGCCATCAGTATATTGAGCTTTGTACACTGTCCCGAATCCTCCTCGTCCAATGATGGTGCTAAAACCATAAGTTCCCCTTTTTGTTTCCTTGTAGCTGTATTTTCGAAACATCGATGAAGTACCTGCAATTTAATAGCCTTCAATAAGAGAACAATGTTCGAAACTTGCCTATTATCAAAGGAGACTAGGTGATATCAAAACATACCTTCCTGGAATTTATGCATGGCCCTACAAGTAGGAGAGTGTTTTGAAGAGTTCTTGTTCACATTCTCGGAATCCTCCAACTCTCTGCTTTTCTTACATATCAAGACCACCAAAACTATAAGCATCATAATGGCAGCTACCGTAACAGCTATGCCAATGCCGAGAATAGACGTTAGGTGGTGTTCATGGTGTTTTTGGTTCGGAGGAGCTCCCAACACGAGTTGATTTGGTGTAGCAGCAACCAATGGACTAGGAGAAGCCTTAGGGGCAGGTGGAGATGGAGATGACCCCAAGACTAGCATCATAGTCAGAACATATTATTAGCTGATTGGAGGGATACATAGAAGTTCCTTTACTTAAAGAAAATAATCCATGGATATATATACATATGCACATAGTTCTCATTCAAAATTAAATAATTGGTTTTTTTTTTTTTTTTATGGAACAAATTATACCTGGTGGGATGTTAAATCCCCCAACTTGAAAAAAACAACTTGCAATTTCGACGGCTGAAATGTTATCAACTTGGCTTGCAAGTGCAGCAAAGGTCGCATCTCGGCAAGTACTCAATGTGATATTATCTTGAGATCCAACTAGACGATGGACGTAGTTAATGCCAGCATTTAAACACTTTCGGCATTCATTTTCCTGCAATAGTGGCAGTTTGCAGTTCTTTGTGACATCCATAAATTTTGGAGACTCAAGCATCTGCGATACAGTTGTTCGATCCCTACAGTAATAACTAACGGGGATCTTCGTACCGAATCCACAGAAATTCGTGGCATTTCGAGGGACTCCATATAGCTCCATGGTTTGCAATATGGAATGGATGCAAACTTCAGATAAATTCGATGTAACCCCTAGGTTGCCTGTCACATTTGCATGACGAGCAACGGAAAATGCAACGAAAGCATTCATATAGCGGCAGCACTTTCCTCTCTCGTTTTTATTTGAGCATAAAGAAGCCACGAGAGTAAAATTTGATCCACTCAAATCTAAGGGGCAGTCTGCAAAAGTAACAAATAGTCATCGTTGTCTTGCAATCAAATCACTTACAAAATAGATCACCAACTATCTGGAACTGTAGAATGCATAATCTAGTTACCCCAAATTCACATAATCACATTGACTGCCCTATATTTGACAATCTACCATAAATTATCATTGCCAGATCCACACCAAAACTATAGGAAACACATTTCTACATCATTTTTACTAAGCAAAGACGAACAATGTCGGAAAAATCCAGTTGTGAGGACACCATTTTAGCCATTAACTCTTGATACATAGCTCTAAATATTCATTAAACAGTGAACCAAAGAAAAGTACCCATAAATCATCTTAACCACATAACTGGTTTACAAAGTGCAAGTAGCTCAAACATTCTAGTCCCCCTTTTCTTTTTTATGAATGCAAATCATAATTCAAAGTTTTCTGCTTCAAAAACCCAAACCCATTTTCAGGACTCTATATATACCCCAAACCCCTTTTTTTAAGCATAATAGAAAGCCCAAAATGATGCCTTCAACAATAAGGAAAAACAAGTGATAACAACAATTACAACTTGCTTAAAAAAGGGTAAGCAAAGCTCAACAAATGGAAACAAGAAAGCAAAGAAACTTAACCTGCAAGTATCAAAGGAAGCTGCAAACCAATAAAAGCCAGAAAACCCAACATTGCCTTTGCATAAACCACCATGGTAAACCAGCAAAGAACCCCTCTTTTCAAAAAAAAATAAAAGCCTTGCCCAAAGGAACTGAGAGATGTAAGTAATGGGGTCAATATCAGCAAATGATAGAACCCAAGGAACTAAGCAACAGAGAAATACAAAAGAGAGAAAGGGGTTTTTGAGGTTTGAACTTTGACCCTTCTCTTCCAGTCTTTAAACAGTGTAGTGTGGTGTTTTCTTCTGTCTTAGAGGCTGAAACTAATTTTGATCGTTGAAATGGGAAAATTGGAAATTGGAAATGAGTGTGGTCCCGGAGAATCACGTTGAAACAGGTCAGATTTTTTTTTTTTTTAAAGATTATTTTGAGGATCGTTTTTACATGTGTTACAACAGATGTTGCCTTGATGAGATGAACAAAGCATTTAGGGGCTACAATGTCTAATTCATTGTTTTCTCAGTTTGGGGTTTGTTTCTAGTTTTGTTGTACTGAACTTCATGTGGGTAGGAACTGAAATCTGAGTTTATCTTGTCTTGTAATATTTAAATGTAAGCTTTCTAATTTCTATGCATGTAAGCACCTACTAAAAAGGAATTGGAAAAAAAAAGGGCACATACTGAGAAAAAAGGTTGATTGATGCTTTATTAACAAACATGAAAAAAATTATATTTAAAAAAACAATTAAAATTATAAATAGAGAAAGACGGTGAGGAAGATACGAGAATAAAAACCCGTAACTAAACGCAATATTAAGAGGTTGACAAGTATTTTATAAAAATATAGTAAAATATTAAAAATTTTATAATTTTATAAAAAATATATCAATTTTTTAAGGCTGATGTAATTATTATATTTTACTACCAATTCAATTATTATTTTTCTTAACAAATAATTAATCAATATTTAATTTAAATAAGAAAATAGTAGCTTAGGATTTTGTTTTATAGACAAAGAAAGGTATTGGTGATCCAAGAATCAAACTCAGAATTGATGTCAACTAAAGATTTGGTAACTTTTTTTGTTATTTTACTCATATTTGTTCAATTGAAGGGCTTGTCAACGAAACTTTAACATTGTTGGCAAAGCTGAGATATTGAATTATTGAGGATCGCTTAAGTCTTATTATCTACAATTACGATATATGTATTTTTAAGTATTAGAATCTAAATTTTCATATTTTTGTGCTTTGTATTAATATAATTATATTTTATAATTAATCTAATATATATAAAAAGATTGAGGATAATAAGACAGAAGGAGATGATGACCTACTTTGCAATAAACCAATAATGTCATCTATTTGATTTTAAAAATACAACTACTACATTATTATGCAATTTGATTCCCTTGGTTCAAATTAAATGTGAAAAATAAGAACGAATTAATTTTTTAACATTATTACGTAATTTAAATACAATTATTGCATTATTATGCAAATTTGATTACCTTTTGTTAAATGATATAATCGTAACCTTAGCCCATCGAAAATATTAATTATTCAATTTAATATCTTTTAGCCTTTTTTATTAGTTAAAAAATGGGTAAACTACAAAAAATAGTCACTTTTGTTTGCCTCAAATTACATTTTAGTCACTTATGTTTAAAATGTTACATTTTAGTCACTTACGTTATCGTTTTGTTACGAAGTGGTCACTCTGCCGTTAAGCTCTGTTACCTCCTTAAAGGCAATCCTACGTGGCAATCCAAATGCTGGCTTGGATGTCCAATTGGGATGAGAATAGGTTTTTAATTAAACAAATTTAATTAATTGAAAATTTTAAATTAATTACACCTTGAACTGGAGAAGAAAACTTGTTCGTCTCATTTTTTTCCTTTTTTAGTTTTCTTTTTCATTTTAACTAAAAAAACTATTCTTATCTCAGTTAGACATCCAAGTTGGAATTTAAAACCTATTTGGACTGCCATGTAGGATTGTCGTTAGGGAGGTAACGGAGCTTACAGTTAGAGTGACTATTTTGTAACAAAATGATAATGTAAGTGACTAAAATATAACATTTCAAACATAAGTGACTAAAATGTAATCTGAGGCAAACAAAAATAACTATTTTTGTAGTTTACCCATAAAAATTTATATTTTTAGCTTCATGAAATATTAAAAGTTGAAGTTAAACCATTTTAATACAAAACTTTTTACCTAGAATCTTAATTTTCCTTTTTGGTATAAATGAAGTAGGACCAACATTAATGGCCAAAATCCAAAACAGAGGAAACTTGGATATGATTATGTTCTGAGCGCACAGTTCCATTCGGAATTATATCAATTTATTAACGTGCTGACAAAATATTAACCTTAAATAATTATGATGATAAAATTTAAAAAATATTAATATTTGTTAATACAGTTCAGAAACAACGTTATTTGTTAATACAGTTCAGACACAACAATTTTATATCTATAGAACTTCACTATATGAAAGATTTTATTTATCTGTTCGAATAACTTATTGACTTAGGGTGAATTTAGATGTTCGGTGCGGTGCGTTTAACTTACTTTTTGTCTTACGTTACTTATCGCTATAGTATCTAATCTCATCCTACCGCTATTTTTATACTAACCGCGGGTAAACACACCGTCCACCAAAACCCACCTACATTGAATCTATCCTTACACTAAAAAGTAATTAATTCTGGAGTTTGGCTTTAAAGTCTGTATTGGGCTTCTAAATTTAGTCTTTCAAGGCTGATCATATATTAATATTTGATTATTATTATTATTATTTGGCCAATGGGGACGAATGTTATATAATATGGACACCAAATCTAAAACACATTATAATTTATACATATAATTCAAAAATCTAAAAATTCTAAGGGGGCGTGCGCCCCCTAATCCATCCCTAGGTGTATGTGCTTGGTTTTAGTCTCTAGTTTTGTCTCTCAACTTCGCTGAGAGCCTTTTAGGGGTTTACGGAGTAGAAGTTCTTTTGCCAAACAAAGAAATGTAAGCATTTACTTTTGGTAGGGTTTGAATTACACCTGATCATGGGTTAGGTCACCCGCTTAGGCCCGAAGGCCTGCCCGAAATGTGGGAGGGTTTGGACAAAAATATAAGTCCGAAAAATGGGTTTGGACAAAAAATAAGGCTCGTTTTCTAAACAAGTCAGGCATTGGGTAAGATTTTTTTGCTCAAGGCCGACTTGAATTTACCTGAATTTTTTCACTGTTGTTTTGTTGTTATTTGCTACCGCTTTGATGTTGTTTTGTTATCATTTTGCTATTATATTACTACTATTTTATTGTTATTTTTTTGGATCTTGTATAACTATTATTTTATTATTAATTTTGCTACTATATTAGAGGCATTTGCTTGCTAAGTTGCAATTATCTTAGGGTTGTATAAATATATTTTTTAATGTATTTTCAATTTGTTAGAAAACATTTATTTTAATAGTTTTAGTGTATTTTATGTATTATATTTTTAAAATTATTTTTATATAAAAATAATATAAAAAATTTAATATGGGAGGGCTAGGTCAAGCTCGAGTTTAGCATTTTTTATTTAAGTCGAACTTGAGTAAAATTTTAAGCCCATTTTTCAGACCAAACTGGGTTTGGGCCTAGAAAATAGGCTAAAAATTTTGCATTGGCTCAACCCGATCCATGATGAGGTCTAGTTTAAACCTATGCCCTTCTATAATATTTACAGGTAAAATGAGTATCATTTGGTCTAATCCAATCCGACGAGTCGCTCTCACTCCATAAACTTCTCCTCAAGCTTCAACCCTTGGTAAAGTCTAAAGACAACTTCAACTCAAACTGAAAATAATATCAACAATTGTTGAGAGTTTGAACCTGAACGATAATTTAAAAACTTTTCCTAATAAATTTGACCCCTCAATAAGGTGTGTCGAAACCATTTTTTTTGTAAAAAGAGGTCGACTTTGATTTTGAAAATGAAAACGAAAAACGGGAGTCGCCACCAATCATTTTTTATGAGGTGTGATCGGGTCACCTTGTAATTCAATCATTTTAATAAAAGTTTAAATTTATCAAAACGATGATTTTTGGTCTACAAAATCCAGAAAATGGGTTCGGGAGTCGATTACGCACGAGGAAGGGTTAGCACCCTCGATACGCCCAAAATTGGTACCTAGTTGATTAATTGATATCTTTAGTGTCGAAAATTAAAAATTTGAAGAAAATTTTAAAAATACGATCATTTGTTAAAATTAAAAATTTTCGAAAATAGGGCATATTTCACGTCAATCAAGAAAAAGAATTACGTCCCGTGAGTTAGGACACAATGTCTTAAATTCCCGATACGAGAATAAACTCTGAAAAATTTATTTATTTTGAAAAGTATTTGATTATCTCCGTTTTAAAAAGAAATCATATTCCGTAAGTTAGAATACGATCTTTTCGCAACTCCCGAGATTATTAAAAATGTTTTAAAAACGTTTGTTATTCGGATTTACCGAGAAAATCGGAACCCCGTAAGTTAGGGTACAAATTTTCGGATCTCGAAATACGAAAATTTGCCGATTTAAAAAATTTTATGTAACGGGTAAAGATTAATGTGGTACGATTTTGTAGTAAAATGTAGAAAATGAATTACGGTACTAATATGCATAACGAAAGAATAATAAATGCGTTAATGTGAATAACAATAATAAGGGCGAAAATAAAATAAAATAATCAAGCCAAAAATAAAATAAAAAATAAGTAAATAAACACAAAAAGAAAATATAATTATAATAGTAATGAAAATAATAGCAATAATAATAGTAATAAAATAATAATAACAATAGTAATAACAATAATAATAGTAATAATAATAACAATAATAATAATAAACAAATAATAATAGTAAATGATAAATAAATAACAACAATAATAATAATAATGATAACAATAATAATAATAATACTAGTAATAATAATAGTAATAATAATAATAGTAGAGGAATAAAATAATAATAATAAATATAATAGTAATAATAATAATAAATATAATAATGATAATAATAATATTTAGGCAAATAAATATTAAAGAAACAATAATATTATTATTATTTATTAAAGAAATAATAGTAATAATAAAAATAATAATAGTAATAATAATAATAATGTTAAAT
Source organism: Gossypium australe (assembly GCA_005393395.2). Taxonomy (NCBI): domain Eukaryota; kingdom Viridiplantae; phylum Streptophyta; class Magnoliopsida; order Malvales; family Malvaceae; genus Gossypium; species Gossypium australe. The sequence continues at coordinate 31,810,233 of CM016626.1, forward strand.
TAATTAATTTTAATAACAAAATAACAAAAGGACTAAAAAGGACTAAATTAAAATCAAAACAGAATTTTGGGTAAAAATCAAGAGTGAAAAAATAGGGTGGAGGATCAATTTGTAACGCGCACGAAGGAAAGGTGCCTTGGGACGAGGTGCGGCACGGTGATCGAGGGGGCGCGGCGCCTAGGGTTTCAGAAACCCTAATGTTTTCTGAAAAGTATTAAATTTTGTTGGGCCACGGGCTGTTAGTTTTTGTTAATTTAGACCTGTTTATTTTGTAATTTGGACTTTATTTGTTTTTTTATTTTTTATTTGGGCCCGGGCTAAATTGGCCCACTACAGCTGCCCCTCATTGTTCGTTGTCGTGTAACGAGAACGGAGCAAAGACTTTAAAAATGACCAATTTTGCCCGGTCTTGATGAGTCTCGGCGCTTCTTTTCTTCTTCTTCAAGTAGTCTCGCTCTAACCCACCGCAACTTCAGAAGTATAGGAATTGGTGCTTTGATCCGCTCGAATATAATTTCAGGGAGAAGAAATTTGTAGCTTCGATCTACTCCGCTAGAATTTCAAAGAGATAAGAATTGGTAATTTCAATCTGCTCCACTGCAACTTCAGGGAGATAAGGTTTGTGTGTTTTAATCTGCTTCACTGCAACTTCAGGAAGATAAGATCCACCGTAATCTATAGCTTTAATCTGTTCCACTGCAACTTTAGGGAAATAAGATTCGCTGTCTTCAGTCTGTTCCGCTGCAACTTCAAGGAGATAAGGCTGGTGGCTTCAATCTACTCCACTGCAACTTCAGGAAGATAAGATCCGCCAATTTGTAGCTTTAATCTATTCCACTGCAACGCCAGGGAAATAAGATTTGCTGTTTTCAGTCTGCTTTGCTGCAATTTTAGGGAGATAAGGCTGGTGGCTTCAATCTGCTCCACTGCAACTTCAGGAAGATAAGATCCGCCAATTTGTAGCTTCAATCTGTTCCACTGCAATGCCAGGGAAATAAGATTCGCTGTCTTCAGTCTGCTCCGCTGTAACTTCAGGGAGATAAGGCTTGTGGCTTCAATCTGCTCCACTGCAACTTCAGGAAGATAAGATCCACTAATTTGTAGCTTCAATCTATTCCACTGCAACGCCAGAGAAATAAGATCTGATGTCTTCAGTCTGCTCCACTGCAACTTCAAGAAGATAAGATCTGCCAATTTGTAGCTTCAATCTGTTCCACTGCAATGCCAGGGAAATAAAATTCGCCAATTTGATTTACTCCACTGCAACTTTAAGGAGATAATATCTACAACTTCAATCTACTCCATTGCTGCTTCAGGGAGATGAGATTTGCGGATTCACCGATATTACTACACCATCCTCTGGGGACATGGCGTGTAGAATCGATTTCATGGGCCTTCACTTATGCCAAATGATTAGGATGTCATGATCAGAATGAATCAAATGCTCCCACCTAAATGTGTATGAATGATATTTGTATGAATGCATATGAATGCATGAGAACGATCCCTTTTTAATGTTTGGGTTGTCACTGCTCGTTGTTCATCAAGGTTGTATCACTGACGCAGTATCCTGCCTTCTTGCTCAGCTGGTATCTTTGACAGAAAACCCAAAGAAATAGCCGTAATTTAGACTATTCTTTCTCAAATGTTTCTAACCCTTAGGTTTGGTGAGTTCTAAATAATAGCCCTGTTTCAAGTCCTTGTACTATTTAGAAACTTCCAGAGTAATATGCAGAACTCCTTTTATGAAAGTATATTAGTCCATTAATCGTTATTTCAATGTGAAATGCTTGAAAAAGATCATAATAATGGACAAAATAGAAATTTATCAGGAACAAAATCTGAAAAGAATGTATTAATCAAAGAAAGCAAACATTGCTGGAATACAAAATAAGTGAGAAGAAAATAGGTGCCCCAGATATCGCAGCATGAGATTCTCTGCACGAACTTCTTTAGAACCATTTTGAGCTCAACATGTGTTTAGGAGATTAAGAGTGTTTTGTCGATGCCCCGAGATGTAGCATAGTTCTTCTTTGGTAATTCAGGCATCGCAAGACTACCGCATGCCCTCCTTTAATCAAAATTTGAATCGCCTTTTAATGTTTTCAATTCAAAACCCCTTTGGCCTCAAGGCGTAACATCTCTCCTTCTTGTTAAATCGGAGAAAGCGAGACTACCACATGCGTCATTTTGATTAAAATTTGAATTACCCTTTATGGGTTTTCAATTCAAAACCCCTTTGGTCTCAAGGCACCCTTTGCGGGTTTTCGCCTTGGCCTCTCCTTTTTCTTTTCTTTTCTTTCTTTCCTTTTTTTTAAAAAAAAAAGTGAAGTATTTCTTGACTGGATTTAAATTCGTAGGATTATGCAAGCTATTGCCATCCATTTCGGTCAACATCGATGCTCCTCCAAAGAAGACATTCTTTACCACATAATGTCCTTCCCAATTTGACATCCGTTTTTTTCATAAGTCCTTTTGGATGGGAAGAATCTTCTTTAAAACCAATTCCCCCTTATGGAATTCTCTAGGGTGAATCTTTTTGTAGTAAGCTCGCATCATTCGTGTTTTGATACATTTGATCATGATGGATAACTTTCAGCCTCTTTTCTTCAATCAAATTCAGCTGATCATATCGAGACTGGATCCATTTTGCTTCATCTAACTTTAGTTCTGACAAAACTCGTAGAGAAGGAATCTCAACCTCAATGGGTAGAACCGCCTCCATTCCATAAACTAAAAAGAAAGGTGTTGCTCCGGTGGAAATCCTGACAGATGTTCAATATGTATAGAGGGCAAATGGTAACTTCTCATGCCAATCTTTATGAGTCTTAATCATTTTCCCCGCGATTTTTTTTTACCGTTCGTTTTGGGGTGATACGGTGTTTAATCTTGAACAGACTACAAACCTCTGTTGTCGCACTATTGTTCAAATTTAATGCATCGTCAGATATGATCCCTTTTTGGGATTTCATACCGATATAGAATTTGCTGACTGTCGACTTTGTGACATCAGCATATGAAGTAGCTTCCACCCACTTGATGAAGTAATCGACGACCATAAAGATGAGTCGATACTCGTTAGAAGCTTTCGGCATGATCGGCCTACTGACATCCATGCCCCACATAGAGAAAGTCTATGGAGAAGTTATAACATGAAGAGATGAAGGAAGCACATGAACCTTGTCTCCATAAATTTTGCACTTATGGCATTTCTTGGTATAACTGATGCAATGGTAGACCAGCAGTACTCGAACCTCATGATTTGCCTGGCCATTGTAAAACCATTAGCATGTGTTCTTTTTCTAAGACTTGCTTGTATCCACACGTCTTGGTAGCCTAGGCATATCTTGATACGATCATGCGAAAACATCTTTGAATTCTTAGAATAACTCAATGACGTCTCGCTTTGTCTCTATGGCGATACAGGCTCCGATCTTCACTTCTTTCCCTTCTCCTAGGCTCACAATGACTTTTTGTAAGGTAGGATCTATTTTTCATCTTGTTCTGCCATCCTCAACAAATCAGGAGATAGGTTACAATCTATGTCATCTTCAAAGTCCTGAGATCCCTCTAGACACATATCTTGCTCAAAAGTAGATTCTGAGTTAGTAGCAGCATGTCGTTGATATCTAGGGGCCTATTGTAGGTATGAGGAATATTCAAAGAACAATGAATCTAAGAATAATTATTTATGTGGTATGAACATGAATGAGATTCCCAGATATTCCTTCCGGGCTTTTGACCTCTTCAAGGAATTCCAACTCTTTATTATCCGTCAAGCTCTGCACCAAAGCTTTGAATTCAGTGCACTCTTGGATTTCATGATCTTCTTCTGCGTGGAATTCACAATGGCTCCTCATCCTTTTGGGTACCTCCTCCGGAGTCTGAATGATTAATCACATGTCTATCATTTGTTTCAAAACTCATTTCAATAGGGTTTTTACTTCTGCGATATCTTTCTTGATTCTTTTTCCAACTCTTTATTATCCGTCAAGCTCTGCACCAAAGCTTTGAATTCAGTGCACTCTTGGATTTCATGATCTTCTTCTGCGTGGAATTCACAATGTCTATCATTTGTTTCAAAACTCATTTCAATAGGGTTTTTACTTCTGCGATATCTTTCTTGATTCTTTTCCCCTTATTATCGATTATCACGTTTACCCTTTTGTTAGAATGGTTGGGTAACAGATTTTCTGCATCAAATGGATCATCGAATTTTACAATACCTATGTTGATGAGTCTTTCGATTATCTTTTTGAAAGCGGTGCAGTTCTCAATCGAGTGTCTTGTGATTCTAGTGTGGTACTCGCATTTGGCGTTCGTGTCGTACCATTTGGGAAACGGAGGCTGCATAGGTTTTAGGTAGAAAGGGGATACTATATGTGCATCAAACAAACTTTGGTACAACTCTCCATACGTGATTGAGATGGGTGTGAACCGAAGTTTTTCTGAGTTCGGTCTTGGATTGAAATCTTGCTTTGGGGGGACCTGATGGCTAGTAGTTGTCGTCCTTGCCTGGCTTACGGTAATCGTCTTTGAATAGCCCTTATTATACATACTCGCATTATTTGCCTCATTTTCCCTCTTTCTCAATGCCTTTAAAATGTTGATTTAGGAGCTCATTTCTTGCCTTTTCCGTTTGTAACGATCTTCAAATTGTTTTGGGAGCTCCACTCTCGCCCTTTTTGTTTCTGCTAGATCATCCAGATCAAGGATGACAGGATTGATTGGATTATCCCCAGGATTAGAACCTGAACCTGTCGGGAAGTTCACCGGTGTCGAGGTACCGGTTTGGTATTGTGGTCTAATGTTAACAGATATCCTTTGTGGATATGCGTCTGGTTGTGCTTGGGTGTTTGTTGGGGTAAAGCCTGAATGATAAGCGGAGTCCTCGTTATCGTCCCCGGAATTAACCATAGGGCTTTTTCCTTTTTCTAACCGTCCAGCTAGCATCTGGGTTAACTAGCTCATCATGTTTCTTTGGAATCCTAGCATCCCATTCCTCATATCTTGTTAAACTTTGGCCAATTTCTCTTGCATCTGTATTTGCATTTACTCTAATCTCTTCAACCTTTGGTTCATTACTTCAGTTTTATTTCTCGTGTACTGTAACGGTGTTCGATTGGTTGGCTTTTGTTGGTTTCCAAATTAACTAAAATAATTTTATTTTAATTAGGATCTTTTGAAATTTAATGCATATGATGCAATGTAATGCAAATGCATGAGATGAATGCAAAAAGATGCGTTGACTCTGATTCAATTCTGTTAGAACAACTTTACTAAAAAACAAATTTCTTTACATAAAACATATTACATATACGGCCTTGACCTAATACTCAAAGCGAAGACATTGATCCTTTTCTTCATATCCAGATGTTAAGATCAAATCTCTCGAATTTTTCCAATGGATGCCTGTACTAGCCCCTTTTTGCTTGATCTGAGCTGCGACCCATTGCTCACTCATCCCCGTGATGCTTGTTTGCTTCTTTAAGGAAATCGGGGTGTTAACGGCTCTCGAATAATCTTTTTCGGCTTGAGTCCTCGGGCAACGAAGCAAAGTCGTGTACTCCTCTGTCAGACCATCATCCTTCTCTCGTTGTGTTTACTCGGACCATATTTGGAAGGTCGCATTATCCTCTACTTTATCAAGAAATCCAGTTTCCATGACAAGCTCTCTATTTAGCAACTGAACATGAATCAACACCTCTTTTCTATGATGAAAATGCAATGCAATCATAACCAGAACAAAGAAAGTACGTTAGTACAAAAATATAAATAACAAATAGAGCACCTATTTGGATGACCACTAGGGGTTTGGAGTGGTTCTTCCTAGGGTGGGCTCTTAAGGCTTGCTATATGGGGTTCGGTTCTAAAGCAAAGGTACCCGAACCGGTAGATTCCTCGATCCTCACCCATTATAGGCTCATATAGACCGAGTTCAATTCAGGGGAATACATTTCCTTATGGCTACACGGAGATGAAAATCTCACGAAGACATAAGTACGGATGTATCCCGAAAGCGATCCACTATCATACACGAAGGTGAAGACCTCACGAAGGAATAGTTTCTCACTCCCACTTAAAAGGGTAAGATCGACTGATCATGCGGTGCAATGTGCATAAACATATCAAAAATTCAAACCAGAAAAGCAAACCAAAATGATGAAAGTCGTAACAAAGACGGATGAAATGTAACAAAAGGATCGTACATTTAAACCGAGTTTTTAATTTTCGACAAAAAAGTAATCAACTCGTGGCTTGACTATCTTATTTGGGTCCCCAGCGGAGTCGCGAAGCTGTCGAAACCATTTTTTTGTAAAAAGGGGTCGACTTTGATTTTAAAAATGAAAACGAAAAATGGGAGTCGCCACCAATCATTTTTGATGAGGTGTGATCAGGTCACCTCGTAATTCAATCATTTTAATAAAAGTTTAAATTTACCAAAACGATGATTTTTGGTCTACGAAATCCAAAAAACGGGTTCGAGAGTCGGTTACGCACGAGGAAGGGTTAGCACACTCGATACGCCCAAAATTGGTACCTAGTTGATTAATTGATATCTTTAGTGTCGAAAATTGAAAATTTGAAGAAAATTTTAAAAATACGATCATTTGTTAAAATTAAAAATTTTTGAGAATAGGGCATATTTCACGTTAATCGAGAAAAAAATTACGTCCCGTAAGTTAGGACACAATGTCTTAAATTCCCGATACGAGAATAAACGCCGAAAATTTTATTTATTTTGAAAAGTATTCGATTATCTCGATTTTAGAAAGAAATCATATTCCGTAAGTTAGAATACGATCTTTTCGCAACTCTTGAGATTATTAAAAATGTTTTAAAAACGTTCGTTATTCGGATTTACCGAGAAGATCGAACCCCGTAAGTTAGGGTACAACTTTTCGAATCTCGAAATACAAAAATTTGCCGATTTAAAAAATTTTATGTAACGGGTAAAGATTAATGTGGTACGATTTTGTAGTAAAATGTAGAAAATGAATTACGGTACTAATATGCATAATGAAAGAATAATAAATGCGTTAGTGCGAATAACAATAATAAGGGCAAAAATAAAATAAAATAATCAAGCCAAAAATAAAATAAAAAATAAGTAAATAAACACAAAAAGAAAATATAATTATAATAGTAATGAAAATAATAGCAATAATAATAGTAATAAAAATAATAATAACAATAGTAATAAAAATAATAATAATAATAATAATAATAATAATAATAATAGTAAATGATAAATAAATAACAATAATAATAATATTAGGCAAATAAATATTAAAGAAATAATAGTAATAATAACAAAAATAATAATGGTAATAATAATAATAATAATAATAATAATATTTATTAAAGAAATAATAGTAATAATAAAAACTAATAATAGTAATAATAATAATAATGTTAAATTAATTAATTTTAATAATAAAATAACAAAAATAACTAAAAAGGACTAAATTAAAATCAAAACAGAATTTTGGGTAAAAATCAAGAGTGAAAAAATAGGGTAGAGGATCAATTTGTAACGCTCGCGAAGGAAATGGGACCAAAAAGAAAATTTATCTAGGCCTCCAAAGCGACGTAGTTCCTTTAAGGGATTAAATTGAAATAAAAAAAATTATCTTGTAAAATTAAAACAAAAACAAAAAAGAGACCAAATTGAAAATAGTCGAAAAAGCGGAAGGGCCAAAAGCGCAAATAACCCATTAATCAAAAACACGCGAATCCCCCCTAGCAAGTCGGGTTGAATTCGGGTTAAGAGTCAAAACGATGCCGTTTTGGTGCCTGAAAGGCATGCCCAAAACGACGTCGTTTTGGAGGCCTATTTAAGGCAAAAAAAATTTTAAAAATTTTCATTCTTCTCCCTTCTAAAAAAAAAAAACACAAAAAGCTCTCTCCTCTCTCTCCCTCTCCCCTGGTCGGGTGAGAAATCAGGCCAGGCTCCGGTCATCGACCGCTGCCGCGGCTGCCCGTCGCTGGTGATTGTGTCGCCTTCCGCGGTGGCTAGAAAAAACAAAAAAAAAAACCCTCTTCTTCCTTTTTTTGTATAGAACTCAGATATGGGGTTAAAAAACCCTAAACTAAAGCCGAGACTTCCCAAGAGGGAAGAAGACCCTTCAGTTTTGCCCCCTCCGCCGCGGCCTTGGCCGAACCTGTAACACCCCTTACCCGAGACCGTTGCCGGAGTCGAGCACGAGGCATTACTAGACTTAACTTACTAGTTCGGAGCATAAAAATTAAAACTGTCCATCTGCGTCATGTTCACTAAATCAATTATAACTTGAGTTATGAAACTCGAAATCTAGATCCGTAAATTTTCTTTGAAACTAGACTCATATATATTCTTACTGTAATTTTTTCAGAATTTTTTGGTGTGGCCAATTAGTACAGTTTATTAGTTAAAGTCTCCCCTATTACACAGCTCGACAGTTCTGACCTCTCTTCACTAAAAATCAATTATCTCATAATATACAACTCTTTTTCCTACACCGTTTTTCTAATATAAAAATAGACTCAATAATATTTAATTCTATATCTCATGCACAACCTAATTCCATTTCTACTATTTTTGGTGATTTTTCAAAATTACGTCACTGCTGCTGTCCAACTATTCCCCTGCATATAATTACATAATTTCTTTAAAATAACTATCAAGTAGGCATTTCATAACATCCAAAACATGTTCTTAATTAACCATTTTAATGGCTAATCATTACCAAGAATTTACAAGCCAATATTAAGCCATATCATAAGGTCATACACACAAAATGGCTAAGTCTCTATACATGCCATAACTTAAAACGTTCGAGTCACAAAATACCAATATAATTCTTTGATAGTGTGTAACGATCTATGACGTCCTTTCGATCCCCGAGTTGACTTGTAATACTATAAAAAAAAATAAAGAATGGGAGTAAGCATAAAGCTTAGTAAGTTTACATGTAAATAGATAACAGCATTCTTAATGAATTATCTTATGCTTTTCTTCTCAAGATCACTTAAGCTTTTAACTCAATACACTTAAACTTGTATTCTTACCTTACCTTTTAACATGAAGTTATCTTACCTTACCTTTTTAGCTTGAACTTGTCTTACCTTTACTTTGGTATGCTCTTTGAATTTTCCTCGTTGAACCACTTGGAATACTAAGGATACTCGGGTACCTTTCCTTATGAAACTTAACTATTGCCATGTCTTGACATGGTCTTACGTGGTATCCTTGCCTTATGAACTCACCAATGCCATGCCTTGGCATGGTCTTACATGGGACCTTTGCCTTATAGTAACTTATCAATGCCATGTCTTGACATGGTCTTACATGATTTCCTTAAACCCTAATGTCATGACATTTGTATCCTACACATTCCTAAGGTTCAACCGGAACTTTCTGAGATAGCTTTTCCGTCAATTCATACTTGAGTATTTAAATAATAAATTTACAGAATAAATATGTAAATGCTGAAATTTAATAGTATTAAATGTAAAATAATAGAATATTGCATTTATTTACAGCAAACTTACCTCGAAACAAAATACGATAAACTATATCGATTTAGTCCACTATCTTTTTCTTTCCCCGGTCTAACTCCGGATTTCGTTCTTCTTGATCTATAATAGCAAATTTAGCTTATTTAATACTCACATTTATTAAAACAACCCTTAACTCTAACTTTGGCAAAATTATAATTTTCCCCTAAACTTTTACATAATTATGATTTTGCCCCTAGGCTCGAAAATTAAACTACAGCCCTTATTCTTATATTTTATGACATGCTGATCATTTTTCCCTTCTATAGCAACTTCAAATTCTTACTATAACACATACTTATGAACAATAACAACTTTTACCAATTAGTTCGTTTTACTCGTTTTCACCGAAAATCACTTAATAAAAATCATTCCTCTACTCATTAACATGCATAATCTACCATCAAAAATCACAAGTTCTCATCAATGGAATAACTCAAAATATTTATCAAAATTCAAAATTCAAACATGGGTTTTGTAGATCTCATAGCAACGATCTCAAAAACGTAAAAATTATCAAAAACCGAACAAAGGACATACCCGAATTAAGCCTCCTAGATGCCGAAACTTAAAGCTTCAAAAATGGTGTTTTTTTCTTTCTCACATTCGACCAAGAAGATGAACTTTTGCATATTCTCTTTCTTTCCATTATGTCTTATTATTATAAGCTTAATATAATTTATGAATAATAATAATAACATTTATAATATATAATTTCATATAATATAGTCACTGAAGCATAATCATGCTGTCCACTATAGTTAAGTTTGGGCAAATTACAACTTTAATGCTTCTATTTAAAAAGACATCAACAATTTAGCCATTACACATTAAACTATCAAATTTTCGATTCACGCGATTAAGCCATTTTTAATAATTCAACACCCAAACAATAAAATTAAATCACGAAAATTTCACACATAATAATTCACACATAATTAACACGGAAAATAATATTTAAATATTTTTCTGACTTCGAATTTGTGGTTTCGAACCACTATTCCGTTTAGGCCCTATTTCGGGATGTTACAGAACCTCCAGAGATCTAGCGACCTTTTAGACCAAAAGGAGTATCGACGGTGGTGGAAAAAACCAATCGAGGTAAATATTTTTTTATTTATTATTTAATTCTAAAATAGAGTAAAAAAATGCTACATTTTCTTTAAACTTGAAACTTTTCGTATTTCTTTTTCTTTTTGTATTTGATTTTCTTTGTGTCTGTAAAAATACATTGTTGTTGTTACTGGGCTTATATAGCCGAAAAGATAAAAAATACAAAATATATTGTTGCCTTTGGGTTTCTCTGCCATTTCTGTGCTTTTGTTCTTTCTTTTCCTGTTGCATGCGTTGACGGAGGCGAAACATTCGGCTTTTTGCCGTTTTGGTGCAACGACTCCAGCGGAGGGCACGCCAGGGGGGCCTCGGGACGAGGTGCGGGCACGGTGATCGAGGGGCGCGGCGCCTAGGGTTTCAGAAATCCTAGTGTTTTCTGAAAAGTTTTTAATTTTTATTAGGCCACGGACTGTTAGTTTTTGTTAATTTGGGCCTGTTTATTTTGTAATTTGGACTTTATTTGATTTGATTTGATTTTTTATTTGGGCCCGGGCTAAATTGGCCCACTACAAAGTGCATTTAGGAGTGATAAAATATACTTCCATCATGATTTGAGCTATTAAGTCATAATACATAAATAAAAATTATTTTCTTTGAATGCCTCAGATATTCTAATTAAAAAAGATAATTTCGAGAGCCAAAAGAGGATTTGAATATAAATAAGGGCGAAGGTAAAAAAATTTTAAGGGATCGATTAAATTTTAAATTTTATAATAGTAAAAATGTAAAAATGTAATTTCACTATTTAAATAGTTTATATCTTTATAATTTTTAAAAGATTAAATAAATTTTTTATCATTTTTAAGAGGATTAAAGTATAATTTTACTTTTACTAATTTAAAATTTTAAAAAATTTAAAAGTTGTAAATGAAAATATTTTCACTTTAGCAGTCAGCCCTGCCAGCGTTGACTACGCCCCTGAGTATAAATGAGGTTGAATAAGCTGCCGCTCATCATCATGTTTCTGCTTTTAAGTCATTCACATTCAATGGAAATTCTGGGAAATAATACTCACATTTGTCATGCAGCAGGCTCGGGTTAGTGGCATTCTTAAAAACATGATTCTTATACGTGCCAACAAAGGCTGTTAAAACTATCATGCATGAGTTCAGAAAATTTGGCTTCAATCACATTTGTTAAGATTTACAAATTTTAAAATGTTTAAACAATAACTTCACCATCTCAAATTTGAAGATTAAAATATAATTTTATATTTGTTAAAAGGACTAATTAACAAATTTACCATTTTTTGCCAAGACCATGACTGCCCCAGCTGCCCTAAAGCGACATTGCTGCTTTATTGATGAGAAAGGATTATTATTATTTACTAAGAACAGTTGAAGTTGACACAATCTGGCAAATCTATAAATGTCCCTAATTGCATACAACAATATAAGAGTTGGAAATATGTAAAACCTTGTTTTGATTTGATTGATGATTACAAGCAAGCAGAAGATGAAGACTTCAAGCAACAAAATTTTCAGTGGGATGAAGAAAATGCCGTATTCGTTACAATTTCATGCTGTATTACGAAACATCTCATATATACATATATATCATCATCATCATCATCATCATCATTCACAAGTATACATCACAGTGATTTCCCATTTTTTGGTTTCTCTCTTTAAAAAAAAAAAAAACTTGGGTAATAATCATCATTAACTACTTAAAAAACATGCCCTTTTAAACCCACAGTGGGAGTAATTATTTATTTCCTCCATTACCAGTTTGCCACCTTTAATGTCCTTATATATAAAGAGAAACTGAAGCAGGAAAAAAAAGGAAAATTCAAAGGAGCAGACCCCAAAACCAACTCAATGCAGGCAAGTACCTTTTTAATGTATCTTTTTTCTTCTCTGGGCAAGGCATGGAAAGGAAACTAACAGAGATTTTACATTCTTATTTGCAGTTAATTTCCATTTTGGTCATTGCCAGTCTTTGTTTTGGTTTTTGCTCTTCTCTCAGGGTAAATGCCTCTCCGTTGCCATTAAAATGCCAGTTTCAATTATATTTTATGAATGTTAATTGTTATATATTGGAACAGGAAGGACAAATATGTATAGCAGATCGGTATTGTGACTCAGGGTTGCACTGTGAAACCTGTCTAGCAAATGGGAACGTACGGCCCAGGTGCACTAGAATCCAGCCATTAAACCCCATTTCTAAAGTTCAGTATTACAGTTTTTATCCTCTTTTTTTTTTTTACATGATTTTACATTTTGTGTGCATAAAAGTAAAGAAAGGGTATTTGATTAAAAACAGGTTAAGGGATTACCATTTAATCGATATTCATGGTTGACTACTCACAACTCGTTTGCAAGGCTAGGGGAAAGGTCTGCAACTGGGTCTTTGATTTTAGCACCTACCAACCAGCAGGATTCCATCACCAGCCAGCTTAATGTAATTCTCTTTTTTAACTCACTGTCTATAATTGTCAATGCTTTTGGTTCTTGCAAAAAGATGAAATGGTAAAGAAAAAAAATGCAGTTTTTTATATAGGTTCATAGGATTAAAATATTGGAATCTCCATGTCACAAGTTGGAATATGTGTTATATATATATATATTGAAGAGACAGCAGCATTATTAGCTTTATGTTGTGGTTTTTTTGTTTTTTTATGCTTTGAATTTTGGGTGAATTTTGGCATTTATGGTATGGGAATTCCATTTTTTTAATTCAGTAAAGTTCATGGAAGCCAGGATTTTTCTTGCTTAAAGGGAAATTAAACTAAAACAGACCATGCTTTTCCCCTGTACACTTGCTATTGAACAACCATTTCATTAATTCTTTTCTCTTTATGATCAAAATGGAGTGTGTTTGGCATGTTTTATGACTGTAATGAACTGAAACTAGCAGCGAATATGTGTCTTTTAAGTAAGGGCTAAAGTCGAGGAATGAAGAAGAAGAAACTTCCCAGGTTCCATGTCAAGAACCAGAGTCAGACATCCCCTCTGGCCTTTTTATGTTTTGCAATTTGTGTCTGTTTTGGTTCCCATGTGATGCTTAATTTAAGCCGGGAAGTTGGACCTTTCTATATTAATTTGGGGACCAACATACCATGCTTAGGTGCCAAGTGCCAACTATTCATAAAACGAAATCCATGTGCTTTGCATACGGCCAATGATGCGGTTGGCCTATAACGTCGTATTTGCTTCTCCAACTCTTCGTTTTTTCCTCGAGTATCCATGATCCGGTTAATGAATATATGCTCGGTTTCTTATGGTTCCTCCAGATATCAACAGTACTCATTACATTCGATCTTATCGATGTTCCTATATTCTATCTTGCAGAATGGTGTTAGAGGTTTGATGTTGGACATGTATGATTTCCTGAATGATGTCTGGTTGTGTCACTCTTTCGGAGGACAATGCTTCAACTACACAGCTTTTGTAAGTCTAATACGAATATCTAAAGCTGATACACATATTTTACATTAGACTTGCCATTAACATTATCAATGGATGATTCTGTTTTCTTTATCAGCAACCTGCAATTAATGTTTTGAAAGAGGTTCGAGCGTTTCTTGAAGCAAATCCATTGGAGATTGTTACCATTATCATCGAAGACTATGTGACCTCCCCAAGGGGATTGAGTAAAGTATTCGATGCTGCCGGCTTGAGGAAGTTCTGGTTTCCAATATCTCGAATGCCGAAAAATGGTGAAAATTGGCCAACAGTCGATGATATGGTTCAAAAGAATCAGCGCCTTGTGATTTTCACTTCGAAGTCGGCTAAAGAGGCCTCTGAAAGTATAGCTTATCAATGGAGATACATGGTGGAAAACCAATGTAAGTCCTTTTTACCATTATCTTTTTTAATCAGTTAACTAAACAAAACAGACGTGACATTGATGCATTTCCAAAATAACAGATGGAGATGGTGGGATGGTAGCTGGTTCGTGTCCGAACAGAGCGGAATCACCTGTGATGAACACAAAATCAAGGTCACTGGTCTTAGTCAACTACTTTCCCGATAGACCCGACATAACCCAAGCTTGCAAACACAATTCAGCTCCATTGATTAGCATGGCGAAAACATGTTATACGGCAGCTGGTAACCGGTGGCCGAACTTCATAGCTGTAGATTTTTACAAGGTAATGAATGTTTCAAAAAACTGTCATTTCTTGTAACCAAAGCATGAACAACCTAAAAATGAATTCTGTCATGAACATTCCAGAGGAGTGACAGTGGAGGTGCTCCTGAAGCCGTGGATGTCGTAAACGGTAATCTAGTTTGCGGATGCAGAAACATCGCCAAGTGCAAGGTCTGAAACAACATTCTTCCCTCCCATTATCCACCATTCCATTGTTTACATAACTATACGTACTAAATTGTTGTGGACTGTGTAGGCAAACATGACATTTGGAGTATGTGACATACCCGAGGCTGGTGTCGTCCCCGAACAAGGATCAGTGGCTCATAAATCAAGCTTTGCTTATTTAGATAGTCGACCAATTTCATCAGGGTTGTTGTTTGGCATAATCTTAGCAACAATTCTCTTGCAAATGTAAACATTAAAAACATGCTACTTGTTTTTCAATAAAATGAAGCTTCTATGTCTTAACCATTACAAGGGTTCAACAATGGCGGCTACCCCATCCAGATTGGAGGGCCATAATTTATTGGTATATTTGATATTCTTAAACTTGGATGATTGCAGCAGATTTATATATAATATATATATACAGTATAAGAGGGTATCATGTGATTGTTGCATAGAATCTTTTTTACTTTCTGCAAATAATGACATTATTTGAGGCATGCGTTGTCTCAACTCACAATACATATTGTCTTGAATCTTCCCTGCTAGCTTGTTTTTAGCAGTCGATGGATGGACCCCTATGCACTATGAAAGCCACTCTATTATTAAAATAATGAAAGGATCTCTCGGTTTTGATATAAACTCGAAATTTCAATCCTTGATTCAATTATAAAAAAGATTAATTATTTGGATTCACTTAATCCGGACAATTTTTTTTGAAAAATAACCCGACCCGACCCGCTAATTGATATGATATGTTTGCTAAAGATAGAAGAGTAAGACCATGGTACTCTAATGGGTCCAGTTGGGACTACAGAATCCCAATTTCAGTGCCCCATTATTTTATTTTTAGGCTTCCTTATGAGATGATTCATATGGGCTTGTTATTAATACCATTAATTAAACTTAATCTGTTAAAATGGGGGAAGAAATGGTGGTATGGGCCTTTCAACCATGAGAAACTAGAGGTAAAAATTTGCTTATAGTCCCTGTACTTTTCAAACTTAGGAATTTAGTCCCTATACTTTTCAAGATTGAACCATGCGATTCAGGGTGGGTTTGGATATGCAATGCATTTACCTGCGGTTAGTGTAAAACCAATGACGGTTGTGAGATTAGATATTATAGCGATACTATAGCATAAGACAAAAAGTAAATTAAATGCACCGCACCGTCCATACAAACTCACACTCAATTTGGTTGAACCAATTCGACATACTATTCAATTTTTCAATCTTAAGTTAACCTTGCATGAATCAAGGGCAACCGTGTTCATCGATAATAGGTGGCATTAAGATTAACAATACACTGACATGTGTAAAACTCAACTTGCTCTAAATTCGATATATAATTTAGTCGATTTATACAATTATTCTTTTTACTAAAAAATTATAACTTATTATGTCAACCGTTTTAATTGAAATAATTTATTATCAATACCCAACTTAATAATGTAGCTTAACACAATTAATTAATTCACACAATTTTAATATCCTTAGACCTAAATAATTAGGAGTCATTGGCTTCCATAAAAATTTTTAGGTAAGTTTGGATGAGCAATGCGTTTATTTGCGGTTAGTGTAAAAATAGCGATGGCGGTAAAATTAAATATTATAACGATAATGTAACGTGAAACAAAAAGTAAACTAAATCCATCGCAACTCACCAATCACCTATCTAACTTCATCATTTGAAAAAGAAAGAAATAAAATAAAATGATGAGTAGCTCCAAAATACTACTTGTGAGTGGGATTTAAGTCAACACTAGCTTCTTTATTTACCGGGAATAAGAATATATGTTATTTGTAGGTAGATTAGGGGGAATATGGTGGGAGTGTGTGATATGCCTATGGATTAAACAAACCTAGTTTAAGTGATAATCAAAATGCCATATTCTAAAACATCTTCTTTCAATAAAATATTTTAGTTTAATTATATTTATGCTTGGAATATGCTGCCTTTTTCTGGATTAATTTGAAACAGACAAACAAAATAATGTCATTTTTCTTTACCATTACTTGCATTCATCAATAAATGGACATTTGCTTAAGTGCTCCACTAAATAAAATTTTGTGGCAATGCTTGGTAAGTATTTGCTGCCTTAGTGATAGAGCTGTCCAAGTGTCATACAGCCTGCCCTTTCTAGTAGGTTAGATCGGATTTGAATCGAAGTTGAATAAAAAAAAATTATATTGAATCTATCTAATTTTGTTTAAATTTTATTTAAAGAATAAAATTTATATTTTTAAAATATATAATATTTTGAACAGTAAAATGGATTTTTAATCTAGAACTGATTCGAAAACGAATCTAATTGTGAATTTTTTTTAAAAGAAGACTATATAATCTGGTTGAGCTCATGAAGTATGAACTACTCAAGTTAGGGCCAGTTAGCATTGCTTCTAAAATATATTTTTGGGGTAAAAATCATTTTTGAGATAAAAATATTGTTAAACAAAATGCTTTTGAGCTTTTTAAAAATGGCTTTTGGGATAAAAAATGCTTTGCAAAAACACTTTTTTAACCAAAAGTAGTAGAAAATTTTAACTTTTAAAGTATTTTTTAACTCAAAAAACACTTTTGAAAAGTAACGTTAAACTAACCTTTAGGTTCATGACAAGAGGATGAGAAAATGATTACCTTGATTTAAGGAGAGAATTTCACAATTTCAATTAAAATAGAAAATTTTAGGTAAAGTAGGATTTTTAAATGACTATTTTATATGGGAAGATAACAAGTATACTTTTGAGGTTGAGTTATTCCCACAATCTGAAACGTCGTTCAAAAATTTCGGAGGTTTGAGATAAAAATATTAAATTTAAATAAATAGGTATGGAAAAAAAAAGTTAATTCTATTCTAAATATGAGTCAATCTTCGATTCTAATATTAAAAAATTCGATTCACTTTATTATCATATTTACTTATATTTTAAACTAAAAACTTAAATAGCTGATTAAGTCTTAGCTCAATTCGCATGAATATTGTTGTCAAATGCAAGAGGATATGGGTTCAATTACGCTAAAATGCATTATACTCTTATTTATGAGTTAAGAAAAGACTATAGATAATTCTAAACATTATAAAAAAAAAAACCTAAATATAATCGAAACCTATAAAATTGAAACACATATAAATCTGACCGAAATTGAAGCATGAATTTGGACCATGAGAAATGGGGTTAATGTGTTTATTATAATGAGGCCTAACATACACCCCCATGGAGTGGTAATACTCAAAATGTGATAATGACATTGACCAATGATGGTATTCAAAAACTGGTGTTAGCAATCACCAATTGGAAAAGGAGTGACCCAATCTGCATTATTGCAATTGGTTTTGACTGCTCTTTTATCACTACATTATCTTTCCTTTCATTTTCTTTCTCACTCCACTCCACTCCACTTTTCATTTCTTTTATATTTACCTATTTATATTATTTATTAAATTTTAATCGAGTCAATGTAATAAATTAATTGATTATCAATTCAATTCAGTGATCATTAAAAAATTAATTAAGCATTAACTCATTTAGATTATTAATACAATTGAACATTTTAAATATTTATTAGTTGGATAATAAAACACGGCCATGAATCTTTATTATGCTCTGTCACTGTTGACAACAATTTCTATATCGATCTGATAAAACCCATTGAAATATTTTATTATTATACCTTAAATCCCTACTATTTTTTCAAAATCGTCATTTATCCGTAATTCTCTCATATTTTAATTACATATTTTATTTTCAATTTGATGTTCATTTTTCCGTTTTGGCTTTTGGATGGATGGAAATAAAAGGTCCACGTGGAGAGCTCATTCCCATAATCAAACAACCGTTGAAAAAAAAAAAAGGCCAATAAGGAGGAGGATCCAAGTCAGTTATGGACCACCTCAGCAGCACCTCTAAGTGGACACGTGGTAGCATTGAGACACCCCACGTGGAATGTTTACTTCAATTATTTTCTTTGTGGGACCACATATAGATAAAATCTTAGGAGCGAATCTCAATGCCAACTAGACATCGCCTTCTTTTCACTCCATTCATTATTTAAATATTTAAATAATTTTCTCCTTTTTTATAAATGATTTTTTTTATTTTAATTTTTTCTTAACTTCAAACAAAAAACATTTGCTAATATTTTTAAATATTTTTCGATATCTAAAAATAATTATTAGCGTTTTATATTCATAAAAAAATAATTTCATTAAATTTAAATTTAGGAGGAGACATTAATCATAAATCCCCTTTAAAATATTAACACAAATATTTGGGGGGGAAAGCACAAAAATCAATGGAAATTTATTGGATAATGTTGGAATTAGTTGGGGCACAAATCGCGGATGGTAAAAGCAGCTGCCAGCAATCCAAGTTAAAAGTTCTATTTCTTAATCGTTATAGGTTTAATTTCAGTTTTAATCCTTCTATTTGTACATTATTATTTTATCCAATTTGATAGCAATATTAGTTGCTTCTATTAAAAAATTTACATGAAATTTTGTTTTATTGTTATCCAATCACAGAGTGAAGACTATATTATAAAAGTATAGAAATCAAATTATGTCAAATTAAGGTATATAGATTAACTTGTAAATTTTAGTATAATAAAGAGACTAAAACAAAAATTAAACCAATTATATATATTTTTCTGTAGATGTTTTAAGAAAGGATATTTGAAATTTTTATAGCTGTAAAACACGTGCTGTTTCGCACGTGCATCGGAGCAGTCAAAATATTGCATAGGCTGTACCGTGGCGGCAAGCAATGCACTGTCCGGTTGACCGGAGACAGCAGGGACACACTGTCCCTCAACACGCGTGTGTGATTCTGCTATCGAAACGACACCGACTCTTGCGTATGTGATAATATTTATTTTATTTATTTATAAATTTTGGATATTTAAGCAACACATAACTTGATTTTATTTAATTGCAGATTTTCAAGAAAATAAATTAAAAACACAGAGTTGCGTGAAATGCACATGTCTACAAACTAGTTAAAGAGAAGAGAATAAGACTAGGCGAATGTCAGAGAGAGTTGGGTTAACGTAGGCGGAGAAAAGCGGGGGCCCACTTTGATGAAACATAGTCCACTTATTTGGGTCCCACCCTTATTAAAAGAGAAATGGTGGAATAAAGAGACAAGGTGGAGCCGCACCAGTCCAATTCCCTGCTTTGATCTTTGACTCATTGCCAACTACCATACCCCTGTCCTCTTTATATCACTCCCTATTCAAACTTAATCATAATTACACTCCCTTTTTGGGTAAATGTATATCTCGCAGATTTCATTTCCACTTTCTTATTGAAAATTAAGTAAATTCAAACCTACATGAGTTAATCGATATGTTAGAAAAGGTTAAAATTGATTTTTTAAATATATATTTTGAATTTTAAAATTAGGATTGAATTGATAGATTTTGTAAATATTGAGGGTTAAAGTTATTAATCTTTTAGAATTAGAAGTAAAATGATAAATTTTGAAAATAGTGAGGGTTGAATTTGTTGAATTTTTATATTTTGGATTAAATTTATAGAATGCATAAATATTACAGGGCTAATTTTGCTACTAGACCAATAAAAAAAAGTCAATATCGGCTCATCGTGACAAAAATATATAATTTCGAAAAGTTTAATGACTAAATCAAAATTAATAATAATTGGGTGACTATTTTTATAGTTTACCAATTAAAAAATATTTTTCAGCATGTTATATGTCATTATTTAATAGAAAATTTTAACGGATGGACTAATTTGTAGGTTTTAAAATGTATAAGGGTTAATTTACTCATTTTTCAATAGAATGGTCGAAATGCAATCTACCCCTAAATACAAGAACTTCCCTTATATTTTTACCCATTTTTTAGTATGATACCTTAATACTCATCTTAATAGTTACACTCCTTAATTGCACCCAAAATGGAGTATGGTTGTATTGGAGATAATATTTTTATACAATATTAAGGGTAAGAGATGGGGACAGCACGATTCAAGTTCATATTAAATGGGTGCTTGACAAGAGCTTTAACTACTACTTTATTCAAGTGAATCAATTTAAGCTTGAAATTTTATGTAGTAAAATCTCTTTTTACTATTGATTAAATAAGTGTTGGTAAAAAAATATTTTTTTAATTAATTACTTCATATGTCCTTAATTTATAGGTTAAATTTCAAGTCAAAATTTGAATTTCATAATTTTCTAATTAGATTATCAAAGTATTAATATTTTATCGACCAAGATTTTTCATAAGCTTTATCATTAGTTTAGACATTAAATACAAATGCAAATCTAGTTCAGTGTATCTTTGAAACATGTGTGTACCTCTAGAATGGATAACTTGAATCTAAAGTACTAAATAATAATGAAAATCTAGCATAAATTTAAAGACACATGGTTTAAAAAAATGGAATTTTTTTTCATGTCAGATCCAAGTCATTCATGTGGTATTATAATTTGATTCACACGTTTTGAAAATGTTTCACGTTAGATCCAACACATCATTAATGTCCAGATTGACTATTAAGCTAATGGAAAAATCTGATTGGTACAATATTGATAACAAATACTTTAAGAACTCAGTTTGAACATTTTAAAATTTAGAGACTAATTTAAAATCTAAATTGAAAATTCGAATTAGTGAAGTGTTGTAACACCCCTAACTCGTGTCCGTCGCCGGATTAGAGTTACGTGCATTACTAAAGAATATTATCTCTTTAGAACTTACTTATAAGAATGAATACACATAATCATAAATTTTTATCCCATATGACCGAATTATACAAAGTCATATTTATAAAAAAATTTCATATACGTTACAAAGCTTCAAAATAAGTTTGATAGATCCCAAACACTCATCTAGATCAAATAATAACCTATAGATAAAACCATATATATATATATATATATGTATCATAGACATGCTCATATACCATATTCGAAAATAAGCCCAAAATAGCTGATTCCTTAAACATTTTAATAACAAATGCATTTTTCTGATAGGCTTAGCCGAATATATACATGCATTGCATAACCAAAATTTTAATACATGACATTGACAAAACTGTACACACGCACACTCTTTTCTAAATGATACTTAACTAACACCTTAATTACTTTAACTATGTCATCTCTATTTATAATGCTAAGCATGTAAACATTTCAAGAGTTATATAACTTATACATATTTTACAATTATAACTCAAATCATATTCATATCAACTTTTTTTAATATTCGAATACCTAACCTATCCCAATATAATTAAGCTTATAACAATATCATGAGATCAACCCAATGGTACCATTTTATAACCGAATGCATACCTAAGCATAGCAAGTTTTCACAAATAATTAACCAAGTTAAAGTAGCCATATTTCTAATTATTAACCTATCATTTATACACATGAATAAGATTCAGCCTTAAATTATCAAGTTAATCATCAAATAATGAAATATATAAACACATTATGACATATACCTATTATACCAGTTCATAAATTGCCTAATCCACATCCAATCATAAACGATAATTCATGTCATGAGCAAATCATATCATCAAAACACAAGAACAAAGTTTAATCAAAATAGATAGCCATTTTCGCATGGCTAAGTATATATATGTACACAATTAAACATCATTAGTTAAAACAGCTTAGTCTAGCCTATACATGCCTTTTTGAATCCAAAACCAAGTTATTCAATACCAAAAGTAAGATGATAGTGCAGTTGACTTCTTCAAGGATCCTTCGAGTCCGTAGCTTGAACCTAAAATCTATAAAACAAAGGTAGACAAGAATACACACAGTAAGCTTGCTAGCTTAGTAAGTCTCAAGCAATATTAATGACATATACACATATACTTAACAATTTAGATTCCATTCTTGCGGCAATTAGCATAAATAATTCAATACGAGTTTCACCTAGCCAAATATTAGTCATATCCTTAATCTAATCAATAGTAGTTTATCACATGAATTTATACAATAACATTTCATATGTACAACCTATGCATTCGAATATTTCAAGTTACAGAAACATGTCATAATTCCGATCTCATTGCACATCATATCCATAACCGAATCTTCAAGTAACACAAATATATGTCTATACCTCAATTTCTCATATATATATAAATCATACCAATCAATGATAAGCCTAATATCATGAGATAAAATTCAATTCGAATCATTAATTTCATCACATCACGATTAGCTCATATAAAAGTAAACTAACTTACCTTATTACTTACCAATACAATAAGCTGATTTTCTTTTTTTCTTTTCAGAGCTTATAGCTCATTCTACTATGTATATACATCTCAACTTATTTAACTCTCAAATTCTCTGTTATGGCGTATCACCGGCAAAAAGCCTGCTAGGCATTAAAGCCCGAAATAAATCACTGGCACGAGGCCAGCTAGGCAATAAGCCCGAAATGAATCACCGGCACAAGGCCTGCTAGGCAATAAGCCTGAAATGAATCACCGGCACGAGGCCTGCTAGGCAATAAGCCCGAAATAAATCACATATTTAACAATTTCCATGCACGTTACTTAACACTGAATCACAAACATTTCCTTATATATTTCATAATGCTTTCACATATTGAACCGAACCTATTTATTCACATTACAATTAACAAGAATTAAAATTCACTTCAATACATATCTTCACATTCGGCCATCTCCAAATTTTATGCTTTAAGTTTCCAAATTTCATCATTTAATAAGTTCATAATTAGTTATTTAACATATACTTGCTTAGGGACTTACCTCGACTGTCGACAGACCGCGCCGATCGGCTATTCGATAACCTTCGTCTTTCCCTGATCCAAATCCGTTTTTCTTTGTTCTTGATCTAAAACATATCAAAAATAAGCTCATTCAAGTACATTTCATTTCCATTTAGTCCCAAAACATATAAATAGGCAAATTACCATTTTGCCCCTACTATTTCACATTTTTATAATTTAGTCCTATTTGCTTAAAATACAAAATACACAATATTTCTCCATACTACTCAAGGGCCGAATCTTCCTAGATACCTTACAAGTCCATCCATTTCATTTATTTAGCAAATAGGTCCCTCTAGAATTTTATTTTTGCAAATTAGCCCTAATTGTTCAATTTCACTAAAATTTTCAATACAAAACATGCTAATCTTTTTCATATCTATAATTTAAAATCATCAAACACCACAAATCATATAAACACTACAATGGCCGAATATCAAGCATGCTTATTTTCAAAAATTATAACATGGGTTAGCTACGGTTCGAAGCAACGATCTCAAAAACATAAAAATTAACAAAAACCGAATTCAAACTAACCTTGAAATCAAGTTTCTAATTGCCGAAAATCAAAGAACATAGCCCTTTCTTCTTTCTCAATATTCGGCCAAGCAAGAGAGAAGATGATAATGGCCATTCCATTATGTTTTATTTAACATATATTATAAAATTAATCATTTACTATTTTAACCTTTATTAATGTTTTAATAATAACATAATATCATGGACAAATTTGTCATATACCGTCCACTTACTCCTAAAATGGGCTATTTTCCCTTCTAATACCCCAAATTTAAAAGCCATAATCAATTAGGCACTTTTCACTATAGTTGGCAACTTTTACACTTTACGCGATTAAGTCTTTTTTTCTAAATTAAACACATAAACGATTAAATTTTCATACGAAACTTTCGCACACATCAATTCACATATAATAGACTCAAAATATAATATTAAAATATTTCTCGGACTTGGATTCGTGGTCCCGAAACCACCGTTCCGATTAGGGTCAAAATCGGTCTGTTACAACTCTCCCCCCTTAAGGATTTTCGTCCTCGAAAATCTTACCATTAAACAAAGTCGGATATTGTTGCCTCATTGAATCCTCAGGCTCCTATGTAGCCTCTTCAACTCCGTGTCTATTCCATAATACTTTCACTAATGGAATCCTCTTATTTCTCAACTCTTTCATTTCTCGAGCTAAGATACGGATCGGTTCTTCATCATATGTCAAATCGGATCGGATTTCAATCTCTGACGGTGTGATCACATGAGACGGATCTGATCTGTACTTACGAAGCATCGAAACGTGAAATACGTCATGTATCTTTTCTAACTCAGAGGGCAACTTCAATCTATAAGTAACAGGCCCAATACGTTCAGTGATTTCATAAGGTCCGATGAATCTTGGACTAAGTTTGCCTTTCCGACCAAATCGGAGTACTTTTTTCCACGGAGAAACTTTCAAGAATACTCGATCTCCGACTTGAAATTCAACATCTTTACATTTTAAATCAGCATAAGACTTTTGTCGATCTGAGGCAGCTTTCAAAGTATCTCTGATCACAGCCACTTTTTGTTCAGTTTCTTTGATCAAATCAACCCCGTGTATTTTGTTTTCACTGAGCTCAGTCCAATACAACGGTGTTCGACATTTACGACCGTACAAAGCTTCATAGGGCGCCATTTTGATACTAGATTGAAAGCTATTATTGTAAGCAAACTCAATCAAAGGTAAGTATCGTTCCCACGTACCTTCAAACTCGAGAACGCAACATCTCAACATGTCCTCAAGTATCTGAATAGTTCGTTCAGGCTGACCGTCTGTCTACGGATGAAAGGCTGTACTAAAATGAAGTTTAGTACCTAAAGCATCTTGCAACTTCTTCCAAAACCGCGATGTGAATCTCGGGTCTCTGTCTGAAACAATAGAACTCGGTACACCATGCAATCTCACAATCTGTGATACGTACAATTCAGCAAGTTTATCGAGTGAATAGTCTGTACGAACTAGCACAAAATGAGCTGATTTAGTCAGTCTATCAACTATAACCCAGACGGCATCTTTCTTACTCGGTGACATAGGGAGACCGGATACAAAATCCATTGTAATTCTATCCCATTTCCATTCAGGTATCATGATTGGCCGAAGTAGTTCGGATGGCACTTGATGCTCAGCTTTTACTTGCTGACAAACTAAGCATTTCGAAACAAATTCAGATATATCCCGTTTCATGCCCGGCCACCAATAGAACTGTTTCAAATCATTATACATCTTTGTGCTATGACCTTCATCCAACACCATCTGAATCAAGTCAGCATTTTTCGGTACACACAATCGGCCTTTATAGTTCAAACAGTCATTTTTATCAATTCGAAATTCTGACTCTGTATTATTTTCACACTGTGCTCGTCTAGAAGTCGTATCTTTATCAACTTTTTGTGCATCACTAATTTGCTGAATAAACAACGGTCTAGCCTTCATCTCAGCTATGATCGAACCATCACCAGTCATAACCATATGTGCGTTCAATACACGAAGAGCAAACAATGATTTTCTACTTAGTGCATCTGCAACAACGTTAGCTTTTCCCGGATGATAGTCAATTACTGATTCGTAATCTTTTAGCAATTCTAACCATCTGCGCTATCTTAAGTTCAGGTCTTTCTGAGTCATCAAGTACTTCAAACTTTTGTGATCCGAGTAAACGTGACATTTCTCGCCGAATAAGTAATGACGCCAAATCTTCAGTGCGAACACAATGGCTGCAAGCTCTAAATCATGCGTCGGGTAATTTCTTTCATGCGGCTTCAATTGTCTCGAAGCGTAGGCTACTACTTTGCCTTCCTGCATCAATACGCAGCCCAAACCACTTAAGGAAGCATCAGAATACACAACAAATTCTTTACCCGATTCAGGCTGAGCTAACACTGGAGCTTCCGTCAAAAGGGCTTTCAACTGATCGAAACTTTTCTGATAATTTTTCGACCACTCGAACTTGACATCTTTCCGTAATAGCTTTGTCAAAGGTGTAGCTATCACAGAAAAACCTTTCACAAACTGTCTGTAGTAGCCCACAAGTCCCAGAAAACTTCGAATCTCGGAAACATTTTTCGGTGGCTTCCAATCAAGTATAGCTGAGATTTTGTTCGGATTAACTCGAATACCTGATGCTGAAACCACATGTCCCAAAAAGCTGACCTCTTTCATCCAGAACTCACATTTACTAAACTTCGCATACAACTGCTGATTTCACAAAGTTTGTAGCACTAATCTCAAATGCTCGTCATGCTCGATTTCATCTTTGGAGTAGATCAGTATATCATCAATAAACACTACTACAAATCGATCCAAAAACTGTCTGAAAACCCGATTCATCAAATCCATAAAAACAGCAGGTGCATTAGTAAGCCCAAAAGGCATAACCAAAAACTCAAAATGTCCGTACCTCGTTCGGAATGCAGTCTTAGGCACATCAGACTCAACAGGTAGAGTCTTACTGGATACTAAAGTTTCACACACATATGAATGAGTCGAACCAGGATCAATCAATGCAATCACAGTAGTATCATAAAGTGTGAAAGTACCAGTAATAACATCTGGGGACGAAGCATCCTCTCTAGCTCGTACAGCATAAGCTCTAGCTGGTGCTCTAGCCTCGGATCAAACTGCAGTGTTCTTCGTTCCTCTCTGACTACCACCTACATTGCCTGAATGTCTGGGTGGCCTGCCTCGCGCTGACGTGTTGCTCGACTTAATGTTCTGAACTGTATTCTGCTCAGCTAACATCAGACATTCCCTAATAAAATGATCTGACGATCCACATTTAAAGCAAGACCGATCATGGAATCTACAACTCCCGGAATGCCATTTCCCACAGTGCTTGCATTCAACTCGATTCTGTGGAGCGTTACCAACACTGGCCATCGAGGTAGCTCGGGAGCCCACTGAAGGTCGATCATGTCTAGGTAAATCTGAAGTAGCTTTATGTCGGCTGAAGTCATCTCTGAACTTCTTAGATGTGGAATGGAAAGTCTTACCCGACGATCTCTTACGAGTGTCTCTAGCTTCTGTCTCAGTCTTTCTTTTCTCCTTCCCGAGCTCTTCAGCTTTGCAAGCTCGCTCGACTAGAGTCACAAACTCTTTGATTTCAAGAATGCCAACAAGCAACTTTATATCTTCATTCAAACCGTCTTCGAACCTTTTGCACATAATGGTTTCAGTTGATACACACTCTCGGGCATATCGGCTCAATCTGACAAATTTTCGCTCATATTCAGTCACGGTCATTTGCCCCTGTTTTAATTCAAGAAATTCTTTACGTTTCTGGTCGATGAACCTCTGACTAATATATTTCTTGCGGAATTCATTCTGGAAGAAATCCCACGTCACTTTTTCTTTCGGAACCACTGATACTAGTGTATTCCACCAGTGATATGCAGTGTCCCGAAGTAAAGATATAGCACACTTCAGGCATTCGTCTGGAGTACAAGATAGCTCATCAAGTACCCGAATAGTGTTATCAAGCCACATTTCGGCTCGCTCTGCGTCATCATCGTCATTGGCCCTAAATTCTTCGGCCCCAAATTTCCGGATTTTATCAACTGGAGGCCTACAAGATCTCATCGGATCAATCATTGGAGGTGCTGAAGGTATCGGAGTTGGATTATTCGGGGGTGGAGGTTGGTGTACGGCTGGGTTAGTCTGAATAAACTGAGTAAACCACTCGTTCATCATCTGATAGAAGGCTTGTTGAGCCTCCCCCTCGTGGCTACCCGAAA
This sequence comes from Gossypium australe, assembly GCA_005393395.2. NCBI lineage: Eukaryota > Viridiplantae > Streptophyta > Magnoliopsida > Malvales > Malvaceae > Gossypium > Gossypium australe. The sequence continues at coordinate 31,838,718 of CM016626.1, forward strand.
CTAGTCGAGAGTCTACCGGCACTGATCCGCGTGTACGGTCAGGCGCTACACTCCCTACATCATCCGCTACGGCTCTTTCAGGATCAATGTCCATTTACTATATAAAACACAGTTCAGAAAGTCAGAAGTCACCACACTATCAAATATACATTAAAGGCATGTATAGCTAAACCCTCACGCGCTACGGTAGTCCTAGAATCGACTAAACCGTAAGCTCTGATACCAATCAAATGTAACACCCCTAACCTGTGTCCGTCGCCGGATTAGAGTTACGGGCATTACTAAAGAATGTTATCTCTTTAGAACTTACTTATAAGAATGAATACACATAATCATAAATTTTTATCCCATATGACCGAATTATACAAAGTCATATTTATAAAAAAAATTCATATACGTTACAAAGCTTCAAAATAAGTTTGATAGATCCCAAACACTCATCTAGATCGAATAATCACCTATAGATAAAACCATATATATATATGTATCATAGACATGCTCATATACCATATTCGAAAATAAGCCCAAAATAGCTGATTCCTTAAACATTTTAATAACAAATGCATTTTTCTCATAGGCTTAGCCGAATACATACATGCATTGCATAACCAAAATTTTAATTCATGACATTGACAAAACTGTACACACGCACACTCTTTTCTAAATGATACTTAACTAACACCTTAATTACTTTAACTATGTCATCTCTATTTATAATGCTAAGCATGTAAACATTTCAAGAGTTATATAACTTATACATATTTTACAATTATAACTCAAATCATATTCATATCAACATTTTTTAATATTCGAATACCTAACCTATCCCGATATAATTAAGCTTATAACAATATCATGAGATAAAAACATGCTGATCTTTTTCATATCTATAATTTAAAATCATCAAACACCATAAATCATATAAACACTACAATGGCCGAATATCAAGCATGCTTATTTTCAAAAATTATAACATGGGTTAGCTACGGTTCGAAGCAACGATCTCAAAAACGTAAAAATTAACAAAAACCGAATTCAAACTAACCTTGAAATCAAGCTTCTAATTGCCGAAAATCAAAGAACATAGCCCTTTCTTCTTTCTCAATATTCGGCCAAGCAAGAGAGAAGATGATAATGGCCATTCCATTATGTTTTATTTAACATATATTATAAAATTAATCATTTACTATTTTAACCTTTATTAATGTTTTAATAATAACATAATATCATGGAAAAATTTGTCATATACCGTCCACTTACTCCTAAAATGGGCTATTTGCCCTTTTAATACCCCAAATTTAAAAGCCATAATCAATTAGGCACTTTTCACTATAGTTGGCAACTTTTACACTTTACGCGATTAAGTCCTTTTTCTAAATTAAACACATAAGCGATTAAATTTTCATACGAAACTTTAACACACATCAATTCACATATAATAGACTCAAAATATAATATTAATATATTTCTCAGACTCGGATTCGTGGTCCCAAAACCACCGTTCCGATTAAGGTCAAAATCGGTCTGTTACAAGTGTGCCAAGAAATGTGAGTAAAACGAATTGTACACTAACATGCAAACACAAAAATTAATTTGAAGATTATCAATGGCTTAATATGTAATTAAATAAATTTTATAACAAACATATATGAGATTTACTCCCTTTAGTAGGAGCCTTAATACACTCCTTTTTACTCTATTCTTGTGCTCCCTTATAATTTATTCACTAAACTCGTCAAGGGTATGTGACAAAGTGTTATACCAATAAGCATTTTAACTTATGAAATAACTGGATCTTTTTCACCTTTATAATAGTCACAAGTTCGTACTCCTTTATTTTTACAGGGCTTCAACGAAGTATTTATAATAGTCCCTATATCATTAATATGATCTATAAGGGCAACTTCATGAATGAAAGTTTATTCTTCTCCATTTCTAGTTTTTTGTTGTGCAATAGAAATATTCCCTTGTGTAGATTGAATAATGTGGACGAAATGGGAATATTTATTATTGGCTGCAGCCTTGGTTGCTCTCTCAGGTTGGTTTCGATTCTATTCACAACCCTCTACCTTCAACACATCTACATTCATCCACCAGCAGCAAGTTAGGCGACGCCCAAGATAAGCTCTACAAGCTTAGTCTCCAATGGCTACCTGCTACATGTCATGGAACATTAAGGTCTCCTATCCCTTCCTACTTCAAACTTCACAGTATATGGCCGCAAGATAGATATGACGAACCGATACCTCCTTACAAGAAAAATAATCCTTGTACCAGCAAGACACCTACTCCTCCCACTGATCTCAGGATTAAATTACGTCCAATTGAAGTATACTTAATGTCACTATGGCCAAACTTGACTGATGGTCTTAACTTGGCTGCAAACTACCAATTTTGGGAACATGAATGGAAAACGCATGGAACCTACTCGGATTACCCTGACGATCCTTTTACGTACTTCAACTCTGCCTTATATCTCAGGCTTGACTTAAGTACAATTGTTAGATTTTGACCTGGAACAACAAAGACAGTACAAAAGTTTGTAGATGAAGTTTTTGATGTTTTAAAAGCCTATCCTGAGATTGCTTGCAACCAAAATCCAAGTCACACTCGAAAGAAATTGTGGGAGATTTGTTTATGCTATGATAGGCCAAAGCTTGGGAAGCTCCCTAATAAGCTTCTAAATTATACTCATCAATTGCCAATAAGAAATGGTCGTAGAATAGGCCCCTGTCAAATTGTAATAGCCCAAATTTCAGCAATGTCGGAAATAGTGGTTTGAGACCACCAAATCTGAAAAATGAACTCGTAGATTATATTATTTAATATTTACGAGCCAAATGTAGCTTTTAAAAGATTTTTGAAATAGTAAATTGTGTTTTATAAAGATTTATTTGGTCAAGAAATTGAGAAAAAGAGGTATCGAGATCTCGGTGTTATAAAACGAGTCATAAATATTTTTATTAATATTTACGGAATATCAATAAGGTAGTATTAAAATTTTGTTAGAAAATTTTGATGTTTGGGTGGTTAATTATATAAAAAGGACTAAATTGGAAAATGTGTTAAAGTTGCTAGAAGGATTAAATAGCTTAATTGTCAAATGAGAAAGGATCTAAAGTGCAAATAAGCCCAAAGGAGATATTTTGGGCGGCAATAGCCTAGAAAAATCAAGAAATGGGTGAAATAAGGGCAAATTTAGAAAATTGCCAAAATTAGCTAAATAAAAATGGGACCAAATTGGAATATCTAGAATTCTCTTCATTTCTCTTCATTTTCATCAGCTGAAAAACAGCCATGGAAGAGGTTTCAAGCTGGTTTTCATACTCTAGCTTCATGTAAGTTTAATTCTTGCTTTCTCCTTGAAATTTCTATGTTTTTGGACTTTTACAATTGAGTCCAACTTACTATGTCATTAGTTTTTGATTTAATGGCTAATTTTTAAAGTTTTTATGGATGAGTGCTGGAAGCATATGATGAATAAACATATAATTGAAGCTTTAATTTTGATATATGATGATTTTATCAAGTAAAATTGATGGAAATTGGTTTTAGGATCTAATTGTGAAAGAGTATGGAATTAAGGTCTAATGTTAAAGTTCTGATTTTCAAGGGCTATAAAGTAGTTTAAAATGATAGAATAAAGTATTAATTGAGAAAAATTATCCCAATTTAGAGGTTAATCGGGCAAGGACTAAATTGTATGAAGTGTGAAATTTGGGGCAAAATGGAAATCAACACTTTGCACTAAAACAGTTTTGGACAGCAGCAGTAGTCTAACTTTGAAAAATCACAAAAAATTTTATAAATGGAATTAGAGGATGAATAAAATATGGAATTAAAGCTTACTGAGTCTAGTTTCTTATAGAAGAAATGGTGTAAGTAATGGAATTTTAAATCATGAGATATAATAGGTTTTGTGAGACAAGGTCAGAATGATTTCGGGTTCCCCTGTTCTGAATTTGGAAAATCATCAAAAATTGGAGAAAAAATAATTAGGGGCTTAAATTTATATGTTTAAAATTCTTAATGAATATATTTTCAAAAAAAAAATGGGAACATCATTCGAATCCCGTATGAGGAGATAATTAGTTTTTAGTGAAGAAGGGTCGGAACTGTCAGACAGCAGAACAAGGGTGACTTTAAAGAATAAACTGTACTTATTGGCTAAACCAAAAATTCTGAAAATTTTATGGTAAGAAGATATGTGAGTCTAGTTTCAGGAAAAATTAGCGGATTTTAATTTGGAGTTCTGTAGCTCAAGATAAAAATAATTCAGTGACTATAAGACGGATGAACAGCTTGAATATTCACATAAATAAATAGTGAAAAATTATAGATAATGTTACTTACAAATGTGTTATTTATACTAAGGATGTGGAATGGAGAGGAGGAGGAGAAAAATATATGAATGACTTATGCATAAATTGATCACATCCTCGATTATAATCGATAAACGTTGAATTAGAAATGATATAATGTTTTATTTCAAATATTTATTATGAAACTAAGATTATCGTTATGGTATAAGAATCGAATTGTAAGTTTGTGTAACTTGAATTATATTTTTAAATGCTTGAAATATATTTTTATTGATGTGAATATGATTTGGATGTTTATTGTATGATAATTGATGAAGTATTGATATTCTTGATGAAAAGGGAAAAGAAATCTCGATTGAATGAAAGGAAAATTCGATGGATCTCTGAAAATGAATTAACGGTAAAAAGGATCCAGCCCGGACGGTGATCTTATCCTGATATAGCCCTTCCGAAGAATATGTGGAAAATGGATTTAGCCCGGACGAGTAATCTGAATTAGAGTCTGAATTCAGCCTGGACTGGTAATTCAAATCCAAGCTCATTAGAGTAATTTTCGTTGCAGGGGATTTAGCCTGGACTGGTAATCTCGACAATACTCTATGAGTTTATATTACAGGGGATTTAGCCTGGACTGGTAATCCCGTTGTAAAAAGCGAGGTTCGCGGGAGTGTACTCTCTTACAGGGGATTTAGCCTGGACTGGTAATCCTGCTGTAAGAAATGAGGTTCACGGGAGTGTGCTCTCTGAAAAGGACTTATGTATATATGAGTACAAATTGACGGTTAATGAGATTGTACACCATGAGTGTACTACAGGAAATCCATCGAAATTCCAATGAATTCAACGGGATAAATATGGAAAATGGTAAATACATGGAATTATGAAATTAGTGATCGTATTTACAAGAATTTGTCATTTGAAATTGTGTTTGACAGGAAGAAATAGCGAATTGCATACTTATGTATGGTTACAAGTATTTATCTGAAACACAAGAAAATGATGGTTATTGATATATGGAGACACGAAACTATGATATATGAACATGGAATATGATTGATAAATATGTTCATTCATAATTATGGAATTATGTACCTCATGTTGCTATTTGCATAAAGATGATATTTCAAATACTTTGATGAGTAAAGCTCACATATAAAATAGTATGAAATCAAGACAAGTTGTTATGAAAATGTATTTAAAATACTAAGATATGGTTGTTATACGTTATATGATTACATAATGTGAAACTGTCTATATATATATGAGAAATTTAATGAGAATTGAGCTCATATACATTTCTTGTTATTTATATGAAGTGTACGACTAACAAATGATATTAAGTATAAGGCTCGGTTGAATATCTTAAATTGGTTTTTGTATGTATTAAATGTGGGTGAAGAATGAGGATCAAATGAGTAGGAAATATGGCTTGGAAAATAGCCTAATTTGTGAAAATTAACTTTACCACACGGCCTAGCAACACGGGCATGGGACCGTTGTAAATGAGATAAACTTAGGGATTTTGCAAAAAAAAAACAATCATACGATTCTGATTTAGTCCCGACCCGATCCTAATGCATGATTTGGACCTTGAGGGTTCGTTAAAGAAACTTTTATAATCAATTTCGTTATTTGAGTGATAAATGATTTAAATTGTCTGTAAGTGTTCCGTACTCCTCGGTAATGCCTCGTACTTTATTCCGGCAACGGATACAGGTAGGGGGTGTTACACAAATAATGACCGATCAGATAATTTTTTGTCGCTAGTTAATAAAATCTATGAATAACTACTATTTCAAAAAAAAAAGATTTATAAGGGTAACTTCATGTTTAATTCGAACATCAATCTTTCGTTAATCTTCATAGTTAACTCGAGGTTGAACTTTTCTCACCAATACTTTCTTGTAAGGTGAGCTTGTTGTTTGTCTTGAGGGAACATTGTGTGCAAGATTAGTGTTTTGCTTTCATCCTATATCATTAAGAAGCTTAAAACAACGAGGTCTAATGTGACTAACTTTACCACAATAATTGCATACGAACCTTTTGGCATTCCCATGGGGCGACCTCTTCTTTTTCCTCCATACTTAATCTTGATTTTTTATTTCTTTTGGTAGCAGTGTGTAAAGGTACATGACAATTTCATCTGAGACTATTGAAAAACCTATAAAGTTGTGATTTGATATGGCATACTACACCACGTTAAAAACAAGCATGTTTTTTTAAATTTCTTTTCCATGTATTAAAGTTGGTACAATTTTTGTTAACTTTAACAAAAAAACAATAAGGGTAAAGGTTTCCTTACCATTATCAATATAACCTAGGGCTCCATGTCCAGTTCCCATTCTTCCAACAAGCAAACTTTCATCAAGTTTTTCACTTCGAGAGCCCATTTTCTTTAAAATGGATTGCGTGTCATCTAACTTTTTCTGAATAACACCAATTTCTTTCTCTTTGCCTTTTGGCCTTAGGATCAATAATTATGGCATCCTACTTTTAGGCATCCTCGTTAAGCTTTACATTAGTCTTTTTAAGATCAACATGGTGGAAATATATATTTAAGAATCGATTTTGTTGTACAGCAAAAAATTATTTTTTTCAAAAATCAAGCGGTTGTAGTTTTTATAAACAACCCCAACCAAATTAGTATCTGTGCTTTTATGAGCCTACGAGGCCCCAAACATGCTTCGGAAGTGGTTCGGGACTAAACCGAGATCTTAGGAAGATTTTATAAAGCTCAGAAAATTTTTGAGATTTTAGGGGCACACGCCCGTGTAGGTCAATGGACATGCCCGTGCGGCATGTCACACGCCCGTGTGCTTAAGCGGTGTTGATTTTAGGATGCATTCTATTTATGACGTCAGCAACAAATAGTAGCCACACGGCCAAGTCACACGCCCATGTACTAGGCCGTGTGGTCGATTTTATTTTTATGATTTTTCATAAATCAGGTGCGGACTTCACACGACTAGGGCACATGCCCATGTCCCTGGGCCGCGTCCCTCACACGGCCGAGACACGCGGCCGTGTCTCAGCCCGTATGGTCAATCCTGGACATTCTGTTTTGCTAAATTAAGATGCAGGGGACATACGGTCAGTTCACACGCCCATGTGCTAGCCGTGTGTCTTACACGGTCTGGTCACGCGCCCATGTGGACTCTATATGAGTCTTTTATAAAAGTTAACCAACCCTGCAAATTTAAACCACAACCAATTCAACTCAAGTAACTCAACCAACACAAATTTAATACAATTATACTTAATTTATTTCAGTAATATCAACCCTAAACTTATCTTATTTATATTCATACATATTATCAAATAATGTTCAAAATAATTTTTAGGATTTCATTCATTTCAACTTCCATTATTATGCCAAAGTATTGTTTCATAATTTTATATTTCACGCAATAAACCTTTACTAACATAACATGTATATATAACCTTAAGTTATTACAAAAGGTGGTCATTAAAATCCTTATACATGCCATATAAACCATCAAAAGTATATATAATAAAGTCTACCAGAAAATCGAGATAGTTTGACTTGAATGTGATGATTAGATCCTCCGACCCTCTCATTAATCTACAAAGAACAATAAACATTACAAGTAAGCTAAATATAGCTTAGTAAGTTCGTCAGCTTTAAATATAAATCTTACTGAACATTAAACACATTATAATTAAAATAAAAAAGACATTTCATTAATTGACATTTATCCTGTCAACCACAACTCATTAGATAAAATCACTTAATTGAGCTCAATAATAAAAAAAATAATATTATCCACATTGTTTCACACATGTTCCACTTTCCACTTACCAACTTATCCATGCAAGGAAAGACTTACGGATTTGAGTACATCGTGATCTGAAGCCCAAGGGCTGAATGAAGCACATAAGTGCTAAACGGAAACCCTAAAAGGTTAAACGGAAGCGCATCAGAGCTGAACAGAAACTTATAAGGGTTGAACTGAAGCTCAGAAGAGCTAAACTAAAACCTAGAAGGGTTAAACTGAAGCTCGTAGGAGATGAGTTGAAACCCAATAAGGTTAACTGAAACTCATATGAGTTAACGGAAGCTCATAGGAGCTAAACCCAATAAGGTTAACTGAAACTCATATGAGTTAACGGAAGCTCATGGGAGCTAAACGGAAAGCAAACACGAGAATTCGCAACAAATGTTGAATCTCAATTTACTCGGGTAATTCACCGTCAATTCATCTTTTTCACTGAACGATCGTACTCATTTCCCGCTTTTTGTTTCTCCGTAATAGTCGATTCAATTTCATAGCTTTAACACATGATTTTCTTATTTTTAACAATTAATATGAATAAACGGAAGCTCATCAGAGTTGAACGGAAACCCGAAAGGGTTAAACGGAAGCTCATCAGAGCTGAACGGAAACCTAGAAGGGTTAAACTGAAGCTCGTAGGAGTTGAACTGAAACCCAATAGGGTTAACTGAAACTCATATGAGTTAACAGAAGCTTATAGGAGCTAAACGGAAAGCAAACACGAGAATTCGCAACAAATGCTGAATCTCGGTTTACTCGGGTAATTCACCGTCAATTCATCTTTTTCATCGAACGATCGTACTCATTTCTCGCGTTCTGTTTCTCCGTAATACTCGATTCAATTCCATAGCTTTAACACATGATTTTCTTATTTTTAACAATTAATATGAATAAATACTGATTATCATTCAGAAACAATTTAAATTATTGATAATTTAACCGTATGAACTTGCCCGGAACAAGTTGCAGTAGTTGTAGATGTTTCAGGGACTAATCTGTAACTTTTTCCTTTCCTCGGTTATCTTCGATTTCTTGATCTATAATACAAAATTATTTATTTATTTGCATCTAATTTTATTCTAATTCACTTCACAATTTATGCCCCTTAATTTTTGATATTACATATTTACCCCAAATTTTATAATTTTTTTACAATTTAGTCCCTACTCAATTAGTCCCCTTAATTGAGCTGATTTTTCTCAATTAACACTTTATTTTATCTCTTTAAACTACTTCATATCCTTTGGAAATTAGAATTTCAACATCAAACCCTAATTTCAACATTTTTCACAATTAGGTCATAAATATCAATTTCTATTGAAATTACCTAATAAAATCATCTCATCAACAAATTAAAGCTTCAATTTAATGCTAATACATTATAAAGTTTCAGCACTCATCCATGTCAACTTTCAAAATCATACATGGAATCAAAAACTAATGAATTTAATAGTAGGACCTAATTGTAAAAGACTTAAAAACATAAAATTTACAAGAAAAAGGCAAGAATTAACTCACTTGATGCAAAAATTATGAAAAACCAGATTAGAGAACCCTCCTATGGAGTTTTGGGTGATGAGAGTGAAGAAATATCAAAAGAAATCTAGATATTTCCACTTTAGTCCTATCTTTATTTAGTTAATTATGCACTATTCCAATTTTACCCTTGTTTCTTAAATTTCCAGATTTTTCTCTGCCAATGCCGCCCAAAATATCCCCCTTGGGCTAATTTTCACCTTTAATCCTTCCTTGTTTGACAATTGAGCTATTTAATACTTCAAGCAACTTTTACACATTTTTCCATTTTAATCCTTTTTATTTAATTAACTATCGAAACGTTAAATTTTTTAACGAAATTTTAATACCACATTACTAACACTCTATAAATATTTATAAAAATATTTTCGGCTTAGTTTTACGAAATTGAGGTCTCGATACCTCGTTTTCAACCCAATTATTTAAATATTACTCTTTAAATTTAATTTCACATATTTAAAAATACTTCTAATATCTCATTCACTTCTAAATAATTTTTTTAAATTTTCTAATCTTATTCATCGAATTTAGTGATCTTGAATCACTGTTCCGACACCACTGAATTTTAGGCTGTTACAACTCTCCCCCTTTAGGAAATTTCATCCTTGAAATTTGTTACCTAAGAATAGGTTTGGATACTATGATTTCATTGACTCTTCGGTTTCCCAGGTTGCCTCCTCCGAACCATGTCGATGCCATAATACTTTAACTAATGGTACCCATTTATTCTGTAATTCTTTAATTTCCCGAGCCAAAATCTTCACTGGCTCTTCTCAATAAGTCATATCTGATTGAAGTTCAATCTCGGTGTGCGGAATAACATGTGAAGGGTCTGATCTATAATGTCTTAACATAGATACGTGGAACACATTATGAATCTTTTCAAGTTCTGGAGGCAAAGCTAACCGATATTCCACAGGGCCTATTCTTTCAGTAATTTCATAAGGCCCAATAAATCTTGGACTTAATTTTCCTTTTCTGCCGAACTGTAATACTTTCTTCCACGGTGAAACTTTTAGAAACACTCAATCACCTACATTAAACTCTATTTCTCTTCTCTTCAAGTCGGTAAATGATTTCTGTCGATCCGAAGTAGCTTTTAGACTATCTCGAATAATCCGAACTTTTTCTTCAGTTTCCCGAATCAAATCAACTCCCACTAACTTGGATTCACTCAATTCAAACCAATACAACAGAGTCGTACATTTTCTTACGTACAAAGCTTCAAATGGTGCCATCTTTAAGCTGGATTGATAGCTATTATTATAAGCAAATTCGGCTAAAGGTAGATACCTTTCCCAACTACCACCAAACTCAAGTATACAACACCTCAACATATCTTCTAAGATCTAAATCACTCTCTCTGATTGTCCATCAGTTTGAGGATGGAAAGCAATACTGGAATTCAACTTGGTGCCCAAAGCCTCCTGTAGTTTACTCCAAAATCTTGAAGTAAACTTTGGATCCCGATCTGAAATAATAGATACTAGAACTCCATGTAATCTCACAATCTCGGAGATATACAATTCCGCTAACTTCTCCAATGGAAAATCCGTTCTGACTGGAATAAAATGTGTCGACTTTGTCAATCTATCAATGATAACCCAGATTGAATCTTTATTCTTCGGAGTCACAGGTAAGCCAGATACAAAATCCATCATAACATGTTCCCATTTCCATTCTGGAATCATAACAGGTTGTAGCAAACCCATCGATACGTGATGTTTCGCTTTTACATGTTGGCATACCAGATATTTTGCCACAAATTCACATATTTCCCTTTTCATACCAGACCACCAATACATCTGTTTCAGATCACAATACATTTTTGTACTACCGGGATGGATAGAATACCTACTGTTGTGATCTTCAGAAAGAATATCTGTAATACCCCTATACCCGGTTCCATTATGCGAACCCGGTATAAGACTATTACATTTGGTGCCAAAACGGTTATGGCTAGATACTATTTAATTAAAACATTTGTATATAATATTTTGACTTACCAACCATTTTTACAAACATATTTATTGTTTATTAATTCATTCCATATATACCAAAATACTTCAAGTAACTGAAAATAGATAGAATTTTAAGAATCTACATTTTAGTCCCTATCACATGGGAACACCTTTAAACTACATATGTACATGCCATTTTAACACAAAATATAGTACCTACTTTTGTAGTCCTTGAGGATGTGATGAGGTGAGAGATCTTCTAGTTGGAACTTATCTCTTCTGGTTTAATTGTACCTATGCGTTAAAATAAACGCGTTAAGTCGGTGAAGGCTTAATAAGCACTATAAGAATAATTAAATAAGTAATCATAACAAAATGTTTTAAACTCAAGCAAATATTACATATCTACTCACATGTAAGTCTCTTCAACTATGCATTGCTTTAAATAAATTTAACTTATCTTTTATAAGGTATAAAACTTACCTTAACACATCAATGATTCACTTTTGTTCTCATTTCACATTCTTAGCCCAAAGTAGAATTTATAGAACACACCGGATATACGGAACAAATACAGAGGTGCATTATGATGCACAAGTGAACAGAGAGCACTAAAGTGCTATACGAAGAGCACAGATGTGCTAATAATCAGAGAGCACCAACGTGCTGATAATCAGAGAGCACCAACGTGCTGATAATCAGAGAGCGCGCTAAAGTTCCTTAATGGCATGCCACTAATATCCTAGTTCTAAATTTCGTCTACTTGGGCATTAAAGTTGAATCTCATACATTTAAATAATTCACATAAATATTTCAAAAAATAAATAACAATAATTTAAAATTCTTGTAGTACTTACAACAAAAGGTTGAGGTGATATAAGTTCTTCTTCCTTCACTCATTAACCTTCTCTTTTCCTTTTCCTTCAATTCGGTCCTCTCCTTTCTTTTCTTTTTCTTCAATTTCATATAAACATATAACATTTATATGTTAAAAATTAATCAAATAAACTTCCTGTACTATTTAATAAAATAAACATGTATAATATAATAAATCCATCCTTTCTTACTTAGCTCACATTTCAATTTAATCCTTTACTCATAAATTTATTCAAAGCTGTCTATTTGTGTCATAGTCACTAAATTATTTATTTCCAGAGCTACAGAACTCCAAATGAAGAAGTGTTATTTTTTTCTGAAACTAGACTCACATATATTCATACCATAAAATTTCCAAAATTTTTGGCTTAGCCAATTAGTACAGTTTATTCATTAAAGTCACCCCTATTCTGCTGTCTGGCAGTTCTGACCCTTCTTCACTAAAAATTAATTATCTCTTCATGCAGGATTCAAATGATGTTCCTGTTTATTTCTATTGAAAATAGACTCATTCCAGATTCTAAACATATAAATTTAAGCCTATAATTATTATTTTTTCAATTTTTTATGATTTTCTAAAGTTAAAACAGGGGAACTCGAAATCACTTTGAACCAGTCTTACAAAAATCTAAATATCTCAAAATACAGAATTCCTTTGTTTTCCCTGTTTCTTTCATATGAAAATAGACTCACTAAGCTTTAATTTCATATCTCACTCAGCTTCTAATTCCACTTCTACGATTTTTAGTGATTTTTCAAAGTTACTCTACTGCTGCTGTCCCAAAATAGTTTTCTTATAGCTTATTTTACAATTAAATCATTTACCCAATTCTAACTTCAAATTCTTTCAATTAAACCACTAATTCATCTTTTTGTTCATCATATGCTATGTTCAAAAACTTTAAAACTTCAAAAACCTCAACTTAAATTCATCTAAACTTTGTCCTAAAACTTATAAAACATCAAAATTAAAAGAAAAATGGCTAAATTAACTTACCTATTAAACTTCCAAGTTTCAAACTTTCAATTTCCCCCTTTTTTTTTCTTCTTTCTTTCTTTCTTTCCCCTGATTTCTGTTTCGTCTTGTTTCTCTGTTCTTTCTCTCTTATCTCTTTGCTTTATTATATAATATAATATAATATTAATATAGTTATCTAATAATAATAATATATTTTAACACACATAAAAATCTTAGATTTTTATGCTTATGCCGCCTCAAGTTTGGCAATAGGCATAATTTCCTCTTTAATCCTTTTTATTTTCTTTAAGCTTTAATTAAACTTTTACACCTAATTCAATCTAATCCTTATTCCCAAATACTTCTAATTAAATCAAATTCACTTAATTAAAACCTAATTAAACACACAACTAACATCGTAAATATTTTTAATAAATACTTACGATTCGATTTTATGAAAACAGAGACCAAAAATATATTTTTCGGTTACTCGGCTATCGGGTCACTACAATATCATTTTTCAAATCTAAGTAATTTGGAACACATATTTTATTACGATAATATATCATACCATTTTCATCAATACTATACTCTGAACTCAACTTGTCCCGAACTATTTGTTTCTTTAACACCTGCTTCGGGTCATCATCTTGAAACTCCCAAATTCGTTGAAGAAATACAGGCTTGGCTTTCAATTCTGCTAATACAGAACCATCTTCATTAACAGATAAATGAGCACCATCTTCATTAACAGATAAATGAGCATTCATTGCTCGAAGCACAAATAAAGATGACTTCCGGCTAAGTGCGTCAGCAACTACATTAGCTTTCCCCGGATGGTAGTCAATAATAAGATCATAATCTTTCAGTAGTTCTAGCCACCGTCTCTGTCTCAAATTCAGCTCCTTCTGTGTCATCAGATATTTCAGACTCTTGTGATAAGTATACACATAACATTTCTTACCATATAAATAGTGTCTCCAAATCTTCAAAGCAAACACAATCGCAGCCAATTCCAAATCAAGAGTAGGGTAATTCTTCTTGTACGGTTTTAACTGCCGAGAAGCATATGCCACTACTTTCCCTGACTGCATTAAAATACAACCCAAACCATTCAGAGATGCATCACTATATACAACAAACGGTACACCTGATTCTGGCTGAGTCAACACTGGAACTTCTATCAACATCTTCTTCAGCTGATCGAAACTTTGCTGGCACTCTTCAGACCATACAAATTCAACATTTTTCTGTAGTAGTCGAGTCATCAGTGAAGCAATTATCGAGAAATTCTTAACAAAACGGCGATAATATCCTACAAAGCCCAAGAAACTTCGCACTTTAGTTACATTCTTCGGAGTTTTCCAATTCATCACTGCTGATACTTTACTTGGGTCTACTTGAATCCATTCAGCTGAAACAATATGACTCAGAAATCCAACCTCGTGAAGCCAGAACTCACATTTGCTGAACTTTGCATGTAACTGATTTTCTCACAAAGTCTGTAGTACTATCCTCAAATGCTGAACATGCTCGGATTCTGTCTTTGAATAGATCAATATATCATCAATAAACACAACTACAAATATATCAAAATAAGACTGAAAAATCTAATTCATCAAGTCCATAAAAGCAGCAGGAGCATTAGTTAAACCAAATGGCATTACCAAAACTCATAATGACCATACCGGATTCTGAAGGCAGTTTTCGGCACATCACATTCTTTAACTTTCACCTGATAATACCCAGATCGAAGATCTATCTTTGAAAACATGGCAGCACCTTTCAACTGGTCGAACAAATCGTCAATGCAGGGCAGAGGATATTTGTTTTTAATAGTGACCTTGTTTAATTGTCTGTAATCTATACGCAATTTTAAAGACCCGTTTTTCTTTTTCACGAACAAGACCGGTGCACCCCATGGTGACATACTCAGCCTGATAAACCCTTTGTCTAGCAACTCTTGCAATTGCGTCTTTAGCTCTTTTAACTCTGCTGGTGCTATACGATACGGTGTCACTGATATAGAGGCTGTCCCCAAAACCACATCAATCACAAATTCAACTTCTTGATCTGGTGGTAAACCTGGTAATTCTTCAAGAAATACATCAGGAAATTCATTAAAACTGATAACTCTTCCAACTTCGATTCAGATCCACAAGCATAAAAAATATAAGCCAAAAATACCTCATTACCTTTCTGCATTAACCTTTGTACTGAGAAAGCTGAAATAATTCTAACATCATCATTTAAATTCTCAGACTCAACTGAAAATTTACTACAGCATCATGTTTCATCAACCAATCCATTCCCAATATAACATCAAACTCCCGAAAGGGTAGTAACATCAAATCAAGAGGGAATTCACAACCTTTTATTTTCAGAGGACAATTTCGACACACTAAATTAACTGTCACGCTTTGACCTAACGGATTAGTGACTTGAACCTCATATCCAGTAGGATCAACAAACAATTTCTTTTCTGATGCTAATGTTGTGCAAATATATGAATGTGTAGGCCCTGAGTCAATTAATGCATATATAGTAACATCAAAGAGATAGAAAGTACCAGCAATGACATCGGGAGCTGTAGCTTCTTCTCTAGCTCGCATGGCATATGTCCATGTCGGTGCTCTAACCTCTGATCGGGCAACAGATTCCTTTGCACTCGAATGAGTAGCTCCTGCAGCACTACTTTGACCCATACATTTACTTCTCTGAGAAGTAGCCATCTGTTTTTCTTTCTATTCTTGTTCATCTTTTCGCAACAAAGGACAGTTCCGAATAAAATGATCAGTGGCTCCACATTTGTAGCAAGCTCCTGCTTTACCTCTGCATTCACCCAAGTGATATTTTCCATAATGTTTACATTTAGACCTAGAAGTATTTTGTACACTAGCTTCACTAGCAACCGGTTTAATAGCTACCCCACGATCAGGTTGAGTTATCCTAGTCTTCGATCGTTCAGGTACTGATGAAGCTCGAATAGAATCCTCCTTAAGCTTTTTAGTCGAAAATGCTGAAAATGATTTGGAGGAGCTTCTCTTATAAGATTCTTTATTTCTTATTTCTCGTTGCATCTTTCAATTGTACACTTCTTCCACCTTTTGAGCTTGATCTGATAAAACCGTAAATTTCTGTATTTCTGTGCCCCCTATCATCATTCTAATTTCATTATTCAACCCTTTTTCAAATCGGATGCACATATCTTCTTCAGTAGGCACAATCTCTCGGGCATATCTATTGAGGAACACAAACTCCCTCTCATATTCAGCTAATGTCTGATTTCCCTGTCGTAGATCAAGTAATTCTCTCTTTTTCTTGTCTAAATACCTCTTACCAACATATTTTTTTTAAACTCAATCTGGAAAAAATCCCAAGTGAGTTTCTCTGCTGGTACTACAGATTCAATTGTCTTCCACCAGTGATATGCTTCTTCTTTTAACAAAGAAACATCACACCTTCAGTAATCATCTAGAGAACATGCCATTTCTTTAAAAACCCTCATCGTACTCTGAAGCCAATACTCAACTTTAACAGGATCATCATCTGACCTACCCCGAAATTCTTCAGCCCCAAACTTTCTAAATTTTTCTACTGGACTGTGCTTACTTGATTCAGGTACCGGAGTAGGTGGAAGAGCAACCGGGGGTACTACTGATGGTGCAGCAGGAGGAGGAGGTTGCTGAGCCTGATTTCTTTCTTGCATTCTCTCATTATACCACTGATTCATTACACCAATAATCATATTTCTAAGTTCTTATTCTCGCATTAAAGAAATTGGAACATCACTACTCGTCCCTTGTTCGGATGTTTGTACCCTACTATTAGCTTCTTCCTGTTCAACACGTTCAGGTCTATTTGACATCTTTGGAATCTATAAGAAAAACAAGGGTTAGATCGGATCATACACATCACATTGTCACAGAATTATATGGCATGTATTTCTAAACATTATATACATCACATTCATTCTGGCAATCGGCTAAACCGAAGCTCTGATACCAATAAATGTAATACCCCTTACAGTATTCAACGCCGAAACAGGGTACGAGGCGTTATCAGAAATAAACTCAAGCAATCATACAAAACTGAGACTTAAATTTCCTTCCAAATTAAAACATTTTTCACAAATTCACAACGTCCCTTTTATGAGCCTACGAGGCCCAAAACATGCTTCAGAAGTGCTTTAAGACTAAACTGAGATCTTAGGAAGATTTTATGAAGCTTAGAAAATTTTTGAGATTTTAAGGGCACACGCCTATGCGGCATGTCACACGCCCGTGTGCTTAGGCTGTGTCAATTTTAGGATACATTCTGTTTATGACGTCAGCAACAAATGGTAGCCACATGGCCAAGTCACACGCCCGTGTGCTAGGCCATGTGGTCGATTTTATTTTTATGATTTTTCATAAATCAGGTGCAGACTTCCCACGACCTGGACACACGCCCATGTCCCTAGGCCGAGTCCCTCACACAGCCGAGACACACGGCCGTGTCTCAGCCCGTGTGGTCAATCCTGGACATTCTATTTTGCTAAATTAAGGTGCAGGGGACACACGGCCAGTTCACACACTCATATGCTAGCAGTGTGTCTCTCACAGTCTGGTCACACGCCTGTGTGTCAGGCCGTGTGGATTCTATATTAGTTTTTTATAAAAGTTAACCAACCCTGCAAATTTAAACCGCAACCAATTCAACTCAAGTAACTCAACCAATACAAATTTCATACAATTATACTTAATTTATTTCAGTAATATCAACCCTAAACTTATCTTATTTATATTCATACATATTATCAAATAATGTTCAAAACAATTTTTAGGATTTCATTCATTTCAACTTCTATTATTATGCCAAAATATTGTTTCATAATTTTATATTTCACGCAATAAACCTTTACTAACATAACATGTATATATAACCTTAAGTTATTACAAAAGGTGGTCATTAAAGTCATTATACATGCCATATAAACCATCAAAAGTATATATAATAAAGTCTACCAGAAAATCGAGATAGTGTGACTTGAATGTGATGATTAGATCCTCCGACCCTCTCGTTAAACTACAAAGAACAATAAACATTACAATTAAGCTAAATATAGCTTAGTAAGTTCGTCGGCTTTAAATATAAATCTTATCGAACATTGAACACATTATAATTAAAATAAAAAAGACATTTCATTAATTGACATTTATCCTGTCAACCACAACTCATTAGATAAAATCACTTAATTGAGCTCAATAATAAAAATAATATTATTATCCACATTCTTTCACACATGTTCCACTTTCCACTTACCAACTTATCCATGCAAGGAACGGCTTACGGATTTGAGTACATCGTGGTCTAAAGCCCAAGGGCTGACTGAAGCACATAAGTGCTAAACGGAAACCCGAAAGGGTTAAACGGAAGCTCATCAGAGTTGAACGGAAACCCAAAAGGGTTAAACGGAAGCTCATCAGAGCTGAACGGAAACCTAGAAGGGTTAAACTGAAGCTCGTAGGAGTTGAACTGAAACCTAATAGGGTTAACTGAAACTCATATGAGTTAACAGAAGCTTATAGGAGCTAAACGGAAAGCAAACACGAGAATTCGCAACAAATGCTGAATCTCAGTTTACTCGGGTAATTCACCGTCAATTCATCTTTTTCATCGAACGATCGTACTCATTTCTCGCGTTCTGTTTCTCCGTAATACTCGATTCAATTCCTTAGCTTTAACCCATGATTTTCTTATTTTTAACAATTAATATGAATAAATACTGATTATCATTCAGAAACAATTTAAATTATTCATAATTTAACCGTATGAACTTGCCCGAAACAAGTTGCAGTAGTTGTAGATGTTTCAGGGACTAACCTGTAACTTTTTCCTTTCCTCGGTTATCTTCGATTTCTTGATCTATAATACAAAATTATTTATTTATTAGCATATAATTTTATTATAATTCACTTCACAATTTATGCCCCTCAATTTTTGAAATTACACATTTACCCCAAATTTTACAATTTTTTATAATTTAGTCCCTACTCAATTAGTCCCCTTAATTGAGCTGATTTTTCTCAATTAACACTTTATTCATTCTTTTTAAACTACTTCATATCCTTTCAAAATTATAATTTCAGTATCAAACCCTAATGTCAACATTTTTCACAATTAGGTCCTAAATATCAATTTCTATTAAAATTACCTAATAAAATCATCTCATCAACAAATTAAAGCTTCAATTTCATGCTAATACATCATAAGCTTTCAGCACTCATCCATGTCAACTTTCAAAATCATCCATGGAATCAAAAACTTATGAATTTAATAGTAGGACCTAGTTGTAAAAGACTTAAAAACACAAAATTTATAAGAAAAAGGCAAGAATTAACTCACTTGATGCAAAAATTATGAAAAACCAGCTTAGAGAACCCTCATACAGTGTTTTGGTTGATGAGAATGAAGAAAAATCAAAAGAAATATAGATATTTCCACTTTAGTCCTATCTTTATTTAGTTAATTTGCTCTATTCCAATTTTACCCTTGTTTCTTAAATTTCCAGATTTTTCTCTGCCAATGCCGCCCAAAATATCCCCCTTGGGCTAATTTGCACCTTTAATCCTTCCTTGTTTGACAATTGAGCTATTTAATCCTTCAAGTAACTTTTACACCTTTTTCTAATTTAATCCTTTTTATTTAATTAACTATCAAAACGTTAAAGTTTTTTAACGAAAAACACTCCATAGATATTTATAAAAATATTTTTGGCTCGGTTTTACGAAATTGAGGTTTCGATACCTCGTTTTCAACCCAAATATTTAAATATTAGTCTTTAAATTTAATTTCACCTATTAAAAAATATTTCTAATATTTCACTCACTTCTAAATATATTTTTTAAATTTTCTTATCTTATTCCTCGAATTTAGTGCTCTTGAATCATTGTTTCGACACCACTGAATTTTAGGCTGTTACAAATTCTATCTCTTTTCTTTTCAAATTAGCATAAGACTTTTGTCGATCCGAGGCTGCTTTCAAGCTATCTCGAATTACCTATACTTTTTCCTCGTTCTCTCGGACCAAGTCAACTCCATGTAACTTTTTCTCACTAAGTTCTGTCCAATACAGTGGAGTTCTACATTTGCTACCATACAAGACTTAATACGGTGCCATCTTAATACTAGACTGATAACTATTATTATAAGCAAATTCAACCAAAGGCAAATACCTTTCCCAGTTACCTTCAAACTCAAGTACACAACACCGAAGCATATCTTCCAAGATATGTATTACCCGTTCAGATTTACCATCTGTCTAGGGATGAAATACAGTACTAAAGTATAACTGAGTACCTTGTGCTTCTTGCAATTTGCTCAAGAATCTAGATGTAAACCGAGGATCTCTCTCTGAAATAATGGAGGCAGGGACTCCATGCAATCTGACAATCTCAGAAACATATAACTCATCCAATCTATCCAAGGAGAAATTCATACGTTCTGGAATAAAATGTGCATACTTTGTCAACCGATCAACAATTACCCAAATGACATCTTTCTTCTTTGGAGACATGGGTAATCCCGTTACAAAGTCCATGCTAATTCTTTTCCATTTCCATTCCGATATCATAACCGGCTATAATAGTTCAGAAGGCAACTAATGTTCAGCTTGTAGTTGCTGACATATCAAACATCTAGATACAAACTCAGAAATATCTCGTTTCATTCCCGGCCACAAGTACATCTTTTTCAGATCATTATATATTTTATTACTACCAGGATGAATAGACATGTTACCATTATGAGCTTCATTCAAAATCTTCTATAATAGTTCAGAACCTTTCGGTACACATACTCTGCCTCTGAATAACAAACAACCATCAGCCCCTATCTGAAATTCTGAATCAGGAGTCGATTCACTTTGTACCCGTCTTGCTTGTAACTCACTATCATTTTTTTGAGCTTCAGAAATCTGTTGCAAAAACATTGATATAGCTTTTAACTCAGCTATGATTGAACCATCATCAGACAATGATAATCGGGTATTCTTTGCTTGGAAGGTATACAAGGATTTTCTGCTCAAAGCATCTGCCATTACTTTGGCTTTTCCCAGATAGTAGTCAATAACAAGATCATAATCTTTCAATAACTCAAGCCATTTGCGTTTTCTCAAATTCAAATCTTTCTGTGACATCAAATATTTCTGAATTTTATGATAAGTGAATATGTGACATTTTTCACCAAACAACTAATACCACCAGATTTTTAATGCAAACACTATGGCTTCCAATTCAAGATCATGTGTCGGGTAATTCTTTTCATGTGGCTTTAGCTGTCGTGAAGCATAAGCTACTACTTTACCATTTTACATCAAAACACAACCTAAATCATTCAATGATGCATCACTATAGACTATAAATACCTTACGCGATTCAGGTTGGACAAACACTGGAGCTTCTATCAATAAAGCTTTTAATCTGTCAAAACTCTACTAACATTTATCAGTCCACTCAAATTTTACATCTTTTTGCAGTAAACGAGTCATCGAAAAAGCTATGATTGAATAACTTTTTACAAACCTCTGATAATAACCAGCTAATCCCAGAAAACTTCGGACTTCAGACACATTCTTCGGTGGCTTCCAATTAACAATGGCTGAAATTTTATTCGGGTCTACTCTGACACCTTCAGCAGATATTATATGTCCAAGAAAACTAACTTCTCTTAGCCAAAATTCACATTTACTGAATTTGTCGTACAGTTGTTTCTCCCGTAGAGTTTGCAATACTATTCTCAAATGCTCAGCGTGTTCGTTTTCATCTCGAGAGTAAACTAAAATATCATCTATAAATACCACCACAAACCTGTCTAAATATGGGCTGGAAATTTTGTTCATCAGATCCACAAACACTACAGGTGCATTTTTCAAGCCGAATGGCATCACAAGAAACTCATAGTGTCCATACCTGGTTCTAAAAGTTTTCTTTGGCACATCTGATTCTTTTACCCGTAGTTGACAGTAACCAGAACAGAGATCAATCTTTGAAAATACAGTGGCACACTTCAACTGGTCAAACAAGTCATCAATACTAGGCAATGGATACTTGTTCTTAATGGTAACTTTGTTAAGCTGTCTGTAATCAATACACAGCCTCAACAATCCATCTTTCTTCTTTACAAACAAAATCGGTCCATCCCAAGGTAAGAAACTCAGTCGAGCAAAACCTCTGTCAATCAATTCTTGCAACTGTGCTTTCAACTCCTTCAATTCAGCAGTAGCCATTTTTTACGGTGCTATAGATATATGCGTAGTTCCCGGAACGAGATCTATAGAGAATTCCACTTCTCTATCTGGTGGTAATCCAGGTAATTCTTTTGGGAATACATCAGAAAATTCACATACTACTTGTACTGACTGAATCTTTACCTCAGATACTTTAGTATCCATCACATTAGGTAATCCATCTGGTTTATCAGATTCAATGTGAAGTAATTCACCATTCTCACATTTCAATACAATATATTTCTATTTACAATTCACCACTGCATCATATCGGGTTAACCAATCCATTCCCAAGATCACATCAAATTCATCAAATGGCAATAACATCAAGTTAGCCGATAAGCAAATACCTTTTTCCATCAACGGGCAATTTTTACAAACTTTATCCATCATAACACACTGGCCCAAGGGGTTTGAAACTTTAACCACAAATTCAGTGAATTTAACAGGTAAA
Organism: Gossypium australe; assembly: GCA_005393395.2. Classification (NCBI taxonomy): domain Eukaryota; kingdom Viridiplantae; phylum Streptophyta; class Magnoliopsida; order Malvales; family Malvaceae; genus Gossypium; species Gossypium australe. The sequence continues at coordinate 31,861,887 of CM016626.1, forward strand.
TTTTTAACATTCACTAAGTTCGTGCATATGTATGAATGTGTAGAACCAGGATTAATCAATGCAGTAATAATAGTATCAAGTAGAGAAAATGTACCAGTAATGACATCATGTGCAGAGGCATCTTCTCTAGCACGGATAACATATGTCCTCGCAGGTGCTCGTGCCTCAAAACTAACTGCTGTATCCCTGGTAGTACCTCGACTACCACTCACATTACCGGGGTGACGTGGTGGTCTGTCCCTCGAGACAGGATTACTCGGCTTTGGAGCTAGTTCTATCTCTTTTTCAACTCTTTCGGGACAATCCCTGAGAAAATGATCAAGTGAACTACATCCAAAACAATCTTCACTCTTAGACCGATATTCCCCTTGATGAAATTTGTTACAATGTTTACATTTCGGTTTGGAATTACCAACACTACCCACACTGGTCACAGACGGAGATGAAGACCTTAGGTTAAAACGTTGAGAGCCCTGCTCTCTTCCAGAATATCCCGTGGAGGTGGTAACACGATCATAATATTTCTATAATTTCTTAGAAGCACAGGATTGTGACTTACTCATAGTTCTTTTTCTAGAAACCCAAGCCTCTATTTCGACTTATTTCTTTTCTTTACTCAATTCCTCAGCTTTTTGGGCTCGACCGGCTAACACCGCAAATTCCCTTATTTCAAGAATTCCAATGAACAATTTGATATATTTATTTAAACCCTCTTTAAAGCATTTACACATCTCGGCCTCAGCCTGGACCTATTCTCGGGCATATTTACTCAGCAGAACAAATTCTCATTCATATTCGGATACAGTCATATTCCCTTGTTTGAGCTTTAGAAGCTTTAGAAATTCTTTCTTTTTTTGATCCATGAACCTCTGACTAACATACTTTTTCCTGAATTCAGCCTGGAAGAATTCCCATGTAACATTCTCTCTCGGTACAACTGAAGTTATGGTATTCCACCAATGATACGATGTATCTTTCAGTAAGGATACTGCACATTTTAGACATTCGACAGGTGTGCAGGATAGTTCATCGAAAACCCGGATAGTATTTTCTAGCCAAAATTCAGCCCTTTCCAGATCATCATCTGCGGTAGCTCTAAATTCTTCTATCACATGTTTGCAGATTTTATCTATCGGAGGCTTACCAATTCTAACAGGTTCAGCACCCTGTGGTACCTCAGGAACTGGTTGAGGAGCAAGTGGGGGAGGTTGTTGTACAGCAGGGTTTGTTCTAAAGTACTGGGTAAACCATTCTTTCATCATTTGAAAGAAGGTTTGTTTTGCCTCCTCACTTCGACCCTCAGACACGGGCCTTTCACGACCAGACACAGACGAAACTCTTTGAATTGAAGCTGAAGCATTGCTCTCAGCTTCCTCGAATTCAGCTCTAGCTCGGTTGGATGACATTACTATATGAAAAACACATTTAAAATGATTAGGATTCATCACACTATCACAATTTATACAATGGCATGTATAGTTAAACTCGTGTTTGCTACGTCAAATCCGAGAATCGGCTAAACCATAGTTCTGATAACACTATATGTAACACCCCTAACCCTATCCGTCACCGAAATAGGGTTACGAAATATTACCAAAATATATAAGAACATTTACAGATAAATCATGAAAGTTACTATTCATTCACCGAGATTATTCAAAACATCCCTTAAATGGACCCTCGAGGCCCAATACGAGCTTTACAAATGAGTCGAGACTTAATCGGGACCTCTAAGAATTTTTCAAGAAATTACAAAATTTTTCCAATGTGCAGGGCTCACACTCCCGTGTGACCCTAGGACACGCGTGTGTTGCAGGCCGTGTCAAACCCCGTGTAACTCTCTGACTTGCACACACGCCCTTGTGCTAGGCCATGTGGTTAATTAATTTAATTCGAATTAGGTGCAGGTTTCACATGGCCAAGACACACGCCCGTATTCTAGGCCGTGTGGCACACACGGCTGAGACACACACCATTTTCTTTGCCCGTGTGCTCAATCCTGAGCATTCTGTTTTCTCAAAATTAAGGTGCAGGGGACACACGGCCTAACCTCAAGCCAGTGTTACCAGGCCGTGTGTCACACACGGTCTAGATACACGCCCGTGTGTCTTCCCGTGTAGACAAAATGAAGCCATTTCTAGCTCTGTTTCTCACCCAAAATTTCACCCAATACCTGCACTTAAAACACACAACCAATACTAACCATTTCAAGCATTCAAATTAAACAATTCCATCATTCATCAATGCATACCTTTATATACATATATGGTCACAATCTTACCTTAGTTTAACTTAAGCATTACTAGCCATGTATATATATATATTATAATAACCTACTTAGTCATACCAAAATGAACCATTACTAGCCATTCCAATGGCTAGGTTACAAAACATCATTTTCAAGCCACTATTGGCCAAGTTGTCCTATACATGCCATTATACCAAAATGATTTTACTAAGTATACCCCAAAATGACTAGTTGATAGTGTGACGATGCTCCAGTGATCTCCAACCTTCACGAGCTTCCGAGCACTATAAGACAAGGAAAAATAAAAGGAGTAAGCATTACATGCTTAGTAAGTTCATATAACGGAAACTAAACTTACCAATCATGTCTCTTAAATCTAAACATACAATGTCATGTTTCCATCCATTTGGCTAAATTGCCTAATCACATACATTCAATCAAACATGTTAGTCACCAAATTCTTCATATCAATCAAATAACATAGATGAGCTCATCAAGCAATATTCCTTCAAGTCATTACCATTTTATCTCAAGATTCTCGTGCCAATTCAAGAGTTATATATCCCTTGAATCATTGAATTCCTTTGGATGCTCAAGTAGTACACTCGAAGTGTACGATTCAATAATCCGTCAATTTCTAGTTCAAGAGTACCCCTTAGGGCACTTAACCAAGGAACACACTCTCAAGCCACATATCGTATAACAGGATTACCATTCCAGGCTAAATCCTTTATAATACGTATGCTCAGAGGAGCTCAATTAGGATTACCAGTCCAGGCTAAACCCTAATGCTCTAGAGGTATTATATCGGGATTACCTATCTGAGCTAAATCCTTTCTATATCAAGATCAATGGGATTACTCATGCGAGCTAAATCCCGTCCGCAACAAATGCAAGACCTTATTAGTTTCAGGAAAGCGCATATAATCATCGGAATTCAACATTCAATCGGGACTAACCCTTTATCACCAATTCAAGCATGTAACAATTTTCCATCATAGCATACAACTAAAGCAAATTAAAAAAAAATCACATTACATACAATCACAACATTCAATTAACATAATTACATGTCCGATTAAGTTACACGAACTTACCTCGACACTCGTTCGCGTATTAAATCTAATAACCCAAAATCTTTTCTTTTCCTCGATCTAGCCTCGAGTTTGTGTTTTCCAGATCTATATAACTGAATTTAACCATCAATTCCATACATTTCATATTTAAATGGACTCAATTTACGTCCTAGGAAAAATTACCATTTTGCCCCTAACTTTTACATAAATTCTGATTTAGTCCCTGAGCCCGGAAAATGAAACTTGTGCAAATTACTCCCTATTCCAAGCCTAACCAAAGCCTCATTACAAAATTTAAAGCACATGTATACATAAATTTTTAGAATTTTTCCTTCAATTTCACAAGTTTACATTTTAGTCCCTAAATCAAGTTTCCATCAAAAATTACTTTGTAAAAGTTGTTTATCTATCAATAATCTTGCATTTTCTACCATAAATTTCTAATTTCTAGCATATACATCTGTGACCCATTTTTGAGACCATGGTAACTTTTCAAATTAATCCCCTCAATAGAGAGATTAAGCTATCTCAGTTTCAAAAATATCAAAATTACTAAAAACGGGACAAGGAAACTTACCCAATTAGGCCTTGAAAGTTTCTATTCTCTCTCCTAGGGTTTCCATAGAATTTTAGGTTGAAGATGAAAAAAATAAGATGATATTTCCTTTTATCATCTTTTAATTAATTAAATTTTACAATTTCCAATTTAGTCCTTGCCCTTTTTCTATAATTCCATGGATGAGTCATCAAAGAAAATCTACATACTTTATTAATGGTCTAATTACCATATAAGGACCTCTCATTTTGAATTCCATAGCTATTTAATTCTTATAGCTACTAGAATTCAACTTTTGCATTTTATGCGATTTAGTCCTTCTTATAATTAAACACTTAATCGATAAAATTTTCGTATCAAAATTTTCACATGTCACGTCTATCATATTAGGGACCATATAATAAAATAAAAATAAATTTTATTTTGGGTCAGATTTATGGTCCTGAAACCACTGTTCCGATTTCACTGAAAAATGGGTTGTTACAAGCCCTTCATGTTGAAAGAGAGAGATAGAAAACTCCACCTCCTAGTTAGACTAGGAGTTCAATTTTCTATTGAAATAGACGTCTACAATTCAACAAGGATTTTACCTCATCTTCCTATAAATAGATGACATCGGTAGGGCTAAATATACAACTTAAAGATATTGTTATTCTGCCCGAAAATAGTGAGAATTTATTCTCTAAGTATTAATTCTATTTTCTGGAATAACAATTTTGTCAATTTCTATTAAGAGAGATTTTGCTTTCACACTAAAAGTAAATAACACTATTTCTAGTTCTGTATTTGATTTGTATCGTTCGAGCCCACACTTGAAATAGTTCATGGTATGAGAATAGCAGAGAAGGTCACTCAGTTGAGAGCCGGGAACGATAAGGATTCATCTATCTAAAAACAAAAGTGAAATTTTAGCAAAGAGTTTATTGTTATAAATATCACAAAATAACTAGGTTTTCAAAATTTTTATTTTTCGTTATGCAAGAAAATCATTTTCAAACTGGATTTTTTCTAACATTCGTAAGTGAAATCATATCATGCAGAAATCATATCCCAACGTACCAGCTTTCAACTCTATCACCAATTGTACTCAGGCTTTTAATACATTAAAGTATACGAGTTACGCACATATAGTCCGTCAGTTACTCAAGATTAAAGTAAGCCATACTATGAACGTCATAAGCAAATAAATCCATAAACTGATCTAATATTTATTCTACTGGGGTCCTGCCCAATGTACTGCTAGTCTTGACAATCACATTTGTATCTCTATCTTCTAGACAATCACATCTATTTTACAATGTATCTTCTTAATTGAACTTAATAGACGACATAATATTCTTTTAATTTACTTAATCAATTTTGATTAGACTACAAACCATTTAGATTGCCTACTAATATAAGTTTTCTTCTGGCATTATGATCCAACTACATAATACAACTTAATATTAGTTAAACGTCAGATTAGTAGTGAGCTAATATGTAACGACCCGTTTTTAGTGAAATCAGAACAGTGGTTTTGAGACCACAAATCTGATATCGTAAAATTTATTTTAATATTATTTTGTGGTGTATGGCATGTTAAAAGTATGGTTTAAAATTTTTTTAAGAAATTTTACCGTTTGAATGCTCAATTTGTGAAAAGGGACTAAATCGCATAAAATGCGATAGTTGTGTTCTATTAGCTAAGGGTGTTAAATTGATATAGAACTTTAATGTTGAGGTCCTTATTGAGTAATTAGACCACTAAATGAGTCAGTGGATGCACATAGAGTGTGATCATAAAATTTGTAAGGTTAGGTTGATATTAGGTAATAAATAGATAAAATAAACAACAGAAAAAGCTAGCTATCATCTTTTTTCTATTTCTTTCTTCTTCAACTGAAAAACACAAAGAAAATGGGGGTTTTTGAAGCTTAAAATTTCAACAACTTAATTTCCTTGCATGTAAGTGATTCTTTGACCCCTTTTTGTTGATTTTTATGTTTTTGGGACCCTTGTAGCTTAATCTAGCTAAATGGAGGGTTAATTTGCATTATGTTTAAAATTATAGGGTTTTTCCATGATATATTTTTAGTTGGTCTTGAAGTTTAATGGAAGAATATGAGTCTTTGTTGTTAATTACACAGCTTTTGTTAAGGGATTTCTAATGAAATTACAAATTAGGGGTTCATTTGAGGATTTTGAAACATGTGTTAAAAGTATGAAATTTTAGAATGTATGGGCTGTTATGAGCATATATATCTTTTGACTAGGCTTGGGTGTAGTGAAATTTCATGAATTTCAATTTTTATGAGCCTAAGGACTAATTTGTAAAGAAGTCAAATGTTAGGAGGGAAATGGTATTTTTTCCATATTATGAAAGTGGACTGAATTGAATAGAATAATTATTAAATTAGTTAAATTTGATATTATATAGATCAAGAAAAGCCAAGTTCAGATTTAACCCGGGGAAAAGAAAAAGTAGTGGATTGATTGGTCGATTTACTCCGTACTAATTCGAGGTAAGTTCGTATAATTACATTGTGTATTTATATACTTTATTTGAAATATATGTATGTATGCGAATTTAGTAATTATGATATATAAATATTGAATGTATAACTGATATAGTACTAAAAATACCGAGCCCCGTTGGAACCTTCAGAATTTGTAGGATATAAATGACAATGTCATTAGGGTTACCGATTGTGGTTGAGGTCCTGCATATGTTGCAGACTCACCATAGCTCGTATGAGCTTACTGATATTCAGCTTGGATAAGCTTACCGTTTACCGCTCGTATGAGCCTACATGTATAAGAATTGATGGATTACCGTTCAGTACACTTCGTGTGTACTACCGGTGTATTCTACGATATTCTAAGTGGTTCAACGGGCATAGTATTATTATGGAATTATGCAAGTCTGATATGAACAATTACAAGTATTTACATGGAAATGGTTGATATTTGATATATGGATTCATAGTATAGATGTTACAAGTACGTGGAATCCAATAAATTGATGAATTCATATATGATTTTTGGTTTTATGTGAATATATGACTAACATGATTATGGTAATTTTTATTCTATGATTTACGAACTTACTAAGCTTAATTGCTTACTCTGTTTATTTGTTCATGTTTTATAGTATTTTAAAGCTCGCTCGATTTGGGAGTCGTCGAAGATCACGTCACACTATCAAATACTCATTTTGGTACTTTGGACTTTACCTTTTGGGTTAAATGGCATGTATAGGTATTTTGGCTGATGTGGCCCATATGTTTTGTGGCATATTTAGCCAATCGACTTGGCTTGAAAACGATATATGTTTGATATGTAATTAGATATAAATGACCTTATGTAATGAGGTGTTTATTTGCTATATGATTACCTTGTTAATGAATTGGTGTTTGGTTACCAAATGGTTAAAGTTGAAATGTGGTATGCATGTTGAATTTAGGCACAAGATCTCATAGGTGAGATTAACCATTTAGTTATACTTTGGAAGTATGTGTGATAAGTTTTAAAGTGATTATTTGAATGTGTTTATGAATATCATCTTGTATGTGTTGATATTACATGTTGTAAATTTGACATTGGCTGATTTTGTATGCCTATTATGCCTTGGTTTTATGCATATTGATGTGTGTAGGTTGGCACCACTTTGGGTGAGAAAAATGGCTTGAAAAATAGCCTATTTTTGTCCACACGGACAGAGACACGGGCGTGTGTCTCAGCCGTGTGTCCCCTGATGCTTAATTGAAACCAAGTCTGTAGCTTCATACGGCCTAGTACACGGGCGTGTGGCCTGGCCGTGTGGCACAAGTCAGTATACCCTCCAGTTTTCACAGGGTCTATCACACGGCTTGGCACACAGGCGTGTGAGGCCATTTTGAAGGGTACACGGCCTGACACACAGGCGTGTGGTCTGGCTGTGTGACCCAAGTTAGTGAGTTACACGAGGTCGGACACGGCCTAAAACACAGGCGTGTGACCCCTGCACTTCGAAAAATTTTCCATGATTTCTTAAAAATTTGTAGAGAACTCGATTTAGTCTCGAACCACTTCTAATGTTTGTTTTGGGCATCGAGGGCTCGTATTAGGGACCTTATGAATGGTTTTTGTTTTGAATGATAATTGTTTATGAAATGCCTGATTTTATAAGTCCGGTAATGCTCCGTAATCCTATTTTGGCATCGGATACGGGTTAGGGGTATTACATAATATTTACATGTAAACAATGAAATTTTAAAATGTTTGAAAAAGTACAAGTACATTTAATAATATTACTACACCAGGACACTAAATCCCAACACGAGAATCACATAATCTCTTTATATGACAACCTCCACAAACTTTAAATTGACCTTTTTTAGATTAACGATTCGCTCATTGAAGGACTTTTTTCACATCAAAAACCATATTCCATTTTTCTAACAAAACTTGGTAAATCTCATGTAAACTGGGAGCATCACCATCATCCCCATCAACGGCTGCAACTGAAGTTGCGAATGTGGTTATGGACACACTAAAAAGCATATCTTGCAATCTAACAATAAAAGCAACGTAGCTACTTGTTTCTTCTGCATTAGCTCTTCAACCTCTGAACCATTACTTCATGTGACGTTAAAGGACTTCTTATTTTTACCAAGTGTCAACACACTCAAACTTGCCATGCTCGTAACCTCTATATTTATGGTAACTTTATTAAAATCCATTGTAAGGGAAGACAATTATTCTTGTAACTCTACGATAGAGTTTTTGGTGCCATCAGACGCACTGACGTCGATATTCACAATAAAATTCAAAGAAAGCGTCTCCAAACACTACAATGGGAAAAAATGGAAAGAAATAGTTACTTCTTTTGCACTAATCTTCTAAAAGCAACCCTAAAAATGTTATTATCAAAAGGGTCATAATTATAGCCAAAACTGTCAACAAAGTATTTGGTTTAGTTCAAGTGTCTTAATCTAACCAAATAAAAAGTAATCTTTTTTTTCCCTTTTATTTTACTTCAAATCAAAGGTTTCACTTCCATTGGTGCTCTCCAAAAACTTTTCTTTAGTCACCTTTTTTAAGGCGTCAAAGCTTTGAAAGTGAAACACTTCAACTTATAACCATGAAAAATCCCACATTGATTAGATTCTATCTATAAAATACATTTAATTTTGAGAATTTAATATGTATATATATATTTTTTAGAATTTTGATTTAATCCATAGTAATTTAATTCATTAATTTATATTATACGTGGATTTAATTTTTATTTTCTAATTTGATATTTTTAGTTTATATATTTTTTCAAAATTTAATTCAATCATAACTCAAATGGTGGCCATTAAACCTACAAACAAGAATATTGTGACTTTTTTTGTGTGAATATTATGCGAGAATAACAAATTGACATTACATTACATATGTGATAATATATTTGTCACATAATATTTTAAAAACAATAAAATCTAATAATTATTGTTTGGGTCAAAATTAAAATTTTAAATTTCAAAATTCAAAAGATACATTGACCAAAAATGATCAAATTAGAATATAAACACTAAATCCGTAGATTATACCTAATATAGAAACTAATAGAATAATTTGAACTTTCATTTTATTTTATTTTTTTCAAATATGTAATATGATATCCAAAATTATAATAGTGAGATTAATCATTTAAAGATAAAAATTAATTTAATAAACATAAATTGGATAATTATTTGTTATTATATATGAAAAAATTGATTCACAAGATTTTGACAACCAGCCAAGCTGTAAAGCTAGCCCTAACATAATTTAGTCTTCAAAGCATGTACATAAAAGCAAGCACAGAACCTAGAAATCTATAAGCTAAAAATATCTAATCATTTCATCATATACATGGGCTAATCAAAACTTGATATAACTTGAATTAGTAAAAAAAATTACGATTTTTGAATTTATTTCTCTATTGTACTTAATTTAATTACTTCAATTTGATATAATTTAGTTAGTTGAAATAATCAAATACCATTAAAAGATTTCGGTTAATCAATTGATGTAGATTTAAAAGAAAATCGAAACTATCTATTAAGTCTTAACTCAATTGACATCTATCAAATTGATTATAGAAATATGTTTGAATAAGATTCACGTATGTATGGTAGGACTTAACCGAAATAAATTTACATAAAAAGTTCCCATATAATTTATATAAGATAAAAGTTGAACATGAAAACTCAAGCTCACAAAACCTCAACCTTACTATTAAACTAATATTTCATCTATAGAACTAACCTAAATTAAATATCTCGTATTCTTCTATTAAACACTATTATCAAGTTTTAGACCCACTTGTATTTGGTAATTATACTAAACCTCTAATAACTCCAGAATTAAGTTGAATCAAACTCTTAAATGAGAGTTAAATCATGGTAGTCAGTACCTACTGATACTAATCGATATGTACTGTTTGAGTCCTTAATCCACACCAAATACTTTAGATTTCGTTTCGGTTAAAATTTTGATGCGTATAGATTATATCAATATGTTTCGACCTGTTTCAGACAATATCAACTTTTATTGATACGTATAGCTTATACTAATTGGTAGGATTTTTTTATCTTAAACATATTTAATTTTTTATAATAACATTTAAAATTAAAAATATAAGTATTAAATTAAGTTATTTAAATTAATTAATAATATTAAGATTTATATTTATTATATATAATTTATTAAAAACTAATAAATCAGAATAATTAATAATGCAGTATTTGGTGATGTAAAAAGGTGGGACCCGGGAGAAAACAAGTCGTACATAAATTGGTTTGACCAAAACCCATTGGCACTACTCCTATAGAGTCCACACTTATAAATGGCTACACGTGTGGCCCATAGTCAGATAAGATAAGATAAGAGACGAAAGGACCCGACCCCCTCTCACAAGTCCCCACCATTCCCTTCCCTTAGCTGTTATTGCCTTCTTGTCTCTCCCCTGCTTCCCCAATTTTTATTTTTACGCTTTTTCCTCATATCAAACCAAAACCAGCAGCCACCGCTCAGAGAATCTTCAGACACCCCCTCCCCCCAAAATCTGGAACAACCAAGAAGACGAAAATGCCTGGCACCACTATTGTTGAGCCTTTAGATTTGGTTGGTCTCCAAATTCCTTATCATTTCAGGTGCCCCATCTCCCTCGAGCTCATGCGTGACCCTGTCACCGTCTGCACCGGCCAAACCTACGACCGTTCCAGCATTGAGTCCTGGGTCGCCACCGGCAACACCACTTGTCCCGTCACTCGTGCTCCCCTCTCTGATTTCACTTTTATTCCTAACCATACCCTTCGCCGTCTTATTCAAGATTGGTGTGTAGAGAACCAGGCTTTTGGTATACAGAGGATTCCCACGCCTAAGCAACCCGCCGACCCGGTTATGGTTCGGGCCTTGTTGACTCAAGCTTCGGCGGTTTCCAGTCCGTTTCAGCCTCGTCTTTCGGCTCTGCGTCGACTCAAGGGACTGGCAAGAGACTCGGATAAGAACCGGTCCGTTATTTCTTCACATGACGCACGTGAGGTACTGATAGATATCGTGTTTTCGGACACGGGTTCGTCGGAGTTGAGCGTGGAGGCGCTTGCGGTTTTAGTGATGTTTCAACTCAATGAATCCGAGTGCGAGTCGATCGGTTCGGATTCCAACAGAGTGGTCTACCTGTCGCGTATGTTGTTCCATTCCTCGATCGAAGTACGAATTAACTCGGCTTCACTCATCGAAAACGTTCTCTCCGGCACGAGATCGCCGGATCTTCGAGCTCAGATAAGCAATGCGGATGAGATCTTCGAAGGCGTCGTGGACATATTAAGGAACCTCAACTCTTATCCTCGCGCGCTGAGAATCGGCGTTCGGGCTCTCTTCGCCTTGTGCTTAGTGAAGCAAACGAGGCACAAAGCCGTCCAAGCCGGAGCGCCGGCGACGTTGATCGACCGGTTGGCTGATTTGGACAAGTGCGAGGCTGAACGAGCTCTGGCGACGATAGAGTTGTTGTGCCGGATCCCCTCGGGGTGTTCGGCGTTCACGGCGCACGCGCTGACGGTCCCGCTGCTGGTAAAAACGATACTGAAGATCTCGGACAGGGCTACGGAGTACGCGGCGGGTGCACTGATGGCGCTGTGCTCGGAGTCGGAAGGGAGCCAGAGGGAAGCGGTGAGCGCGGGGGTTCTGACACAGCTGCTATTGCTGGTTCAAAGTGATTGTACGGAGAGGGCGAAGAGGAAGGCCCAAATGCTTCTTAAGTTGCTTCGGGATTCGTGGCCTGAAGATTCGATCGGCAATTCGGATGAGTTTGCTTGCAGTGAAATCGTACCCTTTTGACCATCCCTCTCGCCTCACACCGAAAAGTTTGGAGCAGAAAAATATAAGCCTTTTAAATTCCGATAATACCTACAACATTTTTTAAGAGATGGGTGTATATAAACAAGGATTGTAATTTTTGTTAAGCAAAGCAAATGAATCGTACATCTGTTTTCCTGGAAACATTTTGCTCTTTTTCCTGAAATCATATTGAAAATCAATAGCCATTTTCGCCTCCAGTTTGCAACCAATTACTCTTTGGGTTTAACAGATTGTACTGCTTGAGAGAGCACATAAAAAATGAAAACACTAAACTGGGTATTGACTGTGGAGTGCCAGAGATAGATACGTAGGTTGGTGGCGTGCATGCTTAGAGGTCCGCAAGAGGAATCATGGCATAGAAACAGGGGAAGGGAGGGAGGGAGGGAGGGTGGGTGGGGTCCCCACCTCTCTGTTTGAAATTGGAAAAAAACTATGGATTGTGGGTTGTAAAAAAGAAGATGAGGGGTCACATGGGAATGGAATCACATGATGGTTGTGGTGGTGGTGGTGGTGACGGCTGCTCATATTCTTTGGTCCCTGGTGGTGATGGCTAACTACTACAAGTGCTCACATGTTTTCCAACACACCTCCTCTGTTTCCTACTCTTTTGGGGGTCCAACCATTAATGTCCTTTTTTAACTTTACTCCCATGTGTTGCCAAATCATGAGGGCTGCATTTTCACCTGGAATTACTTCTCAGGAGAAGATCTCCTTTTTCTTTTTTAATGATAGTATGCCTTTGGTTGATGACTACCATTGAAATGGGTTGATAAAGTTTAGGGATAAATTATCATCTGGTCCTTCAATTTGATAAATTTATTCATCTTGGTCATTGAACTTGTTTTTGTCCATATTAGTTCCGAAACTTAACCGTTATTCCTAATTTGATAGCCCCATGCCAATTCTTGGTTCCAAATCATGACCCTTCTTTGCAAATTACATAACTTCAAAACCTCCTCTCCAACTTTCTTTGAAAAAACACAATAAAAAGACAAATGGTTTCGATTCTCTCTTGCAGAACCACATAGCGTGCTTGCTTCATCAACATTTAATCCAATACCTCTCAATTTCTGTTTTCTTGGCAATCCTGTCATAACTGAATGTTTGGGAACATTCAAAGAATGCCACCAAAGTCTATTTGTAACGATCCAATTTTTAATATTGTCGAAAAAAATCGGTTTTAAAATTAAATTACTAAAGCGTGATGATTAATTTTGGAAGTGAAAATTTATGTGTCATTTACGATAGTGACAACTTAAACTATTTAGTAAAATTAAAATGAATCAATTGGTAATTATAATACAAGGACTGGATTGTAAAAATACAATTGCTGATGAATTTTTAATTTAAAAAATAAAAAGAGATAGAAATGAAGTCAAGGATTAAAGGATAAATTAACTAATTTTAATGGAATGAAATGATTATTTGCAATACCTAGTAATAAGATATTTATAATGTAATAATAATAGATTTATATTAAATATTTAATTAAGTTAATAAGTTAATTAAATTAAGAATGTATATGTTGAAAGTTAGTGGGAGAGAGAAGCATCTTTTCCATTCTCTTCTTACCATCCAAAACAAGAAAGAGAAGAAAGAAACCCTTTCCTTCTCATTTTCACCATTGTGGTACCTTGCTAAGGGTTAGGTGAGTTTCTTTCTTAAAATTTTAGTTGAATTTTTGGTTAAGTGATGAAGGATATTAGTAAGTTTAGATATAGATTTTCATTGTTGGAAAATTTGAGAAATGTGATGTTAGATTAAATTAGGGGTGAACATGATAAAAAAAGTGGTTAGTGATAGTGAATCAAGTTGAAATTAAGATTAAATTATTAACAAATTACGCTTTACCAAGGATTTATTTGTAAAAAGTGAAAATTTTAGGGTTTATTGATAATTAATAGAATTAGAAAGTCTCTCATACTATATTTATTAAGTTGGATTTAAATTCAATCAGATAAATTATGCAATGTAAATGTTTCGAATATTAGAGAAGTGAAGGACTAAATTGAATTAAACACATTCATGTTTGATTTCGTTGAATTGTGTTGAATTATGTGATTAATGAAGTTTTTGTAATTGTATTATCAAACATAACTAAAGACAACACTGGAACATCAAAGGCGAAGGAAACGAAAAGTTAGACGTCATTTAGCTTTTATAATTTGTGCTTCTATTATTCAAATTCAATTTGCTTTCATAGACCAACTAATTGTTATAATCAATATGACTAGGCATCGAGGTAATGGGTTAAAGTAGTATTTATTGGTATGTTGAGTTTTGAGTATTGAGTATTGAATACCATTTCTTAATGAAATGTATTTGAATTATACTAGCACCACTGAGTATTCAATACTCAACATGCGGTTTTATTTATTTCTGTGTCCAGGTTTCGGATGAGGATTTTCGTAGGTTGAAAGTCTAAAAGCATCCATTTTCAACAACTTAACTTGGGAATCATTTTGCTACTCTTTTATATGTATATATGTGTTTGAGTTGGAATGACATGTACTTAGGTTGTTTTGGACATGTTGCCTAAGTAATCATTTTGGTATATCTAGTATATTGGCGTATAAGGTTTTATAAGTTGAATTTTAATCTTTAGTTAGTAGATAATTATGCTAGTTTATATAAGTTTGTTTATGTGAATTAGGTGGTTAAATGATGTTGCATTGATGGTTATAATTTGATGTTGTTCAGTTGTTTTAGGTGTTTAATTGATGGTTTTATTTTGATGTAAAGTTTAGGTATGTTTAAGGTACCATTTGGTGTGGTTTATACACTTGAAAATGTGTTTCTAGAGTTATTTTACCATTGAGTTTCGAGACAAGTGACAAGTAAACTTTGAAACTAAATTAGTTTTGTCTTACTCCAAGTCTTGAGACATTTTAATATCGAAGCAAAATTAAGGAAACATGGAAGGTTGGTTTGGAGACCTAATCTCTAGACATAAAGAACCATGCCTCGAGACACCACCTCTGGTGTCTCAAGACATGTTGACATCGAAATAAAAGTACATTGAAATTTGGTAGTTTAGTTTGTGGATTTGAATCCAAACTTTAAATTTAGCATTACATAACCTTGTTATACATGATGAATTGATTTTACTTATAAGTATTAATAATGTTAGATCTTTATAGTTTGAAAATTCTCATATTACTACATCAGAATCATATTGTATCCGTATAGGCGCTTACAAGCTAAGCTCATGAGATTGGTTTTTGAATATAGGCCGAAACTGGCCTGATATTGATACTGATATTTTTATTTCTTAGCCCAATATTATGATCCATAAGAAAACTTTATCTGAAATAACCCAAATCATCAAATTAATAGATTATTATTGTTTTTTAATTATATTATTTATGTTCGAAAGGTTCATGTTTGAGATTTATGACTATCCTTCTAACAATATCGTCTTCAAAGTTTGAACTTGAGTCATCCCTTTGAAAATGCAATGTACCTTACTATTACACTCAACCGCTTATTGATGAGTTAACTGAAAATTTTTATTTGTAATTCAACTATTCTTACAATATTAAGTTCTAAGTTAACAGCATTTGCACATTTAAAATTAACCTAGCGAAATAGGTAATCTTGTAGCATTACTGGAAGATATAGAAGAAAATATGAGTTTGAATATTAGAGACGGTATTGTTAAGAAGGGTAATTACATATCCAAAAAAAAAAATCATGAAATGTAAAATGGATATAGAAAATATCTTAATTATATAAAAAAATTATAATTTTATGTGTCTATTTTAAAAAGTTTAAATACTAAAATTAAAAAAAAATTATAATTCAAGAAACCAATCATGCATTAAAGGAACCCATGCATAAAAGTATATTTTGATTTTCTATAACAACAACTCAGCATATTGTGAAGCAAAACTGGGTATATTTTCTGGATAATATGCCTTCCACACTATGGACTATATATATGGAGGGAATCAACAAAGCTTCCTTCAATCATATGCAGAAAAAAAGAGCTTTTTACTCATATATATACATACATACATACATATATGGGAGCTTTTACAGAAAAACTGTGAGATATTTATCTATAAATGCATGTAAAAGAGGGCATATAATCAAGAGGTGAGGCAGAACATGATCTCAGCTGCTGCTTGTTTGAATATTTCGTCCACTTCTGACACCTGATGATTATAAGCTCCACTACTTCCCACCTGCTTCATTTTTGTAGATTGATAATTTGGTGTAAGTCACACATACACAAATGTATATATAGATGGTGTCGTCTATTTCATATTCTTTCACCCTAACATCTAAGACACTCTAGTGTTAAACTATATCATTCGCTTTGTACAGTGTTTAAAGTGATACTTAGAAACCATACACCAAAATTACTACTGAGATTCCAACTCTAATACTTGTAAAGAGACTCTCACTTTATCAAGATTCGATAAGATACTCTCACTTTGTGAATTCTACTATTTCTTCATACATTCAGTCTCTTGGCAAAGTTAAGAGAGACAATACTAATTTATTGAGAGATCATCAACTTTCGACTCACCAATATATCATAATAATGTGTAAAAGACAATAACTTCATGTCTCTCTAGAATATTTCCCTAACTATGCATGCAACTAGAGAAAGAAGAAATAACTAAATCAAAGACATGAAGCAGCAAATAGCTTGATGTAGAGATTTAAAAAAAAAAAAATCATATATAACTTACATGAGCTTGAATCATGAAGATGGAACGATTAGATTGGGAGGAAACATGGGCAGATATGACCTCCAAGTGGTGCTTCTCCAAGATGCAGCAAACAGTGGTGAACAGCCCTGGTTTCTTGGGGGAACACACGCTTATCTGTGCTTCCTTGCCGCAGATGTTCAACACCACGTTGGAGGAGGTCCATGTTTGAAACTGCAAACGGGGTTGAGCGACCGTAACAGAATTGGATTTTATTATTAAATCCTTGGCTGCAGCATCGTTTCCAGATAATACTTGATCCGCCATGAATGCTTCCCTGCTTGTATCCTGGTGACCCAAATCAATGGGATTGGGTCCTTCTTGGAGTCTGTCTAGCTTCTGTTTTTGCAGCTTTTGGAGGGCTTTCTCTAGGGTTTGTATATGCTTCACTGCTTCGTCGACTATGGTCGATTTGTCAGCCTGTCAAAACATTTAAACTCTTCATCAGATGCTTATCTAATTTATAGGTTATTAACGAGGATCATGGCATCACATGATTTTTTATTAATGTTAGGTCACTAATCCAAATTTAAAAATTCCCGAAAATTAAGTAAATAAGGAAAAGTAAAATTATATATATATATAAACACAACTTAATAACAATAATGACATAAATATCATTTATTAAGTTAGTTTTTTTCCTCCTTTTATCTTATTTTAATTTTTTTTATGTATTTCAATTTACCCAATTTTTAACACTTTTGTTTAGATTATTATTCAATTAATCGATTCGGTTCGACCAATTGATTTGGTTGAAAATGCAACAAACCTTGAATAGTACTATTATTTAAATCTTAAAAGATATAATTAGTCACTGGCAAAACTATGGGTGATAGCAAGGGTCCCGACCCCCTAAAATGAAATTTTTTTTATATGACCCATTTAAAATTTTAAATTAATAAAGATAAAATTACACTTTGACCTCTATAAAATTTTGATTTAATCCTTAGATTACAAAAATATAATCTATTAAAATGATAGAATTGCATTTTTTTATAGTAAAAATTACTATATAATTTCGAGTACCCCTTAAAAAATTTTCTGATTTAACCCGTAATTAATTCACTAATTCATAAGTAAAATTGTGTAAATTTCAATTTAATTAACATAAAATTCAAGACTTAATCCCGTACTTACAAATCTTTTCTTTTTGTTTCCGATGTAATTGTTGAGTTGTATAAAAAAAGAATTTCAAAACAAATGGGTCAACAAAAACTGGGATTTGGAAAATTAAACAGATTATGACAACTCAGCTACAATAAATACATTACCATATTAAACTATAAACAAATGGAACAACCTATCTGGGTGCACACAAGCACTTTCCATAACTGAAACTTACGTTTTCTTTTAGGTTTATTTAGGTCTCTATATTATATTTTAATTTAAGATTTTGGTCTCTAAACTTCAATTTAAAGTAATTTAAGTTTTTTATTTTATAATATAATTAGTTAATTCAAATATATAACATGATCAAATGTTGATACGATTTTCTTCTTCAAAACAACTCTCAAACTTATCCCGTCAACATAAAAAAATTAAAAATCTATCTTATAAATTTGGAATAATTAACCGTGCTCCCTATTTCCACTACCAAATTACACTAAAAGACTAAATTTTAAATTCCAACACAATGGAAATGGAAAGACCAAAACCATTATTTTTCCTTTCTTTTTAACTTATTAATCCATGTAATTAAAAGGGAAAATAAGTTCTGATGATGAATGAATAGCAGCAGGAGGTTAATTTATGGGGATTAAAGAGATAAGAGATGGTATGGATATGTTTTTTTTACCTTAGGAGATAGATTAGGAAGCAAGGCATGGAGGTTGGAGAACATGTTCCTCATCTTCTTCCTCCTCTCTCTTTCGGTCCATATATGCATTTCATGATCCGATTCGCCCCCTCTCTTGTTGTTGGTGGAGTCTTGCAGAGGTTGTTTTTCATGTTGGTTGTTGTCTTCGCTTCCATTGGCACCACCACCGCCTGAATTGTTGTTAGAAGGTGGTGGAAATGGGTGGTTTTCGCATAAGAAGAAACTTCCAGGGGTGGCAGACATGGCTGAATTGAGAAGATAAAAGAGAGAGAGGAGAGAAGACGTTTAAAAGGTGGCAAACAAGAAAAAAGAGATTGTCTTTCAACAAGGAAGTGCCCAAAATACAATCATAAGCCTATGCCGTTACTCAGAATCTAAACAAAAACGTATGTACATCTATTTTATATTATATATATATATATATATATATATATATCTTCCAAACCGCGTTGTACCAAACCGTAAATTACATTAAATCTCGATTAAATTTAAAAATATTTAAATTTAATTAATTTTCTGATATTATTTAGCTTCTCTATAAACTTACACGTAATTAAAATTCGAAACTTTACTTCGATAAATTTTAAAATTAGATATTTCTTTATCTCCTTTTAAAGGTCTCACAACTCAAAACTCATTATAACCGTCACTTTATTTTTATTTTTCCTGAATAATTTCATTATAATTTCTATGATATTTACTCTTAATATTTCTCGTAATAGAATGAGAAGAATTTATTACATAAGTATTAGAATATTTATGTTGTGCATGAGAGCATAAGTTTAATCGCGAAATTAGAAATTTTTTTAAAGGGGCAGAAATTGTAACATCCCGAAATAGGGCCTAAACGGAATAGTAGTTGCGAAACCACAAATCCGAGTCAGTAAAATATTTTAATATTATTTTTAGTGCTTATAATATGTGAATTTACATGTGTGAAAGTTTCGTGAATTAATTTTATTGTTAGTGTGCTTAATTTAATAAAAGGGCTTAATCGCGTAAAATGAAAATTTAGTGGTTATTTTTAGAAGGGCCAAATAGTGGATGTTCTTTTAATATGGAGGTTTTATGTTGCAATTTTTGCAACAATAAAAGGAAGTGGACGGCAATGGGTTGATATATATCCTTATTGTACAAGTTTTATATATATTAAATAATAAATGATTAAATTAGTAATTGAATATTATAATATTGTTATAATAAGACAAACATAGCATAATTAAAAGCCATGTTCATCTCTTTTCTTTCTTACGATTGAAACACAAAGAAAAGAAACAGAAATAAATAAGCTTAGGGTTCAGCACTTTTGAAGCTTGATTCAAGGTGAGTTCTAGTTCTGTTTTTGATAATTTTTACGTTTTTGAGATCGTTGCTATGAGATCTACAAAACTCATGTTTCAATTTTGAATTTTGATGAATATTTTGAGTTATGCCATTGATGAGGACTTGTGATTTTTGATGATTGATGGTAGATTTTGCATGTTTATGAGTAGAGGAATGATTTTTATTAAGTGATTTTCGGTAAAAACCAGCTAATTAGTAAAAGTTGTTATTGTTCATAAGTATGTGTTATAGTAAGAATTTGAAGTTGCTATAGAAGAGAAAAATGTTCAGCATGTTATAAAACATAAGAATAAGGGCTGAAGTTTAATTTTCGAGCCTAGGGGCAAAATCGTAAATATGTAAAAGTTTAGGGGCAAAATTGTAATTTTTCCAAAATTAGAGTTAAGGACTGTTTTGATAAATATGAGTATTAAATAAGCTAAATTTGCTATTATAGATCAAGAAGAACGAAATCCAGAGTTAGATCGGGGAAAGAAAAAGATAGTGGACTAAATCGATATAGTTTATCGATTTTGTTTCGAGGTAAGTTTGCAGTAAATAAATGCAATATTCTGTTATTTTATATTTAATATTATTAAATTCCAGCATTTACATATTTATTCTGTAAATTTATTATTTAAAGACTCAAGTATGAATTGACGGAAAAGCTATCGCAGAAAGTTCCGGTTGAACCTTAGGAATGTGTAGGATACAAATGTCATGACATTAGGGTTTAAGGAAATCATGTAAGACCATGTCAAGACATGGCATTGATAAGTTACTATAAGGCAAAGGTCCCATGTAAGACCATGCCAAGGCATGGCATTGGTGAGTTCACAAGGCAAGGATACCACGTAAGACCATGTCAAGACATGGCAATGGTTAAGTTTCATAAGGAAAGGTACCCGCGTATCCTTAGTATTCCAAGTGGTTCAACGGGAAAATTCAAAGAGTATGGTAAAAGGTAAGACAAGTTCAAGCTAAAAAGGTAAGTTAAGACAAGTTCAAGCTAAAAAGTAAAGGTAAGACAAGTTCAAGCTAAAAAGGTAAGGTAAGATAAATTCATGTTAAAAAGGTAAGGTAAGATAAATTCATGTTAAAAAGACAAGGTAAGAATACAAGTTTGAGTATATTGAGTTAAAAGCTTAAATGATCTTGATAAGAAAAGAATAAGTTAATTCATTAAGAATGTTGTCATCTATTTACATGTAAACTTACTAAGCTTTATGCTTACTCCCATTCTTTATATTTTTTATAGTATTGCAAGCCAGCTCGGGGATCGAAAGGACGTCGGAGATCGTACACACTATCAAAGGATTATATTGGTATTTTGTGACTCGAACGTTTTAAGTTATGGCATGTATAGGGACTTAGCCATTTTATGTGTGTGACCTTATGATATGGCTTATTATGGACTTATAAATGTTTGGTAATGATTAGCCATTAAAATGGTTAATTAAGAACATGGTTGTGGATGTTATGAAATGTCTAGTTGATAATTATTTTAAAGAAATTATGTAATTATATGCAGGGGAATAATTGGACAGCAGCAGTGACGTGATTTTGAAAAATCACAAAAAATAGTAGAAATTGAATTAGGTTGTGCATGAGATATAGAATTAAATCTTATTGAGTCTATTTTCATATAAAGAAAACGGTGTAGGAAAACGAGTTGTATATTATGAGATAATTGATTTTTAGTGAAGAGAGGTCAGAACTGTCAAACTGTGTAATAGGGGAGACTTTAACTAATAAACTGTACTAATTGGCCACACCAAAAATTCTGGAAAAATTATACTAAGAAGATATATGAGTCTAGTTTCAGGGAAAATTTACGGATCTTGATTTCAAGTTTCGTAACTCGAGTTATAATTAATTTAGTGAACATGACGCAGACGGACAGTTTCAATTTTTATGCCCAGAACTAGTAAGTTAAGTCTAGTAATGCCTCGTGCTCGACTCCGGCAACGGTCTCGGGTAAGGGGTGTTACAGAAATTAAATTTTAATTTTTACGGTAGTAAAAATACAATTTTACCATTTTAATAGCTTATATCTTTATGATTTTTAAAGAATTAAATCAAATTTTATCATATTTAGGAGGCCAAAGTATAATTTTACCTTTACTAATTTGAAATTTTAAAAATTTTAAAAGGCCTAAATGAAATTTTTTTCATTTTAAGGGGGACCGGAGCCCCTGTCAACACACCTAGTTACGCCCCTGATCACTAACAACCTCATCCCTACCTTCAATTATCAAAATAATAATAATAATAATTTAGTTTTATATGTTTATATACAATTTTGTGTGATTAATATCTTAACAATTCAATGTTATATTTATCAATATAATTGTATTTCTCCTACATTAAAATTTTTAATCTAATATCCCTACTAAATCTTCATAATGTTGTTCTTATTAATACTATTTTATGGCACTCATGTTGTGAGTAAAAAATAATGTATATATATATATATATATATATATATATATATATATATATAAAGTGAGATTTTAGTTGAAATGGTAAAATTGAGTCTTTAAAAATTATGGTGTTTCAAGTCTCAACATTGTGTTATTTTTCTAGATTTATTTTAGGCTTAAATTAATTTTAAATACAAAAAGATAAAAAGTACTCTCTTACTAATATTTATTATTTTGTAAAAAGAATGAATTTTTAATCATTTACTAATTGAATTTATGTAAATTGACTCATGACACTAACATAATTAAACACTTAAATATAAAATAAATAAATTTTATTTAACCATTGAAAGGTTCTTACATAATTTTTTTCGTTAAACATTTTAAAATTATTCAGACATATATCTACAGAAATAAAATAATAAATATAACAGTCGAATTTTTAAAAACCATAAAAAAGAAAATTAAGAATTACGTCTCTCCTTTTTATATATAAATAGAAATGTTAGCGAATCACATTTCTAAATTTAATGAGTTGTCCAAAAGTGTTCATGGGCCGGGTCAAGTCAGACTCGATTAAATATTTAGGCTCGTTTGTTAAGTCTAGGTTTGGCCCAATTCAAAAAATGGGCCTAAATTTTTATCCAAGCCTAGCCTATATAAAAATGCTAAAATTGGGTCCGGCCCACTTGTATTAATTTTTTATATTATTTTAAAAAATAAATATTTCTCAACAAATTGAAAATAAATTTTAAAAAATATATACTTAAATAATATTAAGATAGATGCTACTTAACAAACAAATACATCTAAAATAATAACAAAATTAACAATAAAACAAAGTTTTATACAATATCCAAACAATAACAACAAAATAGAGAGAAAATAAGAAGAAAATAGCATTAAAAAAATAACATTTTTTTTGTCTTTCAGTGAATTCGGATCAAGCCCGGGCAAAAAATGTCTTACCTAAGGCCCGACTCGTTTAAAAATGAACCTTATTTTTTTGTCTGAGCCCATTTTTCGAACTTATATTTTTACCTAAACTCTCTCACATTTCAGGTGGGCTTTCTAGTCTGGCCATGAAAAGGTCTATCGAAAGCAATTACTCATTTTTGTTTCTAGTCTGGCCATGCATGCATGCAACTTATCTTATCGTCTTCGGGTAGGTTCATTTTATCTGGAAAAGAAAAATTAAAATATGGTCTAACTCATATATTTGAAAGTTGACATCTAAAAAACATGTAAAACATATAATAATTTATGTATTTAAAAAAAATCCCAATTTTTATATGTATGTGGTTTTAATTATGCATAGACATACTAATATTACAAATAAAAATAAATAAATAAAAACAATTGGGACATGTATATTGTGTTATTTAGCTACAAAAGGATACCTTATTTGAAGGTATAAATATTGGAAGTAAATAGTAAATTATAGGAGAGTTTGGGCATAGAATGATCAAGTGTTAGAAATGTGTTGTCCACGCTACAACAAATAAAACGGCTGCTAAAATCTGTACATGCAGAAGGAAAAAGATAGTGGAGTTGATGATGATGATGAACTGATGATATATATACATGTCTCATCATTCATCATATATCAAACCGCCAGACCATTATTCTTCCCACCACCATCATCATCATCAAGAATCTATCCTACATCCCGGTTGATGCCTTAAAACACATCATTCCAGCCACCTGAGGAAAGGTGCCCCATTGATAATGTAACAAATGATCAACATATTTAAAAACTACTACTATTGACATTCTTCAAAGCTTTGATAATGTCATAAAATAGATATTATTTCAAATTATGTTTATCATCGTCATGATGCTTTATGCAAGTTATTCAACAAACTCATCCTGCAATTCGTAACCTTAACAGCGGCTCCGTCGCCTTGAAAGTTACAGATCAAGGGCAAGAAAAGCCAGTTTGAATCAGATATATATATTTTATATATAACCCCAAGTCCCAACCCTATTATTGGATCTCACAACAGCCTTTGCTCTCACTTGAGCAAGCCTGTTGTTTTACAAATGGGACACAGGTTTTTTAGCATTAACCATTGTTTGATGCAGTTTGTGTGGAAGTCATGTCCACAATCTAGTGTCCCAGTCTCATCCCCATCTGCATATTCCTCCTGCCATCGTTAAAGTTCGGACAAGGTAACAGGTGAGATGAATGAAGTTATTTAAAGCAGCTTATCTATCGTCATTGAGCATCATACCTGACAGATACAGCAGGGTTCCAATTCTTGTGTGGATTCTGTTGTGGTGGATGAGTACTTCTGCTGTTTCAGCAGCTTCAGAATGGTTTCCTCATTCAGTCCAGTGCTCACATCTCCGATGCGTTCTTCTAATGCCAACAATTCCTAGCGTTCCATTTGCAATGTGAGAAGAATAACGTCCAATGTGAAGTGATTGAACAAAAAACAGCAATCCCTTTTTACCTCATAAGACATGTTATCAACATCAAGGCGCATATCTCTATGTCTGTCATGGGTTTCAGCCATACCATGATATATGAATGGATCAAACACCATATAATCCTGTAAGGGTATCACATAAAGATCTAATGTCATACAACATCATATCATGTGGGAAGGACTATGAATTATTCTCAGACAACAGAGCCCTTTCCAGGGTCTACCAGGGTGCTCTACTAATAGAGTTCTTTATCCCTCATTTGGTGGAAATCTGTTTAGCAAGTACTTAGATATGTTTTCAGTATTTCCAAAGTCGGAAACCTGTTTCTTTTCCTTTTTAAAAGACCATAGGGTGTAGTATATTTTGATTCATGAATACTAAGCTTCAAAGGCTGCAAGAAGAAGTGTTGCTTTGAGGATATGAAGCCATGCATGTGACCTCAACCATAAAAACAAGACTAGACTATATGCAATATGAGCCGAAATGTGGCTTAAAACAAGGGAACATCACCGTGTCTCCACATCAATAATATATTCAATTGCTGAAGCAATCTAGTTAGCGACCTACAGATGTCAAACAAACTTTCTATGCACCAAAATATCCGATAATATGCTTTTTGCATAAAAACAATCGGTGACAGATCATTCAAGACTAAGCTAGTAAAACAATGTCATACAGAATCTGTTCTCAATGGTGAGAACAGTCTCTAACCACATTAGCACCAAAGAAGAGAAACATTTACACCAAAGCTACCTAACCGCATGAAGCTGCTAAGTTTTTAATCTCATCCTAAGAAATATATACGTTTCACAAAAATCAACGCTAATAGAAATGTTCTTATAGCAGTTCAGTTGTATTTTGGATAATATGGTATGAGAAAATTTTAATAAATGGGAAGGGAAATGAGTTGCACAGCTATATCACCTATAAATAAAACAGGTATGTAAGATAAAATGCAAAAAGAAAAGGAAATGAATCTTTTCAACATTAGCCAGCAAAATCATTATAGCCAGTGTAGCCAAAAAATAATAATAAATAAAAATAAGTTCAGCTGCTAGCTCACGACCCATTTATGAAAATGTCGTGGCAACATAATTGCATGAAACAGAAACCAAACCTCAATTCGTAAATTCTCCCCCCTACGCATGGCATTCAAGACTTGGCGTATCTGATACAAGGAGAACAAAATAAGCAGCAAGTTATTAGAATTCTTTTTTCCTTATGTTCAACTGCCATTATAGAAAACTATAATTTCAGTGATGCATATAGTTTATCTCAAACTTAATTCATCAGATTCTGTAAAAGACATTATTTTCTGAAAGGGAATAAATTAACAAGCTAAAAAGCAAACGGTATAAACAGATTATGTAAACTAACAGATGTGAATTGCATAATCAGGAATTGAGAAAAAAACAGAGATGGTTTCAGAACTAATTTTTCCTAGAAAGGAAAGTATTGAAGGAGAGGTAAATAGAGATATCTACATCCAACAAAATTGAGCAGAAAAAAATAAAACCAAAACATAAAAAAACCTGAGAGAAGAGTGAACAACAGCATTTTAGTAGAGAGACTAATACGCAGCACCTGACTTTCATAAATTTCTACTTAATATATTTGTAAAAATTGAATATGCATTTCAATCATTTATAAAAATAGATTGAAAGTAGATACAAACTGCCCATTTTCATTTCTAGGTTGAGATTGCTCAAGACTCCATATCTTAATTAAAAATTTAGGTGGGAAAAGGTCACAAACTGGTACAAAAATGTGGTGAAAAGATGACTTGTATGCGGGGACAGAAAGCACTAATGGCAACAGATAATTCAATCCAAACTAAAATATGAACTAGATATGAAAGATGAACATCGGCAGGGATAAAGAGTATACAGCTTGCAGAAGCTTTAAAAGGAAAAATGATAGCCATAGATGACACAAATAGCTTGCAGAAACACTCAAATAAATGATGTGATAAGGAGCCTGATTTACTACAAGTTTTCATATTTCTTTCATGTTTTAACATTCTTATATTAATGCTAGAATATCCTATATAAACTTTTAATAATGTTCAGAAAGGGAAATTTTAAATCAGAATTTGATTAAGCACTAATATAACATGTTAACTGTATTGATTCTTTCTGAAAGTGCAAACTATAAATAGTTGCCACAATACCCTGTATGAAACTACAAAGGGGAAATTTTTTTAAAACTGGACAAGTTATTTTTTTCTTTCATAAAATAAGCATAAGATTGTGATATGATTTTAAAGGATGAAAAATTTTGATGACGATGAGGTGGGTGCAAGTGTTAGATAAAACAACACCTAAACCGATAATCCAATGGGAATATCAAAATGAAAATAGAAAGAAAAGAATTTAAAATTCTGCTTTTGTCCTTGACAGTTCAATCTAACATAAATGGATAAATAAAGGTACTTACTAATTATCCAACCCAAAATGAATTTGTGAAGAACATCAAACATGAAATGTGGAAAACAAAAGAACAACAATTTTGAAACCAAACTGTCTTCTTAGAACATATTTATGGTTTGTTTGTTTGTATGAGTGCATAAGCCAGATGTGTGTGTGCATTCAGGGGTGTAAATTTATATGCGTATAAACACAATATTAGTTACTACATTTCGCTGCATATCATAGAAATGGATAACTAGGTGATTCTAGAATGCTGCTAATCATCATTATCTGGAAAGCCAAATTTGTTCCTATTAAGTATTAGAATTTATTGAGAGCAAATCCTATTCAGGAAGCCTTAGACATATAAATGTACAGAGGCAATGAAGTTAAAATTTAGCAAAATGACATTCAGAAACAAACCTCAGATATTAGCCGGTGTCTCCCTTCGATGTCAGCAGCCAAAGCTCGCAACGAATGGGGCATCCCAAGAACATCATCATCTTGTCTCTCCAATATGAATGCAGACCTAGGGTACGGTTGATTGTTACCCTGGATGTTCGATCCAGATGGCACCACTGTCTCTTGTGAGGAAGCAGAAGGGCCTGAAGACAATGGTGGAAAATGGCCACTACGACCACCAGGTTCAGAATCAATTGGAGGAAATAAAGACCAGGGAGCAAATTCTGATAGTCTTTGTTGATTATGCATTGGTGGGTTTTGGGGAGGAATCCAGGCAGGAGTTGGCAAAGGATGGATGCTTGAACTAGGCCCAGGTCGATTTGTAGATGAAAAGTCTCCAGAAGTACTAATATTTCCAGAAGCCAAATTCCAACCTGTTGGATCTTGTGCTACATTTCTCATCTCAGTTGCTGGTACAAACATGGGATGTTCTGCATTGATTCTAGGGATATTTCTTATATTTGGTTCCTCCCGTAATGCAGCAGCTCTCTCTCCAAAATTAGTAGAACTCGATGGGTTGGCAGCTCTTAAACCGGAAGTACCATTCCAAGGGAAAGGATTCACATTTCTTGGCACAACAGAAGTGGTCCTCATATGAGGTTGAGTCGATGCAGAACTAGAATTTCCAGCTATTGCAGCTGTGGATCTCAAGTCTAGAGAGTCACCAAAAAGGGCAGCTCTAGGGCGACCGGGAGAGCCAAAACTAGAATGCCCAGCAACCCCAGTTGATGATAAGCTATGGGGTAAAGGTCCTTGTTGGTTTCCAAGATTTGCTCTTCTTAAGGTAGAAGGAAACGCATCACTAATTACTCCTCTCATACCAAGCCCAACTCTTGGATTCGGCTGATCAGGAGGACTAACATTAAGGAGATTCCAAGAGGGTGTCGATAAACTCAAGCTGCTAGAAGCATCGTTACGAGCAGGATCAGCATGCCAAGCAGCATTTTCAATTTGTTGAAAACAGCTTGAAGTACCAGCAGAATAAGACTGTCCAGAAGTACCTTCAAGAACCTTCCTTTTGCAGGATAAACCCCAACTGCCCAAAGAAGTGCCAGAACCATCATTATTTTCCTCCCCCGTATAATTAGAGCTTCCAGAAGAACTACCAACATTATCAGAAGAAACACTGGCATTAGAAATCTGTTCTCTTTCTAGTCCAACTGAGTTGTGGAGACTAAGACCTATACCAGTTCCCACACTCGACCTTGAATTACCACTGCTGCTAATAAACCCTTCATTTAGATTCACATTGTGTGGGCTATGATTAGAGCTTGAACCTTGTAAAAATATGGGCCCACTTCGGACCTGATTGCCACTTCGACCATTATTCAGTCTCCCAGGAAAAATGACATTTGCTGGCTCAATCCGCCTTTCTTCTGACCTTGGAGCAGCCCCAACATGAGCACCATAAGAAGGCCAACCACGCTCTATTTTTGTTCCATCATCATTAAGATGGTGATTTAGAACATCGTGCATCACCTGGTTTTGAATTCTCAATCTCGAGCTCGGTTCCCCAGAACTCCAGCCACTAACACTTTGAACATCGGGAGTAACAGTGCTTCCATGCATCATCCCACTAGAAGACATTGCATAATTGGATAACCGAGTTTCCACAGGATTCAGCATGTTGTGCAAAGAATTTGGTTGACCAATGCTCGTGTCATTGGGACCAGAGCCCTCATCAATGTTAACAGTTTCAGGGAAGGAGTCAATGGTGCCCCCCTGACCTTGCATCAGGGAAGATATATTCCACCTAGAAATATGTCTGAGACACTAAATATTATTCCCACTTTCAGAACAAATGTCCATTCAAGCTCCACATTTCTCAGGTCAAAATATGAAAGGGATCACAAGATCAGACTGGTAGTTAAAATCTGAAAAGATAAGCATAATATCCAAATTCGCATTTCAGTTATGAAAAAGGGAGAAATAAGGAGAGGGGTCATCCAAGGGAATTATGTAAAGTAATAAAAAGAAACAATATTGCAACCACATCTTACAGAATAAGTTCTGAAGCTCCTGAGTTATCCAGCTTTCCCAGGTTACGTATGTCTGCAAATGAAAGGCCCAACCAGTTAACATCTTGAACCCAAAAGAAATAACTACCTCAGTTGCAACGAATATTGATTTTTGTGAGGATGTGCAAGCAAGAACAACTTTATGTTACATAGCATGCAACTTGATATCCTAACAGGCCAAGTAAAACAAAAACAGAATACCAACAGTTCTAGTTTCTAGCATGCCAGGTCAATTAGAGATCAAGATATGACCTGATAGTAATTGACAGGTTGACAGTTTAAGGAAAGCAGTTGGCTCACTATGTCTTTACTCTTTACCCCAGGAAACTTTCGGTATGGCATTCATAAGGCGATAATTCTCTGGTTCAGGACATAAGATACTTGTGGCTGCTACTCTCTCTTATTGGCATAGTCTCTCATGCAACATATGAAAATGCACCTGAGCATGTGCGAAACAAAGTTACCAGAACTGAGGAGCTCATATTTTGTGTAAATTATGTTTAACACCAATTAACCCACCCTTTTCATCATCTCACATGCTGAACATTCATACTCAATATCACTTCAAGGAACTCACAACTGTAAATACAACATGAATCTAGATAATTGGAATCTCCAATACCAGCTTAGCAAATCACTCTTTCTTCCAATATATTTCTGCCTTCCATTTTGACATACAAAAATACTTCACAACCACTCAATTCAGTGCAAAATGACAAAGCTTGATAACCAGCCATTCACATTAACTGCAGATCAAGCAGTCAAATTCACAGCACCAAGACCAAGTAGAAACAAGTCAAAGCTAATTACTACTAGCCTACAACTCAACTACAACTTTATCAATATTTCCATGCATTGACATCCATAACCAACTACAAGCTAGATAGAACAACATTGATATCAA
Source organism: Gossypium australe (assembly GCA_005393395.2). Classification (NCBI taxonomy): domain Eukaryota; kingdom Viridiplantae; phylum Streptophyta; class Magnoliopsida; order Malvales; family Malvaceae; genus Gossypium; species Gossypium australe. The sequence continues at coordinate 31,892,621 of CM016626.1, forward strand.
ATTATTACCACATATAATGTGCTTGTTGGGCAATATCAGCAGATCAAAAAGGAATAAAATGCTGAAATATGGGAACTTGTAGATCAGAGTGTCGCTTGTTTCAAGCCTCAAATTACAAAATCAACAAAATGTAGTTTGCAGAATCAGCAATCCAAGAATGAAAAATTAAGCATCTGCATCAAAAAAAGGAAAAACAAAGGAAAAAAACACAAAATTTATCACATTGACAACCCCATCAAACTAAAGGGAAACAAACCCAAATAAAGAAAGCTTCAGTGCTAGTAAAGCTTTGGTCTTTTGACAAAAATGTGAGAAAACCAGAAAAATCCAACCCCATTTCTTCCTCCATTTAGTTTTTTTTTTAGAAAAAAAAATAGCATCAGATGATTAAAATAAATATCCGATTAAAATTGACAAGGAAAATTAGCAAACAACCCAACATGGGTCGACCTCGATCCCTCGTAATATTTCAAAATAAAGAAAATAACCATAAAATTACCAAAAAAAACTAAGAAATCCCAAAAAGGGTAAAGTGAAATGATCTTGAAAAAACAACGATTCTCGATCATCAAAACTATTATCATCTGGATTAAGAGAAAAATACCTGAAAAAGAAAGCTGAGACGATGAAACGAAAACCATTAAAATTAAAAAAGGAAAAAAGAAATCAGGTGTTTGATTATTTTAAGGAGAGGAGTCACAGGGATTGCTTCTTTTATTTCCCTTCTTTTTAGTTTTATTTTGGGAATTTTGTACCTTTTTTTCTCTTGCTCTCTCCTTCTCCTTGTTATTTTGGTCTGAGTTTCAGATAGGGTTTTTTTTAATGATAATTTAAATAAGAAAAAGAAAAAGAAGAGATCAACAAAATAGGACAAAACAAAACCACTGAAAAAATGGATGAGATGATCTGAGATAGACAGAGGAAGATAACAGGTGTATTCTGTCTGCAACATTGGTTTTTTTTCTTTTAATTTTTCATTTTTAAAAATTGATATGGTAAAACAATAATAATAAATAAGTAAAATAAATTAACAATATACTTAAAATTTCTTTTAAGTAGGTTTAAAAATAATAAACAATAAATAACTAAAAGAGATAATAAAGTATCCATAATAAAATTAAAATAAATAAAAATTTAATTTAATAGTAAATTTATTATGTTATTAATACAATTGGTACGAGTTTGAAATACTTTAATTTTAATTATTTTATTAATTTTTTAATAAAATATTAAACTATCCTCGAATAATATAATAAGATAGCACAAACAGCAAATAAGACGACAAGAAGAAATGAAAAGCAAGACATATAGCCCAACATTTTTAAATCTATATAAAACTAGCCAAGCAACATTTGCATAACCAAATATCACTCGAAGAAGCACACAAACATGACAAAATGAAAGGAGCACTTCAATCCCATCGCCATTAACGGCCAAAGAGACACCACTCATGAGCTACCATGGTCATCATGTTTGTTAGTCTGTCCTCAATTTAAAAGTAATTCGACGCAACCGTCGAACCAGATTTAGTGAGCCACAATATTCTTCTCCCGTTGAACATGATTCAACTCACACACACACCTCAAAGAATCGTTTAATAAATTCTTTGTTGTCTGAAATATAACTACTCAGGTGAGACCGAATCACACCGAGCATTCGTAGTTTTTTTTATCGTCATCAAAGAGCTAGCCTCGAGAACTATTTGATGGAAACCCATATCCCAAGCAAATTCAAGCGTCCGTACACATGCCAAAGCCACTTGACAAATAGAGAAAGTAGCCCTAACACCACCAGCTCCGCCTAGAGCTGTACATGGGCCGGGCTACCCGGCCCGAAGGCCCGCCCTAAAAATGAGAGAGTTTGGGTAAAAATATAGGCCCGAAAAATGGGCTTGGGCAAAAAATAAGGCCCGTTTAAAAAAGGGTCGGGTCTCGGGTATGATTTTTTTGGTCCGGCCTGAAATATTTTAGTATTATTTTTATTTTTTTATTAATAAAATTTTAACTTTAGTAATTTACTTTTTCAATTTTCATGTGCCTTTCTCTTCCAGTCTTCCTCCCCTTTTTTCCATTTACTTTGGTGCTGTTTTGGGATTGTTGGTGATGTTGTTTTTCTGCTGGTTAGTGCTATTTTTATGCTGTTTTTGGCACTGTTTTGTTGCTGTTAGTTGTTGTTTGATGCTGTTTTGGGGCTGTTTTGATGTTGTTTTATTGTTCTTTTATGGTATTTTATTGTTCTGTTGTCGTATTTAATATTATTTTGATATTGTAGAACTTTTGTTTTATTATTAATTTGGTTATTATTTTAGTTCAAACAAGTTGTTAAAATTGTAATATAATTACTTTTTACTGTTCTGTTGTCATTTTTAATATTATTTCAATATGATCTTTGAGATCCTATAATATAATGATTGAATATCAAGACTTTAAAAAAAAATAAAATTCTTTACTACTTTTTATATATTAATCATTAATGTTTAAGTTGAAGGCTCCCAATCTCAAGTTTCTAAGTGACAAACATGTGTTTTAAGTTGCTTGCAAAAGTTGGAATGTTACCTGATTTTTGTTACCAAGTCAGGAACATGTGTATTTTATTTCATATTTAATTTCTTTAAAATTGAATTTTTGAGAATATGAAAAAATTATTAATAAATTAAACTAAACAAATTAAGCATCTATTTTCGTAAAATAGAAAATTAAATGGTAGAATAGTATCATTATGAGATTCAAAGTAGAAAATAAGCATCTATATTCTTTAAATGTATTTGATTCATTATTTTTCATTTTTTATTTAATAAAATAAAAAAATAATACAGGCCGGGCCGGGTCCGGGCCTACAAAACGGGCCTAGATTTTTAGTTGGGCCTGACCCGGTCCAGCCCATGCACACCTCTAGCTCCGCCTCATAGCTCAAAATAAAGGTAACAATTTCATTGGTCATTTATCATACCTTGATTTAAAATTATTAATTTTTTTTCTAAGTTTTAAAATTATTAATTATATTCAATAGTTTAATATAATAACTATTCAATTTTTTAAGTAATTATTAAAAAATAAAATGACTAAGACAAAAATATAAAAGTTTATTTAGAAGGTTAAAATTTTAATAATTTTCATCCAAAACGACCAAACAAATAATATGAAATAATAAAAACTGAAATGATTTTGAACTCATAATAATTTACTCTTCACAACAATTTAAAATTAAATAAGGGAAGTAACTCAAATTGATTGACTGCATCTAAAAGTAACCGATATATGTAGTTGAGAGAGATGGGTGTCTTATGCGGTAGCGGTAGAGAAAAGGCGTTTTGGACTACACGTACCCTTCATGCATTACCAATTTATCATCTTTCCCTTTTGTTAATTATTTCTCTCTTCTTCTTCTTTTTTATGTTCGATAATCTTTTGAATAATTTTCTAATTGGTTTTAATTATATTTTTTTATATAACATTTAAAATTACATATAGTCTCTCCTAATCCATAAATAAGAGGATAATACATTTTAGCGCACTCAAACTCACGTCCTCTTACATTAACAATAATGTCCATGCTAATCGAATTAAGCTTCAATAACTTTGTTTGTATAAAAAAAAGTAAGATTCTATTTTTATAATATGATAGGTTAATCTAAATAGTTAATATCATTAATTATTTTTATCAAAATATTAAAATAATTTTTTTTAAATTACTCTCTTCCCATATAAAAAATTCTATGTCAACATGATAAATAGAAAATGATTATTTTAAGAAAAAAAAAGGAAAATACAATATCAATCATCATGAAAATGATGTTTTTAATAAAAAATAAAACATTAATATTTTGACTGAAATGATTAACCAAATTAACAAATTTGATTAACTAAAAATATTATAAATATACACAAATCAAATTATATCAAATTAAAGTATAATGAGTAAATCTTAAATTCATGCATAATAATGGGACTAAAACTAAAATTTGACAATTACTAATTAGTGAATGATGAAATTGGGCCAACCAATCTTCGGTTTTTGAATGAGCAGTTTTAGAAAAAGTGTAGTTTTGGGTTGTGCTTACATCCACTCAATTTTATTTCTCCATTAGCATCATTGTTATTATAACAAGGGTAAATTGCATCAATAGTCACTCAATTTTGGGGTAGTTGACAAAATAGTCACTTAGATTTCAATTCAATCACTCAACTTTCGAAACTAACAAAACAGTCACCACTAACCATTTTCTGCTACAGACATAACGGAGCTATCATTTTTCGTTATAGACTTAACGGAGCTGCCATTTTCCATCCCCCTACACTGCTCTCCCATCTTTCTCCCTCTTCCCGACCATCCCTCCCCCTACTCTGATTGTCTCTCCTTCTCCCCCTCTTCTCCACCATCAAGGATTGAACCTGTTAAGTTATTATTATTTAGATTCAAGTTCTTCAACTTCGTGAGGTTCGCAATCACCGGTGAAATCGTTCCAACCATGTTTTTCTTTGCGAGATTCATAGTAACCACATTGCCTTGTGAATCACAAGTAATAAAAACCCATTGACAAGTATCATTTCCAGGCTAATCATCAGATGGAAAAACAGGGTACCCAAAACCACTAGCAATCTTAAGCAATGTAGTAACTTGAGGATCAAAAGGATCACCATTATTATTACAGAAATTATTAGTACCATTAACAACGATGTTCTCAACTGTGTTGGGAAATTTTGGAAATGGACCTTGTAATTTGTTATTAGACAATGAAATGTTCTTCAAACTAGGAAGATTAATTAAAGATCTTGAAACTAAATTGGTCAATAAGTTTTCTCTAAGCTTAATATCAAAGATACCCACAGATTTAGACAAATCTGGGATCTGACCAGTGAACATGTTTTTATGAACCCAAACTTGAAGCAAATCTGTCATGTTAGATAAAACATCTAAAGTACCTGTGTACCCAACATTCTGATTGTTGATCCAAAGATTTTGAATCATTGAACCGGCGAGAGAAGGCGGCAATGTGTCATTCAAGTTGTTGTAAGACAACCTTATGCTTTGTAAAATGTTCAAAGATTGGAACACATCGGGTAAAGTGACATATAAGTTGGTGTTGTCGAATTGAACTTCGACAAGACTCGTTGATTGGGATAAATCTGGGAATGTCCATGGACTCAGCTTCGTGTTTTCGCTTAAACTCAGTGTTTGAAGACTAGTTAACCCGGTAAACGCATCGGGGGCGATTGAAGTGAACAAGTTGTCATCGAGGTAAATGTTCTGTAAGGTGGAAAGGTTGGCGAAAGATGGGATAGACCCAAATAAGGAATTGTGTTAAAGCAATACAGTATGGAGTTCGGATAAGGTGGAGATGTCAGCAAGAAGTGAACTGGACAAGTATTTGGAAGCTAAGTTGATGGAAGTAGGGGGAGGGATGGTGGGGAAGAAGAAGAGGGATGGGAGAGCAGTGATAAGGGATAGAAAATGGCAGTTCCATTGTGTCTATAACGGAAAATGGTTAGTGATGACTATTTTTTTATTTTCCGAAAGTTGAGTGGCTAAATTGAAAGTTGAGTGATTGTTTTGTCAACTACCCCAAAATTGAGTGATTGTTGTGTAATTTACTCCTATAACAACTAGAAAGACGCATTCCTTTGATTTAAGAGTTAAAAAAAGATTATGGGTATAAATAATAATTGTTGTTGTGCCCTAATTTATTCAATTTTTTTTATTTTTTTCGAAATAATAATATTATATATTATATGTTTTAGGTATATTTAAATATGGGTATAAATCTTTAAACATATTAATCAATTTATATTTTTTATTTTTAATATTATAATTATTTTATATATTAGTAATGGAATACCAAAAAACCCTCACTTGTGATTTTTTTTTAAATTTCAATATTAAATAATATATTTTAAATAGATTTCTTTAAATAAATTTTTTTAAATCATACAAATATAAATAAACCCTAAAACCCTCTATTCCTAATAAATAGGGAAATAATTCTATTGGGTAAGAATAAAAGCCCATTGGATTAAGTCCAACCCAATTAAAATCCCAATAGACAACCCACAAAATACTGGCAACTGAGTTTCACGAAACCAAACACACTTGCCCCAAAAGAAGGGTTCGAAAAACACATTGTTATCCGTTGGGAGAACTCCGACACAAACCTCAAGTCTCGATCGGTCGGATTTTAAGATATTCGAAATTGACCTCAAACCCTCTTTTCCTGATCATGCAATAACCTCACTTTATGGGATAATTAAAAGGAGCTTATCCAAAAATCAATAAAAACAAAGTTCCAAGTTGACCTGGTTATGGATTCGGTCAGACCGATATAAAATTTAAGATTTATTTTCTATGTCTGGGTTACCCTGACCTGAAAAATATGTCTAAATTTTACTCAAGAATGACCTAGATTAAAAAAGTTAAACCAAACTCGATTTGACCTCTTTGTAGTAAAAAAAAAGACTATTTTTTATATAAAAATAAAATTTAAAAATATAAGACATAAAAAACACTAAAAATATTAAAATAAATATTTCTCAACAAATTAAAAATATATTAAAAAGAATTTTATACCTAAATAACACTAAGAAAATTGTAACTTAGAAAACAAATGCATCTAAAATAATAATAAATATGCAATATCCAAATAATAATAACAACATATAAATAGCAAAACATCAGCGAAACAATAAATTCAAATAAGGCCAGAGTAAAAAAACCAACTTAAGGGTCGGCCTATTTATTTATTAAAGTTTATTTTTTAAACTTATATTTTTGCATAAACGACCAACTTTTATACCCGCATTACACATGATTAAATGTAAAATCATATGAAAATCCCATTTGAGAATTTCTGATCACGTCCAAAATGCAAGGGGAGTAGCTTGTGAAATAATCATGCTCTCTCAAGACACTTTTGATATACCCTCGACACTAGCGTATGATATTTTAACCTTATTTTATATGGACAAAATAATGTCAAAATACGAAAAAGGGGTTGTTAGTACCATTTTATTATTAATATTTTGTGAATGAGTACCAAAGCTTTGACTCAAAGCAATGGACTGTCATTATCTTCACCGAACGCGGTGTTCAATTTCATGGGATAATAATTTAGAAATATTTGACCCTCAAAACTTTTAATTTTCCCCAATTTCACCAACCAACCCTCTTACCAACTCTCCATATAAACCAACACCGTAATTGGTGGATCCCACCATTATCATCCCCAATCAACACACTGCTGAATAAACCAACTTGGGTATCATTTTTCATATGAACCAACAATTTTGTCCAAGGCTCCTATGCCTTTGTTACCTTTGGTTATCAATATGATATTGCAAAAGCTTAATAAGGAAAGTGATATCACAACTCATGCATACAGTCACCTCATCCATTTGAGTCATCACATTACACATGCGGTCATAGACTGAGTGCAGAACTGGTCCCAAAGGAGTTTTGGGAGTTCACCAACTCCCGACCCGGTTGGTAAACCCGAAATGGTTGGGTCCAACCGGGAGTTTCAACTTCCATATAAGCTCCTCTCACGTCCCTTTTTCAGCTCAAATTTAGTGGTTACCATTCAAAGGCATAATACACAATTCCCACAAAAGAAAGAAGGTTTAGAAGAGTAGTGGCAAATGGCAACCAACAAAACAGAAGAGCAGCAGCAGCAATCTCAGGCTGGTAGGCACCAAGAAGTTGGCCATAAGAGCCTTTTACAAAGCGATGCTCTTTACCAGGTATCATCATCTTTAACTTTAACCTTCTTCCTACATGTTTTTTAGCATTAGTTTCTTTGATTTCATTAATGGTTTTTTTTTTTTTTTTTGCAGTATATCCTGGAGACAAGTGTATATCCCAGGGAGCCTGAACCCATGAAAGAGCTCAGAGAGATAACAGCCAAGCATCCATGGTTCATATTTCTTGATTCAGATATTAAAATCTATTACCCCCATTTATTTTCTGGGTTGGAGATTCTGACTATTGTTGATTTGGTTTAAAAAACAGGAACCTTATGACAACATCAGCTGATGAAGGCCAATTCTTGAACATGCTTCTTAAGTTGATCAATGCCAAGAACACCATGGAGATTGGTGTTTACACTGGCTACTCTCTTTTAGCCACGGCCCTTGCTCTCCCCGATGATGGGAAGGTAGCTAATGATTTGAATTATTTTTAATCCTTCAAAAACAACACCAGAAAATCAATGCCATTTTCATTTCAAAATATGTTTGCAGATCTTGGCCATGGATATTAACAGAGAAAACTACGAGTTGGGTCTACCTGTAATCCAAAAAGCTGGTGTTGCTCACAAAATTGATTTCAAAGAAGGGCCTGCAATGCCAGTTCTTGATGAACTTGTCCAAGATGTAAATTTTTTTACCAACCCCAACCATCCATTTTTCTTCTTCTTTTTTTGTTTGATACTAAATGGGAAAATTGAATGGCAGGAAAAGAATCACGGATCCTTTGACTTCATATTCGTGGATGCTGATAAGGACAACTACTTAAACTACCATAAGAGGTTGATTGAGTTAGTCAAAGTGGGAGGTTTAATCGGCTACGACAACACCCTATGGAACGGCTCGGTGGTGGCGCCGCCTGATGCTCCGCTCAGGAAGTACGTTAGGTATTATAGAGACTTTGTTTTGGAACTCAACAAGGCTCTTGCTGTTGACCCTAGGATTGAGATCTGCATGCTCCCTGTTGGTGATGGAATCACCCTTTGCCGTCGCCTCAAATGAACCACCGTTACCGCCGCCGTCCAAGTTTGAGCGTCTTCAAATTTCAACTCCACTCTTTTTTATTCCTGTCTTTTTAACTTCAAATCTTACAATTGTGTATTTTTCTTTTATCATAATGGTGGATGATTATTGAAGAATATCGGTTTATCTTTTTTATACGATATTAAGGTGAGATCGGGTACTATGGTTTAAATTCCTACTATTTGATAACAACTTTAATTATCCCTCTTTTCAAATTAACACTCTAATTTTTCTAACTTACAATTATATCAATTATTATCATCAAAATAAATCATTAAAACGTAAACTATTTGTTTACCTCAGATTACATTTTAGTCATTTATATTATCATCTTATTACAAAGTAATCACTTTACCGTTACCAAATTCATGGTTTAACATAATTATCTACCATGTAAAAGTCATGGCCAGTTTCTCAAGCTATGAATCGATAATAATATGGTGTCTTGCATGCTCCATAAATATTTAATTTCATCATAATAGCAGAGAGTTCACAAAACAACTACAAAACATAAATCAAATATTAATTTATTTTAAAAAACAAAACAAAACATTAATTATATAAGGATAAATTTCACATTTGATTGCTTATTTATTTGTGTTTTATTTTGGTCACCTAAATATGAAAACATTCGATTTAATCACCAACATTAATGAAATCTATCTTGAGAAATTTTCTCAAGATAACTATTACTGTACTGATGGGTATATCGTTTTTGTCTTGGTAATAGTACATATCAATACCAGCATGTTTCGATGTACCGTTTCGGGTTTATCAATATTTTAAATATTTTCACACACACATATTGTCTAATTTTTTTAGTTTTTTAATAAATTATATATTACTTCGATAAAAATATATTATATGTTATATATAAAGACAAATATATCTCAATTACATCCAAATAAATATATTTATAGTAAATATAAGTTTTAAAATTATTAATTAAGTTCAATAATTTAATTTAATAGCTTTTAATTTTAAGTATAATTATAGAAAATTCAAAATGGTTGTGATAAAAAATTAAAAATTAGCTCAAAATATTAAAATTTTGTATCGACCGATATGGGCCGATACGTATTAGTATAAGCTAGTATTGACCAAAATAGGTTGGAACACATCGAAACGACCGATATACACTGAAATTTTAACCAAAACGGGACATAAATTATTTGATACCAATTTAAGACCAGAACAATATGTACAGGCTGGTACTACCAATACCGATACAGCACATACTACCATGCATCTTATTCCACATGGATGTTTTGGTGAATTAATTGTTCATCTAATTTCTTTTCTTTTAATTTTTATTTATCATAAGAGTTAAAGATATGACGTTCCCTTGCGGCCTCAGCACATAAATAGGGACTAAAGAGTCTGGTGGGTGTTGACAAGAACACCAATAATAACTGGATCCTACAGCATCCGTAATTGAGGGATTTGAAAATTTGCTCCCAAGTCTTGCAACGATTACCCTCCCTAAAAGTGTGCATCAGTTTGGAGTGTTCAAACTTCAAACTGATTAAGGAGAGTCCTGTATTCATATACTAATGTGGACAACAGTAGGTTGGTCATGACATGCTTCGGAAATACATAAAACTAATTACATTGGTAGCATTAACCTCAACGCATAGGGAATATGTCTGTAAGCTTCAAAAATCCACTCGCCCCTACCATCACGTATGAGCATGCCAGCTCCTGCTTTAATTTGTAACATCCTTGATGGGGCAGCTGCCACTTGATGCTACGCCCATACTTGTTGAGTTACTGGGATTTGGGCAACTCTGTTGTTGAAACTACAAAAGCAAAAAGAATTTTCCATCTGCCCCTTGGCCACATAAAAGGTTCCACCAGCGTCGGGTAATTTCCCATTACGACTTTGTACCATCACTACAATGTCTCTTTGTGCTAAAACCCAGGATTAAAAAATAATAAAAGCAAAAGACCGTCGGTTGCTAGGGACCTTGATTACATTTGATTAGTAGGTTTTGATCTTTTCGGGGTTTTAGATTTAACTTTAATGCCTTTAAGAGCTGATTTCAGTTTTGGGTCTGATTTAGATTATTTTTCTTCCACTGGAAGTGGATTTGAGGGAAAGTTTCGATTTATGAATAAACCCACAATGCACCTGCCATTAAAGCCATCTGGAAAAAAATGCAATGATTAGGGAACCAAACACGTTGGGAATCATTTTTGAGGTTTGTAATCTTCTAAGGGCATTGAAAATTAAGTGGCAAGCACGACGAGGTTTCAAAGAGCTTTGATTAGGTATTTTATCAAACACCTAGCGTAACATCTAAAAACCCCACAAAACAGCATCCAGTATAGCTACGTCCCATGTAAAAAGTACAAACAAAATCATATCAGTAGTTGAATCTTCCCTTTCTAAACTCTTCCCTGCCACTTCACCATCATTTCTATCAAATGAAAACGTTTCTTATAATCGAAATTCAAATCTGATTGTCACTTACGGATCAGTCTAAAGGAAAACTAAATAGTGGTTGAGCAACCAAACAAAAACATGAAAAGCAGAATGCATATATCAAATAAAAAACCGATGTAATCTAAGGAATGAGTCTAAATTAAAGATAAAAGCAAAACAAACATTTGAAGTCTGAACCTCAGTCATGAGCTAATTTTAATCCACGAACATAGCAAAACTTAATTCAAAATGAACATAAACACAGTATCTCTTGTAAAACAAAACGAAGTTTCGCGAACAAACCATAAAACTTCTTCAACGATAACTCTTCTGGAACCTTGCCCTAGCACCTCTTCCACCGAATTTCTTGGGCTCGCACCTCCTCGGATCAGCCACCAGCAAAGTCCTATCGTACCCGACTAAGATATCCTTAATCTCCTTCTTGCTTTGCTCATCGACGTACTTCTGGTAGAAAGCGACGAGGGCCTTAGCAATGCTTTGACGGATGGCGTAGATCTGAGAAGTGTGGCCTCCGCCTTTAACACGGATCCTCATGTCGACGCCGGCAAAACGCTGGCGGCCAAGGAGAAGAATTGGCTCGACGGCCTTGAAACGGAGGATTTCGGGCTCAACAAGCTCGATAGGACAACCGTTAATCTTGATAAGGCCACGGCCTCGCTTGCAGTGGGTAACTGCCACCGCCGTCTTCTTGCGGCCGAAGCATTGTACGGATTCGATTGGTGCTCTTTCCGCCATTTTTTTGTTGAAAACCCTAGCGAATGGAAAATGAGAGTGGCTTAAAAGTAGATATATATGGAGTGGGTTAGGGTTTCTGATTTCTGAAAGGCTAAACGGTGCATTTTAAAAGCTCTAGACCTATTGTGGGCTATAATTCGGCAGGTTTAGTATAGGAATAGGGTCTAATTTAAGACATTAAAACCCAAGCCAGGCTTGAAAGTCCAAATACTTGTATGAATATCTATATACGTAATCTAAAATATTTATTTAGAAAAATTTTAATTTAACAAATTAACTTTTTATTATTTATTATATTATTAAATTTACATTAAAATAATAATTCATTAATATATAATTAATTATATTAGATAATAACAAAAGTGATATTAAGAAACTTTTAATTCATTGAATATAATTGAGTAAATTAAAATAATAATAATACACAAAATTTACATAGATTATTATTATATGATAATACCAAAAGTAATTTAATCTATGTTTTTTTTAAGTTATTATCACTTAACTAGTGTTATACTTATACCAAACGCTTTGCACTGACCGATGCAAAGTCAGACGCCCAACCAACTCCATTAGGTTTTCATCTTTCTTTAGATGATTGTCCTAAGACAGAGGAAGAAAGAGAGAATATGAGTAATGTTCTATATGCTTTGACAGTTGGAAGCCTTATGTATGCGATGCTTTGCGCACGTTAAGATATTTGTTTCATAGTAGGAATGGTTAGTCGATATCATGCGAATCTCATGCATTGACAAGTTGTAAAACATATATAAAGGTATCTTAAAAAAACCAGAGATTATATGCTTGTGTATTATGGGGAGAACCTTACTCCTATTGGATACATAGACTCAGACTTCCAAACCTGTAAAGATTCGATGAAATCGATGTCGGGAAATGCATTCGTTCTAGGCCTTAAAGCTATAGTATGAAGAAGTATAAAACAAACTTGAATTGCTAACTCTACTATGGAGGCTGAGTATGTGGCTGCTTCTCAGGCGACGAAAAAAGAAATATGGCTTCGAAAGTTCTTACCCAATCTTGAAGTTATTCCTGGTATGGAAAAAGTTATAACACTGTATTATGATAATAATGTTGCAATAGCTAATACCAAGGAAATGAAAAGTCACAAGAGGACAAAACACATTGATCGGAAGTATCACTTGATACGAGAGACAATAGCCGAAGAAATTGTAGATGTGATGAAAGTAGCTTCTGAAGATAACCTTACGGATCCATTTACTAAGACTCTTGTAATTAGGAGTTTTAACAAACACGTCGAGGATATGAGAATGCGAAACATGACACATTTACTTCACTAGGACAAGTGGGAGATTTTTGGGAAATGTGACCATATTGTAGTAAACATGTAATTGTTTTCTATTTATTTAACCGATGAATAAATAAATAAAGTTAATTTCACATTTCACTATTATGCCTTTTGTATTTATGTCTTTTATATTTTGCATGCATAGTGAAATCGTGACAAACAAATATTAGTTCATTGATTGTCTCAGTTCAAACTGAAGATAAATGGTATTGTAAGAACGCTTACATTGCGAGAAAGACAATTTACTTCAGTAGATAATCTAAATGAATCCATAATCCCGTAAATGAATCAAAGTGAGCATTTGATTCAAATACTGAGAAGGATTATTATGTCGTCTACAATTTCAATTAGGGAGATGACTAGTCTTAGCTATCGGAGCAGTTGACTCCACGGGTAGAGACATAGAAGTATTCATTGGTAGAATGGTACATTGAACTAGATTCAAGATGAATTAATTCTGAATCCGTTTGTGAATTAATTCACTTGTGATGTTTATGGTGTGATTTACCTATATCTTGAGTTAGTCACTGACCATGCGTATGCAACTCATGTGTTTTGATATAAGTGTGGCTTATGCTCTAAAAATAATCGAGCTTATAGCTGGTATGTTGGGTACATGACTTGTTATGGCATTGCTTTACTAGCAATAGTGAAATTCATAACTCAATTAAAGAGTTAATGATATCCTCTCATTGGCATTGTGTGGGTTGATAATTATGGAACGTGGCCATGGGTTGTTTGTTCTCGAACGAGTAATTTATCACAGTCATTTGTTGATAGTGATCATATTAATCATTTAGAAGACACAATGGTAACAATGAGATAAAATAGGATTGTATTGAATGGATGAATTTAACTCAAAGGAATCAATGATATCATATGAGGGTACACACACATGATGAAGTCATTGGATAAAGCAGTTGGATGAATTGCTTTGGTAAAGAGTATACAATAAGGAGTTTTCAATCATGGTACTTCTTGTGGACTAACTCCATGATTAAGTAACTGCGAATTATCGGAACGATGCTTCTGGATATAATTGCAATTACTAGAGCCTAATTGTATATGTCCGATTGGTCTCTCTGCTAGCTCAACAAAAACTTGATCGAACTATATTTGAATCAGAAGAAAATTCTACAACTATGAAAATAATTTAATTGAGTCGATTTATTCGATGTGGAATTAAATTAGGTGGTCGTGAGAATTGTTCAACTAGAGAATTTGATTAAAGAATTTTATTGAAAAATTAATTTGGAAAATCTAAGTGATTTTTGAAAAAAATAATTTTGATCAAGTAAAATTAAATTAATCAAAATTAATATGATATTTTTGGAAATTAATTTTTAAGTTAGACAATTGGCCCAGGTAATTGAACTTGAAAATTGGACTTAAGATCGTAAATTGGACCAGAGAGCCCAAAATCGAGACCAAGATCCAAAAATTGGTATAATTGGGCTCGATATGTGAAACCGGGCCGACTGTCCAACTGATGGTTAGACTAAACCAATTAGGTTGTCATTGACACGGACCGAACAGGTAGTAGTTGAACCTGCTCGGGGTCCTATAAGGGTGTCACACCTGCATCACCGGACATGGTGGTGCCGGTGGTGTTCCAGTGGCCGGCGGCGATTAGTCTTTGGTGGTTGAGCAATAAAAGAGTTACACTCTTATTGGGACTTTACCAAAGAATTTGATTTCATACTAACTAATATGAAAATAATATTATTTTAATAGTTTAATATTAAATTAAATTTAATATTTATCTTAATAGTATTTTATTAATTTAATATTAAAATGATTATATTAATATTAAATTTATTTTAATATTTATCTAGATAAACATTTTATTATTTTAATAAGATTTAATATTAAATTTAATAAAAGATTTATTAAATTTAATATTAAAGTGATTAAGTTTAATCATAGTTGAACTCTTCAAACTCTCCCTATATAAAGAAAGCCTTGGGTCATTATTTCACGCACATTCAAGAGAAAGTTATAGAGAGAGAATTTTTTGAAGAGATTATTTCAGAAAAAATTTAGATATTTTCTTCTGATTTACAATTTGACCCAAAAGTTTAGAAAAATTGTGAAATTACCCCACTAGTAATTTTTTGTGAATTTTTTTTCTAATTCGAAGCAAGCTCACACTCGGCAGATGTGAGTTTGAGGATAGCGGAGAAGATTACTTGGTTGAAGCGCTATTCCTAGACGAATCGAAAATGTATAATTTTGATTAAGTGTTTATTACTTTAGATAACAAAACCAAGATCTTGTTTTGTAAAATTTTTTAAAACTTTATTTTCCCTAAATTTATTTTTGCTGCGTTTTTCAAACTCATTTTTTTCCAACAAGCTACTTACTAGTGCAACCATGGAGAAGGTAGTTTTTGATCAAAGAGACTTATCCTTCACATATTATTATATTGGTTCAATTGCTAAGATTGTCGTACCGTTATTACACCAAAAGTTTATTTTAGGAAATTGCCAATGTTATTGGAACTATGATTAAAAGTGATTACAACATTATTATGGGTAAGAGAGGTAGGCCTGCTCTTCTAACAATTGTTGTAGATTTAAAAGAGTCATTCGTATTTTTCCTTGACATCAATGGGTTCTCACATAAGGAGAATACAAAGGATTACCAGTGATTTGTTATGACTATAGGTGTTATGGTTACACCAAATAGATTTGCCTATAGAAAAGCGAGAATGTTGGCCAAGAAAGGGGTGTTTTAAAAATAAGAATGGGATTTGAGTCACAACCAGGTGATAATGGTAAGTTATATTTACCATGGATGTAGGTGATAATGGTGAGTTGTATGAGCCTACATACAACAAACTAGGGTCAAAGACAATCAAACACGAAGCTAGGTTGCAAATTCTAGGTCAAACAAGTAAAATGCAAGGCTATGTCTCCAGATAGTGAAGCCATGTCTCAAGACATGCTTCCCGTATTTTCATATTTTCGCTTTGAAATTTCATGTCTCAAGACAATGAAACCATGTCTTGAGACTTTGACCTTTATGTCTCGAGATAATGTACTATGTCTAGAGGCTTTTGAATGAATATTTGGTATTTAACAACAATGTTTTATGTTTTAAGATAATGTCACCATGTCTCGGGACTTAGCATCTCATGTGTCAATACATTCATGCTATGTCTTGAGACTTATACTTAAAAATACATGAATCACATGAAAATATTCTTGATGTCTTGAGACACATGCCCAAAATTGTAGAATTTAATCATTACAAGTCATACAATTAAGTTTCTAAATGTCCCTAAACATGTGCAACATGTAACCAAACCATTGCAAACATATTTGGCATATTGGATAAAAATATAGAAACATGATCATTAACATAGTGGATAAGAATTTGCTAGGTAAGTACATTGTAAACTATAAAACACACATTCTAAATAGAAATTTGCATTCTATATCCAAATAAAAAGTAACCAAAAGTTCCAAAATAAACCATAACATACCAAATATGTAAACTATACCAAATTTATATGAAAAATTCAATTATAGACACAATAATCCACCTAGTGACCTAGGTACATGCCCAAACTAAGTCTAAGAGAAAGGAATTACAAAGAACAAAAACTGTAGCTAAGACTTGAGGCCTTAGATGTTGTGTAGCTTAATTGAATTAAATTGAATACTAATGGAGCATGTAAAGGGTTAACTTGAATACTTATGCTAGATGATTGTTAAGAAATAACAAAGAAGATTGGTTACAAGATTACAACTGCAACATTGGTTGTTGCTTGATTATTCAAGCAAAATTATGGGCAATCTTAGATGGTATTCTCATAACATTGGAGGAGGGATTCAAATGTGTGGAGGTAGAATGTGATAAGTTGGGTTTTTAGTGGATTGATGATTTGGGGAATTATCTGAGTATTTCCTTACTACATAAGTGTATGACTACTAGCACATACTAGTTCATTATAGACAAAATACATAGTCGGTTCAACAGATGGAATGTTAAATTACTATCACTGGTTGGTTGGGTGATCCTGGCTAAGTCCCTATAATACATGGACTTTTCAAGTACTTTAATTGAAGAGAAAGCTATGGCATAGGCTTTTAGTAGGACTCATATAACCATCTAAATACGATCATATATGGCTTGATGATGTCATTATCATTATGCGTTCTCAAACCCTCCCAAAGGAAAATTTTGTAGCTAAGTTGTATTCAAAGAAGAAAATGCATGGATGAGTAGAATTGCAGTTGAGGTATCACATTGGATATTTTGAAAATAAATGTATCATATTGGAAGATTTGTTAAAGTACAAGGGTTAAATTTACTATTACCCCAAAAATTTATAATTCACCTATGATGTAAATGAAAATAATTATGTAACAAATTTATAAATGTTATGAATATCTTATTAAGTGAATGTCTATCAAGATCAAGATAAGTTTTGATGTACTTTAAATTCTAATAGTCATTAGAATTAGATCTCTACTTCATTTATAAAACTTGTTGTGTTGTTTTGCTAAAAGTTCTAAAAAACTATCTCTCTCTGTGTTTTATGTCGTTACAATATATTAACGTCATTATATATATAAAAGGTGTTATTATTGCATTATCATTAATGAGAAGGGATTGTATGAAATTGTGCTTTTAAACCGTCAATATAATATAAAAAAAACAAAAGAGAAAAAAGCTAAAAATGGTGATCCCTAAAGCTTGAGGCCCTCTCTTAATAATTTAACAGTGCTTTGAGATGAATGTTTAATATGGTTAAGTGGATGTTGGTAGAAATAGGATGACGTATATGTAGCATTGAAGGCTTAGGTCTGGTGAGGTTAGTTAAAAGGTTATGATGGATTAAATTTGCATGCATTCGTGCGTATGTATCTTAAAGGTTATGTTATATTTTTATTTGTATTAAATTTTTTAGTTTCTGATTAATGGTTAAGGAAGGCTTCCTTATATTCATTCGAGTTCAAGTCTTTTGTTTGGAGAAATGGTAGTCTTTTTATTTAGACAGTTCCTTCTGGATGTAATTTATACTTGTGTAGTTTAAGTATGTTTTTACCATTTATGAGTACTAACTCTTTAATAAAATGTTTATTTATAAAATGTTTTTCTCGACATTTAATGAATAAAAAAAAGTGTTTTATTTTTATATTATTTTCATAATAATATAAATGTGTCATAATTTAGTATATGATTAAAAGGATTTATCCATATATCTAAATTTAAACAACTATCGTTAAGTTAATTTTCATAAAGACAAAATTTTAAATGAATAAGTATTAATTAATAAATTTTCATTTTCATTTTAAATTTATTCTATTCATTAAATAAAATCAAAAATCCCCGGGTGAGTGACAACTCTAGCTAGTTAGATATGAAATTTATTTAGGTTTAAATATGCTATAGATACTTATATGATTTTAAATTTAAAATCTAGTCCTTATATTTTAATTTTGGAGATGCTGAGTTTTTTTAATTTTTAATTTAAAATATGAAAAAAAATTTAAAACATTTTTTTTGTAATTGTTTATGTACTTTTAAAGAGTAAGGACCAAATTAATAAAAAAACTGTAAATGTTGAGGGTTAAAAAATATTTTTTATAACAACCATGTCAACAATTCTAATTGAAAGTTTGACAGAGGGACCAATATATTCAAATAAAAAAGTATAAGGACTCAATGTCTAAATTTTTTTATAAAATGATTAATTTAGGAATAAAATCAATTTACTTTTTTTTAATAGTGTAAACAAAATACAATTTATACACGAGCCTGTTTTGCCTGGTTGGCGCCTATTTATAAAGAGGTAATTTTGCATGTTGCAATTTCATTGCCGCTTTCTCTCATCAAATTAGGATCATGGCTTGGCCGGGGCCCGGGAACTTCCTTTGACAAACCACTGACTCCTTTCGGCCGCCTTTTAAGTCAGCCGCTAGCAAATATCGTCATCCGCTGTATCGTCCATCTCGAAAACCATGTGGAGGTAGATGCTATAAAATCGACTATTAAGGGTGGGTTTGGATGGGCAATTGAGTGCGGTGCGGTGCGTTTAGCTTACTTTTTGCCTCACGCTACAATATCGCTACAGTATCTAATCTCACCACCACCGCTGTTTTTGCACTAACCGCAGGTAAATGCACTGCCCATCCAAACCCACCCTAAGTCTTCATCGATAGTGCAGTAGCTTGTTGGTTCGTGACAAGAACGGGTTGGAGCACTGGAAAAAAGCCCAGATAGACATTGATCGGCATGTAGTTGTCATCAACAACCGTCTCCATAAAGCAGGCGATGAAAACACTGAAGAAGACGACGACGATGATGAAGCGGCGGTGAATCAGTACGTGGCGAATTTGTCAGTGAGCAGTCCATTGAGTACGGACAAACCCTTATGGGAATTACATATCTTAACGGCGCACAAATGCGTGGTTTTCAGGATTGATCATTCTTTAGGCAATGGGGTGTGTTTGAGGTCCATGTTGATGGCCATTTGTAGGAGGAAGGATGATGCGGATGCGCATCCCAGGATGGTTAACGATAAGAGTCCGGTAATTAAGGGCGTAAAAGGAAGGGATTTGTTTTGGTTGTTTGGTGCCCTGTAGGGGCTCTTGAAGGCCGTTGTTTTCACCTTGTTGTTTTCAGTGGAGTTTGTGTGCAGGAGCTTATTGGTTTCCAATGAGAAAACGACGATTACGTGGGGTGACGGCATTGAACTCTAGCCGAGGAAATTGGCTACTGCTAAGTTTTTGCTTGACGACATTAATGTGGTGAAAAAAGCTGTTCCAAACTCTGTAAGTGACAAATGGTTATTACGGTTTTCTAGACTTGGATTCTTATATTAACATCTTTATTATGTTTTGCTGTTATATTTTATACCACATTATGACAACACCAGCAAGGACATATGGACACATAGCATTATTCCAACATAAGGAAAAGACTCGTGGAAGTGAAAACAGGGAGATTGTTTTAGCATAAATGAAACTCTAATTCGAGTAAAACTAATACAGATTTCATTAATAGCCCCTTCTTAGCTTTAAAAACCTATTTAAGCTTCTAGTTTCCTACTGCCACCTCACAAAAGTGCTTTTCGGTATATTCCAATCGGTAATAACTACCCTACATTTCATCTCCATTATTATATCCTAAAGCCAATTATCAAACCTATTAACCTCATTCCTTTCAACCCTTAACCCATTATACACCCCTCAAACCACAAACCCCTTCTCCATTTAACTCCAAATAAAATGTTGACTTTGTTACTTATTTCTAACCTGAAAAATTTTTAAATTTTGTCTTCTATATCTAACTTTCACTGTGTACTCATCCTTTTCATCATAAGGCCAGGGGCGAAGCCAGGGGGGCTAGCATGGGCCCCGGCCCCCCTAAAATGTAAAATTGCTATTTAGGCCCTTAAATTTTTTTAAAATTTTAAATTAATAAAGGTAAAATTGCACTTTGTCCCCCCTAAAATTATAAAATTCAATTTAATCCTTTACAAATTATAAAGATATAAACTAAAAAAAATTAAAATTTTATCCGCCCCCCAAAAAATTGTTCTGGCTTCGCCCCTGCATAAGGCCAGTGCAAAACATATTTCCTACTTGCCTCACAAACTAGAATGCATCTAATAGCTACCTTATTATGTTTAGAAATCCATTTCCCCATTGCATTCTCATCCCATTTCCCTTCTTTTTTATTAATCAACTCAACAATAGTCTCAGGAAAATGCCCTCCAACAAGTTGTATCCTATTAAGCTTAGGAATCTAGTTATTACTCCAAATAGAAATACTAGCACCCTCTCTCACTTCTAACAATTATTTCCCCTCATTAAACTACTAGAACACAAGAAGTCTTAACTCCCTTTTGTGCTTCTAAGACAAAACCATGCGGGAAATACAAATCCTTAAGAACTTGAACCCAAAAGCTTCACGATTTTTAACAAGTCTCGAAATTGCTTAGCCAAAACAGAGTCATTAAACTTGCTCTGTATGATAACAACCCATCTCGCCAGTTCTTAGGCGTAACCCTAGCATCGTCCCTTCTGGCGTAGTCTCACGACATCATATTTGTGACATGAAACACAGAGGTAAGTTCATGCGAACTTAATGAGTAAACCCTCCATTACTTGAGCCGTATTTAAGATCTCCATTATCTATCTCCTTGTTCTTATCCTTACTTAGATAAATACGTTGTTAAGCTCCATTCTTTATGCCATAGAAGCCATACCTTTCCCTGAGATCATAACTTACCTATCACACATTCATTACCTCTTTCACATCCTTCACCTTACCCCTTCCTGACTTCTTACCCATTCCTACTTTGGAGAACCACATAGACAGAATATTGTTGATCGATTTGTTCTATAAGTCCATTTAGCTCATACCCTGGATTCGCCACATACTTTGGCACGTTCCAGCTTCTCTGTTCATCTCTTAAGATTATGTAGGATTTACTATAACATTTCATACGAAGCCTTCCTTTCAGAGTTCGCCATGCACATTATTCCTTCAAAGTTCACCATACTTACCACACCTTCAGAGTTCGCCATGAATACCATTTCTCTCTTTTAGAGTCCGCCACAGAGGCATTCCCTACAGATGATAGCCACTAGGGCCTTCTTTGAAATCACGCCACAGAAACATTCCTATCATTATTAGCCACAGAGATGTTCCTACCATTATTAGCCACAGAGGCATCATTTTCCATAGACCACTACAGAAGCTTCCATTTCAGATACACCACCAAGGCTTCCATCTTTTAACGTGTTTACGATAGAGATTCACCTAAACTCACATTACGTGAGGTTTGTCCCTCATCGTTCGAGATCATGTAGAAACCCCATTTGGTAATAACCTTCATTTAGTTCTTCTCATATGATGTCATAACCCATCAGTTATGGTCTTATACGGTATGGTGTTTCCATATGACGCCATAGCTCACCAACTACGGTCTTACATGATATGGTCTTTTCATTTAAAATGTTATGGTAATAAACTTTCCTTTCAGAGATTCATATTTAAAGTCTCGACAGACCCCTTTAGACGACTCTGGAGATAGACACAGACTCATCATACATTAACTCGCACATGACAAATATACTCATGTTTTTCCAAACACATATACACATTTCAATCTTTCAGATACAAGCATCATTTAACCTCAAGTTTCTATTACACACTTAGACCCTCAGTTTTCATGCAATCCATACACATAAGTCCATAAATCATACATTCCTCATCAGAATCATCACACCATATGTTTTTAGGTTGAATCTTATGGTTTTATATCTTTCCATCGAATTTTCTAAAATGCATAACACACATGCAAGAGTCAGTTTAGGGACTCATTTGACATCTATGAACGACAGCTTGGTCTCCAGATTCCAAACATCCAGCACAAGGACTCAAAAATCACTGCTTATAAGACATAGAGATGCCATTAAAACCCATTTATATAACTTTTGTTATCATCAGAACCCCCGTTAACTTTCATGCAAAGCCTTACTTATTCATTTACTATCTACGCTCGTAAATAGACTTACTCAACCAGAAGTCCACATACAAGTCCAGATTACTTACCATGAACATGAAACAACCATTTTGTAGGAACTCCGATCCTTAACTTTAGCTTAGCAAGAAAGATCATTGATCAACTCCAAAATAAAAGCAGAAATGGTGTTTTTAAATAGAAGGGAGAAGATAACTTTCTCTCACTCTCTTTCCTTTCTCTCCAGCTCATATCTAGATATATATATATATGTATATAGAAAACCCATGTTTCTATAGTGGAACTTAACACGTGTCATTGACCATCTATATGGATATGTATTCAAGAGTTCATATTCTTTATGTACCTTTGTTTTATCCCATCGTTCATTCTTGACCATCTCATTAGAAAGTAACTTGCATAGTAACTAGACATACTTGGTGTACCTTACCTTTGGCGTCATTTTCATTACCGAAGAACCCTTAATACTTTTACTATTCCCTGCATTTTCACATACCACATCCTTTAGAGAACATTTCTTACCTTATTCTGTTATTAACTAAACACCTTAAGTATACGCTAATGGCGTTAATTGGGCAGATAGGACCATGCTACTTAAATTTCCTTCGCGCTATTTGCCTAACGTAGAACTCACCAATTCTGGGTGTTACACTTACATTCCTCTAACTTAGCCTTGCATATCTCAAATCTAACTTTCTTATGCTCATTCCTAGTATCTATAAAAAATATATATTAGGGTCATACATTCTTTTAAGCTTTCTAAGGGTTTGAATTATCAAGGTAGGCTTAACACCTTGATAGTTCCAAGATATACTCTTTATGTCTCCTTGATAACTGTTAAAGGCTAACAATAAAGCCCCTAGCTTCACCACTACCTTAACCTCTAATAAAGTCCTATTAGAATATCTCTCATCGACCCTGTTCCCGACTTTATTCCTCATTCTAGTCTATTTCCTACTCCTACTACCTCGTATGTTTAATACTATTCACCCTCTTTACAACAATCTTTTGTCAAATTGAAATCCAAAGTAACCACCTTTTTCCTAGCAGCCTCATTATCCTTATTAGAGTTATCCCCCCACAAATCCTTATTCAATTTCATCATTTTCTCCAACTTTAGAACCCCTTTATCTGTCTCTAATTCCTCAAAAGATCTTTTCAACTTCAAAGTACTTAGATTAATAAACAATTGCCCCATTTCTCTTTGTAATGATCCATAAGCACACAAAAGATTCCTCCATATCAAAAATTCTCTTTAAGGGGAATTTTCATACACAAGATTTTCATCCTAAACCTTTTCCTTACCCAAAGGATCAAAATTTTATTTCCTTTAAACATCAACACGTTTTTTTTTCCACTAATACCCATTATTTCCCCATTAAAAACAATAACCTTCCCCTTACAAACATCTTTTTCCTTGAACATTCTTTACTCAACACACTATCATCTTTCCCTTCACTAATCATACATATCTTTACTACACTACCATCCTCTCTAACTTTACTCACTTCATCTTCTACCTTCCTCACACTTTCCTTTGACAAATATATAGAAATATCTCTCCTCTTTGTACCTCTCCCCTTACCTAACTGTCACTCCTTTAAATTCTTTATCAAATCACTCTTCCCTCCCCTATCAAGCCTTCTTGCTTAAGACCTAATAAGTAACATTTTAACTATGACCCATATCTGCCACTTCTCTTTACACTTTTATCTTTAAACTCACCAAAACTAAAACACCCTAAATGCCCAACCTCTCAGAAAAAAGAAAAGAAAAAAGAAACCATTAATTTCTCAAACTTTACATTGACCATAATCTTCCCCAGTCCGATCCTAGAAACATAGAAGCCTTCAATCAAAAGCTTCACCACCTTTAATCCTATTTTCAACCTCATAAATCCTCTCCCAAAATCTTCACACCCTTAGGATCCTCAATCTCAATAACCATTCCTAAACACTTGTCAATTTTATTAGCATTTTTCATTGCAAACATCGGTAAACTTGCGTGAAAAACACTACCTTAGAGAAATCCAATTCATAAAAATGACACCAAATATCCATTCCTTTAAACTATACAATAGCCTATGTAAAACCACAATCCCTCATCCATAGATTTTTTTCATTCCAATTTCAAATTTAAAGAAATACTATACAAATTCCCCTCTAATCCCCTAATCATAGGACCTACCTTTTTAAGCCATAAATTTTGCAAAATACCTAGTACTTCTTTACAATTTAACACTCTAGTGTTATGGGTTATGCATGGGAACCTGCAACCATGGCCAACTTGTGCGATCCATCACATTTGAGGGAGGTCATTTGGCCCAATCAGATTGGTCCATTGCTTGGAGAGATTAAAAGCCCATCTCCGGAGCTTGGCAAATATGGCAAGTGAACTTCAAAGATATGCTTGGCAAATATGGAAGGGGATCTTCGAAGATATGTGATCCTAGACATTAAATGTAATCTTTAGAAGATACGATTCTGTAATCTTAGAGATTTGATATCTAGATAGCTTTAAACCTTAGCTATTGATGTATTTCAATCTATACCGTTGATATTGGGAAGGCTCTACTATAAATAGAGGCCTCTCCCCCTCATTGTAAATTCATTAAGTGATTAATAGAATTTTGAGAGCATTCACTCAAACTTTTCTCTCAAGTGTTCTTATTTTTCTGTGGCTTTTGTTTATCTTTCAAGATCGTTCTTACTTCGTTCTTCTGCTGTTCTTCGTGGGTGTTTTAGAGGAGTTCTGTTGAATCCTTAATTATTGCGAGTTAGGCTGACTTAGGCATTTTTGAACTAAGAAATAGCCTAAGGCCGTGCGGATTGCTTGTGAAAACTCTAAGTCCGTGATAGTTGGTATCAGAGCTAGTGTTCAAAGGTACTGTTGAAAGATGTCGAAAGAAGTTGCTGAGAATGTTGATGGAATAGAGACCCATGGGAGGGATAGGAAAGCTAGCCGTTCGAGGGACATACTGTCAGCTTTGGGGGATCGCGTCGCCACTCTCGAGGAATCCATGGGGATACCAAAGAGAGGATTGATGATGTCGATGATAGGCTTAATGATGGGTTGCAGTCTATTCAAGAGTAGCTCAAAGAGTATGTGTTGGATAATGTTAAAAACTTGACTAGTAGGGATGATGCCATTGAGGCTATGATGACGGCCTTGAAAGAGGAGATTGCGGAGCTCAAGGGTGAACTCACAATCTAGAAGGTTGCTTTGGGCAATGTAGGGTTGGCCTTTGTCGCACCCAAACCCAGTGTGGATGTTCCCAAGCCCAAGGAGTTCAAGGGAACAAAGTCCGCTAGAGATGTGGACAATTTCCTATGAGGAGTCGAGTAATACTTTCGTGCCAAAGGCATCACAGATGATGCCACTAAGGTAATTACTGCTGCTATGTATCTTATTGACATTGCCTTGTTGTGGTGGGTCGTAGGTCCACCGATGTGAGACGTGGTGGGATAGAAATTGGAACTTGGAAGGAGTTTCAACGCGAGTTCAAGGCACAGTTTTATCTATCCAAAATATGCCGAGGATGAAGCTCGGGCAAAGTTGTATTGACTTTCGCAACAAGGCACTGTGAGGGAGTATGTGCAGGAGTTTAGCGAACTCATACTTCAAATCTCAAATATGGGTGAGAAAGAGGCATTCTTTTCCTTCATGGATGGGTTGAAACCATGGGCGAAACAAGAGTTGCAATGCCGAGGAGTCCAAGAGCTTACTAAGGTCATGTCTGTAATAGAATCGTTGGCTGAATTTAGTGGGAAGAAAGATAGGTCTGAGTCTTCTAAGCCCAAATTCAATCCAAAGGGAAATAGTGGGGGAGACAAGGAAAGGCCTTTAGGAATGGTAACGGTAAGAAGCCTTGGGAAAAAAGGAAGGGTGGGCCTATAAGCTGCTTCCATTGTGATGGCCCACATATGATTAATGACTATCCAAAGAAGGCCGCGCTCTCTACTATGGAAGCGAAAGTGGAGTCAGATATGGAAGATAACAATCTTGGTTCGATACTAGGGGATGTCAAAAACAAGATGGGTCATGGGCTGATGTTCGTGGACATCTTAGTAGCTGGATGGAAGTTGAATGCACTTGTAGACACAGGGGCATTGAATTTGTTCATGTCTGAAGGGGCTGCTCACAAACTTGGCCTCAAGATTGAAAATGAGTTGGGTCGAATCAAAACGATGAGCTCAGAAAGTGTTCCAATCAAGTGGGTTACAAAAGGAGCAGATCTCAAAGTTGGCGATTGGATCGGTAAGGCATCCATCAAGGTAATACCACTTGATGACTATGATTTTGTAGTTGGATTAAGTTTCCTTGATCAGGTTAATGAGTCCATTTATCCTTTTGGTAATAACATGGTGATTTCAGATTCGAACCATCAATACATGGTGAGATTGATAAGAAAGGGGAGCCACTTTGCTAAGGGAATACGTAGAGATAAAGTCTCCTACTTAGCCACTTTGAAGATGAAGGAAACCATTAAGATCGTTGGTGAGATCCCTAAGGAAGTGGGCCAAATATTACAATCTTTTCGGGATGTGATGCCTGTAAAGTTGCCAAAGAGTTTGCCACCTAAGAGGGAGGTGGATCATAAGATCGAATTGGTGTCCAACATGGTGCCGCCAGCTAGGGCCCCATATCGTATGTCCCCATCGAAATTGGAAGAACTACGAAAACAGTTGAAGGAGCTTTTAGATGCAGGATTCATTAGGCCATCTAAATCTCCGTATGGTGCGCCAGTGTTGTTTCATAAGAAACATGATGGGTCGTTACGGATGTGCATCAATTATCGGGCCCTAAACAAGCTCACCGTGAAAAATAGGTACCCTATTCCCCTTATTGCAGAATTGTTTGATCAGCTTGGTAGTGCGAGATGGTTTACCAAGTTGGACTTAAGATCGGGGTACCATCAAGTTCAGATAGCCAAGGGAGACGAGGCAAAAACAACTTGTATGATGTGGTACAGTTTGTATGAGTTCTTGGTGATACCCTTCAGACTTACGAATGCCCTAGCTACATTCTGCACCATGATGAATAAGGTACTTCAACCTTTCCTTGATCGTTTCGTGATTGTGTACCTTGAGGATATTGTGGTGTACAGTAAGTCGCTCGACGAGCATGTAGAACATTTGAGGGAAGTGTCCCAAACTTTGAGGGAAAATGAGTTGTTTGTCAAAGAGGAGAAATGCTCATTTGCTCAACGAGAGGTGTCATCTGGATGGATGAAAGCAAGATTCGGGCAATTGTTGAATGGGAGGCTCTAACCAAGGTGACCGAATTGAGATCTTTTCTTGGGTTGGCAAACTACTATCGACGCTTTGTCGAGGGCTACTCTAGAATTACCGTACCCTTGACAGACATGTTGAAAAAGGGTAAAGTATGGGATTAGAACCCACAGTGTGAGAGGGCCTTTAATCAGTTGAAGCAAGTAATGACAAGAGAGCCCGTACTTGCATTGCCGGATTATTTGAAGCCTTATGAAGTACACACGGATGCATCAGATTATGCCATTGGGGGAGTACTGATGCAAGATGGACATTCAATTACTTTCGAGAGTCGAAAGCTTAATGAGACGGAGCGAAGATATACGGTCCAAGAAAAGGAAATGACTGCTGTGGTGCATTGCTTGCGTATATGGAGGCATTATTTATTGAGTTCCAGGTTCGTGGTCCTTACCGATAATGTTGCCAACAATTATTTTCTAACCCAAAAAAAGTTGTCTCCCAAACAGGCTCGTTGGCAGGTTTTTCTAGCGGAGTTCGATTTCATAATGGAATATAAGCCAGGGAGTGCCAACATTGTGGCTGATGCACTTAGCAGAAAGGTGGAATTTATGGCAAGCAGCCAACCTGATGGGTCCTTATTGGAGCGCATTCGAGAGGGATTGTCTCATGACCACATAGCCAAAAGCTTGATTGAGCTTGCCAATGAAGGGAAAATGAGGAGATTTTGGCTTGATGGGGAATTGCTATACAGTCATGGGCACCATCTCTATGTGCCCCACTATGGGAAATTGCACAAGGAAGTCATGAAGGGATGTCATGACTCTAAATGGGCGGGCCATCCAGGAATACACCGTACCTTGGTCCTTTTGGAGAATCGTTATTATTGGCCTCACATGGGTCAAGATGTGGAGACCTATGTGAAGACTTGTCTAGTATGCCAATAAGACAAGGTCGAATTAAAAAGTTTGGCCAGCTTGTTACAACCTTTGCCCATTCCGGAAAGACCATGGGAGAGTGTATCCATGGATTTTATTGTTGGTTTGCCTAAGTCTGACGGGTTTGCAAGTATTCTTGTTATGGTGGACATGTTTTCAAAGTATGCGACGTTTATTCCAGCTACTAAGGAGCGCCTTGCTAAGGAGGTAGCACGTTTATTTCTTAGACACGTGGTGAAATATTGGGGAGTGCCAATGTCTATTATCAGTGATCGAGATGGGCGATTTACAGGCTAGTCCTAGACGGAGTTGTTCAAGTCAATGGGTTCGGACTTGAACTTTTCCACAAGCATGCATCCACAAACAAATGGGCAAATCGAATGAGTGAATGCATTATTGGAGACATATCTTCGGCACTATGTGAGTGCCACACAAATGGATTGGCCAAAATTGTTGGATGTGGCCCAATTTTCGTACAACTTGCAGCAAAGTGGGGCCACTAATCAAAGCCCGTTCGAGATAGTGACGGGCCAACAGCCACTCACACCTAACGCTGTTGCAACTCGTTATACAAGACCAAATCCTCCAGTTTATCGATTTGCGAAGGATTGGCAAAAGAAGATTGACTTGGCTAGAGCTTGTTTACACAAGGCAAGCAAGCGTAACAAGAAGTGGGCCGATCAAAATCGAAGAGATGTGCAATTTTAGGTGGGTGACTCAGTCTTTGCCAAACTACACTTGTTGTTGTGATATACGGGTCTGCACAAGGGGCTTGTGCGAAGGTACGAAGGGCCGTTTAAAGTTGTGAAGAAAGTAGGCAAGGTAGCCTACAAGCTTGAGTTACCGACAAAGCTTAAAGTCCACCCAGTATTTCATGTAGGCATGCTTAAGCCATTCCATAGGGATAAAGAGGATCCAAATCGAGGCAAGTCTAAAAGAGCACCAATGGGGGGTAAAGGTCTCGTACGATCGCAAAGTTGAAAACATTGAGGCAGATCAGGTGATTAGACGAAGGTATCATTGGCTGCGACATGAATACTTGGTTCAATGGAATGGACTTCCAGACAGCGAGGCGAGTTGGGAACCTGCCGATGCATTATGACAGTTCTAAGAAAAGATAAACCAGTTCCACGAGGGGGATGCGATGTGGGCGTCACTAGAACAAGTGGGGGGAAATGTCATGGGTTGCGCATAGGAACCTACAACCATGATGAACTTGTGTGATCCATCACATTCGAGGGAGGTCATTTGGCCCAATCAGACTGGTCCATTGCTTGGAGAGATTGAAAGCCCATCTCCGGAGCTTGGCAAATATGGCAAGTGATCTTCAAAGATATGCTTGGCAAATATGGAAAGGGATCTTTGAAGATATTTGATCCTAGACATTAAATGTAATCTTTAGAAGATACGATTCTGTAATCTTAGAAATTTGATATCTAGATAACTTTAAACCTTAGCCATTGATGTATTTCGATCTGTACCGTTGATATTGGGAAGGCTCTACTATAAATAGAGGCCTCTCCCCCTCATTGTAAATTCATTAAGCGATTAATAGAATTTTGAGAGCATTCACTCAAACGTTTCTCTCAAGTGTTTTTATTTTTCTGTGGCTTTTGGTCATCTTTCAAGATCGTTCTTACTTCGTTCTTCAGTTGTTCTTCGTGGGTGTTTTAGAAGAGTTCTGTTGAATCCTCAATTATTGCGAGTTAGGCTAATTTAGGCATTTTTGAACGAAGAAATAGCCTAAGGCCGCACGGATTGCTTGTGAAAACTCTAAGTTGTGACACTAATAGCCACAATTTTTCCTACCAATGTGAACCGACATTCTAATTCCTTCCAATCCTTACCCTCATTTAATTCAACCATTAAATCTTTATCCCCTTCCATAAATCTATGGCATAATGGCATAGTTTAATAGACTAATTAGGAAAATCACAAATATAGGATTTACGAAAATAGGTAAACCGAAAATTAAAGGAAAACATATCTCAAAACATTAACGAGTATGTAACCTACCAAGTAAGCACATCACACAATCAATCAAACTAAACTAAACAATCAAAAAAAAAAAAAAAAAAACAAAGAAAGAAACCTAACCTCTACATAAAAGCCGAAACACCTTGTGATAGATCCCAAGGCAATATCAATCTAACCAAAGAAAAGAAGATATCTAAAAATGAAGAAAGAAAAAATTGAAAGAAAAGGGGAATAAAGAGAAAATTTCACTCATTATCGAGATAAAACAAGGTCGTTTCCTATTGTGAAATTTAATAATTCAATAATAATATAGGTACTTACTTTTTGTTTTTCGTTAATCTCCAATAATGCTATTAATTTTCTCATTTTTTTCAAACATATATGTTGCAGACCATTAATGATGTTCTCCTCGGAGTGGTCTCATCTGGGCTCTCTAGATACTTACATCATCCAACATCAAATGGTAAAGTTTTTTCATTGAATTTAGGTTTCATGCTCAGTTTGGTCCTTCAACTATATTAGTTTATTTTTTCTCTTCAATACCTATTTTTTTTTTGTTCTATTTAATACTTAAAATTACCATTCTGTTATACAATTCAGCCTACAAGGTAAAAAAGACTAACACGAGAAACTACTAGAGCACACCACATCACCTTCTTTTATTTTTTATAACATTATGTATGTTGCATTAATTCAACAAATTCTAAAAAAACTTATATATAACATATAAATAATTCTAAATTTCAAAAACAATAATTTTAAATTTTATTTTAAAAAATAATTTTAGAAAATTTTAGAATATATAAATTAAATTCTAAAAAGTCAAAATAATATATAAAAAATTGAAAATTAAAAATAGTTAAATTTTAGAAAATTACAAAAAAAACCCTCAGATTTTTCAACAATATATTCTAATTTTTTAACTTTTTATTTTTGTAAAACACTCCAAAAAATATAAAAGATTAAAAAAATCAAATCAATAAGTCAATTTTTTAAAAAACGTTTAACTCAAAAATTGAAAATTTTAAAAAAAATTCTAAAAAAATTGTAATATATATTTTAAAAAATATATAAAATTTTTAAAAATATTAAATTCTTTAAAATATTAAAAATTAAAATAAAAATTCGATCAACAACCAATCAAAGTGAATGATATATTTTCTAAAATATTAACTTTTTTATATTTTTTGAATTTTTCTTTGGAATATATATTTTTAATTTTAATACACATGAATGTCAAGTATCACATTCTAAATGACTAGATGTGCTATATGACAAATTTTGATTGACGTCACATGTCAACCGGTTTTTTAACGTTGTTACAAAAGTTGAACTACACTAGATAATTAAGGGTCTGTTTGTTTGGTAGTAAAATGTTTTTCGGAAAATAATTTCTGGAAAATGATTTACTTTTCTGGAAAATGATTTACTGAAAATATTTTCTGGTGTTTGGATGAATCTGTATAAAATATTTTCTGTTGTTTGACAGATTTCCTGAAAATATTTTCCGGAAAAGCTGTTTTTACATATATTAATAAATTTATATACATATTAATAAATTTTTATATTTTAAATTGTTTTTACATATATTACAATGATTTATTTATAAATAAATAAATCAAATTAAATATATAATAATACCCAATTATTAAGCTACATTACTAACCTTCATAAAATGAAAACAACCAAAGTCAAATAAATTATTTGTAATTGTGTTAAAGAAAATAAAAAACAAGGATTGAATATTTATAAATAAGCTTCCAAACCACAATTAATACTAAAAATTAATAATATTATCCAAATGCATAATTAGTAGTACACCACATAATAAAAACAACATTGTCCAAGTGCATAACTAATATTACACCGCATAAAAGTATCAATATCTTCAACCTTGAGAAAATTTTTGAAGCCAAATTTTTTTATGCTTCTTACTTTTAACTAAAAAAAGCTTTGGTCTCGGATTCACGACTCACTAGATAATCAAACACAAAACACAAGAAGTCATCATAAAATCCTTCTTCCTCCATCGACATCACTTGTTCGTAAAGCTGTGGTGTCTTATCCGCAGTAAATTGTTCCAAAGCATTAGCAATTTTGCCAAGTTGTTCACCCACAAATTTAATTTGTTCATCAACAACACTTTCATGAACACTTTCATCAACAACGCTTTGGTCTCGGATTCATGACTCACTAGATTATCAAACACAGAACACAAGAAGTCATCATAAAATCCTTCTTCCTCCATCGACATCACTTGTTCATAAAGCTGTGGTGTCTTATCCGCAGTAAATTGTTCCAAAGCATTAGCAATTTTGCCAAGTTGTTCACCCACAAATTTAATTTGTTCATCAACAACACTTTCATGAACATTTTTTCTTTTACGTTTGGATGTGCCAGATGAAGATACATTTGTTCTTACCTCTTCAGCCTCTTCATTGTCGCAGTCTAGAGGCACTGAATCTTGGTTACCATCATCCAAATCTATGTCAGCAAATGTTCTAGCAAAACTCCCTGTTGCCATATCTTTGCCAACAACCAAAGTCATTTCATCATAATGATCGATGCTTTTATTCAAAAATGGTTCATACTTCTTGTGTGCCTGTTGGATATTATACACAATTAGATTAACAAGTAAAAAACAATTGAAATATACTTAACATATATATACATATATTACCATCACTGTCGCATCATATGTCACTCTATCACATGTGATCATTTTCATGTTATCATCCCATCCAAAACCACTTTCACCTCAAATTTTGCATATAATCTGCCACTGGTTTTTTACAGTCCTCAAATGATTTTCCACATGCTTCGCATCGCATTGGACTTGGAATCTTTCAGAAATAGCTTCGACAACTCGGTTATTAGAAACTGATTTGAAAGCATTAGAAGGCTTATTTCCTTTCTGGGCCTCCTCCGCTAGAATTTCAAGAAAAACATGTTCCATCGGTTTTGTCCACATGAATTGCTTGGAGGTCTCTTCTTTGTTGCCCTTGCCCATTCTACATTAATAATTGTCATTATCAATCATTTCAATATCCAACAAGCTTAAAACATAATAAATTCAATATCTAACAAGCTTAAAACATAATCAATATCTAACAAATTCAAGACATAATAATTTCAAAATCCAACAAACTAAAATTTCAATATCATTATCCAACCAACATTAACAAAAAAAAAAAAAACAATTTACTAAAACATACATAACATAGAAACAATAACCTTAAGCCCTAAACCTACCTAATATTTCTAGCCATATAATCAGTCCACATAGTTTGTGCAATTTCGTCTCTCTTAGCAGACCATTCTCTTGCTTCTTCTCTTTCTTCTCGCTCCGTAAGAGTTGGTATTATCAAATCAAACTCAGACTCCTCGTATAATCCTTGATTAAGTAAATCACTAGGATCAACTCCCATTATATGATTATGAATGATACAACAAGCCAAAACTATATCTACTTGAGTTTAAAAATTCCAAAATGGCTCAGCATCTAATACACAAAACCGTTTCTTCAAAATCCCAAAAACACGTTCAACAGTGATTCGTAATGATGAATGACGAAGATTAAAAAGTTCCTTTCCATATTTTTCAGGCCCTTGAGCACTAAACTCTTTTAAATGATATCGAACACCACGATATGGGGTAATATATCCATTTCGAATGCCATATCCAGCATCAGCAATATAATATTTACCTACAATTTTAGAAAACATAATTAATACTAATAAATTATGAGCTTACTAGAACTATTTGGTATTTAATGATAATTATTACCTTCCGGAATTCTTAATCCTCTTGGGCGTGAAAGTGCATCACTTAAAATACGAGAATCATGTGCACTACCTTCCCAACCAGCTAGAACATAGGAAAATTTTAAATCAAATGTAATGGCAGCCAATACATTTTGTGTCGTCCCCCCTTTACGGCTACAAAATCTTCCTTGAATGCTAAGTGGAACGGATGCACGAATATGAGTTCCATCTAATGCTCCAATACAATCTTTAAAATAAGGATAAAACCTTGGATTGTTTCTGATTTCACTAGGAGTTGACTCATCAGGTAATCTAATAACTAGTTTATACAATTTCAAAATAGCTCTCAATACAACCCTAAAGTAACGGTGAACTGTCTCAGTTGATCTATAATATCTAGATCCAATCACTCGAAACCTTACATTATGACCAATTATATGTAAAAATATAACTACTTGCTCCCTAATATTGACAGATTTAGATGATTGTAACAAATTATTCCTACTAAAAATATCACACAAATTAAAAAAGGCGATCGGTCTCATCCTTATCACATCAATACAATGTTGGTCACCACTATATAAAATACTATTAATATAATTTTCTCTTTCATAATCTCGATTCACACGAGGGTGAGAAGCAATTTCCTTCCTAGTTTTTAATTTTTTAATCCAAAGAGCCCCAAAAGCTAAAACTGAAGCCACGACTCTGACAATAAAATTTTGATCTTGATTACAATCCATCTACACAAAATAATGCCACACAAATATTTGATCACTACAAAAAAGATGCAAGATTTTCATAATATCACATATATGAAAAGTTACCATGACTAAAGTGCATACATACATATCAAGCTAATTATAATTGAAATATAATACCCCAGTTTTAGTAAACAATTTATGAGTTTTTATTCACTTATTGTAATTGCAAGTGACAGAACATCAGCTCGATGCCCGAGCTTCATCCGTTTAAGTGGGAGTATAAAACAAACGCTTTTTTGAGTAAATTCAACACTCCACATAAATATAAGAAAAATATATCCCCTCAGATTATCTTTATTAGTTTAGTAGACATTTGTAAGGATAACTCCAGTATCCTTCTATTTGAATCCATCTTATTAGAGTTATAACGAATTTCAGTGATCACCAAAATAAGTACGCATGATAAATTTTCCTCACACTTTATAATTTATTTTATGTCTAGCTTTCTATATTTATATATTTTTAATTATGTATGGTTGGCTACTATACCTTAGTTGATTTTTTTCCTTTCCTTCTTTTCTCTTTTTGTGCATGCATCGTATACATGTTACATACAATGCGGGTGTTGAATTGTGACTGGTTCCCAATATAAAAGGCTTTCATTAATGTCTTAATTAATATAAGTTGTTTTTAATGGGATTAGCTCTCAATCAACCCCTTTTTATGCATTCATGCATTTATTTGGTTATCCATACATCATCGTTTATGTTTCCATACAAAAACTTTCATTTGTGAACATGACATGCATTTTTTTCATCATCACCTCGTTTTGATCTTTAGTTTGATCTTTCATAATTAAAACATTATCACCTCGTATTATAATATAAGCAGATAAGGAGCAAAGAGAGTATATATAGTTAGATGGGTGGAGAAATGGAGAAGGTGTTGGGTTAGTCGCTTTCCAACTGGGGAAGAGGTTGATGTTGCAGTGAAATGATGTTAATGAGCGAGACAGGTGGGTGAGTGGGTCTGCTTCTATTTTTCTATTCTATACTAGTGTAATATAAGGAAGCAAATGAAAACTTTATGTGGAGAACTGCTGATAATTTAATAAACTATGCCTACTTTCTTCTCAACTTGCCAACTTCTCATTATCAATGCTTTCAGTTTACCAAACTACCCATTATTTCCTTCTCGGCTTCTCTCTTCAAGTACAACTATGCCAAAAGTTGAGATATTAAATTAACCCATGGTTCTCAGTGTATAAACGAATTCATATTATGTAGGTTTGCTCATACTACGCATATGTGCATATGTGAACCCATACAAAATGTAGATCAAAACACAACAGACTAATAGGTCAGTGAATTAATAATAGTACCATAATAAGTTGTAAAAGAACTGTAACACTTTAGCTATTCGTTATCATGATAAGTATAAATTTTTAAAAAAATTTATTTGTGTGTGTATTGGATCTGACATGGATCAATCTTGTTTGTTTAAAAAAAAATTTACTATCACCGTCACGCATTGTAATAACACAACATAACTCATTACTGCTAATAAATATGATAAAATTGGAACTATACAAGATATATTTGGCAGCAATGAATTCTGTAACTCAAACATATTCAAGATCTAAACACACATCTGCCCTTAGATTAAGTTGACCTCATTTCTTTGGCCAAATGCGATATCTGACTTTGGCAATATCATATATATATGTTTTGAGTTACAGAATTGATCAATCAATGAATAAAAATAGCAGGATCATGATGTCTGTCAAGACAAAATATGTAATGCCATAATCTAAACCTGATAGTTTTAAAATTATCAGACACAAATTGTTACGGTCTTGTAAAAATTGTTCTATATTAACTTATTTGTTTTGTTGTTCATCTGATTATGCTGCTAAAACTAGGCTTTGTTTTTAAATTTTCCTAGAGAAATGAGTGAGTCTAAAAGTCTTCCTTTTTTGAAGAAAAAGTCAAAATCCATAGGCATGCTATGTTCTCATTGCGCTTTCTCTTTTAATTGCTACCATACTCTCCTTCCTCCAATTTGGCTGAAAACTTTTTCCCTCTAACCAAACATCTAATCTCACAGTTCAGGGTTAGAAACATTTGTGAGAGAAAAGGGGGAAATTTCTAAGTTTCCACTTTCCAGGCAGACCCAAAGACATGAAGTTCAATTCCTGTTTCTCAAAATGTTTTTCTTTTCCATCAGAAACAGCTATCATCGACATCCGTAAAGAGGGTAAATAACATAAGCTTATGTGTGTTCTCTCTTTCTTGTACCTTTGACTATGTTTCGTCTAAAAAAAGTTTAAAGAGGATTTAGTGTTTCCAATATTGATTTTATTTTCTGTATTCAACAGTTTTCAAATCTCATACCTACGATTGCTCATTCCCAGTTTTCAAACATCAAAACTTGAAATGTAAAATAGCCAGGATCTTCTATAAAGCAATCAATCAGAGAACGATTGAAAAGAAACATTTACCTCGAAACATGCAGCCCCTCTTCGGTTTCGTATCTTTGGAGAACCCAGTATCGGATCTGAGATAGAGAGGGCCTAAAACAAACAAGAAAGGGAACAATCAATTTACCCAGATCATAACAACCATGCAACAACAGCAGGGAACAAGAATAATAACTGTTATCCATAAAAAAAAATAAAGAAAGGGGGCAAACTCCAAAATTGTTATAGAAAGTAATATCCGTACGCACCTATGAAGCGATAAACAGAAATGATCGCAGAGAAGACGAGGCAGAGATGACAGCAGAGAAGACAAGGCAGGGACGATCTTCGTTAGGGTGAAAAGAGTGAAGAGAGGAGCTGTGGAAAATGTCTTACCCTTTAGAAATCGGTAAGACGCTTTCCAAAAATTAGGATGTCATTTTACGCGTGTTTGGAAAATGTTTTCCAAATGGAAAAGCTTTTCAGGCTACCAAACACTGGAAAAAAGGAAAATATTTTTCGGAAAATCAACTACACCCAAACAAACAGACCCTAAATAATAGTTTAAGTATGAAAGTGGGAAAAAAAAATTCAATGTATCAAAATGAGAAATGGGTATAGCTCAAGAATCAAAAAAGCCTTTTATATATATATATATATATATATATATGAATATTTCATTGAATACTTAAATACTTGGACTTAAAAAGGACAAATATTAAATACAAGTTTATCCTAATGGCTGTTTGGTTTGTAATATGTTTGATTATCTCTTGTAATAGTATTACCAAAATCTAAAATTATTTAATGTATTAATAGGTAAGTTATAATTTTAATTCTTTTATAAATTGGTCCAATCCTCGAATTTTTAATTCCTTAATATCCACTAATTAATGGAACTTAAGAATAGAAAATTCAATCATAATGACACACAAAAATTATTTCGATATCCATTCTTGGAAACCTCTCAGTTAAACTTCTCAGAACGTCTCAAGTTTTTTATTCCGAAACGAAAAACAAATTCCGAGCTGTTACAATTCTAGTAACACAGTATGCAATATTTAAAACTAATTCGACTTTAATGTTTGTTGTTAGCCTTGCATGAAGGCCTTCGTATGACAGGGGTAGAGACAGTCAATCTAAGAACACAACCAGGGTCGCAGGTCAGTTTCAGCTGTCGATTTTGGATTTTGAATTTCATATGCCAAAGCCCTTTCCCTTTGTTAGAAATTTATTGGAGTTCCATTTATCAAGTTCCTATCCAAATTAATGAAAATCGTCTCAGAAGCAGAATGGGGAAACAAATTTGGTGTAAAGCTCCTTCCCAATTTCTATCACAAAGGTGGCTATGATCCTTTAGAGTATTTGAAGAGAGCAAAGGCCATGGTTGACAAGAAGAAACACTCTCTAGAGGCTTATTTCTCGTACAAAATCCAGAAGCTTGCAATGTCATTGTTAGGACAAAAGGTATAAAATTATATATGATGGGTGCATCAATAGCACATTTTATGAATTAAGGTTTATTTTCTTTGGTTTTGCAGTATGCTGGTATGCTGTGCTACAAACTCCTATGTAATACTACATGATCTCAAATGTAGTTGGCCCTCTACAGCAAATTACCCTTGCAGGCAACCCAGCCTCTAGCATTAAGGTCAATGTATCCAGCCTACCACAGGTACAAATACTCCATCTCGTCTCTACTTGTTATATAAATATCTATACTGATTGATTTGGTGCTATCCATTAATAACATCTTAATTCGATTGAAAGTTTATAAAAAAAATATTATCTTTTTTATAAAGTAACCAGCATCACTATAAGGGTATTTTTGCCTCGTCATATTTTAGGTAAAATTTAGAAAAATACACATAATGAGATTTATTCCTATGACACAATATTTTTTGATATCTTGACTTTACCCTTTCAACCAAAGCTTCATTTGTTTTTTATATCAATATTTTTTTTTACTATCATTGTAGGTATGCCATGAAGTATGTATCATGTCATTCCAATTTTTTTTTTTTAAATATTCAATTTTTGTCAAATGTTAGTATTTGAATATCTCTCACAATCTTCTAAATACATGAAAAAAACTTAGAAACAGTGAACTTACTCATGTAGACTGGTCAATTCTTATCCAAACTCAAAAAATCGAACCTAGTCAACTCAAACTTAAACTCAATTTAATTTGACATGATCATATAAAGTCAACAACTCATGCCTGAATTGACCCAAATTCAAAGCAATTTAAACTTAAAATTCAACCAAACTAAAATTACTTAAAAATTTTAAAACTTGCTTGCATGAATTTAATACTCATATCCGAATTACATGCTAGTAAGTGACTTTATATATACTGGTGAATGCAGGCTATAATAATGCACATACTGAGCTATGTTGATAAGGTCGAAATGCAAATACAGGTAGCTAAAGACATCATCCCTGATCCAGAGTTTGTAGCTATATGCTTTGAAGATGTCTTGCTTGAGATGAAAGAGGTTGTATTAGGGACCAATAAAGAATAGACAAATAAAAAGAAATTAAAAGAGGTTTAATTAATTTATGTATAAGAGAATCCCTCAATAGAATTGATATATAAGAGAAATAATGTTGTGTAATGTAATAGTTGTACTTTAAGATGTTATATTTATATAAAATTTTATGTATTAATAATATGCATTTTATACTTTTGATATATTTATATATTATATTGTATAGTATTATAGGGTAAATTATATCAATGATCATTCAATTATTGAAGTGCGTCTATTTTGGCCACTTAACTACATATTTGGTATTCATTAAATTATTAATGGAATGTTGACATGGACATTTTATTGGCATAATAATTAATTCCTCCCTCAATATTTACATATTATATCAATTTAATCTCGATTCAAAAAAATCATAAAATTTATAAATATAAAAATATGTAATTCTTTGAAAAAAAAAGAAAATAAAAGGAAATAAAAAATATTTTAAAAATTAGAAATAAAAATATAGAAAAATTATAAAATTTGATTTTGTTTTTTTTTTTTTAAAACTCACTACTAAACTAATATCCATTTTAGTTGTTTAAAAAATCATTCATCATCTTCAACTTCTCACCATGTTGCATTGTCATTCCCTATTCACCTAAAATGCCTATAGCCATCACCTTATCCCCAAACTCTTCCTTCACCCCATACAAAAATAAAATCATAAATCCATCACAAAACCCTCACTATTTTTCATCGATTCTTCCCCAAGCTCCATTCTCGTTCCCTATTCACCTAAATATCTATAACCCATCATCACCTAATCTCCAAACTCTCCGTTCACCGCACAAAAAAAATCATTAAACCATCAACAACTCTTGCTATTTTTCTTCAGCTCTTCAAAACCAACATAGTTATACCCTGGATTAAACCTTCATTCCAACGTTCATCACCTTCATCATTCCTAAATCCCGTCAAACACACCACTAGCCCCCGCCTCGAGCCTCGTTCCACTATCAGTTTTAAACCCTCAATCTCATAGCAATTCTATACCGTAGAACCACTACCACATATTGCCAAACTCATACCCATCAAGACACGACACTCACCATGCCAATATCCTCAAATTACCATATTCATTTTGCAAACTCATACCTATCAAGACTCGACACTGACCATGCCAATATCCTCAAATTACCACATTCATTTTGCAATCTAAGTCTGGTACTGTATTGGCGGGGTGATATTCAAGTAAAGTCTCCTCAATAATGTCGATTTCAAAATTCGAATTTGGGCCAATTCTTTTGCTAACAAGCAGT
Source organism: Gossypium australe (assembly GCA_005393395.2). Classification (NCBI taxonomy): domain Eukaryota; kingdom Viridiplantae; phylum Streptophyta; class Magnoliopsida; order Malvales; family Malvaceae; genus Gossypium; species Gossypium australe. Next base: position 31,934,255 of record CM016626.1, read on the forward strand.
GATGTGCCATTTTTTTGTTTAAGATTGGGCTAGAGAGGCTCTCTAATGATCCATGCTTAATGTGTATGCCCCGTGCTTGCCTAATGGCAAAAAGATTATGGATGGTGTTAAGCTGATTAGCAGTGGTGCTAGAATTTCCAGGGGATTTTAACACTATTATTTGGTATTAACAAATGCTTGATAATATCTTTATCCATTTTTATTTGACATATAATAACCCCATTTTAATAAAATTAGGAACTATGTGTTGAACTATTTAAACTCTTGACATAATTGTTATTTTGTTAGAAATTTTTTTTTTTTTGAGAAAAAGCATAATTTTCAGTTAAAGAGAGAATTAATTTTCTTATTGAAAGTTAATAAAGTTTTTATTTTGCTCGACTGGTTCGATAAATTTTGAGTTCACACTCAAAACACTGAGAATGTCGTTTTTTATCTCGTACAAAGCACAAGTATAATTTCAATTAAGTTTATTGCTATAAATATCACAAGTAATCAATTTTAAAAACTTTTAAACTTTCGTGCCTAAAAAGTTGTTTCCTAAACTGATTTTTTCCAACAACCCGCCAAGTATTTATAAGGCACAATCGTCTTTTGTTTAAATCAATAGCACATGTTCGGCAGGAAGTAAAAGATAGTATATGCTGGACTATATGCGAGGGCAAGTCAGTGAAGTTTGGTTTGATACTTGGGTTGTGGAGCTTGGCCTTTTAGTTCATCACTGTTGCAATCCAGCTATTGCAGATGATAGGGTTATGGTACAAGTTACAGTGCGTGCAAGTGGGGAATTGGATTAGGGATGGTTTGCTTTTAATCTGTAGTGGGAGATTGTTTTGTGCATAGTTGGCGCTCGGCCACCTCTTGATGCAAGCCCAAATTTTGTTTGTTGGCAATGGTCTAAGACGGGGAAGTTTACGGTGGCTAAGACGAATAAGCACTTGACTCGACATTTATGGAGCCTAAGGGATCCTATTTGGAAGGTGGTCTAGTTGTTGCAAGGGCCAAAACGGTTGTGGCAATTTCTATGGCTGGTGGTGAAGGGGACGTTGCTAACTAATGTTGAACATGTGAGGCATGGCATGGTTGATGACCCACTCTGAGGTAACACCCCTCACCCGTATTCACCTTCAGAATAGGGTTACGGAGCATTACCGGACTTACTACACTTTAAAACATACATTTCATATACAATTTGTCAATTCAAATACAAGTCAATCACAATCAATCATAGTGTCCCTTATACGAGCCTACGAGGCCTTAAACATGCATTGAGAGGGGTTCGGGACTAAACCGATAACTCGGGAAGCTTTTCCACAGTTAGAAATTTTTTCTCAAAATAGGGGACACACGCTAGTGTGGTCAGCCGTGTGTCTCACACGGCCACCAGACACGCCCGTGTCACAGGCCGTGTGGACATTTGAATTGGGAACACATGGCCGTGTCCCAGCCCGTGTCCTACCCCGTGTCCAAACAAGTGAGGTTACTGACTTGGGTCGCACGACCAACCACACGCCAGTGTTTCTAGCCCGTGTGCCCTTCGAAGTGGCCACACACGCCCGTGTGCCAGACCGTGTGCTAGGCCGTGCTAAACCTGTAGGGTATACCGACTTATGCAACACGGCCAAGTCACACGGCCGTGTAACATAACCGTGTGTCACACATGACTGGGACACACGCCCTTGTCTCTGCCCGTGTGGACAAAAATAGGCTATTTGCAAAGCCATTTTACCACCCTATTTTTACATACCTGCACAAGCATAATTTGCAACATTTTGTAACTCAATAGGCAGCTAATCCATAACATTTCATACACATATTTGAATACTTATATGCAACCAAAGCATTATACCAAGTTAAGCCAAATCAAATGGCTTTATCTTAGATCACAACATGTACCAAAATCACTAGCTCAAGTAACTATAACTATCATCTTTATGACTAGCCTATACATGTCATATTTACATATATCCATGAGTTCAAAAGTACCAATCGACAACTAGATAGTGCGATGCGTATCTCTGACTTTATCCGAATCGAGCGAGCTATCAAACCTCTATAAAATACGGAAAAGAAACAAAGTAAGCTTGTTAGCTTAGTAAGCCCGTATAATTTAGAATTAAACTTACCATTTATACATAATCAAGTCAATAATTAAGGTATACTCAATTCAATTACCAAATGCCTAAACACAAGCATTCATCAACAAGTTAGTCACATAAGTGCATATAATCATCCATTATCTCAATTTAATACTCAATACATTGTATCATATCAAATTCATTTATCACATACAACATTTGTAACAATTCACTCTCAATCATATAAACAATAATTCTTTCGATAATAGTAACACATCCGTATAAACAGTACTTTATCCATAGAAACAGTAATTCATCCATATAAACACACAGCTTTATCACATAACTAATAACATAGTTTATACCCGTTGAACCTATTAGAATATCGAGGGATACTCGGGTGATATACTTTACGTATATAAATTAGTAATCCTTCAATTCATTATCATTTCCGCTCATTCGAGCAATGATCAGTAAGCTCCTCTTGAGCTGATGGACAATAAGCTCTATTGAGTTGAAACGGTAAGCTCTGACGAGCTGAAAATAGTAAGCTCTTATGAGCTGATATATCAGTAAGCTCATACGAGCTGTGATGAATCCGCAAGATATGCAGGATCTTGACCAAAACGGTAACCCTAGTGACATGTCACTCGTATCCTACGACTTTCTACGGTTCAAATAGGACTCGGTATTCAATAATTCTCATCAATAGGCATTTGAACTCAGTAATACTATTTACTCAATTATACTTTCATTTCAAATAATTTACAAGTATTTAAAGATTCAATTATAATTATACAAACTTACCTCGAGTTGCTCGGATGGAAATTATCGACTATTCGTCCACTTTTCCTTTTCCCCGATCTAAACCCAATCTCAACTTATCTTGATCTATATATTATCAAATTCAGTACATTCAGCATTTGGTCTATTCAATTTAGTCCAAATTTCACTTTAAGGCATTTTTACACATTTTTCCCTAATATTTCACATCTTTTACAATTTAGTCCTTATTTCATAAAATTACAAATTCATGCAATTTAACCACAACTCATGCTAGCCGAATTTCTCTAGTACTCATATCAGCCCATATTTCTTATTCATTTCACATTTTAACCCCTAAATTTGCACATTTTACAATTTAACCCCTAATTTGCATTTTCCATAAAAATCACTTAACAAAACTTGTATATCTATCAACAAGTATTCAAAATCTATCATCAAACATCAAAACGCACATGTATTCATCAATGGAATCATTCAAAATCTTTAACATTTTTGCAAATTAGTCCTGGGGCTAGCTAGTACTAATTGCAACGATCACAAAAAACATAGAAATCATTTAAAACGGAGTCAGAATCACTTACCAATTGAGCTATGCAATGACCGAATGTTTAAAGCCCTAGTTTCTTTTCTTTTCTTAATATTTCGGTGGAAGAAATCAAGGTTGAAGATGATACAACCTTTGTTTTATTTTATTTTAAGTTAATTAACCAAATTATCTTATTAACCTTAATGAAAAACCATTAATATCATCCATTTAATGTGCAATATTGTCCACTTACCATTGTAATGGTCCAATTACAACATAAGGACCTCTAAATTAAGATTCCATAGCTATTAGATAATTTTAGCTAACGGAACTCCACTTTTACACTTTACGCGATTTTGTCCTTTTTATTAAATTGAACAATCAAATGATAAAATTTCTTAACGAAATTTTCACACAATCACTCAATCATGTTGTAAACATTAAAATAATAATAAAATAAATATTTTGACCTCAGACTTGTGGTCTCAAAACCATTGTTCCGATTTGACCAAAAACAGGTTGTTACAACTGCTGTCAATATAGGGTTGGTGACGAGACTATTCTTCATTTATATGATTGCCCTGTTGTAATGGTGTCGTGGCAAAGAATTTTGTTGCGTAAGGTAGTTGGAGATATCATAAGTATGTATCATTGATGAGTCACTAAACTAACTAAAATCACGACGCAAGCGCACCTATCGAATAATAGTATAGCTATGGTGAGTCGGGAATATCGTATCCACCAGGACTAGAAGTACTAGTAATTACTATATTTTTATTATCTACCCGAATAAATTGAGGAATTGTTTTTAATTTAAAATTAACTAAGCTAATTACTAAGAACACAACAGAGAATGAATTAAGAAAATATTTGAAGAAAACCAATAAGATAGACAATACCTAGGAAAGAATCACCTAGACTTTACTTATTATTCTGAATCTGAATTAAACGATTTATTCACTTGTGCCTTGAACCGTAGAAATCCCTAAATTATGTTAATATCTCTTTCAAGAATAAGAACAACTGACTCTAGGTTGATTAATTGAAATATCTTTCTAATTAAAACCCCTATTGTCGCATTAACTCGATCTATGAATTCCCCTATTAGATTTGACTCTAATTTGGTAGATTTATGTCGTCCTATTTCTAGGATTGCATGCAACTCCACTCAATTGTGCCAGATCTACTCTTAAACAGGGACATTTGCTCCACTGAAATAAGCACATCACACTTGAATTAATATCTTGAAAATATTAAAGCAAGAAATAAGCATACATAATTGAGAACAAGAAACAAGTATTTATCATGTAATTCAAAAAATCAAATAATAAGATCCACCATAGGTTTCATCTTCCCTAGGTATCTAAGGATTTTAGTTCATAATCTGGGAGGGAAACATCTCAAAATTAGAATAACAATAAGACATAAGAAACCCAATAAAACTTCGAAGGAAATTTGAATGGAGATCTTCAATCTTGAAGGAGATCTGCTTATGAGTTGATTCCGACGGCGTTCTTCGAGTAATTTCTTCGTTCTACTTTGCGTCCCCCTTTCAGTCCTCTTCTAATATGTATTTATAAAATTTAGAATGCTCAGAAATCCTAAAAATTGGGTTTTTCGGAGTAAAAGAGAAGCAGGGTTCTAAATTGACACGGGCTGGTACATGGGCGTGTGGCCAGCCCATGTGAAAATGCCCAGGCCGTGTGGTTCTTGAATATAGCTCTTCTTGTCCGATTTTGACCCCTTTTTTGCTCCTTTCACTTCCCTATGCTCACCTAAGTATAAAAACATAAATTTAAAAGATTAGGAGCATCAAATTCACTAATTCACATAATAAAATCATCCAAAAACATGCCAAGCATGTGATTAAAACATGTTACTTTTATGGTTTATCAATCATGAGATTCTATAAATACGAGATAGTTAAGCTTAAATAAACTTTTTATTATCTTGAAAGTGTGCTCGTATTAGGATAGTATTCACACTTAAGACTGGGTGGATAATTCTTTTGAGGTAGAATGGGTGGTCACATTTAAAGATATTACAGATGAAAGGTATCAACACAAGATCAACGATGCCTCTAGTGTTGACATGTGTCTATTTAATAGCGGGATATAACAAGTTTATAAATATAAATACAATATAATTATAAACAAATACAAAGTAAAATAAAACAAATAAAAAGCGCAAACCCATAAAATATAATGAGACAAAATTCACCTATATTTTGTGATGATAATAAAAAACCTAGTACCTCAAGAAAATACCTAAACCTAATTTTTACAATTTCCTTTTGTAATTTTAAACTATACTACTTTCATAATATTGTTGCAGACAAAATAATTGATATTGAATATTAATAAACTATGTCACGACAAAGCATGTCAGTTTTAAGATTCCTAAATTAGACAATTGGTCACTGAATGACATAGATAGATTAGGGACAGGGAGCAACGGACTAAACAGTAAAATTGGTCTGACTTTAATTGCTTGTTTTTATGTAAAAAATACTGTATGGGTCATTCTATTATAACGTAAATTCTATTTTGCTCGCTACACTCCTAAAAAAATCCACAATGAAACACACATAAACAAGTAGCATTAAGAAACCATAATAGCTGCATCAATAGCCAAACTGAGCTGCACTTCAGAGGTGGTTCAGTGTAGATTCGCAAATTGAGGCCATTCAGATTTAAAATCTTTGCTAAACCTTATGCCACCATGTTTTCACTTCTATTAATATGCCTTAACTGAGTTTCCTAATTTATTTAACACTCTCCCTTTACAAAGCCTCCTTGATCACACTAGCATTCTCAGACTCGAAACCTTGCTCCCAAGCCAACTTGAGTCCTTCAATTGCCCCCTGAAGCTTAGCATAAAAAGTCGAGCACCCAATAGTTTGTTAAACCCCAACAACCATTCATCTTTGATATCCCTTATTAGTCACCCGACTAGTGCTTTAGACATCCTTGTATGGACAACACCGTCGACATTCACCTTTACCCATCCTTGCTCTGGAGGACCCTATATAACCTTCTTTTGCAACCAGTAAAATGAACTCTATTGCCTGCCTCGGTTTGCTTGATGTTAGAAGCCCCGTACCATCTTTGTGATAGGATATTTTCAACATTAAAGTTACATCGTTTGAAAACTATAGCACAACGTTGCTTCCATAAAAACCAGATGCTTAAACCGAACCATTTTCCATTCAACACCCTCAAACTGTAGTTTCGAGGTGTCCTGCAAGTCTGAAACTATCCAATCCACCAGAGGAACAATAAAGAAACAAGAACTGCGTGATATAAGAATGGTTCTCTCTCATAGTGCTCATGCCACCCTATAATTTTGTAGGGCATGTAAGCAATCTTTGTTAGAAAAAAATAAATAAGAAAATTGACATGAAAAATAAAATATAAAGTTAGTAAAATATAATGATTGAAGTGTATGGCTAATCCAATAACATATAATGACTTTAAGGGGTATAGAACAAAAAAAAAACATTTGAAGTGTATGGTTAACCCAATAATGAAAGTTTCGTAAGGGGACTGAAGTAGGCTATCATAGACAAAAGATCTTTTTAAAGAGATTTGATTCGAAACTATTATATATTCAAGGTTTAATATTGAAAGAATTTCAGAGATTTTCTCTGACTTTGGATGTATTAACAAACAATTCGAAATGCCCAAACTCTTTTAGAATAGTTTCGGGTCAAATAGCAATAATTCGAAGCACTTTTTTTACACTATTTTGGAACTCCACTTTAATATTGTTGAGTATGACTCTTATTTCAGTCAAATTTAAGAAATAATGTATGAGTCCTATTTCAGTCAAATTTAAGAAATAATCTTTCAGTTCAACTCTATTTATTTGTTTCAATCAAACTCTGATTAGTCTAGGTTATTTTACTATTATTTGACCTATGAATTTAACCTATAAATAGGCTCTTTTACAACCTTAAAAATCACACCCATTAGAGATTAGAACTTATAACAAGTTAGTCACATAAGTGCATATAATCATCCATTATCTCAATTTAATACTCAATACATTGTATCATATCAAATTCATTTATCACATACATCATTTGTAACAATTCACTCTCAATCATATAAACAATAATTCTTTCGATAATAGTAACTCATCCGTATAAACAGTACTTTATCCATAGAAACAGTAATCCATCCATATAAACACACAGCTTTATCACATAACTAATAACATAATTTATACCCGTTGAACCTATTAGAATATCGAGGGATACTCGGGTGATATACTTTACGTATATAAATTAGTAATCCTTCAATTCATTATCATTTCCGCTCATTCGAGCAATGATCAGTAAGCTCCTCTTGAGCTGATGGACAATAAGCTCTATTGAGTTGAAACGGTAAGCTCTGACGAGCTGAAAATAGTAAGCTCTTATGAGCTGATATATCAGTAAGCTCATACGAGCTGTGATGAATCCGCAAGATATGCAGGATCTTGACCAAAACGGTAACCCTAGTGACATGTCACTCGTATCCTACGACTTTCTACGGTTCAAATAGGACTCGGTATTCAATAATTCTCATCAATAGGCATTTGAACTCAGTAATACTATTTACTCAATTATACTTTCATTTCAAATAATTTACAAGTATTTAAAGATTCAATTATAATTATACAAACTTACCTCGAGTTGCTCGGATGGAAATTATCGACTATTCGTCCACTTTTCCTTTTCCCCGATCTAAACCCAATCTCAACTTATCTTGATCTATATATTATCAAATTCAGTACATTCAGCATTTGGTCTATTCAATTTAGTCCAAATTTCACTTTAAGGCATTTTTACACATTTTTCCCTAATATTTCACATCTTTTACAATTTAGTCCTTATTTCATAAAATTACAAATTCATGCAATTTAACCACAACTCATGCTAGCCGAATTCCTCTAGTACTCGTATCAGTCCATATTTCTCATTTATTTCACATTTTAACCCCTAAATTTGCACATTTTACAATTTAACCCCTAATTTGCATTTTCCATAAAAATCACTTAACAAAACTTGTATATCTATCAACAAGTATTCAAAATCTATCATCAAACATTAAAAAGCACATGTATTCATCAATGGAATCATTCAAAATCTTTAACATTTTTGCAAATTAGTCCTGGGGCTAGCTAGTACTAGTTGCAACGATCACAAAAAACATAGAAATCATTTAAAACGGAGTCAGAATCACTTACCAATTGAGCTATGCAATGACCGAATGTTTAAAGCCCTAGTTTCTTTTCTTTTCTTAATATTTCGGTGGAAGAAATCAAGGTTGAAGATGATACAACCTTTGTTTTATTTTATTTTAAGTTAATTAACCAAATTATCTTATTAACCTTAATGAAAAACCATTAATATCATCCATTTAATGTGCAATATTGTCCACTTACCATTGTAATGGTCCAATTACAACATAAGGACCTCTAAATTAAGATTCCATAGCTATTAGATAATTTTAGCTAATGGAACTCCACTATTACACTTTACGCGATTTAGTCCTTTTATTAAATTGAACAATCAAATGATAAAATTTCTTAACGAAATTTTCACACAATCACTCAATCATGTTGTAAACATTAAAATAATAATAAAATAAATATTTTGACCTCAGACTTGTGGTCTCAAAACCATTGTTCCGATTTGACCAAAAACAGGTTGTTACAACTGCTGTCAATATAGGGTTGGTGACGAGACTATTCTTCATTTATATGATTGCCCTGTTGTAATGGTGTCGTGGCAAAGAATTTTGTTGCGTAAGGTAGTTGGAGATATCATAAGTATGTATCATTGATGAGTCACTAAACTAACTAAAATCACGACGCAAGCGCACCTATCGAATAATAGTATAGCTATGGTGAGTCGGGAATATCGTATCCACCAGGACTAGAAGTACTAGTAATTACTATATTTTTATTATCTACCCGAATAAATTGAGGAATTGTTTTTAATTTAAAATTAACTAAGCTAATTACTAAGAACACAACAGAGAATGAATTAAGAAAATATTTGAAGAAAACCAATAAGATAGACAATACCTAGGAAAGAATCACCTAGACTTCACTCATTATTCTGAATCTGAATTAAACGATTTATTCACTTGTGCCTTGGACCGTAGAAATCCCTAAATTATGTTAATATCTCTTTCAAGAATAAGAACAACTGACTCTAGGTTGATTAATTGAAACATCTTTCTAATTAAAACCCCTATTGTCGCATTAACTCGATCTATGAATTCCCCTATTAGATTTGACTCTAATTTGGTAGATTTATGTCGTCCTATTTCTAGTAAAATTTTTTACTATAGTTGTCAACGCAAAATGTACATCTTTTATTAAATGATGTTTAAATCAATAATCAAGATATCATATATATCAATACACTTTGTCATTCATCTTTTCACTATTTGAATACTTAAAATTATTGTCACATTGTAAGAAGGGGCATAGTAGCCACAGAATAATTCCTGCTTCATAATAAATTGATATTACAGCGTTAAGATTGCTAGAAGAATAAATAAATAAATTGAAACATGAAAATTAAAAAATGAAGTTAATAAAATATAAAGACTTTGAGACGTGTAGAATTCTTTAAGCATTCAATAAATATGTCTTTACATGATATATAATTTTATAGGAATATAGGATTGTGTTGTTTTATAAGATAATTTTACGTAAAATTATGTTTTTATAAGATAATTTTACGTACAAAAATTATAATTTGATAGACTTTTCTAAATAACAGAATATTATTATCTACAAACATTATAAACTATTATTACAAAATGTAACTATATGATTCAAGAGAAATGATTGTATGAAACTATGATTCTACCTCATCTTTATTTCTTTTCAATAGGAGAATGAAAAATCAAGTTTTTACTCCTCACTTTTAGCTTTTTTAATTGGATTTGAAATTTTTCATAAGGAAAAAACTAAAAATCAAAAAAAAAATATAATTTATTATTCTCCTAATAAAAAATAAAAATTACATAAAATTACAATTTCATACAACCCATTCAAAAACTTTTTATACCTTTCCACTTTTCACATTAATGTCTACAGCGGAATTCGCCAAACTTTGGTGAATTTAATTTAATAGTCTGATATATCACTTAAATAAGTTGGCCCCATATTTCTTTTATAATATACCAAAGACAAGGTATTAAATTAAGCATTTAATTCATAGCGGTTTCAAGTTTCAATCATTAATATATTTAAGTTGCTGTTTTCAAATAATTTGTCTTTGATGACTATATTAAGTACCGGTGAGCTCGAAACCGAACTTTGAGGAATCTTAGATGATTTATTAGTCATACTTAACAAAGGGTTTAAAAGGATCACGATTCAAATAGATAATTTGAAAGTAATTAGAACTTTACAAAAAAAAATATGATAACAAATTTTGATATCACTGTGTTCATAAGATTAAAATTTAAAAGTGACTAAATCAATTTTTTTTAAAAATATACGAGAAATTTTTTTAAACAATTTAATTATAATTTAAAATTATATTTTTTTGACATAATATTTAAAATTATTCATAATTTTTTTTAATTTATAAATAAAAGAAACAATACATTTTAACATATTTAAAACCACGTATTCCTGTATTCATGGACAGTACTCAAAGGAAATTAAAGGAGAAGAAAAAGGACCACTAATTTCACGTCTAAAATCATAAAGGATGTCGCATCTTAAACTTTTGCTTTAAAAAGAAAACATAAAAAGGATGGATTTCGATTGAGAAATCGCCTAAGGATAATGTATATTTAATTAAGCATTTAATTCATAGTTGTTTCAACTTTCAAGTTTCAATAATACACAGTACTAAGTGAAATTAAATTTGGTTAAACTATAAAAATAGTCACTTTTATTTATCTGAAACTATATTTTAGTTATTTAGGTTTGAATTGTTACGTTTTAGTCACTTACGTTATCGTTTTGTTACGAAGTGGTCACTTTACCATTAAGTTTCGTTACCTCCCTAATGGCGGTCTTACATGGCAGACCAAATAGATTTTAAATGCTAACTTGGATGTCCTATGTGACAGTTCAAATTAAATTTATTTAATTAAAAACTTATTTTCATCCCAGTAACTGGATATCCAAGTGGCATTTAAAACTCATTTGGACTGCCACGTAGGACTACTGTTAGCGAGATAACGGAGTTTAACGGTAGAGTGATCACTTCGTAATAAAACGATAATATAAATAATTTAAACGTAGCATTTCAAACATAAGTGAGTAAAATCTATTTTTGTAGTTTGCCCATCGAACTTTTAAATAAAGTTTAAAACTTTTTTAATATTACTTTTTAAGTAAAATGATCTTTTCGATATCTAAATTAGTCCTTATCAAAAAAATGGAGTGAATTAATCTCTTTCAATTTTGAACGTGGACAATTAAAGATAATTAATCACTTTGTCAATTGTGCATAATTTTAATTGATATAATATCAAATTTAATTTTTAATATTTATATATTTTATTAATTTAATCTTAATTCTAAAAAATTTAATAAATTTAACCTCGAATTTATAAAAATATTAGGAAATTCATAACAAAATTGATGCATCATGAATTTTTTAGTGATGTTTGTTTGGTATGGCTTCAACCAATAGTTGATGTGATGATGTAGGTAATGCGTGTAGCTTATCAGTGTTAAAAGTCGGCACGCCATCGGCATGTGCGGAATCGTCCAAAGCTATGTCGTGTCTTGATGTGGCTGAGAAATTTTCGGCCCCTACTTTCCTTTCATTTTTGTTTCAAATACCGGAACCTTCCCAATTACTTCAACCAAACTCATTATTAGGGGGCTGCGGTCCTCTTTTCTTACTCATTCTTAGCTGAATTGTCATTTATCATCATTTAATTTTTTTAAAAAAAAATAGATGAACGATGTATTTATCTATAATTAATATAAAAATAACGGTGACAATAAAATTAAATATTATAATAATATTGTAATGTGAAATAAAAAAAATTAAATTTACTGCACTGCATTATACCGCAACCAATTGTTTATTTAAAGCTACTTTAAAACTCAACTGCAAATACTAAAAAAAAACCATTTTAAATAAGATGTGAAATTAAAAATTGTGTTGAGAATGACATAGAATTAAAAATTTTAAAGATTAAAGTTAAAAGTAGTGTTAAAATAGCTAATGTTGGGTTATTAACTTTTGGGAGGAACAAAAGTGCAAACTTTTTATTTAACCAACAGCTAGAAAAGATTAAATTAAATTATAATTTGAATGGGAAGCAAAAATGTAAAATTTTATTTAACCACTGGCTTAAAAGGATTTAATTAAATTATTAATATTTTAAGAGGAATTCAAAAGGAAATTGTAGAAATTTAACTACTGACTTTGGGTTTTTGTTCTTTTATAATAATAAAAATTGTAATATTTTAATTTTACTTTCTGCAATGCTATTATTCATTAGTTTATTTAAGGATGTTTGTGATAATCTTATACGAAGTATTACAAAGATTGATAGGTTTGTACCGAGTGATAGCAATTATTTGTCGAGTCTTGGGAATAAGAGAGATAAGGGTGTTGTTCAGTGGCTCGGGAATAGTAAATTGTTGAAATCCTCTAAGACAAGATTAACAACCTTTGTTTTCACTTCTTGCTAACTATGTTGAAAGAAAAACGGGTGTAACCCATTCGGTCCGAGGGCTTTAGTAGGTTTAAAAGACCATACTGCTTTGGCTATCTCCACACAAGTAACTCCCACACACAAACTTTGTACATCAAGGTCAGAGAGTTTTGGCCAATTAAGATCCCAATAAGTGGAGTGGAAGGTAGAAGCAATCTCCAAAGTTGTAAACAATACGAAAAAGTATTGTTCCATCACCCATTTACCCAAGGAATCGTTCAGGCTAACAATTCTGTTAAAATTTCTACAAACCATCATTGAGAGATGGAAGAACTGGGTATTATGTTCTCCATCAATGATCCAATTAACCTGTGATTTCAAAGCCTACAGCAATTCCTCTTCTCTAACAACCATATTGAATTCCTTCAATCTCAGAATGGATTATGGTTCTTATTATTGATCTTTAATTTATTGTACAAGCATGAGTAAAGTATGGATTTGTGCTCGTGATAATAGTCAAGGTGATGACGATGACAATGATGTTAAAAATTTTTAAGTATATTTTACTATATTTTATTTATTATATCATGTTTATTATAATTGGAGACTAATCATGACAACATGAATAAATAGATTTTGATTTGAAATCTCACACATATTTGCGATGGTGATTATGAAATAAAGAATCTATTGGGATGTTTATAAGTTCGTCCTACTAGATTTGTTGCATTCTCCGAAGTGAATGTAAACATAAAAAAAATAAAAGATATAATCATGGACCACTAAAAGTGGGAATATAGTAATAAATAAGAGAACAATGAGAGTTCTCAAGATAATTCTTCAAAGGGTAAAGATAACTTATGTTATCAATATGATATGAAATATTATTGGCCATATATGTGGTGTTTGCCCAAATATTTTGTTTCTATTAATATTCTTTGAGGAATGATATGAAAATGTAGTAATGAATTCTATCAGTACAGATAGAAAATATTTATCTTATTTGGTACTGAAACAAACAAATATTATTCCAATATTTGGTAGTACAAAATTAGTTGAAAGCTCTAGAAGAGCTAATATATTAATATCTTGTGATGGTTAATCCATTGGTTTTAAAATGTGTTTATAATGGATCTTATATTGAGATTGTAAATGAGGAAAATATTAATATTTCATATGAATCACTATTGCTATAAATATCTATTTTTGAAAGGATGAAAAAGAGAGGATTGTGTTATTAATTTATATTTATTTTATAATCTTTGTGATCTACTTTTGTCATCATCCCTATTAAAGGGTTGAAAGTAAAATATTTTACTGTGAAAGATTTACTTATGAGCAATAGAATATGATAATTCTTTTTAAAGCTCGTTATGGTTGGATGCACCTGAAGTTGCAAGTTTTTAAAAACTGTCACTATAACTCTACAATATTCAAAATAAGTTCTCAATTAAAATTACATGGAAAAATATTACTGATGAGAACTTGTAAAAGAGAAAACATATGTATGAAAAGTCATTGGTTATATACTTGTTGTAGACCTGGAAAATAAGATCCACTTTCAAAGTTTTCTATTAATAGATTTTTGGGCATCTGAAGATTTTAGTATATTCCCTGAAGCGAATATTGCATATAATTATTTGGAAATTATATTTATTGACTTAGTGGCATTATAGACTTCACATTGATTTGGACATTTCCAGTAATAAATGTAAAAATAGTACTTATATGTGGATACAAATTAAAATGAATGATAATAAAATTTTAATTTGTTACAATTTAGTACAATTGAAACACATGTTAAAATAAACCAGAAGTTTAGTAATACAAATGCATTTACTACTTGGCGTGACCACTTAGACCATCTTGGATCATGTATGATGCGAAAAATAATTGAGAATTCTTATGAACATTCATTAAAAAACCAAAAGATTCTTTAATTTAAAGAATTCTCGTTTGTTGCTTGTTCTCAATGAAAATTCATTTTTAGAAACTCACTAGCTAAAGTTGAGATTTAATGTCTTGCATTTCTGAAATAAATATGGGCTCATTCATCCACCATGTGGATAGTTTTGATATTATATGATTTTGGTAGATGCATCTACAAAATAATCACATGCGTTATCAACTCGCAACCTATCATTTGCGAGATTGCTTGTTTAAATGATTAATTTCAGATTATGCAATTAAAATAATTCATCTTGCTAATGTTGGTGAGTTTACATCCCAAGTTTTCAATGATTATTGCATGTCAATTGGGATAAAAGTTAAACATCATGTAGCTCATGTTTACACACAAAATGATTTAACTGAATTGTTTATCAAATGCCTCCAACTAATAGTTAAATCATTACTTATGAAAACAAAAATTTCTATTTCAACATGAGATTGTATTGATTTACATGTTGACGCATCAAGCCAATAAATTATAAATACCCCCCATTACAATTGATTTTTAGTTAAGAGTTAAATATTTCCCATCTTACAATTTTTGGATGTGCGGTATATGTTCCAACTGCTCCACCACAACGCACAAAGATGGGTCATAATAAGAGATTGGTAATGTATATTTATATGAGTCTCCTTATAATATTTTTGAGCTATTAATTCGAGATTTAATTATGACATAAGTTGTCAGTTTTTTCAACATTAGGGGGAGAGGATAAAAAGCTGGATTAATAAAGTACTTGAAATGAATTATCAATGTCTAAGATCCTCGTATAAAGCAATGTGAACCAAAAGTTCAACAAATAATTCATTTTACAAATCAAATACCAGATTCATTAAATCTCATATACCAGCTGAAAATGCTCCAATATGAATTGATGTCCTAATAGGGCAATGTTAGTGCAAAAGAAAGTAATTCATGCCTGAAGCGTGAAAGACTAGTCGATTCCAAAGACAAAAATTCTCGTAAAAAGAAAGGAGCAAACATTCAAGATGGTCATACAGTGGATGCGAGGGTTCTTGAAGAGACCAATGACGTAACTAATTATAAAATTCAAGAAAAGATTCAGGTATCTAAAAGTGAAAATGAAAATGATGAAAATAAAGAGATCTCAATAAGTTATGTCAATTCGAGAAAAAGATGGAACCGAAAAAAATACAGTTGTCGACAGCAATTTTGCTTATAATATTGTTATTGAAATAATAAAAGAAAATGAGGATCCTGAGCGTAAATCTATTGAGGAATGTAAAAATAGAAAAGATTGGCAAAAATGGAAAGATACAATTCAAGCAAAATTCAATTCACTTTCTAAACGTGAAGTTTTTGGACTTGTAGTCCAAACACCTAAAGGTGTAAAGCCGGTAGGATATAAATGGGTATTTGTGCGAAAATGAAATGAAATTGATGAAGTCGTAAGATATAAAGCTCGAATTGTAGCATAAGGATTTTCGTAAAGGCCTGGCATGTAACACCCTAACCCGTATCCGTTGCCGGATTAGAGTTGCGAGGCATTACCAGACTTAACTAATAATTCGGGGCATAAAAATTGAAACTGTCCATCTGCGTCATGTTAACTAAATTGACTATAACTCGAGTTAGGAAACTCAAAATTTAGATACGTAAATTTTCCTTGAAACTAGACTCATATATCTTCTTACTATAATTTTTCCCTAATTTTTTGTGTGGCCAATTAGTACAGTTTATTAATTAAAGTTTCCCCTGTTTCACTGACCAACGGTTCTGACCTCTCTTAACCTAAATTCAAATATCTCATTGTACAGTTTTCATATGCTGTTCCCACTTGTTTCTATTGAAAATAGACTCACTAAGGAATCTAGAGATATAAATTACAACTCATAATTCATTTTTTAAAATTTTTAATGATTTTCTAAAGTCAAAATAGGGGACTTCAAATACCATCTTGACCCTGTCTCACTAAAATTCAAATATCACATAATATAAAATTCTTTTGCCTACTTTGTTTCTTTCACATAAAAATAGACACAATAATATTTAATTCTATATCTTATTCCCTTTCTCCTATTTTTGGTGATTTTTCAAAATCACGTCACCGCTGCTAACCAAAAACTGTTTCATTGCAAAATATGGTTAACTAGTTTATAACATCTTTACTCCATTTCATTTAACTCTATACATTAACTCTATTGAAATCATTGAATCAATAATTATATCATATCTAGCCATTTTCGCATGGCTTAGTAATTACAGCTTCAAAACGAACTCAAAACACAAGATAGCCTATACATGTCATAGTTTCAAAAGTTCAGTTTATAAAATACCAAAATGAGTCGATAGTGTGATAGACTTGACGATGATCCCCGAGCTCGTAACTTGACTCCAAAATCTAATAAACAATGCAAACAAACACATACAGTGAGCTATCATAGCTTAGTAAGTTATAAGCAATTACATAACAACAATGCATTACATCGTTATATTAGTAAGGCCAATTTAATATAATCGAAATCGAGGTTTAAAACCATAACTATAATTTATATTACCATTCGTAAACTTTCACATTTCATAGCCTTAAGGCCAAACACTCACACATTAAATAATGGATTTCACATCGATCTATAAATCACTTTCCCATCTCAAAACAAATACATATACATTTGTTCAAGTATATACATATTAACTACTAAATTTTCTTTCTTACCTTTCAATCCATATAATTCACCTATAAATACGTATGATATAAAATTTTCATTTCAACATCTAAAACTTACTTATTATTCAAAAGACGATTTATCATCGCATACCTGTTCATTTTATTCTATTAAACACCTTCGTTAACTAATTAAATTAAAATATCGGCACACTTGCACACTCAATGCAAAAACCTTATCACGTATCACATGCTTAGAGTTGTCATACTAATACCTTGCACACTTAGTGCCAAATTCTTGTAACGTATCGCACACTTAGTGCCAAATTCTTGAGTGTGCCAAATTCTTGTAACGTATCGCACACTTAGTGCCGTTACATTTAACTTCTCGCACACTTAGTGCTAAACAACCGATTTCGCACACTTAGTGCTCGGTATTTAATTCCGCACACTTAGTGCTCATTGACCGATTTCGCACATTATTGCATTTCCCGAACTTAATCTTTATTTATATATATACATAAAACTTAAACCTCAATTGCATATATACCAATTCGCTTATTTTATTTCTATGATCAACATCACATTCAATTATATCATTGCCATATATATGCATCACATTCGGTTATATTCATTCCTCAATTCAATGTCACATTCGGTTATATCATTGACATATATATACACATCACATTCGAATGAACCAATAACATATATATATGCCTCTCATTCGGTTATACTTTATACATATATAAATAATACATTCGGCTATATTAAAAATCAGTATACATACTTCCATTAAATTTTAGGTACATCAATATAGAAAAATTCCATACAACATGATTGCTTAAAAACTTACCTCGGACGATGTAAAATGGAACGGGGCGACTAGTCGACAACTTTCGTTTTTCCCCAATCCAAGTCCGATTTCTTTTGTTCTTGATCTATATAATTTCAAATTAACCCCATTTAAACACTATTTCATTCAATTTAATCCAACAACACATAAATGGGAAAATTACCATTTTACCCCTGATATTTCATACTTTTACAAATTAGTCCTAATTGCACAAAATACAAAATACACAAAATCTCACCACATCATAGTTAGGTCGAATCTTCCTTATGCTCATACTAATCCATATATTTCATTTATTTTTCCTTTTAGCCCTTCAATTTATTATTTTTGTAATTTAGTCCTAATAATTCAAAATCATTAAAAACTCCAATACAAAATATATTAATCCAAAACATATCTTTCATAATTTATCATCAAACATCACAAAACACAAATATTCATCAATGGCATAACTCAAAATATTCACCAAAATCAAAAATTCAAGCATGGGTTGGGTAGTACTCGAAGCAACGATTTCAAAAGTATAAAAATTATCAAAAACCGAAACCAAAACACACCTTAATTGAGTTAAATAAGTGCCGAAACCTAAGAAGCCATAGATGGTTTCTTTCTTTTCTACATTCGGCAAAAACAAAGATGAATATGTCATCTTTTTATGGTTTATTTTATTATATTGATATATTTTACCTAATTACTAAATTAACCTTTTAATAATAATAATATATAACATATATCTTAAGGTTAGTTTTGTCAAATGCCACCCACTATCTATCTTTTGGTCTTATTGCATCATAAAACCTCCACTTTATAAAGACAACAACAAATAGGCACTTTTAGATTTAACCCTCAAATTTTCATTTTACGCAATTAAATCCCTTTTATTTAATCGGACACTTAAACGATGAAATTAAGTCACGAAAATTTAACACCAACAAATTCACACATAATAAACACAAAAAAATAATTTTAAAATATTTTTCAGACTCGGATTTGTGGTCTTGAGACCACTTTTCTGATTAGGGTCAAAATCGGGCTGTTACATTGCACTGATTATGAAGAAACATATTCTCCTGTGGTGGATGTAATCACGTTAGACATCTTATTAGTCTGGCAATACATGAAAAACTTGACATGCATATAATGAATGTTGTTACATTCTATTTATATGGGACACTTGATAGTGAAATTTATATGAAAATCCCAAAAAGATTTAAAATCCCAAAAGGATATAGAGTTTTCTTGAGAAAATTGCTCGGTCAGATTAAAGAAAAGTTTATATAGATTAAAACAATCTGGACCTATGTGGTACAATAGTCTTAATGAATACAAAAATGATCCAATTTGGTCATGTGTCTTTATAAAAAGGTTTGGATTAGATTTTGTGATAATTGTTGTTTATGTTGATGATCTAAATATTAGTGAAACTCCTAAAGAGCTTCAAAATACAGTACATTATTTAAAGAAAGAATTGGAGATGAAAGATCTTGGAAAAAAATTTATCTTGGCTTACAAATTGAGCATTTAAAAGATGAAATTCATGTTAATTAGTCAACTTATATGGAAAAGATATTAAAGAAATCTTACATGGATAAAGCACACTCATTAAGTACTCCGGTTATACGATAATTAAATGTGAATAAAGATTAATTTCGTCCTTGCGAGGATGGTGAAGAGTTTCTTGGTCCTGAAGTATCATATTTAAGTGTCATAGGGGCATTGATGTATCTTGCAAACAACAAAAGACCTGATATAACTTTCACTGTAAACTTGTTAGCAAGATTTAGTTCTTCTCCAACAGTAGATATTGGAATGGAATTAAACATGTATTTAGATATCTTAGAGGGACTATTGATATGGGGTTATTTTATTCAAATGATTCAAAATCCCTATTAGTTAGCTATGTTGATGCTGGATATTTATTAGATCCACATAAAGGTCGATTTCAAATAGGATATTTATTTACATGTGGGGGTATTGCCATATCATGGCGTTCAACAAAGCAAACATTAGTTGCTGCTTCTTCAAATCATGCAGAAATAATTGCAATGCATGAAGCAAGTTGAGAGTGTGTTTGGCTAAGGTTATTGACCCAACATATCCAGAAGACATGTAATTTGCTTTTATAGGAAAAAATGCCAACTATTTTATATGAAGATAATGCAACATATATAGCTCAATTGAAGGGTTAATATAGCAAAGGTGATAGAACAAAACATATTTCACCGAAATTGTAACATCCCGATTTTCGGCCTAGTTGGAATAGTGGTTTCGGGGCCACAAATTCGACGATGAAAATCATATTTTTTATTATACTTTTATGGTTTATGATTTCACGGGAAGATTTCGTGAAAATTTCGTTCGAAAATTTCGACGTTTGGGCACTCAATATAGTAAAAAAAGACTAAATTGTAAACAGTGCAAAAGTTGAGTTCCACATGTTAGAAGTGTCTAATTGCAATGAGATTTTAAATTAGAGGTCCTTAGATGGTAATTAGACCATTAGTTAACTTTTGGACAAATATGGACATGGTAAGGTATGTTTTAAATTGTTTTCCATTAAGGGTATTTTAGTCATTTTGCTAATAAAGCCAAAATAACATGAGAAAAAGATGCCATCTTCTTCATTTTTCATGCCTTGGCCGAATATACCATGGAAGCCATGGCTAGGGTTTTGTTCAAGCTTTCCAAGTTCCATAGTAAGTCCGTTCTAGCCCCGTTTTTAATGATTTTCACATTTTTGAAATCCTTGTATCATGATTTACCTATTTCCACCATTTATTTGAGATATCATGAATGTCTAGAGTTTGACCCATGTTAGAAATTTGTGTATTTTGATGTTTAATGGTAGATTATGCATGTTTATGGTTAGAGAAACAACTTTTACTAAGTGATTTTCGGTAAAAATATAAAAAATGACCTATTTGTAAAAGTTAAGAAATATGTGTTAAAGATCTGATTTTATGGAAAATGTGGGCTGCTATAAGCATGAAAATGATTCTGCTATGCATGGCTAGTAAAGAAAAAGAACACATTTCATTTTACGAGCCTAGGGGCAAAAGTGTAAATATGACAAATTTTAGGGGCAAAAACGTAATTTTTCCATAGTATGATTTTTGGGTCACAATGAATAATGTGACTAATAAGTAAGCTAAATGTGATGTTATAGATCAAAGAAAACGAGGTTCAGACCTAGAACGGGGGAAAAACGAGTAATTGACGGTTAGGTCCCTTTTTGCCATTTTGGTATCGAGGTAAGTTCGTTTGTAAATAATACAACCTTATGTTATGTATTTAATATTTCGATATTACATGAATTGTATATTGTCTCTATGAAATTGATTAATGACGATTTTGACGAAATGTCGATGAATGAAAATCCCCAATTGAACCTTAGGAATGAATAAAATACAAATGTTATGACACTAAGGTTACTAAGGTTCCGTATAAGACCATATCTGGGATATGGCCTCGGTATGGGATTTCGTATAAAACCATGTCAAGGACATGACATCGATATGATATTTCATGTAAGACCATATCGGGGATAAGACGTTGATACGATACTATATGTATGAGATTCTCGAGTATCTTTTAGCATTTCAAATGGTTCAACGGGTACGTTAAAAATGAGAAAGTATGTGACTATGTTACGAGTGGTACAGGTATGTACATAGAACTCATGTGAAGTGAATTCGGTATATAATGAATTCTTGGGAAGAATGTACACAAATAAGTTATACTTGTGAAATATTGATGACCTTGTGATTAGTGATCTACATTCCTGATGAATAGATACATGATAAGATTTGATAATGATCATGAGATAGGTTTATGAACCAAATTGAATTGTGATATAGTACGGTTTATTTATTTAAATTTGTGTTTCATTGGATATGAGAGAAAGGAAAGACAGGCATAATTACCGAATAAGGTCACTATGAGAATATAGTATGATCTGAGCTTTGACAAATTAAAGGTGGTTAAACCATATGTTGAAATTATGATTACTCATAAATGATGTGCATGTGATTAAGAGGATGAAAATAATTTGTAAATAACGTGATAAGTTATAATGGAGAGACTATGGTGGTTAGGCTAATGCCAAGGCATGTAAAGGGGTATTTATAAGATAAAAGAGTAAGCATTATGAATGGTTAAGTGGGAATCAGGAGACTAAATGCAAATTGTATTATAATATCTTTATGGTTGGGTAAAATAAATGGATGTCAATAGTTGGTTATTATTTGCATATGAACTTACTAAGCTTTACTGCTTACTCCCCTCCCTTTCCTATCTTTTATAGGTTAATTTTGCTAGCTCGGGTTGGAGATCGCTGGAGACGCTATCACACTATCAAGCTATCATGTTGGGTATAAGTGAATGCAAATCCCTGGAGTTTAAGGCATGTATAGGGACTTAGTCATTTGGTGTATGAGTCATTATGATTTGGCTAAATGTATTGGCTTGTGATGGTTAAAAGTTGGATGTAATGTGTAGCCATGCAAATTGGCTTATATTGGCTAAATGATTGTAAGCCCATATAAGTATGTATGTGCATATGTCAATGTTTTGTGATGTGGTTTATAATTGCTTGATTGTAGTTGTTTCTGAAGGCATTTATATGCTATGATTTGTGCCATGTGATGTTGTGCGAATGTGTGCAAATAAGGGTGACAAAATGGCTTGGAGAATAGCCTTGTATTTATCCACATGGGTAGACACACGAGCGTGTTTCTAGGCCGTGTGTGACACACGGTCTGCCCCACGGGCATGTGTTATAGCCATGTGTCCCCTGCACCTTAGTTTTGAGAAACATAATGCCCAGTAGTAAACACACGGGCACGGGACACAGCCGTATGTCTCGGTCGTGTGAGAGACATGGCCATAGAACGTGGGCATGTGCCCAGGTCGTGTGAAGTATGCACTTGATTTTTGGAATTTAATTCGCCACACGGCCTAAGGACACGGACGTGTGCCTTGGCCGTATGACCTTATTTGGTTGATGACTTCATAAACATAATGTCCCCTATTTTGGACACGGCTTGAAGCACAGGCATGTAATTTGCCACACGGGCGTGTCCCTTCACCCACACGGGCGTGTGGACCTTTTTGATGAAAATTTTCTCAGTTTTTTCTCAGAAATTTCTGAAGTTCTCGGTTTAGTCCCGAACCACCCCTAATGTATGTTTTGGGCCTCGTAGGCCCGTAATAGGGACAATATGAATGTAAATGAAAGGTTTTAAATTTGAGGGAAACCTCATGTCTCGATTTTGTATGAATACGTATATTTATGTCCGGTAATGCCTCGTACCTTGTTCCGGCGTCGAGTACGGGTAAGGGGTGTTACAGAAATTATTCTTCACCCATGATCTTGAGAAAAGAGGTGATATAAATGTTCAACAAATTCGTTCTAGTGAGAATTTAGCAGATCTTTTTACTAAAGCATTGCCAACTTCAGCATTTGAAAGACTACTACACAAGATTGAAATGCGTCGACTCAAAGATGTAATGTAATGATGCCATCAGGGGGAGTTTAATAACAAGTTGTACTCTTTTCCTTTAACCAAGGTTTTGTCCCATTGGATTTTCCTGGTAAAGGTTTTTAACTAGACAGCTTTTAATAGAAGATTGTATACTCTTTTCCTTCATTAGGTTTTTTATCTCACAGGGTTTTTCCTAATAAGATTTTAACGAGGCACATCATCTACTAATGCACATCCAAGGGGAGTGTTATGAATATCTTATTAAGTGGATGCCTATCATGATCAAGATAAAGCTTTGATGTACTTTAAATTTTAATAGTTATTAGAATTAGATCTCTACTTCTTTTATACTTCTTATGCCTATAAATAGAGACTCTCTAATGAAGTATAGTAATCACCCTTTTGATCAATAAAATACATTCTTTATTGCATCCATATTTTCTTTGTTATTTATCTCTTTATTTTATAACAATATTTACATGTGTGTAAGATTTTTTCCTTTTTGGTAAATGTAAACAACATTTTACATGGACAAATTCATAGCTAGATTGTCTTTAGTGCTTTTTTCTTGTAGAACTTCTTGATTCTCTATAGCGAATCATCAAACATGTGCAATACTTCATCATTCGAGAGGGCCATTTTTGTTAATGCCTCAACAATCTTGTTAGCCTCCTAGGGAACATATCTCAACTATCACTCCTTTTCCTTGGCTAGAATCTATTG
This sequence comes from Gossypium australe, assembly GCA_005393395.2. Taxonomy (NCBI): domain Eukaryota; kingdom Viridiplantae; phylum Streptophyta; class Magnoliopsida; order Malvales; family Malvaceae; genus Gossypium; species Gossypium australe. The sequence continues at coordinate 31,958,922 of CM016626.1, forward strand.
AATCCTCTTGATTAAAATAGAGGTCAATCCTTCAAATTTACTACCACTAATAGCTAAATTAGAATACATCGACTAACCACACAATTTATGCATAATATAAGGACTGATAATAAAATTAGACGGACTTATATTATATATTTTAAGCTAAAGAACTAATTTAAACTATAGGCATTAATTAAAGGACTTTTAGTGGAAGTAATCCTTACAGGATACAGGATACAGGATACAGGAGCCTGGAGACATATGTTATATACAGTACAAAGGACGTTGTTGCAGTTTCATTGCTTTTTCCTTCACCGAATTACGGCTTTGTTTAGCTTAGTCTTCCATTAACAGTTGATTCTTTTGAAGAATCTAATTACCCTTTTTATCCTCCGTCATGGTTTGTCCGGAAACTTCCTCCGACGAACCACTGACTCCCGCCGGGCGCCTTTTTCTTCAGCCGGAAACAAACCTCGTCATCCATTGTATCATCCGCGGCGAAAACCCCGCCGACATGGATACTATAAAATCGGCGATTAAGTCTTCGTTGATGGTCCAACACCCCAGATTTTGCAGCTTGTTGGTTCGTGACAAGAACGGATTCGAGCACTGGAGGAAAACCCCAATAGACATTGACCAACATGTAATTGTCGTCAGCAACCGGCTTGATAAATCGGGCAATTTCATCGACGAAACCCAAGGTTCCACCACCACCGAAGAAGACGATGAAGCGGCAGTGAATCAGTACGTGGCGGATTTGTCAGTTAGCAGTCCTTTGAGTACGGACAAACCCTTGTGGGAATTACACGTCTTGACGGCGCACAAATGCGCCGTTTTCAGGATCCATCACTCTTTGGGTGATGGGATCTCTTTGATGTCCATGTTGATGGCCAATTGCAGGAGGACGGATGACGCCGAGGCGCTTCCCAGGATGGTTCCCGATAAGAAGACGGTAATTAAGGGCGAGAAAGGAAGGGATTGGTTCTGGTTGTTTGGTGTCTTGTGGTGGTTATTGAAGATGGTTGTTTTCACCTTGTTGTTTTCGGTGGAGTTTGTACTAAGGAGCTTGTTAGTTTCCGACGAGAAAACGGCGATCACTGGCGGTGACGGGGTTGAACTCTGGCCGAGGAAATTGGCTACTGCTAAGTTTTTGCTTGACGACATGAAGCTGGTCAAAAGGGCCGTTCTCGACACTGTAAGTAACAAAAAAAAAATTTATTGCTATGATTACGCCAAAAAAAGAAACATTACTGTAGTTTAAACCTAAATTCTGGGAATTGGATTGTTTTAAAAGCAGATTTATAAATTAATGGCTTCCATCATTAGTTATTGTCATTTTTAGGATGGTTTGGCATCTTCTTCACATTTAGCAGTAAAATTGGAAATTTGCCCCACTCTTCTGTCTTCCTGGAAAATTGGGAACGTCTCTGTTGTCAACGGAGAAACATCTTGGTTTAATTCTGATCTTAGTCCCTGTACTCTTTGAATTTTGAAACTTGGTTTTTCTACTTTTATTTTTGTCAAATTCTAATTAAATCATCTTACTTTTTCTTTTTTAAAATTTATGGAAAAAATTGCAAAATTAGCATGATTGCATGAGTTATGAATAATTGGAGTAAATTTTTTAAAATAAAAACATATGAGCATGAACTAAAATTTAAATTCCATTCAAGAGACTGTATGACAAATATTATGGGTTGGATGATGTTGTGAGATAATAGCATTTAAGAAGGGTGTTTTAGATTCAAATGTGGAGGCTGTTTTTGATCAATTTTCAGTAATCCACTCAATTCCTCATCTTCTGTGAATATGGTGCAGACCATTAATGACGTCCTCCTTGGAATGGTCTCATCTGGGCTGTCTAGGTACTTGGATCATCGAACCCCAAATGGTAAAAAGTTTTTTCCATCCAAGACTTTGACTTGGATATAAATATCCAATATTTAAAATTGATTGGGGTTTAATGTTTGTTGTTAGCTTTGCATGAGGGTCAACGTATAACAGGGGTAGCCATGGTTAATATAAGACCACAACCAGGGTTGCAGGTTAGTTTCTGGTTTCGGGTTTCAAATTCTAATGCTCCTTTCCTATGGTAGAAATTATTGAAGTTTTGCTTTGTCAAGGACCTGTCCAAGTTAATGAAGAGCAACACAAAAGCACGATGGGGCAACAAATTTGGTGTAATTCTAATTCCAGTTTACTATCACAAAGGTGGCAATGATCCTTTAGAGTATTTGAAGAGAGCAAAGGCCATGGTTGACAAGAAGAAACACTCTCTAGAGGCTTATTTCTCATACAAAATTGGAGATCTCGTAATGTCATTGTTAGGACCAAAGGTATAGATTATTGTTTGTACATTTATTACTTGTATATTTTATGAACTAAGGTTTTTTTTGTTTTTGTTTTTGGTGTTGTAGTATGCTTGTATGCTTAATTACAAACTTCTCTGTAATACTACCTTCACGCTCTCAAACGTAGCTGGCCCTCTAGAGGAAATTTCATTTGCAGGCAACCCTCTCTCTAGCATTAAGGTCAATACATCAAGCCTACCTCAGGTACAATGCAACATCCTATCTTTAATTGTTATATATATATATATATATATATATATATATATATTGGATATAATCAACATCTAAACAACACCAATCAAATCCTATCAAATAAACACGAAACAACAGCAAACCAAGGATCAAGGTTTGCACTTCCACATCTTCCACACCCACATGCCTTATGAGTTACTTCATCACAAACACCAAGTAACGAAGGGCTACTTACCTATCAAATTTGCTCAGCCAAAATCATAATTCATATAAACCACCAAAACCCAAGGTCTCTCTGATTCACCTATTTCTTGTGCCCACCAATACCGAAAAGCAACATGAAAACTTAAAAAGCTCACCCTGGAAATATCTCACACCAAAGAGCAAGATATAGTACCATAACACAAACAAAAGAAACCAATCCAAAACACCTGCAACTTTCATCAATAAACGCACAACGGACACTCAACAAGAAAACACACTATGCTATAAAGTCAACACTATTCAACTTTAGTCCTGCCTCTTTTCCTTTTACCTTGCACCCTCTTTAGAATTGTAGACAAAAATTCATCATCAAAAGCTTCTAAAGTAATCAATTTCAAGCAGTTTTGAGCCGCTAAGATTGGATATTTTCTTCATAGCCCACTCCTTTTTGCATAGGCTCAATCACTAACTCTTGGGCCTGACCACCAATTGCTAGCTCCTCTTGATCTCTAGGCTTAGAAATAGAATTCATTATCAAAGAACCTCTATTCAAAACATGACTATCTACATCATTCATAGAAATATCATTAAATGCAGTCAAAATAGAAAAGTTATCTTGGGACTCCACATTCTCGCCACCAACAACACAGTCCCCAATTTGCATGTGACTACCCTTCCCCGAGTTGTAATAATTGCATGTAACGGTATTGGCAACATCCTTTCCCTTTGACTGCTCCCGATCATCAATGGAGACAACAAGCTCTAAAAAATCCTTTTCCGACGACGGAACTCCAACTTCAGCATCTAGTTCCTTAGACTCAAAACGCAAAGATGAAAAGTTACCATAATCTCTCACCATCACAAAAATTATCCTGAATACGATTCTCATTCTCCTGCACCGGCCTCTCCTTACTGTTTTTAGACTACCATCGATTTCGCAACTATACTTGTCATAATTCGACGTTACATTCCTCCAATAAGCTGACCTTCCTCTATATTTCGACATATTCACATGAATACGATAGTTTCGAATCCACTTTCCGACAAGTCGTTGAATTGCTTTTCTAGCTTCTCCAGCTCTACTAAAACGAACGAAGCCAAAACGTTGCCTTCTACTATCCTTCTTTTGTGGGATAAAAATGTCACACTCTACCATAATAATGAAAGACTTTCCATAACCATCTCTTATCAATCGACATTGGAATATTTTGGACAAAAATAGTCTCCACCTTCTTGAACGCCATCCAACCTCTTCTTTAGGGAGATATTTCACTCTTAAAGCTCCTGATGCGAAAGGCTGTTAACGGAGACGATGTTTATTTGTTATATAAATATATATATTATGTTATTACAATTTTTTATTTTTCTTGAAATATTCATTTTCAGCTAATATTAGAATATGGTTATTGAGATATGGTCTTCTTACAATCCTCTAAAGAAATCAACATAAACATACTCATATAAACCTATCAACCCTATTAACCCTAGGGTGAAGCCTAAAAGTTGCTCTCCAAAAATGAATTATAAATTTTAGGGACCAAAGTTAAATTTTATCATTATATTAATTTATAATTTCATAAAATCTGAAGGACTATATAAGAAATTTACTGGTTTTTTTGGGGTGTCAAGGCCCGCACTTTTGTTTACACGAGTAATCAACTCATAATCTAAACCTATCTATTCAAAACAATTCAATCAGAATATTTTGAATGACAAACTTGAATCAACCAAATTTTAAAATTTTCCTAAACCCAATTTTTATCCAAACTGAAATTACTTAAAAATTTTAAAATTCATAACCCATGCACACGTAATTGTATGAATGTGGCACTCAATCAAAATTCAAAGATGATATATATATATGGATTTCTTAAGTGATATTTTTTTGTTTCTGAATACAGGCAATAACAATGCACATGTTGAGCTATGCTGGTAAGGCTGAAATGCAAATTCTAGTAGCTAAAGATATCATCCCTGATCCAGAGTTTCTTGCTAAATGCTTTGAAGATGCCTTGCTTGAAATGAAGGAGGCTGTATTAAAGACCAATAAAGCACAGGCAAAACAATAATTATTTTTTTAAAACTTTAATTAATTAGTACAAGATAAATTCATTACGAATTTTCTATACATAATTACGCTTAGAGTGTATTTAGTATTACTTTTAAGAAACATTTTTAAGACAAAAAATACTTAAAAAAGTGCTTTTGAGGGAAAAAGTGTTTTTCTTAAATCAAAAATCAAAATTCCAGTTAATCTATTTTATCCTCATTCCATTCTAATATTGTGCAACCTCTTTTTTTTTTTTTTTTCCATATTATCATTGTGTTTAAGATGGGCAAATATCCAGAAAATACCAATTTTTAAAAAAATTTACGGAAAAGGACCGAAAATTTCATTATTTACGGAAAATGGTCATTTCCCCACAAAATGAGTTCACGTCAGCGCGTTTTGTGGGGATAAAATGCTACATCAACCTAAAATACGTTCTTGAGGACGCGTTTTGCTGACGTGGCAAAAACGCTCTCCTAAGAACACGTTTTAGTCTGTGTTTTTTTTAAAAAAAATAATTCTCGAATTTTTTAAAAATTTACGAGAATAAACCTTTATAAAGGCTCAAAGTGATAACCCCATTTTTTTTAAGGTGTCATCAATTAATAAAGAAATATAACTTACAAAGGAAATCTTTATATAGACCCAAAGTCTCATTTCCCTTGTTTTCTTGAACAAAGTGAGATATGAGATATGTATATATATAGACTCATGAATAGTTTTGCAGCTTGTTCCTAAACAATCTGGGATTCCTTCCTCTTTTAACTAACAACATGAGATTAAAGGCTACACTATATTTGATATTTTTTTTATAAAATAATTTTTTTTTATATTTTGTTAACATTTTCTTATATTATAAAATTATCTTTTGAGATCTTTAATCTTGTTGCATTTTAGAATTGTTAACATATACAAAAAACTATTAAAAAAAAAGAGAACAAATTACACATATGAAACTTGTACATGCAATAATCTTCTATTCAATTTTAAATGTTTGAAGTTAATGTCAATGCAATTCTAATTTTTAAAATAATTTTTCATTATTTAAATTTAGAAGTTATACTTTTAATTTTTTTATTATTTATTTTATTTATATTATGAATGTTTGATAAATAAATAAATGGTGAGTATTTGGTACTCAAATAGTATTTTTTTATAATTTTAAAAAATTAATATATCTTTTTAAATATTTATTTATTTTCAATATTTTACTATACTAATTATTTTTTAATTCTAATTTAATTTAATTTTCATCACCTAATGAATGCCGATAAATTTATTTCAGATATATTTTGACTAGATAGATAATCTATTTAAACATAGTATATAATTATGTTAAATAAGTTTTTTTTTATAGAAATATAAATACATAAAATATAATAATTATTTTTCATATTTTATATCTAGATTAAATTACATTAGTAGTCACTTAACTATATTTTTTAGCTATCGAATTATAAAAGCTTACAAAATGATCACTCAACTATTAGTAATTTTTTAAATATTTATTTTTTAATATTTTACCATACTCATTTTATATTTTATATATTTTTTTACTTATAGAGTTTAAAAGTTTTATTTATAATGTAACAGATGTTAACTTTTTGTAAAAAAATTTAAACTCTAAGTAAAAAATATCAAATATAGTGTAGCATTTTATTTCATGTTGTTAGTTAAAATATGAAGGAATCCCACATCGTTTAAGAACAAGCTGCAAAACTATTCATGAGTCTATATATACACATATCTCATATCCCACTTTGCTCAAGAAAACAAGGGAAATGAGACTTTGGGTCTATATAAAGATTTCCTTTGTAAGTTATATTTCTTTATTAATTGATGACACCTTAAAAAAAATGGTGTTGTCACTTTGAGCCTTTATAAAAGTTTATTCTCGTAAATTTTTTAAAAATTTGAGAATTGTTTTTTTTTTAAAACGGACTAAAACGTGTCCTTGATGGAGCGTTTTTGCCACGTTAGCAAAGAGCGCCCTCAAGGACGCGTTTTTGGCTGACGTGGCATTTTATCCCCACAAAATGCGCTGATGTGGACGCGTTTTGTGGGGAAATGCCCTTTTTTGTAAATAATGAAATTTTTGGCCCTTTTCCGTAAATTTTTTTAAAAATTGGTATTTTATGGATATTTGCCCGTTTAAGATGTTATATATTTATATAAAATTTAATATATTGTAATTTTTATTTTTAAATATTTATATCATATTTATATTTTTTGCTATTATATTATATTTTAATTACTTTTTATTGTATTTATATTGAGGAAGAATATTTTCTTAATAATTATATGATTTAGTTTTAGCTAATCTTAGAAGATAATATACATGTACTATGATATAAATTAGGTAAAATGTCGAATTTAGCTCTTAATATTTTTTTTTGTTAATTCGATTTTTATTTTTTTCAAAAAGAGAAATCACTTTTTTTTTAACAGAAATGTTGATTAAAACATTATTTCTTTTTAATAATCGTGACAACCTGCATGACAGTTCATGTATACTCAATATAGTACTATTTTTCTTATTTGTCGCATCAATAAATAATTTAAAATAATATGATATTGTTTATTTATATACTTGAATAGTTTAAATTATAATGAAAGTGTAATTCATGATAGCTATAAAATGTTATTCAATATTTATCAAATTTTGAACCCTATGTGATGGCATGATGGCCAAGGGCGTTCACTGGCCCCAGTTGTGGTCTAGGTTCGAGTCGTGCTAGTCGTATTTGTTGTTCGAGTTTTACCCTGTTATTATTATTCACCAAAATAAAAATAGAAATTAGATTTTTATTACCCTAAATTTATCGAATTATATTTTTATGTTAAAAATGTTCAATGATTTTATCTATTTAGAGTTTTAATTAAAAATACAATAATAAGATATTTTAAAAAGGTGTAAATTTTATATGATGAGAAATTAAAACAAAATAGCAACAAGGAATTTGTAATAGTATAAGTATTTTCATTGTAAGCTTTAAACTTTGTCACAACATCACTAAAAATCAAAATTTTAAAATTCCCTAAAATTTAAAAAGATAAATTATAAAAATAGTCACTTTTATTTGTCTCAGATTACATTTTATTCACTTGTATTTGAAATGTTATGTTTTAATCACTTACATTATCGTTTTGTTATGAAGTGGTCATTCTAACATTAAACTCTGTTACCCCTAAAGGCAGTCCTACATGACAATCCAATTAGATTTTAAATACCAACTTGAATGCCTAGTTATTGGGATGAGAATATGCTTTTAAGTAAATAAATTTAATTTTACTTCTCTACTTTCAAGTGTAAAGGTTTACACTGTGACATTTAGATATCAAAATCCTTTGTTTTTAAAACATTTGTTTACGCTTTTACATTTAAACAAAGTGTAAAGGATTTTGATATTTACTTCTCTACTTTCAAGTGTTTAAATGTAAAAGTGAGAAAACAATAATAGCATTATGAAAAGAAGACCCAAATTGATTGAAAGACTTCAAAGAAAAAAAGTGCAGCGCTAGATATCTACATAAACAGAAATTACATCAATAACATGACATGAAATGGCCAATAATCTAAAGTAACTAACCTTACACTACAAATTGAATTCATTCAAAGGCTTTAACAAGAATTTCATTATGCAGTTAAGATACAATAAATGTGTAATTTGCAATATCTTTGCAATTTGGGGATAAACCAAAACTTAAAAAACAAAACAAACAAGAAGCTAGTCACTCCCCATTGCATATATATTGACCGAAATTTGAAAAGGGTTACTCTTCACATTTTTACTTCAATTTTTTTTGTTTCTAATAAATAAAAAGAATAAAAAAATTGTTATGAACTAAATTCAGTAACTATTTCATAGTTGAATGAAAAGATTAAAAACCATTGATTTTAATAATTAAAAATAGGAACGAACCTAATTATGTAATCCTCTATTTTTTTACTCAACCTATTATCCTTCCATTGCTGATTTTGAATTGTACAAAACCCTATATCTTTTTTTTTTTTGATAAGAAACCGATTGGACTTTATTTTGATAAGAAACAGTGGAAAGAGTATAACAAAGAGGTGGGTCTTTGGAAAGGGCCCAAGGCGTGATCCTCAGCCCAAAGTCCAAGAGAGACCTTCCAAGCAGATACATACTAGAAAAGAAAAACAAAAACTATTGAATAAAAGAAAGATAAACACAACGTCTTTTCAAACTTTCTCTCCAATCGATGGCGGTTTGCTGGCTCCCCATAACTTTCTAACTTTCCTTGTTTCCCATGCCTGCTAAACAAGTGATAGCACTTCCCAAGATATTTTTGAATTCGGCTATCTCTTCTTCTCCCTTATTTTACATATTCCTTCAGTTTGGGTGGTGTAGGCCTTTCACCTTCCTCTGCCCTGAAGCCGTGAGAAAGACGCTTCTTCCAGGTAAAATTCTTGACCTGTTCTTAAAGCTTTCTTTGCTATGATATGGGCTTCGCTGTTGTGTCGTCTGCTTATAAACCGAAAATGGCTTTCTCGAAAGGTTCGTGTATGGCTTTGAATATCTCTGATAACTGCGCCCAAAACTGATTTTTCTCTTGCCGTTGTATTGCATTTGTTGATGATCGTTTTAGAGTCTCCTAGGAAGGTTATAGATTGAAACCCCAAAGAGATCCCTAATTTTACTGCTTGTAAACTTGCATGTGCTTCTGCCATGAACGGTGATGCTATTGCGAGGTGGATGATCGACTTCGAAGCTAGCCACTCGTTATTCGCGTCCTTCGCTACCAAGCCCGAAGCTGAGGTTTTGTTTTTGTCATCAAATGCTGCATCAAAGAAGATGGTTGCCTCTGTCCCTTGTATCTGTTGCCTCTGACTGCCGAGAACATCATAGGTGTGTTTCCTGTCGCTTGATCTGTCAATTTCTGCGATATAACTCTGGATTTTTTCTGATAAGTCCTTGCCGGTTATTGTTTTCCTCTCGTGTATGAACTGATTCCTGGAGTACCACATAAACCATAAGGCGCAGCAAAAGATTCGGCATTGCATGTTGCTTCCTCTGTCAAACACCCAGGTAAGCCAGTCCCATAAATCATTAATATTAGGATTAATGACCCATGAAAAGTTTAGTAACTGCCATGTTTCTGTTGTTGCAGGATAGTGTCTAAAGACGTGGGAACAGTCCTCTTCTGCATTCCGGCACCGAGGACAAGAGCTGTCACTAACTACTCGTCGCAAGCTCAGGTTCTTGAAGTTCGGGATGAAGTTCCACGAAATACGCCAGACAGAGATTAGGATTTTTTATGGAAGTTGTAAATTCCATAATTTCGTGTAATTTTTTTTTGTTTTGGCCTGTAATAATAATTCATTAGGATTCAAAGTAGTCTCCTGTAATAGTTGGTAGGCACTTCTTACTGTAAAGTCTCCAGTATGTTCCCCACGCCAGACCTGAAAGTCTTCATGAATATCTTCTGCCAGCGGGATCTGCATGATCTTCTCTGCA